>OX387352.1:2642500-3842500 GCA_947563465.1 Archips xylosteana | reverse complement strand
ACGACCGCCAACGCCCGCACTTTGCTGCCGCCAGCTATTTCGCCGGCCACTTGTAGACGAATCTTTACTATTTCTAAGGGATTCGTGAATACTACTTGTGAACCGCCCGCCTGGAAAATAAGATTACCTTAATTAGAATTGTACAAATATTTTTTATTGAACACTACAAATAAGTATAGGCTTAGGTTCGTAAAACCCATTTTACAAAAATGTATACTTTCTCAATTAGAGCATTTTCTCGATATGTTCACTTTACCATACAAGCACTTGCCTAATTAGTGCGTTTTTCCGAAAAGCAAACTTTTTTTTAAATTTATGTCTAATAAACAGAATACATTTTTGAATTAATTATCTGCCAAACTGGATGAGTTTGTTGGCAGAAAAATTTCACTCTCTGACACTCTGGTCTTAAATGTATACGTGTACAGTCAAGGACGTAAATATATGTACGTTACACTCAATGCCACTAACCATAAGGTTGGTGTTTGCATATATTTGACGCGATCACTGTTTAGATATTTTTGCCTTTGATTGTACTATCTGGGATATACCATGTCTGGAATAACCTTTATGGGTAATTAACCTTCAAGGGCCATTGATTTGGACTGGGCATTGATGAGTCGGTCAGTCAATCAGTTAAGATTATTTTTACAAGCTTTTATTTAACTCGCAATGTATGTTTGTTCGGGTGGAATCTTGCATCTGAATTTGAAAGCAGTTATCCTCCCGATCAAGATGAAACTTTGCATACTTTTTTTTATAAGTCAGGTGACAATACAACATTGTAGTACCATGATACTGATCTGATGATGGAGACGGAGGGTGCCATTAGGAACTCCTCAACAACTCAACATGATGAAGTTGTGTTTGGGCTCGTTTGATCCGTCTTGGTGAGTAGTTTAAGACTGTACAAAGAAAGATACAGTCAGCAATAAAAAAGTGTCACAAAAATAAAATTATTGATAAGCCGGTAGTCTGTAAAGTCGGTTTATGGACGATAATTTATGGTGACAACGTCATAACAAAACATTGATGAAATGATTGCATAATTTTGCCGATTGTGCCTTAGCAAAATTATTGAAAAGAACCGGTTGTCTGTAAAGTCGGTTTACGGACGATAGTTTAACGTGACAACGTCATAACAAAACATTGATGAAATGATTGCATACTCTTGCTGATTGTGCCTTTCGCTCGCTCGTGCCGCGCTCTCGCTCCGATCGTTCATCGGCTCGAGCGTAACGGGACAATGCGTTATGTACGTTACACTGAGTCATCCTTTTTCGCGCGTGCAGCCGGCTTTCATCGATTTATTAGACGTTGTCACGTCAAAAACTAATTATATATCAAGGATGATATAGACTGGATTGGCAGTCGCCATAGTACGGATCGGCCGCGGTATTTGTAGTTCGATTATTAAATCTACATGGCGCTGAAATATAGCCAGAGGCCTTGAAGGCAAAACAATAAGACTACAGATATTTCATATCACTGCAAATGTATTATTATGCTATATTTTTGAAAAATAATACTTTTTTAGTAATATGAAACATCTGTAGTCTTATTGTTTTGCCTTCAAAGCCTCTGGCTATATTTCAGCGCCATCTAGATTTAACAATAGAACTACAAAAACCGCGGCCGATCCGTACTATGGCGACTGCCAATCCAGCCTATATCATCCTTGTTATATACATAGATTACTTACACAAGCACCAGCCAGAATTTCAGCGTAGATGCTAATATTTCCATTCTTGTCCATAAACTTATCGCGAACCAAGTCGTTCACCGTTAGCTTGATGGCCTTCTCTGGAGCCACGCCTATTAGCTGCGGCACCAAACCTCTGTACAGCCCGAATATGCCTTCGTGCCGGATGACCTTCTTGAAGCAATCGAAAGAGTTCCTGTACGCGACTTCGCCGATGAACGACCCCGTTCGCTGGTTCTGCATACGGGTTTTGACTAGATCTATAGGGTATACTGCTGAGGCGCCCACGGCTGTAAGAAAGGTTTTGTTTTATGAATCAATAAAATCATCATCATCTCGGCTTATATTTATTTATTTAATAACCTAGCCAGGGCCAGCTCCAATCTCATTCTGAACACTATAGCTGTCAGATACGACTCCTCGATCATGCGGCAATTTTAAAGTGTAACGACTGCCGTCAGACGAATCGGTCATCGGTTTAATGAACAAAAGACAAAAGAATTACATGCCACAAAAACCTAAGAGCCTAATTGTATGATAGAAAAAACGAACCGAAGATAAATGGCAAGATCCCAAAATACTCCGTGGGTTCGAGAATCCCTTTGTCAAATTGTACTATTTTACTAACAATAGATGATAAGTTATTTGTATGATTTTACTAACAAAATGGATGTAATTGTCTGAGTAAATAAATTATTGCATGAATAGATAAACGGAACAGAATAAATGCTTCAAACAACGCCGCGCACGCATTACACTACTACACGCACAACATATGTGTGCGTGACCTGTCACAGACAGGACGGGGGGGCGTGCACCGGCGCCCGCTCGGAGACAAACCGGTTTGAACTGGCTCAGTGAGTAGACAAAGTTCAGGTGTGCCGCCAGCGACGACGCGACCGTTTAGCGTTTAGCTACATAGTTCGGGTGTTCGGTTGTTTTTAAAGATGCCTACCTGTTGTAGTGTTGTAGATATACAAATATTAGATACTTAAGTACTTGTTTGAATAAAATATTTTGATTTTTAATTTTTTTTTTTTACCGAGTGGCAACCCTATGATAATAGGTAATAATTTCGAGCTCTGTTCGACAGCTTTTATTCTGTTCCGTTTATCTATTCATTCATGTGCTAATGGTTTGAGCTATGGCCTTTCAAGACGTCGTGGGTTCAAATCCCGGCTCGCACCTCTGAGTTTTTCAGTTTTGACCATGCATTCGGTAGATGGAAGAACTTATAACAATAAAGTTTATTTTTTTTTTACTAAACAGACTTAATTGCTTGAGACCTCATCTATTAAATTCCATTTTGGCTAGGGTTTAATATTTTTCAACTGATCACCGATTAAAAATCATCGCGTAGTTTGGCTCGTTACGAAACGGACACAAAAAATTGTATGGAAAATTAGGGACACTTTTATTAGAACACCAAATAGTCCCAATAAAAAAATAGTACATTACTGCAGAGGCCGTGAAGTAATAAGGGATTGATGGACGAGATTTGGGGTAAAACGAGTCCAGCAATCCCTCTTCCGGCCGAGGATTGTATAGAGCTTTTCTCAAACATGCATCATCATCATCATCATCATCCATCCATCCATCCATCCATCCATCCATACATACATCCATCCATACATCCATCCATACATCCACCCATACATCCATCCATACATCCATCCATACATCCATCCATACATCCATCCATACATCCATCCATCCATACATCCATCCATACATCCATCCATACATCCACCCATACATCCATTCATATATCCATCCATACATCCATCCATACATCCATCCATCCAACCATCTATCCATACATCCATCCATACATCCATCCATCCATCCATACATCCATCTATACATCCATCGATACATCCATCGATACATCCATACATCCATCCATCCATCCATACATCCATCCATACATCCGTACATCCATACATCAATCCATACATCCATACATCCATCCATCCATCCATCCATCCATCCATCCATCCATACATCCATCCATACATCCATACATTCATCCGTACATCCATACATCCATACATCCACCCATACATCCATATATCCATACATCCATCCATACATCCATACATCCATCCTTCCATCACCAGTAGTTTAGGCGGTTTTATAGAAATAAAAGAAGATAGATTTTTTTTAATGTCGTAAGTTGGCTGTATGTAATTTTTCCTTTGTCAGTTTAGTGTTAGTAAGCAAATTAAAAAAGTTACAGCAGCGGACAATAATGGTTTTTCATACTTACTTTTATGGCCTAGGCCAAGAAGTAATGTAGGGAGCCATAAACAACAAACTTCATGGCTTCATTTCGTGACATTAACGCATACATTTCAGATCATGTTTGAGAAAATTTTTTTTTGCTCCAATTTAAGTGTAATGCCCAATTACAGGGTCAAGTGACCTATACATATACATACATATTTTTGTAACTTTGTAGTCGACTGTATTCAGACTAAATATCTTAAGCCACTTACCACCAGCAATGGAACCAAGCGTAAACCTGTACGTCTGCTCCAAGACTTGAATGAAGAAACTCCTGTCAGCAGGGCTCTGCAACAACCAAACGCTCGTATACATCCAACACTTACATTAAAGGCTACCGAAAGACGTCCAATGGGTAGCGATTCGCGATCAAATCTAATCGAGATAGGTGGCGGTTTCAACAATAGCAATAATTTGAAACAGCTGAATACTTTTGCCTTTTCAAATACACTTGACGAGCAAAAAATCGGTTACAAAAATGACGATAACTACAAAACCCGCTGTGATACCTTCTTCGAGTAAAATGAGTTTAGTAAAGAAAAAAAAATATATCATGGGACAATTCACACCAATCGACCTAGTCCCAAACTAAGCAAAGCTTGTACTATGGGTACTAGACGACGATAAACATACTTATATAGATAAATAAATACTTAAATACATAGAAAACATCCATAACTCAGGAACAAATATTCGTGCTCATCACACAAATAAATGCCCTTACCGGGATTCGAACCCAGGACCTCTTGCTTCGTAGGCAGGGTCACTACCAACTAAGCTAAAGCGGTCGTTAGAGTTTTATTCTCATTTAAACTTTTTCTTGTTAAACAAACTCATTTTACTCGAAGAAGCTATTACAGCGGGTTTTGTAGTTATCGTCATTTCTGTAACCGACCCTTTATTTTTGCTCGTCAGTATACCTAGTTGATTCGTTCAGGCGTTACTTAGCGGAGGTTCCAATTAGCTACAACCTTGGATTTTGGGATTTCATTGTTGTTTAAAAGTTAATACGCCATTAGCCGGGTCTCCGATAAGCAAGCCACCTCGCGAGGCAAGCGCATGAGGCATGATTTTGATCTACACAAAGCTCAAAATCGCACCGAAAATGGCTGCCTCGCGAGGCGGCTCGCTCAGTGGAGACCCGGCTATAGGTATTATATGGGGACGGATGTGTGATCTCACTGTGCAGTCAATGAAACTGAATCACGTACCAGGGTGAACCCTTTTCATTGCAAATATCATGTTGACATTCTACACATCTTGCTAAATAAATCATCGTGAAATTGGTTGTGAAAAGGTTCCACTCTGGTACGTGATTCAGTTTCCTCGACTGTACATAGCTTTGAAAATGAACTGTATATAGACAGTTTGAAATGCGTTAGCACCTTGTTCTTGTGTAGTGATTAAGAAAGTTGAGTATATGTGACATAACTAGGGTAAATCGCCAATAACTGACCACCCTTCAATAACTGGCCCGCTCATACTGAAAATGAACTTTGTTTCCCTACAAACAGAATCCAATTTAGTATAACGTGGCCAGTAATTAACACCTTATACCAGTGTTTCCCAACCTGTGGTCCGTGGACCCCTGGGGGTCCGCGAGTATATGTATGGGGGTCCGCGGCGTCATCTCTGGACCATACATAAATATTCATATTATCATATTTTTCATAATAAACAGTTATAAGTACCTATTTTGTATCTGTTATTACTAAAATAAATACTTTATTGAATCAGGCGTTACTTTGCGGAGGTCCATATTAATGAACTAAAACAATTACTTTGCCCACCCGCGACCTTACAATAGTTACGTTTATGCAAGAAATGTGTGTTAATGCAGTTCCTCCACCTCCACACTGTACGAACACACACAAATCACATAAACCCAACCATCACCACCACCAAGCTACACTGACGCGTTTCGAACTCAACCAGAGCTCATCTTCAGAGTTACCACAACCGTATGCTATGCTACCAAATGTTAAACTTTAACGTTTTTGTTTAACATTTGGTAGCATAGCATACGGTTGTGGTAACTCTGAAGATGAGCTCTGGTTGAGTTCGAAACGCGTCAGTGTAGCTTGGTGGTGGTGATGGTTGGGTTTATGTGATTTGTGTGTCTTCGTACAGTGTGGAGGTGGAGGAACTGCATGAACACACATTTCTTGCATAAACGTAACTATTGTAAGGTCGCGGGTGGGCAAAGTAATTGTTTTAGTTCATTAAAATAAATACCTAATCCAAATTTTTTTGCTGTTTATTTTATTAAGGGGGTCCGTGAAAACTGTGCTTGATTTCCTAGGGGTCCGTGGCTGAAAAAGGTTGGGAAACGCTGCCTTATACTATAAAGGAATTCTATTACGGGTAAATAGAGTTCATTTTTAGTATGAGGTGGCCAGTTATTGGCGATTTACCCTATATTGATTTATATAGAAGTGAAGGAGGGAGATTCTGCATCAAAACACTTGTGTGTCGTACGGAGTAGTTGTAACATGGAACTGTTAAAATCGCCACAGTTCTCCAATGAAAATCGATAAATTTCCTTGGAGACTGGCCCGTTTTGGGCTTCCGGGTCTAAGTAATTTCACTTTGCTAGCGTTTGCTCGCAAAACGAGTTTAACTCGGTATAAGATGTAAACTGATGTGCATAAATTGATTGATTGGAACGTTATTTTGTGGAGGTCCATATCGAGGAACTATAATATCTTTACCTTGTTTCTTTGCTACCAAATCGCCAATGAGTAGCGGGAAGCAGGATAAAGATATTGTACGTCAGTGTACCGTGTATCATAGCTTAATAAGATTAGTGTCTTTTTGAAAGGTACCCATCGTGAAGTTATGATAAATACATCCAGGGTCACTTTGTTTCGATTCAATTATAATAACTCTCAATTAATTAGTGTAAAAGTAGTTAAATCTGTGTGTATTTGAAATATCATGAAATGTTTTGATGATCATTTTGAAATTAATTATTCTATTAAAACATATTTACATTATGCTGCATGCACATTCCACAGATTTTGATGATGATGACCTAAGATGATCCAAAAAGTGTTAAATAAAAGATCAAAAAGTATGAAACTAAAGTTATTTGGTAAGTAATTAATTTAACGAAAATTACCATCTTTGACAGTTTTGAATTTAAATAAAAGAAATAATGAAAACCCCTATTTGGAGGGGGACGCGGTTTTTCTGTATATACTTCTGAGGTCGTAAATAACGTTTGTACACAAAAATAAGTTAAAGATAGCAAACTACCCAGCTATTATTAAAGTTATTATTATCACTAGCGCATGGGAAAAAAACTATACCTTGTTTTTTTTGCGTTAGAAAGAAAGTAAGCGATCATTACGTGTATTTTTATTGAAAAACACTTTTGAAAAATAAGTCACAGAAAATATGTAACTAAACTAAATTAGCCATTTACATTGTTTTGGTTTCAAAGGTAATAGTTAGACTAACATTAGGTAGCACAGTGAACGGTTGCGGTACTTTGAAGATGAGCTCTGGTTGAGTTCGAAACGCGCCAGTGTAGTTTGGCGGTGGTGATAGTTGGGTTTGTGTGATTTGTGTGTTCATAGTGTGGAGGTGGAGGAACTGCATGAACACGCATTTTTCATATTAACGTAGCTAAATATCGTAAGGTCGCGGGTGAGTAAAGTAATTGTTTCAGTTCAAGTAATAGTTACTATTTTCATAAAAGCGTTTTTCATTAAAAAGACTCATCAAGATTGTTTTCCCTTTTTCTAACGCTAAAAAAAACGAAGTAAGTATAGGTATTTTACCCTATGTCCAAACCTACACATACCCAATCTTTTATTTGCGATAGGCATGCAAAATGTATATCGTGATAAAACCTTGAATGAAATAGCTTTTTTAGTGTATTCGCGAAACAATAGCTGTTCCAATAATACTGCCAATACAGCGAGATTAAACAATACCTTTACAATTTTCTCGAGCTTATCATTAAGTGCTGGTGATATGTAGTTGCAAGAAACAAACTTAATTCATCGAAACGACTAATGTAAGTACAAGATGTAATAAAGGATAAATCAAGCTAAAAGAAAGTCTTAGAACAGGTAATAGAATATGGAAGAAAAAATAGTAAGGTCTGGGCTTTTGGTATTCATCAAAATGCAAGAAATCTAATACCTTTAAACGAGCAATTCTTGTATATATATATATATATATATATATATATATATATATATAATCAGGATCTCGGAAACGGCTCCAACGATTTCGATGAAATTTGGTATGTGGGGGTTTTCGGGGATGAAAAACAGATCTAGCTATGTTTCATTTCCAGAAAATCGCATTTACTCGTGTTTTCCGGCTAGTTTTGTTTGCATTAGAATATAAAGCTAAATTTCGCCGACTTCGAGCAGATCATAATGGCACATTAGAAATCGGGTGGTCGCGGATCCAGCCGACCTCGGTTCGATTCCACGTTTTTTTTCAAGATTTTTAGTTTTTTTTTTTTTAAGTTTATTTTTCATGAGAAAACGTCAAGTTTCTTCTTTTGTGAGAAAAAGTTACTTTTTTGTGAGAAAAAGTATTATAGGGAACGTGCAGTAACTATAGGCGGCAGCACTAATGCGACAGAAGAGACACTATGCGGATAGTAAAACAAACTTATTAAGGTAAAACACTCAAGTTGATGGCACCCTTATGGCACCAGTTGGCAGCACCGTCTATGTGCACGTTCCCTATTGGGAGCACAGAACAGGAAAAGCCGGTTGTCTGTAAAGTCGGTTTACGGACGATAGTTTAACGTGACTCACCCAACCTCCGGTGTTTTTGTCAAATATCCTGAAAACGGTGCATCCTACGGCAAAATCAATGAAATTTTCATCCCCAATTTGAGACCTCCTGAACCCCCTCCCCCGCCTTCCTCCCCCGCACATATATAATCAGGATCTCGGAAACGGCTACAACGATTTCGATGAAATTTGGTATTTGGGGGTTTTCGGGGATGAAAACTTGATCTAGCTTGGTCTTATCTCTGGGAAAACGCTTGGTACCGAGTTTCTGCCCGAGCAGAGCTCGGTCGCCCAGGTACTTGAGTTAAAATACGATGACAAATAAATAAATACAACAATCCAAATCCAAGAGCTGTCATAATTTTAAATTTGACATTAACATTGAGACTCGATAAGTCGACCGGAAGTTACATAAATGATCTGTTTTTATTAATGTTAATGCACGAACGACGTGTTATTGATTTAAATAAGATTTTAAAGGACCCCGTAGTTGCGATCGAAAAGCAAGAAAAAACCAAATCGCCTAAGCAAACCACACACAACGCCAACGTCAGATTTACGTAATCACTTTTTTTTTAAAAAGAGACTAGACTAAAGTAATGGATCTATTGTGTGGTAGTTTTGGAGTTGTCTTTTTAGAATAAGCGCATCTTAAAAACTTTGTAATAAATAAATTAATAATCCTAGTGAAAATTTGAAACTATCAGCGTCTTTCTCTTTCCAAACTGAATACAGAGAACGAATCAAATTACAGTCTTAGAAATATGAAATCTTGTCAATTGCATAAAATCTCTACCTCCTCGTCCTCTTCATTGTACAGGGAGTTACAAAAGTAGTTTAAAAAATCATACAAAGCCGGGAATAGGGGGGAAACGAGCGTGGGCTTCGCGTATGGAAAAATAAAGTTCGCAACTCGGTTCTGTATTAATCTCTAGCTCCGCTCCGCTATCTAGCTCTGCCCTACTTATGAAGAGAGCAGTAACTCGTATTTTTGTTTTGTATTGAGTTATACAGCAAAAATGGCTTTAATGGTGATACAAAATTAGCTTTTCTTACTCAGTTAATGCTGGACAACATAATGCATTAATTCAATTGTTAAAATTAGTCTGATAAAATTAAGGATGTTCATACTTAGTTGAAATGAAATCACGAACTCAGTGTATGGACACCTCAAATTTAATAAGACTAATTAAAACAAATGAGCATTAATTGAGTAAAAAATACTCGTTTTGTATCACCATTTTGATTTCACCCCCTATACATATCCGGAATCAGAAATACTTTCTGCACTTTACTATACGAGTTACTGCACTCTTCACAAGGAGGGCTTAGCTCCGAGTCTATGGACAGACACAGTCCATAACTCCCTCCGCATTACCCCCTCGCTCCGCTCCGTTCCTGTGAACAGGCAGTCTAAAGCGCAGGACCTGTCCAAAATTCAGCCCGCGTCGAGGCAAAGGAGTTCCACCATTATATTATTATTATTACGCTATGGTAATATAGGTATTGTAATGGATAAATATTGCTTTATTTCGAGTCTCCCAAAAGCCAAGACCCCACGAAATAGTAAAGGTAAAAGAAACATCATAACTCCGAAGACCTTACTCACCATGATGCTCCCCACAAAGTCTACATATCTAGGCCTCATCATATTTACCTCCTCCTTGGGGCGTTAAGAGAATAACTAAAGTTAGTGATGTTTCCAAAACTTATCAATTAGAAAGCGAATAACTAAATTATCTAAACATACATTTCGTTTTAGTTACGTGGTTCCCGGTGTCCTGTAATTTTTCGAATTTTTGTGTGTTAGAACGATAGTTGTGTTTTGCGTGCGTTAGGGCTGATACAGACGGATGCATCCTAACTGCAACATAACTGCAACTGCCGGCTGCCATACATTTCAGCGCTCGTTCCCTAAACATCAGAATTGCAAAATACTAGATTGCCGACTTACCCTATATCTAAAATACCAAATTCCCAGAATACCACACTTTCCTGTCACCGTGTTTTTCTCTATATCGGATTGCCAAAAAAGCTTGTTTTCAATACACCATGTCCCATTCAAAACCGAATTCCCATAATACCTGATAGTGAAATCACCAGGTTCGTCAGGCTGGTCGTGGTCATCGTGCGGAGGCCAGGGGGGCGTGTTTTACGAGCCTGGTGCTTTCACTATCCGGTATTATGGGAATTCGGTTTTGAATGGACCATGGTGTATTGAAAACCAGCTTTTTTGGCAATCCGATATAGAGAAAAACACGGTGACATCATAGTCAGGTATTCTGAGAATTTGGTATTTTAGAAATAGGGTAAGTCGGCAATCTAGTATTTTGCAATTCTGATATTTAGTGAACGTGCGCATTTCAGTTGGAAAGCAGACAGGCCGTATCGGCCCTTAGAGCAGGACGGTTGTATACAATACGTTTACTTTTAGTTTACCACTGACAGACGGCTTGCCTTCATTTCGTTTCAAACTTTAACACCATACAAATAAAGTAGCTATTACAAAATCTGCAAACGTGGGTAACAGTATTCTAAAATTGGCTTTATTTGTAGGTCGTTAAAGTTGAATATGAAATGAAGGCAAACCATCTGTCAGTGGCAAACTTTATGTAATTTTACTGTACTTACGGAGACCGCTTTGATTTCGGCGACGCGTCGTGTCACTTGTTTGAAGTATTGCTCGGGCGTGATTGAATTTAAGTCGTTATACACGATTCGTCTAGAAAAAAGAAAATTATAACATTAATAATTTATTGACTTAGGTGTTTTTTGCCCATAGCAATGAACTGAAACAATTACTTTGCTCACTGCGACCTTACGATAGGTACGTTTATGCAAGAAATGTGTGTTCATGCAGTTCCTCCACACCGTATGAACACAAATCATACAAACTTGGGTGGTGGGTTAATGGAAAAAAGTTGATTTAATCAATATTTATTTCAAAATTAAGTAAATAAATACACATTTCTTATCACAAATAATAAGCTCGGTACCCTCTTAACAGAGTCCTCGACGGAATTTGAACCCGTTTGTATTGGCTCACTGTGCCGCATAGCTCTTACGTTCTAAAAATGCATTGAAAATGCGTAAGAAATGATGTGCAGTCGAAGAAACTAAATCGCGTACCAGGGTAGAACCTTTTCGTTAGAAATGTCATGTTGACATTCCGCACATCTGCCAGAGAAATTATCTTGCAATTAATTGTGATAAGGTTCTACTCTTGTATGTAATTCAGTTTCCTCGACTGAACATCGAGAGGAATCAAAAAGGCGGCAACATAACAGACGCCATAAATGTTTGCATAATACGCACTCGACATAATCGCTCGCGTAATAGATATATTATATCTATCATATTGATCGATAGCCTGATAAGGTACTCGAGGTGAGACAGAGCAAAGAGTGGATAATATGATATAAGATTAAATCATGTCGAAATGACTATGGTGCCTGTGCCAAAGTCTATCTGGCGGTGGAAGTAAAATATTACTGACAGATACCTTATGTAATCATTTTTTATATAAAAAAAATTATAGAAAAATTAGTGGCCAAATAAATCTTCAATATTATGCTTTTTACTTTTCTTAATTTTACATCTACATCTATAAAAACCGCGCACCGAGGGTTCCGTACAAATTTATATGTATCTATGAACATCCAGTCTTAGCAGACCCCTGCTCCTAAGCAAAATGTGCGCAGAGTGGGATCATTGTAGATTGGTTACGATATAGACAGACAGACAAACTAGATCTCGTTCAAACCAATTTTCGGTGGAAGTTTACATGGCAATGTACATCATATATTTTTTTTAGTTTTATCATTCTCTTATTTTAGAAGTTGCAGGGGGGGGGGGGACGCACATTTTACCACTTTGGAAGTGTCTCGCGCAAACTATTCAGTTTAGAAAAAAATGATATTAGAAACCTCAATATCATTTTTGAAGACCTATCCATAGATACCTCACACGTATGGGTTTGATGAAAAAAAATTTTTGAGTTTCAGTTCTAAGTATCGGGAACCCCCAAAATTTGTTTTTTTTTTCTATTTTGTGTGAAAATCTTAATGCGGTTCACAGAATACATCTACCTACCAAGTTTCAACAGCATAGTTCTTATAGTTCCGGAAAAAAAGTGGTTGTGACATACGGACGGACAGACAGACAGACATGACGAATCCATAAGGGTTCCGTTTTTTGCCATTTGGCTACGGAACCCTAAAAAGTAACTTAATTGAATTACTAACCGACAAACAAGGCACAGTTTGAACCACAGAAGTTAGAGATTACCGATTTTTCGAAATTCCGACGGCTTTGTATTTTTGATTTAAGAGTGTTTAAACCTGCTGAGCTGGCAACGTTGCATTTTTGTTAGTTTTTCTCGATTATTCCATAAAAATTGAATGAAAATTAAAAATGTGGTGTATACGAATTGTTCTGAGTCTAAGTTAATGTGTCTACTGCAATAATTATTCGTGATAAGACTTTTATTTTCTTTAAAAACCGTTAGGTAATAATTTGTTCATTTTTTACACATAAAACTTGTAATATTACGCTTACCCATTAGTATGGTTAATAGTATCACACAGGAAGAACAGGATATCCACTTCAAGGGGGGTGATCTGGCTCATCATCTGAGCAGAGTGTAGGAACTCTTCCTTAGTCACCTCCTGTGATCTATGCCCGTTGGTAGCGTTCAGGTAGACACGTTTTATCAATTCCATATTGTTTAGGAGAGAGTTGAAGGCCATGTAGTAAGGGAAACTGATCTTTCTCGAACCTTGGGGGAAGCCTGTTGCCTGGAATGTAAAGCATAAATTAGGATAGCAACACTAGTTAGTTGGTTTGTTCAATGACCATTTGATTAAGACCTCCACAGACCTCAGCGCGGGGCTGCGAGCGCGGATGGAGCGTGCCCAGCGCGCTGCATAGCACTGAATTATATACGCTGTGCCGTGCTGCCGGTATGTGCCACCGTATATAAGTTTCAGTGTTATAGAACGCGCTGGGCACGATCCGTCCGCAAATTCCATAGTTATTCCTAACGTTCATTGAGCTCCATAGTACAGCATTATTAAGCCGCGCGCCTAAACTTCAAGGAACAAATAACGGTGCGCCAAAAGCTCAGAATTGCCATTGAACAATTTGTGTTTTGACAGTCGCTAATTTTGTTGTTGTTAGTTTGTGTTCTGCTGTGTGTTATCTCTCACTCTAAAATTACTTTCTAAATACTACGCATTTGAGTTAAGTAGTTATAAAGCAGCTAAACAAGCGAAATTGCACCTTCGGTCTTACGTCAAAAAATGACCGTGACAAAAATGTGCCGTTATGACATTGGTCAAACTTTGTGATCTTTTTTTGGGGGATCTTTCGCCTGCCAGGCCAGTTGAAACAAATCATTCAGAGATACAACAAGTTTTTTTTGTTCAACAGTCGATTTAGTTCTCTAGTTTCTGCAGTGGTTTAACGCAAAATACGTCATCCGAAGCATTAAAATGTTTTAACTGTATAGCATTAAGCCTTTTTGTAATTCTACCAATAGAAATACGAAAGTTTGTGAGTTTGTGCGTACGTGTTTGTTATTCCTTCGCGCAAAAACGGCTGGACGGATTTGGATTAAATTCGGTATGTAGATAGCTGGACGTCTGGAATAACACATAGGCTACTTTTTATCCCGATATTTGCACGGGATTTATGTAGAATCACAAAACCGTTAAGTCTAGATGAAATTTTGCGTGGGTGTTCGTCATAACGTAAATAAGTCAACGATGAAAATTTTGGGAAATCCCATAGGAATTTAGTAAAATCCCGAAATTTCTATTCGGCTGCCAGATCTAACGGTTAAAGTCTAGTACTCGATAAAAGTAGTGATGTTATGTTTTTGAGACTTTTTTAATTTTATATCAATTCAAAATATTTTTTACCGTACAGCGCAATACTATGTAACGTAATATAGATTTTTGTCTGAATAAAACATTATTATTATTATATCAAAAATTAACTCCTAACCCACGTTTAAGTAGTGTCCAAAAGTATGCAACTGTCATCCTTAACCCAGGGTTAACAATTACATTTTTTAACTCTAAACCGCGTAAGTGGCCCTTAAGCTTCAAACATTCAGACAGCGTAGGCGTGGCGGTGCGGTGGCGGTGACGGTTGTAATATTCTAACTTGTATGAACGAGTTCACGGTACGGTACCGCACAAACGTTCATACAAGTAAGAATATTACAACCGTCTGTGCGTTTGGAGCTTAAGTGACTTATGAAGGAATATTTCAAACAGAAACTCACATTAATAACCCTAGTCTTCAAATCCTTGGTCAACAAATGGCTCTTCACTGACAGCATAATGTCCTTAAAATCACCAGCGCTGATGAAACCAGTGCCATCCTTGTCGCATTTCTTGAAAGCCTCTACTCCGTACTCTTCATGGAAGTCATGGAGGAACTGACTGAATTCGGGGTATGTCACTAGTCGCTTCTTGTCCTTGCCGAAGTACAGTCGAACGAACGTGCTCTCCATATTGAAGGGCAGTTTCTTATGCAACACCGTCTTCTGCATGACTTCTGCGAACTCATCTGAAAATTTATAATAAATTTATGAGAAATAAGTTATAACCCGTGGAACGTCCCGCGCGCCGCACTGGCGCGTAACTTTTTCGGGCCGGTAGCGTCCCGCGCGCCGCAGTGGCGCATAACGAATTCAAAGTCAAAATTCTTTATTCAATTTAGGCATCAATTGATGCACCTATGAACGTCGAAGAATCTACCACGTACAATTGTTCGTGATTGGCCAATTTATTTTATTAGTTTCGTTTAACTTTCAGGCTATTGGTTATATTTTTCCAAGTCTGTTGTCATTTTTGCCTCAAAATAATCTTTATTGGTCAAAATTCAAGCATCCGTTGATTTTAGGTGAATTAATAAAAATGTAACGGCAAACTAATTTTGCACTAGTCCGATACAATCTGTGAACCTGTGAACGAAAACAACGGTGCGAGTTGTGCGGATTTGTTTTTGTGGAGTGAAAAAGTATTAATATGGTTAACTAATGTGTGTAATCGATTTTTAAACTAATTATGTTCAAAATAGTGTAGTGGAAATGTGGAATGTGTCAGTAAATTTAGCTATGTGGCAAAATTTTTTGAGGTTAGAGTAAAAATAATTGGAACGAAACAATAATACAGTATTTTCGTTACTATCAGGTGAGTTAGAAATAGCAATGATATTTTAGAAACCTAGTGTGTAATCTCAGCTTTCGAACGATATATAACATTCAGATTATAATTATCGTAAAAAAGCACAATTTCGTTTTTTCTAGCATGTAGTACGTAAACAGAATGAACCAAAAATCGTTGGTCGCGTAGGGCATTTTGCGTGAACGGTGGCCGATCGCGCGACGGGTCGAGAAGAAAATAGTAAAATTTTCATTTTTTTTTTTAGCTTTCTTGCTTATTGTACTTGCATTGTGATCCAACCTATAATATGTTTGGGTACAAATTTCCTAGTGAATCCAACCACTGGAAACTAAAATATAAAAATCCGTGGAAGCCTAGTGGTTTGACCTATGCCTCTCAAGCAGAGGGTAGTGGGTTGGAGTCCGGGCTCGTACCTCTGATTTTTTTGGAATTCACATGCGGAATTCCATTTGATAGGTATTTACCACGAGCTTTTACCGTGAAGGAAAACGTGAGGAAATCTGCACACACCTGTGAAGAAATTAAATGGTGTGTGGAGTTCCCAATTCGCACTGGGCTGCAATTGGGTCACACATATGTTTGAAAATAAAGTAAATCCCATTATGCGTCTAAGATCCCTTCCGCAGCTAACAAAAGAGGGGATAACTTTGAAACACCCAAACCAATTTTGATGAAACATGTCTAAGAAACCTGATATCAAATAAAAAAAACCGCATCCGAATCGGTTCACCCGTTTAAGAACTATTATGCCACAGATAGACACACAGACAGACAGACACCACACTCACATAGCGGTCAAACTTATAACACCCCTCTTTTTGTGTTGGGGATTAAAAATAAAACCGGTTGTGGTAAAAGAAAATACTAACTAATTATTTAACAATTAGACTATAACTATTTAATAATGAGATGATGATGATGACGATGAACTAACTATAGTATAAATCTTCTCAGGTGAATTTTTCGCTTTGAGCCATTACATTAAATTTGGACCTTATTACTATGACAATACCGTTTGTTTTGAAAGATAAGGGCTCGAAGCGAAAAAGAACACCTGGGAAGATTTATACTATAACTACTACGTATTATCGAGAGCGTGGGCAGGTACTCTATTGTAGGTAGGAGCACTAACACAAGTCTAACTCTGACATAATGACGCTTCCAAATACCTATCCACTTGCATAACCACTTACATAAATCTCAAAATGCATTTTACAGCAATTTGAACGCACGTGACGCAAATCTTGTAGCTACCAATTGACTATACTTTTGTGTGAAGATAATGATATAGAGACGGTTGCGGAGATAACTAGACTATTATTTCTATCGTTGGCCATAGACAGAACAGTTGTTTACCTAACTATACTTATTATCTTGTTTCAATTTAAATGATGAGTTAGCATTTTGCCTGATGTCAGATTTTCGTGTTAGGATGAATGGAGGTAATGCTAACTGATCCAAACAGTGTTCCAATATAAATTTTCATACAAAATTATATCTGTAATAGTAATAGAGTAGCGGGACTGACTGACAGACAACACGTAGCTCAAACTACTGAAGCCAGAAACATGAGATTTGGCAGACATTTTCCTTGAGATTGAGAATCATAGAGGTGCACTGAGGGATTTTTCACGATTTTTTTTTAATTTTTCACGAGAACTTTGCATAAGTTTGTAGATCCGTAAAAAATGGATTCACTCTACTTCAATGAGGCATTGAATCAGACATATTATATATTATTATATGTATCAATATTATTAACAGGATTAACAGCTAAAGTCTAATAAATACTAATCAACGAACAGTACCAAATAGTACACACGTTTTTACTCTTTTTGATTGCAATAAGAAAAAAAATATTTGTATTTGTGATAAATATTTAATTGCAAAAATACTCACCAAAAGCAACAAGTCCGTTTCCGTTGGTATCAAACAGCTGGAAGGCAGTCTTGTACAGGGCATCCGGCACGCAGAGCAGCCCCTCGAAGGCCTGGAACTCCGGGAACGATATGAGCCCGTTCTTGTCCATGTCAACGATGCCTGCGATGAGCTCCACGGAGTCCTTGTTGAAGTCATCTGGAAGATAATTGAGAAATATTGCTTTACAACTAGATACACTCAAAAACCGTGGATTAATATGCGAAAAAAACTAAAATATTATTCAATGAAAATTTTAGGCCGCTGTTAGCGGAAGCCTCATTTAAAAACTACAAGACTAATACTGCATTAGAAACAGCAGAAGCCGCCTCCGTCAGGCGTTTTCTTATAAAGTTGTAAATTTTTATAAAAACTATGCGCATAAATTTAAAATAAAACACAAGTATGATAGCTGTTCCTTTTTGATTTTGTCCGGACAGATAATTTGGGTTGATGCACCTTGGACATTGATCAATAACGTCCTAGCCAATTATGCATACTCATTGGCCAATGGCTAATATAATAAATAACCCAACACTGGAGGGGACTGTACAGAAATATTTTACCAAACAATGGCCAACATGTTTTAAAACTGTCTTCTACTTGACACTGGCAAAATTGCCCTCCAACAGAGCTAGATAGAGCCAATTTTTTTTATTGAATTGACTAGTAGTTTCATTCAGAAATCTGGAACAAGTAAACATACTTTCGTCAAATAATCCGAGGAACTTTCTGACAAAATCTTCACTGGTGATGAAGCGTTCTCCATTCTTCTCGACGGTAGCAAATTTCAGAAATATTTCATGTAGTCGGTCTGTGTCGGCCCTTTTTAGGTAACCAGCCCCCTGAAAACATTAAACAATAAAAAATAAGACACATTATGTGATACTTACTGCCAATCATAATCATAATTATTCCTATAATTTCATAAATTAAATATAATCCCCTTAAAAATGAAATGTAAGATTTTCAAAAAACCATTGTTACTAATGGTACTCAGTTTTCAACAAATCAGTATTACGTTCCATTACTTTCATTTCAATATTCTGATGGTTTGATAAAATAAAATGATATGCCTATAAAGATATGTTCCTAGATATCATTAATTTAAAACTGAGATTAAACCGGTTTTGTGATCATGCGATGATTGAGTGATATCATTGTGTGGTGTGCAAAGTATTGACTCATAAAACTAGGATAGCCAGGCAACTTGATTTGGTATAGTCGGGGTAAGAAAAGGTTCGTCACTTTTCGACTCTATGTCAACGAGTTAAGGTCGAAAAGTGACGAACCTTTTCTTACCCCGACTATACAATATTTTTTAATTCTTAGTCTGGTTGGAATGCTGGCCAATACAACAATTAAAAAGATGGTATTCCAAAATCAATAAGCTTAAGTGAACTCTATGTCTTGTGTCATAAGGTTAAATTTAGATTACTTAATATTGCAATTAATGATTGCATTTTTTGAAGTAATGAAAGATCTTGCCAGCCCTTTACACAGAGCCATCTTAGAGCATACTGGAACTCCTGGGCACCAAAGAATATGAGGCTTGATTGGAAAGCATTAAAATGAATGTCATTATTAACAACTTTCTTGTACATCAGACTTCAGGGGCCCATGTGAAGATGGGCCTGTGCAAGGTCGGGGCTCCTGTTAGATCAGGGCCCTGAACATAGCCCCCCTGTACCCTTATGGGAAAGACGGTACAGCCCAATGTTCATTTTCAGTCTTTTGTAAATTATAACTTAAGTAAATTGTGCAGAATTAAATCAGATTCAGCCTAAGGGTCTGATTACCTTGTATACTAGGTGAATATATATAACACTTGTAAAGTGTTATATATATGCCATACTCAGCGACACTACATTTTTATTTTTGCTTCACAAATCATAAATGATAAATTAAAAGTATAAAGATTTATGACACTGTCAAAACTTAACATCTAAATGAATGTGTTTGAGTATAGCAACCAAGAGAAACTTAGTGAGATTCCTAATTATAATGTTGTTGAGTGTAGTTAGTACCTAACTTTATCAAATCATAATGACCAAATTTAATTTAAGTTAAATAACGCCATAATCAGTTAACCTTCAATTTTTTTCCATGGTTAAATGTCAAATGTTATGGTTTTAGTGTCATACAATATAGCATCAGATTGTGATAGCTTATCTAGCATTCAACCTCTGCGTGAAGTTTGTTTAATATTTAAGGTTATGTAACTTGTCTAGCATGAAAAGAACCTCTTTTGTTATGAAATAAAAAAGGACTATTATGAAAAAGAAGTATTTAATTTTTATGTAAGGAACATAAGAAAAATAATAATAAAACAATTGAATTGGCAGATACACCGATCTTGAATCAAGTTCATAGTACAATTTTAATGAATTAAAAAGTTAAAGACTGGAATGCAGAAAACAAATTAAGATAAAATAATGACATAAAAGCCAGTTAATAACCAATTAATTGGCAAAACAAGGCACTTTAAACTTATTTTGTACAATAATAAAAACAATTTTTAAACACACTTTGATTTCACCAGTCGACACAATCACAAAACAAATGAATCTCAATGAATTTGAAAAAAGAACTTTATGATCACAAACTTTTTAAAATTCTATTTCAATAGGGTTGTGATATAAAATAAATGATGATTTTGTTACCCGACGAGAAGTCATTTTGTTGTGAAGACTCAAATTGAACTGAATTGATAATTATTGGCCAGAAGTTGACGTAACTGATAAGTACTTTTATCTTGTGTACAAAAGCAATAATACACATCACTCACACGGCTTTACATCAGTTGAATTCAAACATTAAGATATTCCTTACATTGAGAAAAAAAAATGAGATAGAATATAAAAACCTTACCAGTTGAGAGACAACACCTGTACCGGTAAGTCGTAAGTTTATTTAAAAAGGTGTTAATTTATGTTCTAAATTTAAATATTTTAAGGTCATGAAGGTTAGGTTGGGTACTGTTATCTAATAGTGTTGTACAATTTGAAGATATTGTAAACATGACTGTGATAAATTGATTACAGACAGTTTGTTAATTTGTTACTCTTCTGCATTAACTTGTAGTAATACGTAATATTAGTAACTCGTGCAAGTTATTCGATTCTAGTTCAAGGACGGACGTCTCAAGGGTAAGCGTACCGCGTTACAAAAAAAATCACAAACAAAATACAAATCAAGCACCATTTTTTCCCGTAGTATTTACTAATAATGTTTATATTTTATATACAATAAAAAACCTACGAAACAATACAAACTTACCCACCTCTTGACAGCTGGCCTGAGTTATCCAAGAACCGAACAACGATTTAAACATTACAGTGTTTTATTATCACTATGCGAAATTTGGGCAAAGGAAACTAAGGGAAAAGGGGAAAACTATTGTCCAAACCCGCAACGGCCAAGTTTGCCCTGATAAGACGTCACAACACGTTAAAAATACGGCAAATCTATTTTAAGTTAACCACGCACAGTGCTCATGTTCGCCTACCGCCCGGCTTTGTTTTAAATCGACTATTTTAGATCTCCTCTCATTTGGTACAAGAGCATAAACACTTACAAACTCCTCAATTTAGTTGGGTAGTAGCTAGCATAGATTTTTTTTTGCGGAATTTACACTCAAATAGTGACGTTCTGACAAGTTGAAGTTTGTGGCCCGTTTATCGATAATTTGCATTCATTAGGAAAGATGGCGCTTTATAATTAAGTTTACATTTTTAATAAATAATTTTCGAGAAATAAATGAGTATCAAATCTTGCTTTATGTAGCAATTAAGTCGGTACCACGCTCTCAATGTTAGGAAAGAGTCTAACACGGTTAGAAGGTGATGATAGGTAACCAAAAAGTGTTCATTGGATTTTCGAAAACTGTAAATAGGTATATTGATTTCTTATAATTTGTAAATTTTGATAAATAAGTATTTTAATAACATCAAACACGGGACCACAAGCTAACTAAGAATGTTATGGTCCCGGGTTTTCTAAGTAGTGGGCTCTCCGTCGTCTATAAATAATAAAATTGACTAATTTTTATACTTAGATTATTTATGCACTAGATGGAGCATAGGCGGCATGAAAACGTCCCATAAAAATATAAGCCAACTTGGCTTATATGTCAATTGCGTCATTCCGAATGACAGGGTTGCCAATAGTAATATGCTAAAATCCCCAAACGCTTTGTCGAAATTCCCCACGGGTGGGGAATAAAAAATTATGTGGGCCGAGTGACTTAGTTTCGAGCTGTTGCGAATAGTGAATTGTAGGAAATTAATCAAGACTAGCAGAAATTTTATGTCAAATGTCGCGTATTTGTGTTCATACTTAAAATCCCCTCATTTTCCCAGAATTGAAGCTCTCCCCACACATAAATAAATAAAAAAATAAAAAACCATTTATTGCCCACAAAAAAAGAAGAATAAGAAAAAATACACAAAATTGTGGCAAAAGGCTCAGGCTCAGCATGTGCGGTGAGGATTACTCATCACCGCGCTGGTTTTCAGCCTGCGCCCTTATAGCGTGCTGACATTGCAAAAACAACAGGCGGGTAGGACTATAAAAAAAAAAACGTACAGCGGTATAGACAACCAAGAAATCCCTTCACCATCCAAGGTTCAATGACAGTTGCATGGCTCAAAACATCAAAAGCTATTTCACTCACACACAAGTCAGTGCGACAACCAGGTCCTATACTACGAAGCGCGAAACCCGAAACCCCGTTTCATGCCGTTCCGCTCACGCTCATGGTATTTATTACGAGAGTGAGAGGGACCGCACGATCCCCAATCAGCTTCGCTTTCCCCGCAGTTTTGCCGCACACATTGGCAACACTCATTTGTCATTTTCCCTTCAGTCTGCATTGTGTCAGCGCGAGAAACGTTATAAAAATGACTAAATGTGTAATAAATAAATGTAATGTAACCGTGTTTCATTATTATTTTTGGAAATAAATTCTTTTTCACCACTCAAGCTCTGAAAGTAGGTTGCATTCAGCTTGAAATCCGGGATGTAAATTCGATTTACATCCTTAGGGATGTAAGTAAATTTGAAAATCGAATGGTGCTCCTTTGTATTCACGAACCCCGTGGCCGCGTGCTGCGCCACGCCGCGCGCGCGCCGCCCGTGCGCTGCTGCACGTGCAGCTGCAGCGCCTTGCCGCCTGCGCACTGAGCTCAGCAAGGTGTGCAGGCGGCCGCGGCGACGTGACGCCGGTGCCGGCCGCAAGGGCGGCGCGACGCGCTCTCTTACAAATGGCGTATATATTTTTAACATAACGGTTTTTCTTTATTTCCTCGCATTTATGATAAAAAGTAGTGTTCAACTCGAGTGTAAATGATCAATTACAACTTACAACTAGAGATGCGCCGAGTACAACTTTTACCGAGTAACCGATTACCGAGTATACTCGGTTCAAAGTTTCTCAAACCGAGTACTCGGCTGAGTTACTCGGTTCTGTTTTGAGGCGCGAAAACGGGTTTAGACAGGTTCGCGCGGTGCTACCAGCCACCGCGAGCGAACGTCGCGGGGATCCCCGCCTTCTCCCCGCAAATTAGTCGGTTTTTGTTTAACGAGTAATACGCATTTGGTCCGCACATTAATTGCTTAAATATTTTAAAAACATTGGAAATAGATTATTGTGTACAGTGACTATTGACACAATGAGTATACGCAAAAGATTGCGAATCTAGTTGTTTTACAAGCCCGTTTTATTTTAATACGCATGAATAATAATAATTTTATTTAGACCGAGTATACTCGGCATTTGAACCGAGTTATTCGGCCGTGTACGAGTATCAAAAAAACTGCCGAGTACACCGAGTACCGAGTAGTAAACGAGTACTCAGCCCATCTCTACTTACAACCCTTATTTATCAATCTACTATCTATTTGTATTGTAGTTATGAAGGGGTCAAAAGTGGCTCCAATTGGTTCGTGTAATATTCACACAGCGCTGCTTTGCCAGTTTCATTTCCTTGAACTTAGCTTGACACACTACCGCGTGTTTAGATTTCCCCGCGGCCGCTCAAATTTCGATTTTGCCACAGGAAAAAATATATATAATCAGTTTTTAGTTTTATTTATTCATACTTTATTTAATTACCATTTACAGTCACTTTTACTCGCGTCTATCGGCCTCTAATATTTTTTCCCCACATTTTGGGGAATGTGAAATTAACTGGTATCATTAAGCACAACCGGAATGACGTAACGCGATCGTAATATGAAGCTGTCAAATGGATGGTGGACGTTTTGTATCGCGATGTTTGCTCCTGACGCTCCATCTAGTGCATAAATAATCTAAGTTTTTATACTTAATCGAGTTTATGGTTACAGGTACCAGTCGAAAAAACTGAATCACGTACCGGGATGAACCCTTTTTATTGCATGTTTCATGTTGACATTCCATACATCGGCCAAAGATTCAAAGATCGTGAAATTGGTTGTGAAAAGGTTCCACCCTGGTACGCGATTCAGTTTCCTTGACTGTACCTACGAACGAAGTGAAGCTACAACCAATGCGATTGTTTGAACCTTTTTAGGGTTCCGTAGTCAACTAGGAACCCTTATAGTTTCGCCATGTCTGTCCGTCTGTCTGTCCGCGGCTAAGCTCAGAGACTGTTAGTACTAGAAAACTGTAATTTGGCATGAACATTAGTCACGCCGACAAAGTGGTTAAATAAAAAAAACTAAAAAAATTTTTTTAGGGTACCTCCCATAGACTTAAAGTGGGGGTGATTTTTTTTTTCTCGACGAACCCTATAGTGTGGGGTATCTTTGGATAGGTATTTTAAAACGATTGGGGGGTTGCTTACATGATTTTTGTATTCAGTGATTTGTTTGCGAAATATTCAACTTTAAAGTGAAAAATTTCATTAAAATCGACCGTCCCCCCTCTAAAATCTAAACTGTTGAGTGGAAAAATATGAAAAAATTCAAAATGGTAGTAAATATATTAAATTTACAAGGAAAATTATAGCGGCTAAGATTGATTGGGAATTATTTGTAGTTTAAGAGTAAATAGTAGCCTAAGGTATTAAACATACCGCCACTACTTTGAAAAACTCGTATCTCAAATCAGCATGTAAGCAAAACTGAACCTTGATACGCGCGTAATAAAGTTCACTTTGCCAGATGAACGATTTTGTGATACGAGCTTTTTTCAAAGTATTGACGATACCTAACTTGGAAGATTCCGTACACATACGAAATCCTTAGAAAAATATTACTTGATTTTTTCGTAATGGCTACGGAACCCTATCTTGGGCGTGTCCGACACGCTCTTGGCCGGTTTTTACAATAAAATGTCATTTAAATTCTTTAGCATGTAGGTAAGTGTGGTATAATAAGTATGATTTTAGTAAAATACATATAATTAAATGCTCTTTCTTGCCAACTTGTGTTATTAAAATTTGGACTCAATCTTATCCAACGTATTGTTATAAGTATTTATAAAAAAAACAAGCTGTTACCCGCGACTCCGTTTGCGAAGAACAGGGGTATAAAAAATAGCCTACTAGAAAAAAGGGGTAGCTATCATTATATCGAAACCCCCTCCGCATCCCCCGCACCCCCGTTTTTGTCACGTCAAAAAATTGTAGAATACTATCATGTGACAGAGTCGACGGAGCTCCGCTTCGCGGAGCTCCTATTCCGCGTTGATAAGGCGCTTCGCGCCTTGATGCAATACTAACCTAACCTAACCTAATAATCTCGATAGATCTAAGCTTCATAAATGGTTCTGTTATGGCCGGCGGGGGGCAGCCAGCAACCTGACAAATTACAGCATTTCCATGAAATGTGTTGTCATAGAAACGTATTATCAGGTATACACACACTGGTGAAACGATTTTCTGTGTTATAAGAATTTTAGGAACTGAAACTTACGATGAACCAAAATTATAGTAAAGGCGATTTGATGAACGGCTATGTTGATATACAAATAAAATGTTGAAGTAAAATTCGATGAGATGATTCTTGTGTAACAGGGAATTCGAGCAACATTGTATGAGCGATGTAACGAAGTTCGATGAATGATTCCTACGTGTTAATAAAGTTCTGCAAAAAGTGTTATGGGAGACAAAAATCGATGAAACTATTTTCGGTAAAATGATGGTTTAAGTACCAGAAAAAAGTTTCATAAAAACCGGTCAAGCCGTTTCGGAGGAGATCTATAACAAAAACCGTGACACTAGATTTTATATATTAGATTAGAAGATACTAGCTGTCGCCCACGACACCGTCCGTGAAGAATAGGGGTATAAAAATAGACTACGACATTCTCAGACCTACCTACCGAGTATGGAGAAAAAAGTTTTATGAGAATCGGTCAAGCCGTCTCGGAGGACTGGAGTTCGATAACAAACACCGTGACACCAGATTTTTATATACTTATTAGATTTTCTTGTCGGGAATCAATATTCTGTTATATTGTTTTATTTCGGATATCGGATAGTTGGTCTATTCCGACTAGTTCCATTATAAGTTCCATTGATGGAACTACTTGGACTTTTTTTAAGGAAACCCTCTTCGTTGAATGTAACTACTCGGGAAAAAAAGTTAGTTCCATCAATGGAGCTAACCATGGAACTAGTCGGAATAGACCGGATACTTAGATTATTTATGCACTAGATGGAGCGTCAGGAGCAAACATCGCGATACAAAACGTCCACCATCCATTTGACAGCTTCATATTACGATCGCGTTACGTCATTCCGGTTGTGCTTAATGATACCAGTTAATTTCACATTCCCCAAAATGTGGGGAAAAAATATTAGAGGCCGATAGACGCGAGTAAAAGTGACTGTAAATGGTAATTAAATAAAGTATGAATAAATAAAACTAAAAACTGATTATATATATTTTTTTCTGTGGCAAAATCGAAATTGAGCGGCCGCGGGGAAATCTAAACACGCGGTAGTGTGTCAAGCTAATTTCAAGGAAATGAAACTGGCAAAGCAGCGCTGTGTGAATATTACACGAACCAATTGGAGCCACTTTTGACCCCTTCATAACTACAATACAAATAGATAGTAGATTGATAAATAAGGGTTGTAAGTAGAGATGGGCTGAGTACTCGTTTACTACTCGGTACTCGGTGTACTCTGCAGTTTTTTTGATACTCGTACTCGGCCGAATAACTCGGTTCAAATGCCGAGTATACTCGGTCTAAATAAAATTATTATTAATCATGCGTATTAAAATAAAACGGGCTTGTAAAACAACCAGATTCGCAATATTTTGCGTATACTCATTGTGTCAACAGTCACTGTACACAATCATCTATTTCCAATGTTTTTAAAATATTTAAGCAATTAATGTGCGGACCAAATGCGTATTACTCGTTAAACAAAAACTGACTAATTTGCGGGGAGAAGGCGGGGGTCCCCGCGACGTTCGCTCGCGGTGGCTGGTAGCGCCGCGCGAACCTGTCTAAACCCGTTTTCGCGCCTCAAAACAGAACCGAGTAACTCGGCCGAGTACTCGGTTTGAGAAACTTTGAACCGAGTATACTCGGTAATCGGTTACTCGGTAAAAGTTGTACTCGGCGCATCTCTAGTTGTAATTGATCATTTACACTCGAGTTGAACACTACTTTTTATCATAAATGCGAGGAAATAAAGAAAAACCGTTATGTTAAAAATATAAACGCCATTTGTAAGAGAGCGCGTCGCGCCGCCCTTGCGGCCGGCACCGGCGTCACGTCGCCGCGGCTGCCTGCACACCTTGCTGAGCTCGGTGCGCAGGCGGCGAGGCGCTGCAGCTGCACGTGCAGCAGCGCACGCGCGCCACGCGCGCGGCGTGGCGCAGCACGCGGCCACGGGGTTCGTGAATACAAAGGAGCACCATTCGATTTTCAAATTTACTTACATCCCTAAGGATGTAAATCGAATTTACATCCCAGATTTCAAGCTGAATGCAACCTACTTTCAGAGCTTGAGTGGTGAAAAAGAATTTATTTCCAAAAATAATAATGAAACACGGTTACATTACATTTATTTATTACACATTTAGTCATTTTTATAACGTTTCTCGCGCTGTCACAATGCAGACTGAAGGGAAAATGACAAATGAGTGTTGCCAATGTGTGCGGCAAAACTGCGGGGAAAGCGAAGCTGATTGGGGAATGTGTGGGGAGAGCTTCAATTCTGGGAAAATGAGGGGATTTTAAGTATGAACATAAATACGCTACATTTGACATAAAATTTCTGCTAGTCTTGATTAATTTCCTACAATTCACTATTCGCAACAGCTCGAAACTAAGTCACTCGGCCCACATAATTTTTTATTCCCCACCCGTGGGGAATTTCGACAAAGCGTTTGGGGATTTTAGCATATTACTATTGGCAACCCTGTCATTCGGAATGACGCAATTGACATATAAGCCAACTTGGCTTATATTTTTATGGGACGTTTTCATGCCGCCTATGCTCCATCTAGTGCATAAATAATCTAAGACCGGATAGTTCAGAGGCCGTATTGTATAACGCTTCTGACGCTTGCCTTCGCTTTCACCGTCTCTTTCTGTCATCCTTTTATACCGTTTGACAGAAAGAAATAGTGATTGCGAAGGCAAGCGTCAGAAGCGTTAGACAATAAGCCTACAGGTTGCGGAACTTCATAATCTCTGCATAGACTACAAGAAATAGACTCTAGCACGTGCTCTACAAGCGCCATCTATGTTGAAATCTTAACACCATCTCGCCTGTATAAAGGCTACATGTAAATTGCCGAAAGATAGTAGGATAAGAACAAAGTTAGTTCTACTCATTCTTATAAAGATGTCACTGTTCCCATTGAACGTATTATATAGTCAACAAAAAAATAAATGCAGATAATACACTTTTGTACCACCTTACCCTTTTATCAACCTAATCGTCTTAAATTATGACCATAAAGTAAAACGATGACTAAGCTTTTGCCTCGGATTAAAAGTACCTAAGCTATTGCCCGCGACTCCATCCGCGAAGAATTTGTTCATAAAACAGAACACATTACAATTTAATAAAATAATCATTAATAATGATTACATGATTTTGAACTCCTTAATAGGTAAATAAAATATTTTGAAACTGAATTTTAAGCATAGATTTAATTTACATTAATTATTATAAACTAAGTTTATATTTAAATTTTGTTTATATTTAAATTTAATGAGTAAGCTGTGTATAGTCCGACAAGGTCGTGCGCGGCTCTCCGCGGAACCCTGTCGCAGTCAGCATTTGCCGCACTTATTAAAAACAATCTCGTTAAGGATAGCAGAGGCTCCCTGCGACAGGGTTCCGCCGAGCGCCGCGCACGAGCTTTCAGTATTTCAGTATTTATTGAATCGCAACATTTCTTGCAAAAATTTGTACAAAAATGATGCCCTGTTGGGGCGTAGCAATTAAACTTAAAATTAAGCAGTAGGTACATATTTCAGTACATATAACTTTTAAATTAAATTTATAAGTACATTAGTTTGTACTTATCTGTACAACACGTAATGTTAGTGTCCGTGTAAGTGACACTTTAAAAAATAAAATTATTATTTAAAATTATTAAAAAACGAAAATATTTTTTTACAGTATCAAACAACACATAAAACAAACAACAAATCATATAAACAACACACAACACACAACAAATCATATAAACTCAAAATTCACAATTGTAACTGTCCTCGTGGCAGTGCAACTTGTTATTGTACACAGTTAGAGCGAGTGAGCTCTACTAAATACCTGGGTGTAATTTTTGACCAGAGACTTTCTTGGCACCCGCACATTGACTTCATTAAAAACCGTGTCCGTAAGTTGATGTGGATCTTCAAAACACTCAGACATGTCACCTCTCCTTCTCTGTTGACCAGGATTTACATTGCACTAGCGCAGTCCGTTATGACTTATTGTATTCCAGCCTGGGGCGGAGCTAACAAGACTAAATTCTTGGAAGTGGAAAGGGCTCAAAGATGCCTTCTGAAAATAATGTTCTTTAAATCTTACAGGTATCCTACAACAGAACTTTATAACCACTGTGATCTCCTTAGTATGCGAAAACTTTACATATTATCAGTTGTATTAAAATTGCACAAAAATCTATTTTTTTACCCATCGTATAATAATCAAAGGAGAATGAAAAATGTAGCTCCTTTTCCTCCCTCTAAATCCGCTTTTGCTAGAAGACAGTATGATATGCTATCTGCTTCACTTTATAATAACATGAATAAAAAACTTAACTTCTATCCGCTGAAATTTCATGACTGTAAGACTGCTGTAGCAAACTGGCTCAAACAACTGAACTACTATGAGACAGAAGACCTTATTTCACCTTAGATTGTTTTATATCATGGTTCTGTATATTGCTATTAGGTACAGTTAAGTGTTAAGCATGTTTCTATTAGATTTGTTTTAATAACATGTTCTGCTTCTTGAAATCACATATTATTACTTGTATTGTATTGTGAATCTCTTGAGACATTCAATTTCTGTTATTGTTGTAAATGCATTGAGATGTTCCTTTGTTGGCTTGATCAGGGTTATCATGGTTTGTATACTGGTGCTCTCTCGAACATGCAGATGTAAAGCAACACCAAAAATTTACTGGACTCTTTACAGTCACACGAGCACTGACACACTTGACATGCACGCTCATACGCACGCACGTATGCGCACACTTTCACACACAAATTCACTCACGTTCATGCACTCTCACGCACTCACATACATACACTCATACACACTCACACACGCACACACACACACACACACACACTTTATTTAGGTTTAAGTCTTTTTTTAGTTATAGTCTTAGTGTTCAATCGTGTCAATCGTATTATAAATTGGCAGCAATCTAGCTGTCAAATTGAATGTCATTATGACATTAAGTTAGTTTTGATTTTGACAGTTAACGATATTTCATTCGAACCACCGACTTTGTAGTAGTAAGTTGTCGGTCTAAGAACTCTCTCGAAGACAGTCGCTCGTTATTCTCGTTTACGGAACCCTCAACCAAGGTGTTCACGAATTACTTTCAAGTGTCTAAAGTACTATTTAATACCATCCAAGTTAAAGAACGATTAAGATTGCGTTCGTGCTATATGTGGAGTGTGCTTGTGGAGTTTAGCAGTAAGGGAAAGATCTACACTGGGCCCAGCTCTGGATTTAACCCTACGGGGCTGCTCGGACCATCGCCGCTTCAGGAGATCAGGTGAGCGCGATCGCAATCGAATATTCCCTATTAACTGACTCTAATTTCAATCCAGGATCGTGAAACACACGTAATGAATCACCATCGTAGAAACACAGTCCACTCATAATTCGTCTTTCGCTACATTTCTCGGGCATCGTGCCACATTTTTTTGGTCATTCGAACGGATTTTATTGAAAAGTTCCTTTTGTCGCGATTTCTTACGTGTTTTTCTACGATTTTATTGATTTTATTTTTATATTTTGTGTTGAGGGTAGTTTGGAACGGTACCTTGGTTGAGATTTTACGTGTTTGTTATAAGTTGTACGGCCATCTTTTTCTTGTCGTTATCGTTCGTAAAGGTGGTACACAACTTATTACCATAGACTAAACTTAATTATCGGTTATTTCGTTGTGTTAGTATTTCACGAATCGGTATTATTTAAATCGTCGTTCGAATTAGGTATCTAATCTATATCGTATCGTTTGAAATGTCAGATCACGATGAAATGTATGGTCGCGATTCTGAATTTGAAGTTGACAACAACAAAATCGCGCGTAACTATGCAATTATGCGTATTGAATTTATCGCGGAAACTAACTTGTTGGGATTTGAAGAAAGGGATTTAAAGGAAATATCGGATCAATTTCATGACGCGCAACGGAAAGTTTTGTCGTTGTTGGAACCGTCCGCGCGGACTAATGAAATGAAAATAACGTACGAGTTTGAGACTAAAGTGTCCGATATTAGATATAAATTGCGCCAAAGATTAGTACCGCAAATAAGTGAATCCAAACCTTGTGTTGGTGAGGCAGTGATTGCTAAATTGCCTAAAGTTTCTATAAAACCATTTGATGGAACTTTGGAGAATTGGGTGAGTTTTAAACAGTTGTTTTATTCTTTGATTCATAAGCGGAATATCTCGGGAGTTGAAAAATTGCACTACCTTTTGTCGAGTGTGCAAGGTACCGCTTATGAATTAATAAAAAATTACCCACTTACCGAAGAAAGTTACAGAGATGCATATGATTGTTTATGTAAATATTTTGATAAGAAGCGACAAATTGCTACACATTATTATGAAAAGTTATTGTGTTGTGAACCGATTAGAACAAAATCTGCTAGTGACCTTGAACGTGTTTATAGAACTTTCTCAGAGAATTTATCAATATTAAATACCTATAGTTTACCAGACAAGAACTTTATGCTCTTTCATTTGTTGTGGTCTAAGCTTGATAAATGCACTCGAGAAGCATTCCAACTTGAGCATAATAGTGACGACATCCCACAGTTTAGTGATGTTCAAGCTTTTGTTGAAAAACAATACAAAGCGCTTAACTTATCGAATATTTCGTTGTTGCCCACTACTAATAACTCTGTGGTAGTAAATAAAAAAGTAGGTATAAATAAACAGATTCATAATAGTGTGAGCAAAAATAAAGCATCGTTTGTCGTTTCTCGTCAAACTTGTAACTTTTGTAATGGCCAGCACAGTCTTACCACTTGTAAGGATTTTTTAAATATTGATCCTAAATCTCGTTTTGATTTTGTAAAAGAAAAGGGTTTGTGTATCTTGTGCTTTTCGAACACACATCGAGTAAAAACTTGTCGTGCCTCTCGTTGTAGTGTGTGCCAGTGTTCACATCACACATCCTTACATTTTACTAGACCGGTGCAGACAGTTCCTCTTACGCCCCCTCCAGTGGAAGGCAGTGTGCCACATAGTTCGGTTAGCTCTGGTAGTAATACGGTTTTGACTTCACTGGGTAGTGAAAGTACAGTTTTGTTTTCAACTGCTAGGATTGAGATTAGGGATGCGTATGGTGACTTTAAGTCAGTGCGTGCGCTTCTCGATTGTGCTAGCGCCTGCAATTTTATTACTGAATCCTGCGCTAAGAAGCTAGGACTCAACATTCGTCGTGGTCCACACTCCGTAAATGGAATTGGAAATTCTGTCGCTCAACCGCTCGGTTCGCTATCGTGTGAAATAAAGCCGGCGGGTGATAAATATTTGTCGTCCAATATTAAATTGGAAGCTCTCGTACTGTCGTCAATATGTGCTGACCAGCCTAACCAACCTGTCGACTCGTCAAGGTGGTCTCACATATTGAATCTTCGGCTTGCTGATCCAGACTTCGCTCAATCTGGACCAATAGATATGCTGTTAAATGCAGACATTTTCGCGTCTTCGCTGTTGCCTGGTCTAAAGAGAGGAAAGCTCGGGCAACCACGAGCATTAAATTCTATTTTCGGTTGGATCGTTATGGGTGAGTGTGACACTAGTCAACTCACAGAAAGTACTGTCGATCGCAGCAATAATAACTGCCTTTTCGTGTCGAATCATTCGCCAATATTGTCGTTAGATAATTCCATTAAAAGGTTTTGGGAATTAGAAAACATTAATCCTCCAGTTAATTGTTTCTTGTCGAAGGAGGACCAGCGTTGCGAAGATTATTTTGTCAATAACCATTCTCGTAATGAAGAAGGTAGGTTTGTTGTTCCTTTACCTTTTGTCGACCCCACAAATAAACCTCTTTTTCACAACTCTCGCGAAATTGCACTAAAGCGATTTCTATCGTTGGAGCGTAAGCTCAATTCTAATCGTGACTTCAAGAAATCGTATGTCGATTTTATGGAGGACTATCAGTCCCGTGGTCATCTCGAGGAGGTGGATCCTCCTACTGCTGTTGTCGGTCAGTTCAATTATATACCTCATCATGGTATACAGCGTGTTTCAGTCACCACACCTCTTCGCGTTGTCTTCGACGCCAGCGCGAAAGACAGTAAAGGTACTTCGTTGAATGACACTCTTCTCGCTGGTCCTAAACTTCAGGCTAATATTTTCGATTTACTCATGCGTTTTCGTTGGCATGCTGTAGTATTCACAGGCGATGTGAAGCAAATGTACAGGCAAATATTAGTACCTGAAGAGGACGCTGACTACCAGCGTATCCTATGGAGGCCCTCCCCTGCTGGACCCGTGCGTGACTATCGTCTGTTAACGGTTACGTATGGCGTTTCCTCAGCTCCATTTCAGGCTCTTCGAACAGTGAATCAACTCGCTAAAGACTCCGCTGATAAATACCCTGCTGGTGCCGCTGTTCTTGCTCGTGATATTTTTGTCGATGACGTCGTCACTGGAGCGGATTCAGTTGAACAGGCTCTTTCGCTTCAGGCAGAGCTCACAAAAATATTATCGTCAGGAGGTTTCCATTTAAGGAAATGGACTTCAAACAATCGTACCTTTCTCGATAGCCTGCCACTGTCAGATTTATACTCTGAAGAGCTGAAGCATTTCGAAGAGCTGCCTGATGTCTCATTAAAAATACTGGGGCTCTTGTGGCAGCCTCGGTTTGATTCATTTCGTTTTCGGGTGGCTGAATTCGGTGAATGTCGTTGCACAAAGCGTACAATTCTGTCCGAAATCGCCCGCATTTATGACCCTCTGGGTTTCCTCGGTCCCCTTACGTTTTACGCCAAATATATTATGCAACTACTTTGGACCGCTGGTGTTGCTTGGGACGACGATGCGCCTTCTGATATCGCTTCAGAATGGCGGCGTCTAAAATCCGAATTGCCGTCGTTAGCATCTGTGTCCATCCCTCGTCGTATCGTCGGCCCTTTCGTTTCGCTACAGCTGCACGGCTTTGGAGATGCCTCTGAGCGTGGCTACTGCGCTGTAATTTATTGTCGTTTCGTAGATTGTCATGGATCATGCTCAGTCGTCCTTTGTTGTGCGAAGTCGAGAGTAGCTCCTCTTCGTAAGCAGTCCATTCCAAGATTGGAACTGCAAGCTGCCGTTCTTCTTTCCGATCTTATGAAGTCTACCACGGAAGCGTTGAAACCATTTTGCTCTGTCGATGAAATTTACGCCTGGTCGGACTCTAGTGTCGTCTTGTCATGGATAAAATCGTGTCCATCGAAATGGAAAACATTCGTGGCAAATCGGGTTAGCCACATTCACGACATTATTTCTCCTGATCGATGGAGGCACGTCGGAACTCACTCGAATCCCGCAGACTGCGGTTCGCGTGGTCTTTTACCCACTGATCTCGTCAATCATGACATGTGGTGGAGAGGTCCCTCGTGGCTTGCCGATTGCGAGGAAAAATGGCCAGCTATCAATACTCTATCGTTTTCGAATCCGGCCCTACAAGAGGAGCAACGGATCTTTAGCCTTGTCGTGTCCAACGAACCTACTCTTATCGAATCGTTGTTGAACAAATTCTCGTCGCTTTCAACATTGAAGCGAACTTTATCGTATTGCTTTCGATTCATAGATAATTCGAGACAATCTGCTCCTGGAAAGCGTCTTAGCGGACCTATACAGTCTTTTGAATTACATAGGGCATTTAGAATTTTATTAAAGTCAGTGCAGGAGAGCGTGTTTTCGTCGGAGATTGAGCACTTGAAGAAAGGTTCTCCTAACTCGCTTCCAAGAAGTTTAAGAAAGCTGTCCCCATTTATCGATGAAGAGGGTCTTCTCAGGGTGGGCGGTCGCCTTGCCAATGCTAAGGTTGGATTTGAAGTCAAACATCCATTGCTGTTGCCTCGCTCGCATCGCCTCACTTATCTTCTAATCACTGAGTACCACACCCGCTTCATGCACCCCGGTGCGCAGACTCTTAAAAATCTTTTGTCTCGGCACTTCTGGATCCTATCGTGTAAACGCGCTATCCATTCCGTTATCTCGAGCTGTCTTAAATGTTTTCGTGTTCGTCCACACCTCGCTTCCGCCCCCCTTATGGGTAACTTGCCTTCATTTAGGGTAAACCAAATTAAACCTTTTTCGAGTTCTGTCGTCGATTACGGTGGACCCTATCTTATTGCCCTTGGGCGCGGTCGCGGTGCAAAAAGCTTTAATGGCTACATTTGCGTTTTCGTCTGCACCAGAAAGAAGGCGATCCATGTCGAGCTGGCTTCCGAGTTGTCGTCGGAAGCCTTCTTAGCTGTACTGCGGAGGTTTATCGCTCGTCGTGGCCGTTGTAGCCATCTTGTTAACTGGCCGTTAGGTCGCATTGTCGCACTGCACCCTGGTGCAGATGGTATATGTCGAGTGGTGACTGTAAAGACTGCAACTGGTCAATACAAAAGGTCTCTCTCAAAGATCTGTCCTTTGCCTTTGGCCTCAGACATATTCTAATTAGTTAATATTTTTCTCGCTTACACTGCCTTACCAATGCAAGGTAGTTGTAACTTATCGTAATTAGTTCGTAATCTTTGGTAGCATTAAGTTAAACATAGTTTCTAGTAACAACCTCCCAAGGTTTTTAGTTATCGTTTTTTCGTAGTAAATGCCGTGATACGTCCCGGTATACCGTCGCATTTAGGTGGGCGGAATGTTCAATCGTGTCAATCGTATTATAAATTGGCAGCAATCTAGCTGTCAAATTGAATGTCATTATGACATTAAGTTAGTTTTGATTTTGACAGTTAACGATATTTCATTCGAACCACCGACTTTGTAGTAGTAAGTTGTCGGTCTAAGAACTCTCTCGAAGACAGTCGCTCGTTATTCTCGTTTACGGAACCCTCAACCAAGGTGTTCACGAATTACTTTCAAGTGTCTAAAGTACTATTTAATACCATCCAAGTTAAAGAACGATTAAGATTGCGTTCGTGCTATATGTGGAGTGTGCTTGTGGAGTTTAGCAGTAAGGGAAAGATCTACACTGGGCCCAGCTCTGGATTTAACCCTACGGGGCTGCTCGGACCATCGCCGCTTCAGGAGATCAGGTGAGCGCGATCGCAATCGAATATTCCCTATTAACTGACTCTAATTTCAATCCAGGATCGTGAAACACACGTAATGAATCACCATCGTAGAAACACAGTCCACTCATAATTCGTCTTTCGCTACATTTCTCGGGCATCGTGCCACACTTAGTAATAATTTTTTTTTCTTGGAAGAGCGAGGCCTCCTAACACAAGTTCCAACTTAATGGGAGGCCTCAACCTTTTATGTAAAACTTCTGTTAAATGCAAATAAAGTTTATTTTATTTTTTATTTTTTTATTTTTTATTTTTTAGTATAAACTAATAAACAATTTCGAACAATTAAATTAACAATTTCAAACAATTTTAAATTACAAACTATAACTTGTGGCACATTGTAAGGAAACCATCCTTTGACTAAATATATAACAGCTTGTCACGGTATAGCAACAAAGTAGTATCAGGCCTCATGCATGCCATGTACTTACGCGCGATATTTACCTACCGCGGGGACGATCGCCTGCGATCGAAATTCCAGTAGGTTGTCACAAGCGCGCGCCGACGCACGTTCATTCGTGTTCCACGGAAAAAATATGCCGCCTGAACTTTTATAAGTGAATGGTGAAACAGGGGGCAAATTTTAATATGACTATGCTAGAATTAATAGCTAATATAACAATTAGGAAGTTCGTATCGTGCTGTCCCTCTTACTCTTCTATAAAAAGCTATAAGCGTGAGCGGGATGGCACGATGCGAAGTTCGAAAGTTAACCTTCGTATTTAGTATAACGCTAGGGTACTATGAGCATGGCAATGTGTTCTACGCATTACAATAAATATCCTTTTTTGTTAGGATTCCAGAGCTAAAATGGCAAAAACGGAACCCTTATAGTTTCGCCATGACCGTCTGTCTCTTTGTCCGTCCGTGGCTTAGCTTAAAGAATATTAGTGCTAGAAAGTTTGCATGGATATAATATATAGCAATTATCCCGACAAAATGGTAAAACAACATGTAGAAAAAAAAAATTTAATCCAAACTGCCAGCCCTTGTCACTGTCGGCACGCACACATTCTTAAGGAGACGGAGTAGTATAATCTGTGGCTACAATCGCGGTAAGTACCAAGATTTTGTACGGGATGCAGTATCTGTTACGAAGTAACTATTAAGTAATCTGTGGTAGTATTAAGGTAAGTGTTTTGCATTTTGTTTGGTGTAGATTTTACTTTTACCCTCATCTTGAACTGCTGGTGTTGAAAAGGTAGGTACCTGACCTTGTACCTATATACTTTATTCTTTTTGTAATAAATAGCCTACAAATATTTTGTTAATTATAAGGTAAGTTTTAGTTGTTGTAGTTACCAGAGTCGTTTGTTATTTGTATGGTACAAGTAAATACTAATTATAGATAACTTAGTCTTAAAAGTTGCATATTACTTTGACTTAAGTGTATTTTTCGATTGCTCGCTTATCGCTGATACTATTATGTTTTAGCATTTTTGCAATAAGTGAATGTCTTTGAGAACTAAAATTGTTAAACCATATAGGTTTACTTAATATTATACTGTTTAAACCATAATATAAGGAAAATTTAATGTAGGCACAGTCATACAAAATATTCCCTCATTGCCAAGTTGTTTAAACAACTTAAAACATACTTTTTTTTTTAGAAAATAATCATCCATTTACGTAATTAATTAGCTATCTACTTATTAAATTACATTCAAGAAGTGTTATTAGCTTGCAAGTATGAAAATCTACAAATGAATACTTATGATGGTAGGTACCTAGCATAAATCTTACGATCATGTTTTTAGCAATAATAATTCTTTTCGAAAATTCAAATGAATGTTTATAGGCATTTACTAACGCCACAAAAGAATTTTCTAAAAACATCCATTAATATCATAAAATTCATGAAACCTATTGAATAACGTTACAATAAATTTCATTTTGAATTTCCCAGCCTGGAACTGGCTTGGAAATCGTAGGTATTCGAAATGCAAATAATAAGTTCGTTAGCGATTCGCCGTGTTGTGGTCGCGCGGCAAACAAATGCACGTCACTATTCGTTGCCACAGGCGGACAAAATACCGCGAAAATGCCCCACCGCTGCCAACGTCGAAATACCAGCCGTGAGTCTATGGTTTAAAATTTGAATTCAAGCGTTGAATGGAATTTGAATTTATTTATCGGGTTTGCTGTAAGCTTTGACTAAAGCCGGGCTACATTATGAATTGGGCTTTCATGTTGCTTTGCTTCTGAATGTGCAAAAATCATTACATTTTGCAGAATTCGTAGTCGCTAATGATGTGTACGGATGTAGGAACTGTTGGGTTTGAAAATTAATCCCTGGGCTTGTTGGATCGAAATATTATTGTTGGTGATGTGGATGAGCAGCATTATTTATTGCATCACGTCTTCCAGCATAATTTAGAAGCTGAAGTTAGTTGTGCACTACAAAAAAAAATAGTTTAAAAAAGAATTGAGTTTGAAATTGTTGTGTAATTTTTAAGGAGAATCCCATGATTATGTTGAACGTTCATACACACAACGTAAAAAATAACTCTTTTAACTCGTTACCGTTAAAGTAGGTCATCATCGCGGCCTATAGGTATAGGTTGTACATTACATCCCATTGCTGTGCACAGGCCTCCTCTCAAAAAGAGAGAACTTGAGCTGTGGATTCTACGCAGGCCCAGTGTTGACTGGGAACTTCACACACACACATTGAATTGCCGTGTGTTCACCGTGCAGGTTTCCTCGCGATGTTTTCGTTCACCGTGAAGCTCGTGGTAACTAATTTCGCGCATGCATTTTCTAAAACTCAAAGGTGCGAGTCTGGATTTGAACCCACGATCCTCTGCTTGAGAGGCTATAAGTAAAACCTACTTACTATACCTACTAATAAATAAAATGCGCAAAAATAATATAATTTTGACAGCTATTTAAACCCAACGTTCCAAATTTATAAGAAACTGGCTCCCCCAACCCGCTCCACACCCCCCCGCACCCCCCGCACCACACCCCCCCGCACCCCTCGCTCCTTCCCCCCCCCCCGCCCCGCTCCCCCTGCGCCACAACACCCCCCACCGCACCGCAAACCCTCCCCGCACCCCCAACCCCCCGCACCCCCTCACCCGCACACCCGCGTTCACATTCACCACCGTACTCCCAAGTCAAGCGTGCCTATAGAAGTTTTACTTCAAAAACCCCCGATTTTGAAACATTCTTCCGCTCCGCTCCGCTCCTATTGGTGTTAGCGTGATATATAGCCTTCCTCGATAAATGGGCTATCTAACACTGAAAGAATTTTTCAAATCGGAGCAGTAGTTCCTGAGATTAGCGCGTTCAACCATACAAACAAACAAGCAAACAAACAAACTCTACAGCTTTATAATATTAGTATAGATTAAAAGTAGGAAAATAGGCACAGAATGGCCGCACGACCGCACGACCTCAAACTTACAACTCATTTTTATCATGATGCAGAAATCGAGATAGCCAACATACAAAACCGTTTATAAAGCCCTACTACAGCCAAGTAGGTATCTTATACAGCCTGATCTCGTATCACTAACTTACGACAAGGATATAAGTAGTTCAAAACTCTCTCGCATGGTTAGCCTTACCACTTGTACTCAAACTCAGCTATAAGATTGGATTGGACGTGATTTAGGAATTCAGCAAGTTCTAGACACTGTGTGGAGTGGACGAGCATAGGCTAATGATGATGATATGAAGACACTTTAGAGCCATATATCTGACGACCAGATGACCTAGTGGTTAGTGAACCTGACTAAGAAGCTTGAGGTCCCGGGTTCGATTCCCGCGTCGGGGCAGATATTTGTATGAAAAATACGAATGTTTGTTCTCGGGTCTTGGGTGTTTAATATGTATTTAAGTATGTATCTATCTATATAAGTATGTTTATCCGTTGCCTAGTACCCATAACACAAGCTTTGCTAAGCTTACTTTGGGACTAGGTCAATTGGTGTGAATTGTCCCGTGATATTTATTTATAGCTGTGCCCGCGACTCCGTCCGCGTGTAATTAGTGATTTGGGCAGCTTATTTTTTATCCAATTTGCTTTTTCATCAATTATGGCTCTCCTTAGTTCCTCGATATAAAAAAATACCCCCCCGCAACCCCCACACCCCCCACCCGCACACCTCCCCCCACACCCCACCGAACCCCCCCGCACACCCGCGTTCACATTCACCACCGTACTCCCAAATCAAACGTGGCTATAGAAGTTTTACTTCAAAAACCCCCCATTTTGAAACATTCTTCCGCTCCGCTCCGCTCCTATTGGTGTTAGCGTGATGATATATAGTCTTCCTCGATAAATGGGCTATCTAAAACTGAAATAATTTTTCAAATCAAAGCAGTAGTTCCTGAGATTAGCGCGTTCAACGTCGTGAGCTATCGTCAGTCAATTCTTCTAAAAACAGTTCGATAGATTCTTAAAATAGACGTATCTTTCTTATTTGTGAACCGATTCAAATAAAACAAAACAAACGCACAGACAAACAGACAATAATTCTAAAAATCATTGTGTTGGGTTCTACTCGTATTGCGCTAATAAATAGCCCTAGTGACAGTTTTTCTCAAATATCTTCAATGTTCAGACACCGACGTGTTACAGATTTTATTATATGTATAGATAGATACAGAATAGATAGAAGAAGAAGACATAGAAGATTTATTTTATACTATCTTTTGCCCGTGACTTCGTCCGCGTAGAATTACTAACCCCCCTCACAACCCCAACCCCCCCCGCATACCCGCGTTCACATTCACCACCGTACTCCCAGCGTGATGATTTATAGCCTGTATATAGCCTTCCTCGATAAATGGCCTATCTAACACTGAAAGTATCGTATCTTTCTTATTTGTCTACCGATTCAAATGAAACAAACACTAAATGTTAATCCAAGAAAATACCAACATATCAGTGAAAACCGCATCCTTCTAGATTAAGCCGTTTTTGAGATTAGCGCGCACAAACGCACAGACAAACAGACAATAATTCTAAAAATCATTGTTTGGGTTCTATTGCGCTAATAAATAGCCCTAGTGACAGTTTTTCTCAAATATCTTCAATGTACAGACACCGACTTGTTACAGTTTTATTATATATATAGATATATAGATAGAATAGATAGAATAGATATGTACAGATCACACTGGCGATTTGCGAACTTATTAGAAGCGGAGCGAACGAATCCGCCGCGAACGCTCAACATATTTAGACATATGTAAGTACAGTCGCGGAATGAAAAGGTTCGTTTGATAGTCAGCGAGGACGGTCAAAAGGACTGGTCAATGTCTGTCTGTACTTATAGGAAACGTGCACAAAGACGACAATGCGACAGAAAAGACACTATGCGGACAGTAAAAGAAACTTATCAGGGTAAAACATTCAAATTGATGGCACCAGTTGGCAGCACCGTGCACAGCTATGTGCACGTTCCCTATAGCGAAATTTGTTTATTACTTGTTAGTGTAGACCGAGGCCCAATTGCATAACAAAGTGCAACTTATATTACAAGCGGAACTCCCTTTCTAGTTAATATAACTGAAGCGAGAGTTCCGCTATTAGTTTCGCTCGGGCTCCGTTTTAAGAAATGAATATAATTGACCATCGTGGTCCGCACAACATTTTATAGAAAAAAATATTTACTAAACAAATGTAATTACGGAAATAACAAAGGTATTTTTTTTACACAATTTTAAGACCAGCACTATTTTTACAAGAGCAAATAGTAGTATGCATGTTGGTATAAACAGAAGTATACTTCCACAAGCAATTTCCATAATAATATTGTGTAAACGCCGCGAGGATTGAATAAACTGAAGCTTCATAACGGTCAGTGGAACGCTCCAAGTTGTGGTTGGAAGCAATACGTTTTTCTTTTGTCAGAGGACATATAGGATTTCGCACATAAATTCCGAAAAACTCAGAGGTGCGAGCCCGGATTCGAACCCACGACCCTCTGCTTGAGAGGCCATAGGTCAAAGTAGGCCACCTCGGCTTGCAGGTTAAATAAAATCTTGTAAACACATACAAAGGAAAATTGTACTCGGAACTCGATTAATAATCAGTTTGATTTTGGTCTTTTGGAATCAGAGATAAATAGTTCCGATTTAGATCTGATTTCCATTTACCCAGCAAAAATTCAAGAACCCGACTAATACATCACTTGCCAGTACTACCTTAATGTTACAAGGATTTATTTCCCTCCCCGAAACTTGTTGCGCAGACGTTCTGTTGTTTTTAAATTCGCCCAAGTTAGATTTCCATCGGGAGCAGCCGTGTCGCCTTCCTTGAATTGGCATAACAAATACCTGTGCCACGGGTATAAAGCTGGATGGCAAAGTAAACTTATAGGTAGATAAGCCGCATAAAGCCCAGTTTAGACCTACAAGAAAAATCATGCAAGTTGCATTACATTGCGGGGTCGTAAAGCGCACAAGTTTGAAGTGGACAGTCAAGCGCCCCAATCTAATGCAACTTGCACGATTTTTCTTGCAGGTTTGAACTAGGCTTAAGGGTCATACACATTTTTTCGTTCGCGTGTCCCCTGTGGATATGGCAAAAATTAAGGGTACCTAGTCAAGTCTACATCGGCGTTTATTCTGCTTTAGACATGGTTGTTTAGTAGATATGTTGTAGAGGAGTGTTACAGTGCCGTGACATGTAGCCAGTTACAATGGCATGCAAAAATCCTTATTCTAATTTATAAACTACAGTAAATCAGATAATCCAATAAATCAATTACTCAAAATTATAATGATAGAAATGACTATTAAATTATTGAACGAATTATACAGAATAAAATTAGATATAATATATTATTTCTATTAGGTTTAAATGTCAATCAATTTATAGAAATACCAAATCTTTTATATGTTATAATTCTATACTGCTAGTAATAAATAATGTCCTTGTGTTATGATTTTTATGATTTTTTTTTCTCCATATTCGGTAGGTCTGGGAATAGGTCGTAGGCTATAATTCTTCGCGGACAGAGTCGCGGGCAACAGCTAGTAATATAATAATGTCCCGTAATTTTACCATTATTTAGAGTAACTTTGGACTAATGAATTAAACTCCATCTTCACAAAATTTTCTTTAACGTGCAATGTTCAATTGTTCATAATGTAGGAGTGGGTGTTGCACCAAGTCACTATAACGATAGCAACTGTCAAACTAGAGGCTAGGCAATAATGTCAAACGCATTGCTGCTCGTAATTGCATTCACCATCTCTCTCTATCACCATCTTAACCGTTTGACAGAATGAAATAGCTGTCAAATCTCTAGTTAAATCGGCTTGCAGAAATTTACTTTGTATGTAAGTCTTAGCAGCGTTCCGACTGCTATCAATATTCTATCGGATACACCTATTGAAGAAATGAACCACACTGAACCACAGAATATATAATAGTACTGACGTACAGAATGGAAACGGTCCGCCCCGCACCGATTCGAATTACCCCACCCCTCAAGGCGCAGATAGCCGGAAACCGCCCGAATCCAGAAGAGTGCGCGCGCGATGTATGTAGGCGTACGCGTGTACAGACGTCGTCGTGCTTATGTAGATTCAAGAACGCGTATTTGTACGTCGTGTCCGCCGCGTGACTGAACGAAAGATTTTTAAACGGTACATTGTGTTTCGGTACTTTCGGTATAATCACAGATTACTTAAGTTACTTCGTAACAGATACTGCATCCCGTACAAAATCTTGGTACTTACCGCGATTGTAGCCACAGATTATACTACTCCGTCTCCTTAAGAATGTGTGCGTGCCGACAGTGACAAGGGCTGGCAGTTTGGATTAAAATTTTTTTTTCTACATGTTGTTTTACCATTTTGTCGCGATAATTGCTATATATTATATCCATGCAAACTTTCTAGCACTAATATTCTTTAAGCTAAGCCACGGACGGACAAAGAGACAGACGGTCATGGCGAAACTATAAGGGTTCCGTTTTTGCCATTTTAGCTCTGGAATCCTAACAAAAAAGGATATTTATTGTAATGCGTAGAACACATTGCCATGCTCATAGTACCCTAGCGTTATACTAAATACGAAGGTTAACTTTCGAACTTCGCATCGTGCCATCCCACTCACGCTTATAGCTTTTTATAGAAGAGTAAGAGGGACAGCACGATACGAACTTCCAAATTGTTATATTAGCTATTAATTCTAGCATAGTCATATTAAAATTTGCCCCCTGTTTCACCATTCACTTATAAAAGTTCAGGCGGCATATTTTTTCCGTGGAACACGAATGAACGTGCGTCGACGCGCGCTTGTGACAACCTACTGGAATTTCGATCGCAGGCGATCGTCCCCGCGGTAGGTAAATATCGCGCGTAAGTACATGGCATGCATGAGGCCTGGTATAATTTCAATTTGTTAAAATTTCACGGTAACTTTAGCTTATTTCTTCAATGTACGCGAAATGCAACTGCTGATAGCAGTTGAAATGCTAGTAGAACTGCTAATTTTTGTTTCTTTTTCTATAAAAAAAAACGGTTTCGGTAGGCATAGCATTTGCAATGGAAATCTACCTAACAAAGTGAGCCGCCAATTTTTCTGCTCAGCGCGAAATTAGAAATTTAACTATTTAAATTGCGTTGTCTGAGAACGGTGGAAATACTTTAATGTATTACTTTCTTGTTTCTTCTACCTGAAGAAATGCGGGAAACTGTACAGTTGTGCTAATTTTATAATTAAATAATCTTTTCGATTTAGTCTTCTTCTTCTTAATTTTATTTTGAGGGTTTCAACGACATTATTTTGGTCTACATTATCTGAAACCTAAAATATAGTGGATTATTCAAGGAAGTAGGAAAAATACCAAGCGGAGCGGAAAGGAAGCCAAAAAATATTGTACACATTCGCTACCTCCCACAGGTATGGCAAATATAATAACGGTCACATTTTATCAAGTACTTTCCAAAAATCCAAATGCAATACTGGTACAAATCGTTTTGCAAAAAAAATAAAAATTACTCCTTTGCGGTATGGCGCCCATTTGGAACCGTCAGAAAAGTATGGCATGGTGATTTTCGTGAATGGCTACTCGACGATTATTAGCTGTGCAAAAATTAGCTTGGTACAAATGGTTCAATTGTTGTTTTTAAATTAACGTGTTCGCGTCGGTATGGCGGGCTTTAAACCACACCGGAGAAGTATGGCATTACGCTACCGCCTTCTGTTTTTTTATCGACTATCGGAAAATACAAGAGTTTTTGTGAAACAAATCGTTCGGTTCTCCTTATTTATCCGACACGTTCGATTAACGCCCACGCGATTGGGCCGCCGGTACCAGCGCTATGACCATCATTTTCCTTTTTGTCATTACGTAATTAGACCCAAAAAGAATCGCCATACTGGTACAAATGATCTAGTACTTTGTGTCACCATCCCCCGGTCTACTATGAATATGAATAATATGAATGTAAAAGTTGGATGTTTGAATGAAGAATTCAGTAAAATCCCGGAATTTTAATTCCACTACCAATCAATGGTTTACGCGAATGAAACTACTGGTAAAGGTTTTAAATATATTTTCTACGGCAGGTATAGCTAAAGGCATAGATATCTATACAGTCATCGCGTCAAATAATGAATAATAATAATAATAATAATAAATCTTTATTAAATTTTACATTTAGGTACAATTAGATAACTTATACACTAAAATATTTTAAATTAGAACAAAAACAGTTATGTATACCTGAACTAGGAAAATTCCTGTGTTTCAGGTGTAAAAGAGCTAACAAAACTTAACTTAAATATTAAATTACATGCAAAAGAAACAAAATCATTTAGGACAATTTAAATTGTTTTAAGTAATTTAAGTAACCAACTAACTAATAGAATTATCTAACTAACTGAACTATACTATGTTTATTTTAGAACAACTAATAATAGTTCTGTATCTTCATAGGACATGTGTTGAAGTGCTTCTTGAAGAATTTTCTTAGTTTGGATGTAATTATGCGCATAAAACTCAACTTTGGCGTTTAACCTGTTATAAAGGAATGGTGCCAGGAATGCATGAAATCTGGAGGAGAAAGGGTGTTTCTTATTTAAATTTGGTGGGCAAACTATATCCTTACGTCGCTTGTTAGTAGTTTCAATATTATATGGCAAAGCAGCATGCTGTTTTAGAACCGTGTTGATTATAAATAATTGTCTCACTGTTAGTACCTTGCAGGATTTATACAGAAGGTCCGTTGGATACAGAAAAGAGCGAAAAGTAGAGACCTTTAGGATTGCTCGCTGTGCCCTTTCAATGGTTAATAATACAGATTTGTATGTGCCACCCCATGACGTAATGCAGTATGTTAATATAGACTGACACAAACCAAAGTAAACTAGACGCATCGTTGTAGAGTCTGCAAATTCACGTAACTTTTTAAAAACATATATTAGCTTCCGGACTCTACCACTTAAGGCGGCAATGTGTTGTTTAAATGAGAGTGTGTCATCTATTATAACACCCAGATATTTAATATTTTTTGCCTTTGTAATCATAGGACATACGCATGAGTCTGAAGTGCAGTTACAATTATGTGCAATTATTGTTTGGTTAGTTGTGGCATAATTCGATTTACGCATTGTGAATTGTACATAGTTAGTTTTTGCTGCATTTAGTGACAATATGTGTTCCCGGAGCCAGTTATTAACCACATCAAAGCCTTTTTGTGCGAGCTCGTAGACCTCTTTTTCTGTGCTGGCAGAAAACAAGAGAACAGTATCATCAGCATATGAAATAATTTTACCACCATCCAATTTTAGGTCACATAGGTCATTAATATAGATTAAGAAAAGCGTTGGACCTAGAATACTTCCTTGTGGGACTCCAAAAGGTTTATTTTCAAGGTCACAACTGAGAGTATGGCCTATTTTGACACATTGGGTGCGCTCACTTAGATAACTTTTAAATAATTTGAGCTGGGTTCCTCTTATACCCAAAGATTCTATCTTTCGCAATAAAATAGGAATAGAGACCGTATCGAAAGCTTTTGCGAGGTCCAAAAATATTCCTACTGTTCTGTTACCATTGTCTAGTTCCCGCACTACATAGTCCGTTAGTTCATGAACAGCATCAGCAGTTGATAGTTTCGATCTAAAGCCATATTGTGCATTTGATAGTACAGAGACTTTCTCCAAGAATTTAATAAGCCGATTATTTATGATTTTTTCTAACAATTTAGATATTGCCGGAAGTATTGAAATTGGCCTATAATTCTCTACTTGGACTTTACTGCCAGTTTTGTATATGGGTATAACAACAGCTTTTTTTAAACACTTAGGGAAGCAGCCTTGAGAGAGGCATTGATTAAAAAGTTTGGTTAGTACCGGGACAAAAATGTGATTAAATCGTTTTAATATTTTGTTAGGTATATTATCCCACCCTACTGCTGAGTCGTCTTTTAGGTTCCTAATTAATCTTTGGACCTCAGCTTCGTCCGTATCTAACAACACAAATGAATTTAGCGGATTCGTATAGCCTGTAGTTGATTGATTATTTTGAAATTTTTGAGCTAGATTTATTCCTACGTTAACAAAATATTCATTTACTCTATTTGCAGATGTCAGCTGTGATGAATGCAGTTGTAATAACCTTGAAGACGATTCCTGCTGTTTTTTTATATGTGTGACATTTTTTACAATCTGCCAGACCTTTTTGTGGTTTTTTCCAGCCTTTTCTAATTGGTTTTGGTCGTAAATACTTTTAATTTTCTTTAAAAGATTGTTACAAAAGTTCCTGTATCTTTTGTATGATAACTGTAAAGCCATATTACTAGGATTCGATTTTGCCTTTTTATGTAGTTTATCTCTATGCCTCATACATCGAATAAGCCCCGGGGTTATCCAGGGCTTAATATTGTATGTTTTATTGGTCAATCGCACATATTTGGTGTTTTTTGTAATTGATTGCTGAATATACTGTATTAGGTTCGACATACAGGCATCCGCGTCATCAGAATGATAAACTGGGTCAAAGTGAAGTCTACATAAATCGTCTTCAAGGTTATCAAAATTTATCTTAGTCACTATTTTTGTGCAAGTTGTGTTAGGTAATTTGCAATTTAAGGTTAGTAGGGCAGCACTGTGATCGGTTATCGTCGAGTTAGTAACTAATGTTATTGATGGGAAATCGGTTTTAAGCATGATATGATCTAGGCAGGAGCCGCTTTGATGTGTGGGAAGCGTGTGCGCAGGGAGTAAGCCATGAAAGGAGCAAACGTTTAGGTAACTTTGGACAGCGGAGTCACAGTTGTCTTGAATAATATTAAGGTTTATGTCGCCTATTGCTATTACATTCCTAATTTTAGACATATCTTGTAATGTTGTATTAAGAGACTCAATAAAACTGCTACTATCCCTAAAAGATGGCGGTCGATACAATGCTAATATTGCAAAATCAGCTCCAATTTTAATTAAGAGCCGATTACAATCCAAAATAATAGGTTCCTCTACGGTAATATTTAGATTATTCCTAGCATAAATAACTACTCCGTCATTTTGGTTGTAATTTACTGTAGTGTTGTATACACTATAGCCGGGTAACTGTGGTATGTGACTATGTTTACCTAACCAGCACTCTGTTAAAACAATAATGTCACAGTTGAAATTTAACCTTTGTTGAAAAATTGTGAAATTGTCAAAATTTTTATAAACACTTCGTATGTTTTGTGTGATTATTGTAAGAGGATCATTGAAAGAAGATAGAAATTGTTTGCACTCTTCAACTTCACATGTCGCTGAATCCGATACAGTAAAATCATCTAAATCAGAAATTAAACTATCTGTCATTGTTAAGTAATTAAACTTATAAAACTAATAAAGAGCCGAAAAAAATAAAAGGGGCGCGGCGCTCTTAGACGCCTTCATAATCAATTGTATTGATGTATCTTTTCTCGGCGATTTTTTTGGCGGGGCACTCAGGGTCACCTGTTTAAATTAATTAATTAATCATGGGAGAATTGACACTAATTGACCTAGCCCCAAAGAAAGAAAGAAGAAATATATTCACTTTTACAGGAAGCCGCACAAATACAAGAAAATGCACAATTTCACACACAATTAAATAAACAAAAATTAGAAATATAAAAATAATAAATAAGTACATACCTACACAATTCTGCATGTGTGTCCCCTTGAAGGTGAAATGTTTGCTGACTCAGCATTATGCTGAGGCATTAGACCAAAACCAACCATACCAAGCAAAGCTTGTGTTATGAGTACTAAAGAACGGATAAACATACTTATATAGATAAATAAACACTTAAACACATATTATTAAACACCCAAGATTCGAGAGCATACATTCGTAGTTTGCGGGACCATATCCGGTCGTCTATATGTATACCTAAGTAAACACCAACCTTATATAGATATCTATAGTTCAGATAGTTTAAAGACTCTGGGAAGGACCTAGAATAGATTTATCTCAGGAAATTGCATAGTTCCCGCGGAATGCGATAAACGAATTCGTCGCAGAGGGAGTCTCGGGCAATCACTAGTAGGTAGTTACAATAGTTAATATTGTAGTTTGTAATAACAAATAGTGATAGTTTTATAATGATTCACGGTAAATTAAAATAACCGGTTAGTCAAGAGGTAATCGAGGCCAACATCCTGTATTAACTGTTAATGATTAAAATACTTTAAAACTCGCTAAAGATCCTTTAGTCTGTACAACGAAGTCAAGACGAAAGGTTTGATTGGAGTGGAAGAATTAGGGTAAGTAAAAAAACTTACTAACTAAGTAATTTTATAAATGCCGAAGTTTATTTGTTTCGATGTAGGTACAGATGTTTATTACTACAATGTAGTCAATCTAGTCGTATGTATAAGTGTGACTGTTGTAATCAGTTAACGATTCATTAATTCCAGCATCTTATATAACCTCACATCTGATAAATAACGTTCACGCTGAAGATTTTAACTAAATAAATGTACGCTCAAAACAAAATAAAAGTTACGAAAAATTTTACAAACTGGCAACATTTTAGTCTGAAGTTGTACTCGTTTACTGACTCGTAACTATACTTGACATCACATCACTTTATCAAATCGCAATATAACCAAACTAAAACTTTAATACTGGTGCAATATCAACAATTTCCTTTCGCAACCTCATATCTACTGGAATCGCATAGCCTCAAAACCATCCCTGTGCACTTACAATAAGATCGTTTTAGGAACTATGTATTCGGTAAAATACGAGGTTGAAAGAGTAAATTGTGAATATGTGATTCGTACTGGCCACCTCTCGGGAAGAACAATTGAACAACGCATTAAAACTTCAACCGGTATCGCGCGAGTTTCGAATAAGTTCTCAGGTGTTCCATGAATAAAAGTTTGTAGTATTTGAGAGTGTTTCAATTGCGAGAAATGTCAAAACAATACAGTAAGATTATTTCCACTTTGACATTTGGGACGTGTCAGTTTTAATCGTAAAGGTTCATGTTTTCTCATACAGTACTTGTATAAAATCCAAGAATTTAATCACATAAAATATCCAAAAAACAAAAATAAGAAAGATTAGAATGTCTAATTTTTGTCGAAATAGCAGAACCGCTTTAGTAATGGAGGTGACGATATGACCTGCGGCCTTAAAAGCCCCTAACCTAATTCTAACCTTGAAACGGCTGAAACGCCTAAAAGAATATAGCCATAAGCTCCCCGCCGTTATTTCGTCGTCACCGTCATAAAACCTTCAATGCATACAAAAAACTTCATTTTCAATATCCCACGGTCGGTCGGTCGCCAATATGTCCTTCGGGGTTGGGCTCTAAAACATATTTTACGGTGGGCCCCGCGATCGGGTCATGTGAGGCAGAAAGGCGGTGGAAAAAACGCGCGTTTTTTTTGGCGGAACCTTTAATTGTGTAAAATCAGCAGTGGATTCTAAAAAAAAGAAGATACACATCTTTTTTAACAGAAGTGAGTTGACTACATTTTTTCTGTATTTTTTTTGACCAAAACTAGTTAGTTAGTGTGCGTAGTACGTTATCTATCACGCCTCGAAAAAATGATAAATATCTCAAGGGTGACGTACAGCACGTGATGTTGCACTATTTAAGAATAATATTATAGGTATAGGCTACTTTTTGGAAGGTGTACAGTTCCTGCAAGAAGTAAATGATGATGCAGGCAAGCTATCTAAATCTAAACTAGTGGCTTTATAAGCTGTATGTATACCTCGAAAGTTATACAAAATGTCTGAAATATAATATTTGCTACGTTTTCAACCCAGGCTCCGCCATTTTGAGTTTGTTCCAATAACTGAATCGACAAAAATCCATTATAATTATCGAATTTAGGTACTCACTTACACGAGAATCGGTTGAGAAATCCGTCCTGTAGAAGAGTACAAACAGCCAGACAGCTGGACATACGAAAACATTTTTGTATAGTGACCAAGTAATTCCTTTATACCACCCTTAAGTTCAATCTCAGTTGTATGGCTTAAAACAACACAGGCTATTTTAAAAGCTTTTTATTAACTTACAATGTATGCTTGTTCTGGTGGAATCTTTCAATTCAATTTTAAAGTAGATAATCTTCAACCCATTGAGCTGAAAGTTTGCATGCATGTGTAAATCTGTTGACCATGTAATATTATTATGACATGGAGCTGATCTGATGATGAAACTGGAGGGTGGCCATACGAAATCAGTAATAAAACGACACGACCTCATCGAGTTTCGGCTCGACGGCTGTAGGTAGATATTGATGGGGCTTTCGGTTATATATTAGAGGTCCTCTACCACTCCCATTATGACTGGAAACTTTATCTGAATCTTCTGCCATTTCTTGAAAAATTGGACCAGATAAATGAGGCAGTTGAACGCTCGAATAGACGCCCCTTCCTCAGACATAGATAAATTACCACGAGCGTGGAATTGAATATGTAGTCGTATAGATTTGCGCTATACATACAACTACATATGCAATGGACCCTGCTCGTTTCTACGGCGCTCTTCAGCTCGATACCACTTTTTAGTTGGTGTAGGGTGTGTATGTATGTTTCTATAATGTCCCGAATAACTATATCACCCGAAAACCGCACTTGGAGTATTAAATATGCGCACAAGCACTCAGCGCGTGCCGACCGAATTCATGAGAGTTTTAGAACTGTCATCTTGACAGGTCAGAAGAGTAAGTATTTCTGAAGGAGTATTCATGAGAAGTGTATTTTCCTATCAAGGTTGAAAACCGAACAGTAGTGGTATTGTGTGTTTATAGGCATTGGAGAGAGAGATCTCTATATTGTTGTCTCTCTCTCAATAAAATGGAATGCCTATAAACACACAATACAACTACATTATGCAATTCTAAGCTCTCGGTAATTTATCTATAACAAACCGATCGTTTTTTCGCAACAGCACAGTCTGTTCTCCCAAGGCCATATTATAGGGTAGTTTACGGGCCGACTATCGGCCAACCAACTCTATGACCTAATTCGTTCGGGACGAATCGGGTGCGATATTTAGAGGGTTAATAAATGGGAGGCATTAAGGGCTGATAAGATTCCGCCGGGTAGATTGCTTGTAAGCTGTCATGTCAACACCTTTGATGAATAAATAATATCCATAGTTTCACGGTGTATTCATTTGTTCCCCAATGGAGAGGGTGCCATTCTATTTTAATTGTCATGCATGTCAAATTTATTTGCTGACCGTTGTTCGACGACTTTCGTGGTAGTTCAACTATTCAGCAATAGATGTCGCCACCAAACCACGCCACATTTAAAATTAATTTTCTCAAACATGCTTTTAAATGTATGCGTTAATGTCACGAAATGAAGCCACGAAGTTTGTTGTTTATGGCTCCCTACATTACTTCTTGGCCTAGGCCATAAAAGTAAGTATGAAAAACCATTATTGTCCGCTGCTGTAACTTTTTAAATTTGCTTACTAACACTAAACTGACAAAGGAAAAATTACATACAGCCAACTTACGACATTAAAAAAATCTATGTTCTTTTATTTCTATAAAATCACCTAAACTGCTGGTGATGGATGGATGGATGTATGGATGGATGGATGGATGGATGGATGGATGGATGGATGTGTGGATGGATGTATGGATGGATGTATGGGTGGATGTATGGATGGATGTATGGATGGATGTATGGATGGATATATGGATGGATGGATGGCTGATGATTATGATGATGATGATGATGATGCATGTTTGAGAAAAGCTCTATACAATCCTCGGCCGGAAGAGGGATTGCTGGACTCGTTTTATCCGGCCTCGTCTACGACTCGGCCGTATACCCCAAATCTCGTCCATCAATCCCTTACTTCACGGCCTCTGCAGTAATGTACTAATATTTTATGTAATTAAAATGAATTTTTCGACGGAAAAACCTTGTTCGATCGATTTTGAAAATACTAAAAAGCATACATTTCATCAAAAAATTTAGAGCTTACATTTTGAAATGATGACCATTGAGCCATACGGTGAAGAAAATGCCACAAGGAAACCTGCATAAATCTGCGAAGAAATTCTATGGTGTGTATGAAGTTCCCAATCAGTACTGGGCTTGCGTGGGAACTATAGCCCAAGCCCTATCATTCTGAGAGGAGGCCTGTGCCTTGCAGCGGGACATATCTATAGCAGTTTGCTTTAGAAATCGTTATTTACCACGACTATGTTTAATATTTAACACGATTTATACCTACTTGTGTGTCCAAAGATGTACTCCTCAGTGTGTAGTGTAGTTTTGAACTTTACGTGAGACCTGTAAAAGCCCACGAGGCCAAAAGGCTTAGGTCTAAGTTGTTAAGTTTAGGCGTACCTAACATAGACCCTAGAGCCTGTTAGATTATGTAGCTAGATCATAAAGCCTACCAAATAGCGTGTGTGACTTACGGGACGAACACCAGCCTGCTAATGCCTCTGGCCTTATTTCACTCGTATCTGTGTCTATTAGTCTCCGTGGTACAGTGTAGGACCTACCTGTGCAACGTGTATTAACTAGATGCCCTAGATTTATGTGCGGACATTTTATCACGCATTTTATACGCAACGGAATCGCCGCGAGTTTTTTTTTATAAAATATAGGCTTGCGTTTGACCACAATCACGCCTGATGGAAAGCGAAGATGAGGCCTACGATGGAGCATACTTACCTAGTAACTAGACCTGAATTTAGGGAAATAAACAGAAAGAAGGCAGTTCAGCGAGGCGTTGCGCGCGCCCTCAAGCAGTGCAAACCGTATCGCAACAACGTAACAAATACGAGGCACTGTAACCGGTACGCGTGTGCTGCTTTGAAAATTTAGGTGTGCTGCACAACTACTCAGACCCTTCCTCCATAATGGCTACTATACGCAACAGGCCGGAACACGACGAGTCACTTGGCGGCCTGGCTCAACCTATAGGGTGGTGACCAGCCGCGGCCGAAGCCTCCACCGGAGTTGGGTTCGTCGCGTCTATGGCTGGGACGCCATGATGTACACTCACGTATGTCAGCTAACATCTACTTTACCCACTTCAGTTTTTGCACATCATGGCGTCCTTTTGGATTTGCCGTAGTCGTGTAAAATGAAGCGAGCTGGCAATCGTCACAGCTTCTAAATTTGACTAATACCAACCAACTCATTAATACGTAGACCATAAAAATAAATATAAAACGAATCCCACAATAACAAGGAATCCCTCAAAATTAAACAATTAGTTAGTTTTATTGGCGAGCCGGTTCTCAGGGAATCGTTAGGGGCTGCGAAAAGGTAAGTTGCCATCTCCAAAGTTTGGTAACCAGGACAAAAAGCATATAAAAGACCCGGAGTTTGGAGCTCAGAAGCCAGATTTGTCAAGAGTTTTTTTTTTTAGTCAGTATAATAAAAAACATTAAAAAAATAAATAAATAAATAAATATTAGGGGACAATCTTACACAAATCGACCTAGTCCCAAACTAAGCAAAGCTTGTACTATGGGTACTAGACGACGATAAACATACTTATATAGATAAATACATACTTAAATACATAGAAAACATCCATAAGTCAGGAACAAATATTCGTGCTCATCACACAAATAAATGCCCTTACCGGGATTCGAACCCAAAAAATAGTTTCAAACAAACTTTTAATGATCATTCATCAAAGTCAGTGACGAAATATAATGTTCATACAGTTTTGAGAAACTTTTTCACCTTTTGGTACGATCGATCATAAATAAACTTGAAAAATTCAAAACCTAAAAACCCGTCTGAACGTTCTTCGGACGCTAAAACTAGGACAAATCCGGGAAACCGAGACGGATGGCAGCCCTACGAAAAGGGCATTAAAAAAGTTACTCGCATAACAAAATTATACCACTCAGACGTGATTGATTGTTCGCTCTTAGCCCTTTAATCAACTTGGGTCGGGACAACCCTGGTCCTACGCTTAATTCCCTTAAAATGTAGCCATAAACAAGTTTGCACGAGATATTGATACACGGTCGTTGGGGGAACTCGTGGGAGTGCTGACCGCTCGTCGTTATACGCTCGATCTAAACTACGGCCCAAGCGCCAATCATACAAGTCATAATATAACCTACTTTATGATTCAAGCCTACACTTACCTTACCAGGTAGTATCGACCTTCCAAAGTCATCTTAGTTAGAACATGGTCTTTATTACGTATTTAACTGTTCCGTGATTGACCATCTGACCTGATGAAAGCTGCAGTATCTCACTGGTTACTAGTGGCCTATTTAATCTAGCCTTGTACTTATACTTCATTTAATTTAGAATTGAAAACCACAACATCATTATATTGCGGCTCGTCAACTATTTCTTACCTAGCAAATAGTACAGTACAATAGTCAAGGAGCCGCAAAATAAAATTGTTTTAATGTCCTTTATTTGCGTGTCGTCAATTGTTACTCTAGTACAAATTGTAAAGAGATTACAGTTCACGAGCCGCAACATAATGTTGTGGTTTATAATTCTAAATTAAATGGAGTATAGGTCGTATCTATTTAGAAATTCAGACGATGGGAGCGAAATCCATTCCTTATTCTGTCTGTTCTGTTACCTCTTCACGCTTAAGCCGCTGCACTGATTTATATGAAGATGGTTTTAAACCCGTGAAAAGACATAGGATAGTTTTTATCCCGGAAAATTACACATTTCCCGCGGGATAGTGATGAACAAATTCTTTGCAGACGGAGCCGCGGGCAACAGCTAGTAATGTTATATGTTCAAGATACATACACTAATGTATTAATAGTTTGAAACGCCAGCCCTAATAATTTGGTAGTTCAAAACGTACGTCAAACAACGTTAATTTACCTAAGTACATCGAAATTTTAATCCAAGTAAAATGTATTTTATCTCTCATATACAGTATTTTATGGAGCGGAACCCTCAAGAGTGTAATTTTTGTTACACCCCCCAGCTATTTATGATGGACCGGCTTAGAAGCTATCGGAACGCTGAAATTTATATTATGAAGCGTAACACCCGGAGATTTTAGCTCTAAGTCTTAGAATTTTAGACGATACATTACGAGTATAACACCCTAACAGGCCGAAGGGGAAAAGAAGGAAGTTTATAAAAATAAAACTAAACATTTTGTAGCGAAATTAAAAAAATTATCTTTGGCGATGATTTTTGAAAGAATTTTTCGGAAATTGTGCTTAAAAATCTTAGTTCTATTTTTTTATGTTTTCTACGCTTATTGCTCATGTAAAACCTATCATCATTATCATCATCATTTCAGCCAAAAGACGTCCACTGCTGAACATAGGCCTCCCCATAGGCTATATTTTAAGATATTTTATGAGGTAGGTAATTGAAAATAGCTGACACCGACATTTAGATTAACAGGTCCGCTGGTCATACATATTATTACATAATAATATGGACCGACAGTTGATCCTTCATTTGTTCTTAATTTTCTAAATTTTCCATCCGTAGGTATGTTGTATAATGCTTTCACCTTACGTAAAACATTAAAAAGTTTTTTTCTTATTTATACCGAATAAGTATCAAATAAAGTTTACGTTTCGTAAGCTGGCGTCAGGTAGATGAAAGCAAAAGCATAATTATATAATACACACTCCCTTGTTTCAGATCAGAAAAAGAAATCATGGAGAGAAGCGTCAGAGCTACCCAGGGAATGGTGGTTACTCCCCATCATCTAGCAACACAAACAGCGATCGCCATTCTAAGAGAAGGTGGTACTGCGATGGAGGCCATGGTTGCGGCAGCAGCAACCATCGCCGTCGTGTTCCCACACATGAACAGCATTGGAGGTGATGGTTTCTGGCTCATAGTACCACCTCATGATGACCCGGTAGTTATTGAAGCATGCGGAAGCGCTGGGAGCTTAGCCAACCCTGAATTCTTCGAAGGATTGAAGACTATACCCTTTAGAGGCGTAAAATCAGCCCTTACCGTACCAGGAACAATAGGAGGATGGCATGAAGCAATAAAATTCGTTGATGAATGCGGATATAAAAAAATATCCACTACGAGATTACTAGCTGACGCCATTAAATATGCAGAAGATGGATTTCCTGTATCAGGATCTTTACAACATGGATTAAATGTAGCAAAACAGTATGAAGATAATACATACACTTTCAAAAAGATTTTTTTACCTGACGGAAAAGTGCCAAAGGAGGGCGAAATATTAAAACAAAAGCAGCTAGCGAATACTTTAAGAAGTTTGGCTGAGAATGGTTTAAATAGTTTTTATCATGGTAAAGTAGCTGAACTGATAGCAGAGGATATGAATTTTTTAGGAATTGCTGTAACCAAATGTGATCTTGAAAATTATGCTGCGGTTAGGCGAACACCTTTGCGATTGTTGCATAAAACTGGCGAGCTATATAATGTTCCTCCACCAACACAGGGATTAGTTTCTTTATCTATTCTAGGAATGTTAGAAAAGTTAAATATCGACGGGAAAAATGAAGGAGAATTCATACACGCAGTAGTCGAAGCTACAAAGCAAGGATTTGATTTGAGGGACAAATACATAACCGATCCTAAATATATGACAGTGTCAAACGCACAATCTTTATTGTGTAATCGAATGATAGATGACATGGTGAAAAACATTAGTCTAGATCAAGCAAGTTCAACTGGGCAAGGCAAAGGTCCTGGCGATACTATTTGGATGGGAGCTATGGACAGTAAAGGCTTCTCTGTTTCTTTCATCCAAAGCGTTTATCATAATTTTGGAAGTGGAATCGTTTTGCCGAAAACAGGTATAATTTTGCACAACCGAGGTACTGCTTTCAAATTAGACCAAAACCATTTGCTGTCTGTAAGGCCGGGAAAGAAGCCATTCCATACTTTGAACCCTGCTATAGCCAAGTTCCATGATGGCAGGGTCATGGTGTATGGGACACGAGGTGGTGATGGGCAGCCTCAGACGCAAGCAGCTATATTTCACAGATACGCAGTCCAAGGTATTGGCTTGCAGGAGTCTGTTTCAAGGCCTCGCTGGGTTTATGGACGGACTGTTGGCCTTAAAAATAACGTTTTAAGGCTTGAAGGAAGGTTTAGTAATGAAACAGTGGAGTATTTGAAGGCTAGAGGACATAACATCCATATGCTTCCTGATTTTAGCGAGGATGTGGGACAGGCCGGAGCTTTAGTGAGGCATATCGATGGGGTCTTCGAGGGAGCCGGTGATCCACGAAGCGACGGTCACGCTGCAGGATTTTAAGATAAGATTTATTTTTGCTCGTATTTTGGTTGGCATTTATATTTGAAATAGTTATTTCTCAGTTAAGAAAAGTTTAGTTTTTAATATACATTTTTTAAATACAATTAGAATGAGATATGCACGAAAAATTTTAAGACTGATGAAACTTCTGTCATTTTGTTAAATAATATAGTTATTTGGTGCACAAAGTGTTAATAATAGGCAGTAATGTTATGGTCAATTAAGTAACATGCATGAGGATAATGAGTAAGAGAGTTATTCTGGAAGGTTACCGATTGAGAGGACTAACAGGAAGCTCTACGGCAAACGTTCAGAATTGAAGAAGCACTGAGGCATTCCGAATTCCGATATTTTCATTATTTTTATTGAAGTGAAACTTCTAATGCGACTTCCAGCAAGCGTTGCGTTAAACGCGTTGCGTTGCGCAACGCAACGCTAGTTGACGTTGTATATATACTAACGGATGTTAAAAACTTCGTCAGTGCGATCCAAAACAATTGGCTAAGTAAAGTTTTTTGAAGAGGTGCTAAATATATTTTTTTTCGACAGTAGTCTTCTTCTAGACCGAGAAACTGCAGCTGTTTTATTTTTATCTCCTATTGTTTACTGGAAATATTTTTTTAAGTGTTCGAGATGACATTTGTGAGATTTAATGGCTGACAAGCGGTTCGTGCTCAGTACTTATCAGAAATAGAAAAAAAAACAAAGTCAATTGTCAATGTCAAATGAAATCTACTTAACTGTTTGCGTTTCGTTTACTTTGCATTGTCCAAAAAGCAGTTCCAAAATAATTATCAAAAATATTCAATCGTGATTCAATTATCGTGCATAAGTCGTGGAGAAATGCGGTAAAATTGTAAATCCGGATTTTGTGCGGAGGTTGTTAAAAATAGTCCAAAAATCACACCAAAACGCAAAGCAAACGAAACGCAAACGGTTTGACATGGACAAAAGTGACAGATGATTTAGTTTTTTTTCTGTTTCTACTAAGTACTGAGCACGAACCGCTTGTCAGCCATTAAATCTCACAAATGTCAACTCGAACACTTAAAAAAATATTTCCAGTAAACAATAGGAGATAAAAATAAAACAGCTGCAGTTTCTCGATCTTCAGAACGCCGACTGTCGAAAAAAAATATAATTAGCACCTCTTAAAAAAACTTTACTTAGCCAATTGCGTGGTTTAGTATGAAAAATTGTAAAAATCAAAACTATTTTAATGGTAGATCGTAGAATAAAGTATTTTAAACGTATTTAGTAAAAAAAAGTATTGAATATCATTGAGAATTATGAAAAATCAAGAAAAATTATTGAAAATAACGTGCGCACGAGGAGCAACGCCATCTAGCGACGAGTTATGTAACTTGTCTTGCTAGCGCTGTAGTTGATTGCTTGCTAGCCGCTGCTTTACTTTGGGTTTTTATTATGAAGTTTCACTTTTTCCGCGCGAAGGGACTCCACGCACTGGTTTTTTATTTTTATACGTAACTTTTACGACTTTGTACTTTACATTATATTTAGTTATTTTCAAAAAAAGTTGTTTGATTGTTATCTACTCCTCGAATTCTTCACTCTTAACTTATATTATTCGAGTTATATCGGTGGCACTAGTTCTTCGGCGAATTTCCGCGGCGTCTCCATATTAAGTTTCGCAAAACATTGTAAGACATTAAAAGGGCAAATATTGGCTTGACATGGGTCTTGTATAGAAGGCTAGAGTTCAAGACGGCACTAAATTTGTCCGGGTGCGCCAAAGTTGAACTAATTTTTCAATGTCGATTATCGGAAGTTCGAAAATGTTGTTCCTAAAAATTTACATCATAATAATCACTACTCATAACTACTCTGTTCCTAACGTTCTGAATTCCTAATCATTCAACTTCATAATGTCCGTTGCAATAAACATCTATCATACTACTATTTGTTTTCCTATATTTTCTCAACATAACCATCTTTTACACTATTATTCATCATCATATCTTTTTTATGTAGATTTGTTTTTATTCATAAAATTGAACATTATTATACATTAAACTTCATAATGTCCGTTGCAATAAACCGAGTTGCTTCCGCCCTGATAGGTCTTGCTCGCTCGCTCGCTGACTCCAATGATAGAGGTTGAAGCCAGCGAGCGAGCGAAGCGAGCGAGCAAGACCTTGCGGAGTGGAAGCGACTTGGTATGGTTAGGTTCAAAGGCTAATGCGAGAGCGTAGCGCAGCGCAGCTCCCGCATTAGCCTTTGGTGTTAGTTATTTTTTTTATGACCACCCGGATAATCTAATTTGTTTGATAAATTTCAACAGTGAAGTTATTACTTAAAATTTTCGGAAAACTGAGTGTTATGGACTACGTTAATAGTAAAATAATTTGTAGGAACGAAAACTTTAGGAAATAAAATTTTAGGAACAGTGATAATTAGGAGTACAAATCAATAGGAAAATCAATTTTCGGAAAACTGAGTGTTATAGACTACGTTAATAGTAAAATAAATTGTAGGAACGATAACTTTAGGAAACAAAATTTTAGGAACAGTGATCATTAGGAGTACAAATCGTTAGGAAAATCAATTTCGGGTGATGAAATTTAGCGAACCCAATATGGACCCAAATTGTCCGTGCCGGTGGCGAAATCAGGAACTGAGCAACCGTCATTGAAGTCACGCAGTTTCGACAAGACGGAGGCGACTTTTACGACCGCAAAAGCAAGTTTGCTATATTTTCTAGTCTGATCTAAATCAAACGTCTACCGAAGAAAAGATGGGCAAAGCCTGAGCTTGTCTTAGCTGACAGCACCAATCATTGTCGTACTTTTTTGAGCTGTCAAAATGCGATTTACCCATAGATTTTTTACGGTTATATGACGGATTCTGTGATGTCACCTTATTTGCCAGGTCAATCGCCTAACTATTTAATTAAAATTTATTTATCTATTTGTTTCAAAGCAAATAAAATTCAAATTGTGCAGTTGATTGAAAATTAATTTAGTTTTCAGAGCGGAAATAGTGTTTTTTAGGCAACCACGATTTAATGGCAGTATAATTTAGACCTTTGGAGCGACGACCTGGTGAAGGTGGCGGGAACGCATTGGATGCGGATGGCGCAGGGCCGATCTGTTTGGCGAGCCTTGGGGGAGGCCTATGTTCAGCAGTGTACGTCTTTCGGCTGAAATGATGATGATGATGATGATAATAATTTAGACACACTCTACAACGCGACTCTCTTTCTGTACTAGTTTTGCTCATTTTTGAGAAACAGAGTAACATGTATATGAAGATTATCATACACAATTTCAATAAAAGTTTATTTATTCCGCTATAGATAGGTACTGAGCCTTTGCGAGGGTGGGGCTGTAATTCATATTCAAAGCCTAATACAATTTATACTTGTTTAGGATCTGTCCGGTCAATCTAGGCTTATTCAACTATTTCTATTAAGTTATAAGTTTGAAGATCCATAACATATTCAAAATACCTACATGCTTCTGAGAACAATATTAGGTTAAATAAAAGTAGGTTAAAGGAAGAGAAAAAAAACAATAATAATAACAACTAAAAATAGAATGAGTCCCCTTCCTTTAGGCAAGGTTCTTTGAATAGCTAAGCTAATTCGTCGTATTAGCCGCCAGTTCAGCTGTCTCCTGTGACTTCGAATAACCTCTTTGCTTGCAGAGCCTCATAGCGCTATGATTTTTAACATAAGTTGAATTAAATTTTTACTAGCGACCCGCCCCGGCTTCGCGCGGGTGCAATTATGCATGTAACCTATCATACATATAAACCTTCCTCTTGAATCATTCTATCTATTAAAAAAAAACCGCATCAAAATCCATTACGTAGTTTTAAAGATCTAAGCATACATAGGGACAGAAAGCGGGAAGCGACTTTGTTTTATACTATGTAGTGATAGTGATTACTGTTAACGTTAACGCAACTACTTCGCGCAAGAAGACGAGAGTTAGTATGCATTAGAGAAATGTCTCTAAGATGATCGTAACCATATATTTCAAACTAAATACAAACTGAAATATAGATGCACAGAAAAAACCCCAGAAAAAAGACCAATGCTGGGAATCGAACCCAGGCCCTCAGCGTTCCGTGCTGCGTGCTTACCCCTACACCATCACTGGTCTAGAGGTTAGCGACGAATCTTTCCCATACATCGTACATTTCAGTCTGTTATAATCACTTTATGCAGTGATAAAGCGCTTATCTATGTTATGCCCTCTACCGAGAGACTTTAACACTCCTTCGGAGCTAACCGCTCACCTGGACCAAGAGATGGCGCTACTGTGCAACTTTAAACAAGTCAGATAAGAGAGAGAGACAGAACATAGAGAGAGCATAACAGAGCGTGGTAGAGGGCATAACATAGATAAGCGCTTTATCACTGCATAAAGTGATTATAACAGACTGAAATGTACGATGTATGGGAAAGATTCGTCGCTAACCTCTAGACCAGTGATGGTGTAGGGGTAAGCAAGCAGCACGGAACGCTGAGGACCTGGGTTCGATCCCAGCATTGGTCTTTTTTCTGGGGTTTTTTCTGTGCATCTATATTTCAGTTTGTATTTAGTTTGAAATATATGGTTTCATGGGATGACCATAAAAGTAATAAAAAATGAAGTTGAAAAATAAATAAAAAAGATACTTCATATCTGGCTTGATCGTAACCACACTAACGTGACCTAGTCTATAGTGAGTTTCTAGAGCGAAACTGAAATTAAAAGTGCACGAACGGTTTTAAATTAGACAATCTTTTTGATATATACCATAGCTTCCTGAGCACTGCCCGCCAATATTTCACGTTTATTGGAAAGATAACGAAACGAACAAAGAACGGTGTCGGTGTAAATCAAAATCCGCCATTTTGGAATCATATCACATGGGTGATTATAACAAGGACGCCATGGTGCTTTTTGTTTGGACGTCGTTTGTTTTTTTATTGAATTCTGCACAAAGACTCGGGCATAGGGTTTGGGGTCATGCCGTTTTATAGCGTAATTATGCTTTTGTTATTATACCTATATGGACGTTGTTTAGGCCTCACGGATAATGTTATGATGTGTATCAATGTTTATGGGGAGCGTGTCAGAATGTACTAAATTAAACAGCACAATTGGTCGAAATGCTAAACTTATTGGTTCATTTAATAGAGTGCAATTTACCTGCAGTAAAGCGAACGAACTTTTTGATCGTATCATCTACCTATTGGTTTTGTAGTAACCAGCTATGGAAAGGAGAATGCCTTAAAATAGAACAGGGAGTCCACATACCCACGTCTGGTATTGAGGTATTAAAAATTCAAACAAAATGTCACATTTATTAATGTACTCTACATCCCAAAGCCTCTCCATATCCGACTAACCTTAATCATGCTTAAAAGGATACAGAATGTAATTCAAAACCTGGAAATATACAGCAAAGGCATTAATATGGAAAACCGCCGCAGTAATGAGCCATCTGTTGAATTTTAAATAATGCTCTCATTAAATTAATCATTTTTAATTCTTACCTTTCCCAATTATGCGATATACGCCGCACACGTGATGCCAGAATTGTGTTTCGCTTGAGCATGCCATTTGATATATTCACTGGATAAGGTTGAAACGTATTTCAACTGCCATATTTTCTACTACATGAAATAAAACCAATCATCTTGCTACAGAGTTTACTATTACTCTATTCTCTTTCGTAAGTCGTGGTAGCCTTGTGAGTGATATGAACTATGGCCTCTGAAGCAGATGGTTGCGGGTTCGAGAAGGAAAATATCGTGAGGATATACGCAGACACTTACGAATAAATTCAATAGTGTGTGTGAAGTTTGCAATCCACATTGGGCCAGCGTGGGGAGCACTGCCCGATCTCTCTCATTCTGAGAGGAGACCTGTGCCCTGCAGTGGAAAGTATATAGGCTACTGGATTTTTATACTTCCACTGGTACCTTCCATAGGTCGACTTTAGGAGTAGAGACGCAACAGCAAATCGTCACTACTTTGAAAAAATCTCGTACCTATCTTAAAATCGAAAATCTGCCAAGTGAACTTTACTAAAAGTATATCAAGGTTCAATTTGGTTTACGTATTGATTTGAGATAGGAGGTTTTTTCAAAGTAGTGACGAAATACTCAAGTGTGCTGAAACTATACTAAAGGATGGCACAAACAACTTACTTCGAATTCGAATTTTGACTTTTACTTCGAATTTTGGGTTGCCAGGTAAAATTATAAATAAAAATTTTCAAGTATTTTAAATAGAAGCTTTTTTTTTAATGAAAAATAGTAGAATTGGCCGTGCTCCCTGCCAGTGTAGTTTAGTTTTAAAACCGACAGAGCCGCGAGATTTAATTCCAACTCCGTCCATATTTCAAAGTCTTATTTAACTCCAAAAACAACTCCGCCAATTCGAGTCAACTCGAAACGTTTGAGCTCCTGTATAAAAAGCTATAAATCGTCTAATTTGTTCGTGGTCACACTAATGCAAACGAATGGTCCAAACAGTCGACTCTGCGAAATTAAACTGGGTAATGAAGTGGCCGCATTTGTCTCAATTTGTGGATAAAACTCAGTATATTAGATACGTATTAAGTTGTTCGAGAAGTTTCGGGGACGGCGGTTGCTAGTTTACGGATTGTTTGACAGTTACGGAATCGGTTTTATTAAGTTAAATATTCAGGATGTATTGGGGCCGGCGGGCGTTTGCTTGTAGGTAATTAAATAGAAGCGATATTGTTTTTATCGAGTGGTAAAATATTTCCAGGATTCTATCACAAGTTTTTAACCTTTGACCTATTGGGCATTTTAAGCGTTATTTTCTAGTTAACCAGCCTTAATTCAAGCTAAAAGCTTAGCTCAAAGTCACGCCGAGGACGATGGAGAGGGCTATATCTACTTGGAGTTTCTCTGCGAGATCGCATTAGAAATGCGGATGAAATTCACGCGAGAGCTAAACTCACCGTCTTAGATCGAAGAATCGCAATCAAAATCTGTACGTATGAAAGTAAATACTTTATTGTACATAAAACACAAAAATAATACGAAAAACAGCAAAACAAAAAGAGTACAAAGGCGAACAAATCCCTAAAAGAGATCTTTTCAAGCTAACATGGATTGAAAGGAAATCTTAAAAGATAAGCGAACAGTAACTTATGTACAGAGAGAAGAAACGAATATTATAACATATAAATAAATAAACAAAATAAACAACAATTAATTACTACGACAAGTGGTAGTGAGCAGGGCGCATCGCTCGTAGAACTGATGGCCAGTGGGCCAAAAGTTAATAGCGTCCGTAAGTAAAGTTAACCAATTTGAATCCAAAGCCACCATAGAACCTTTTCATTATAACATTTACGTCATTTTGATAAGAATTGTTATAGGCAAATAAAATTATTCGCTGTGGTAAGGTTCCATGGTGGCCCATGAAATTGGCTGACTGTACACTAGTTCAGGTAACCTGATGGTAAACAGTACCGCTTAACCGGTACTTAGCTCGGCGCAGTAGCTCCGTAAGTACTAAGACGCGGATCGAACTTTTGAAGACTAATAACTTGGGCTTTAGAGTTGGAGCTCCAGTGCAGGCATTAAATAAAATTATACATTTTTTTCACCCAACTGTAGGTAGAAGGAGGGTTGTAAACAATTGTAGCCGTGTCAACGTCATCATCATTTTAGCCGAAAGGAAAGAAAGAAAATACATTTATTTACAATAACACAAGACACATCATTAATATTTTTACAAAACAAAAGACAATACGAAAGCTAAAGATAGAATGTGCCATCGCGGTTGCAAATCGGACACTGGCTCAGCATAATGCTGAGGCGTTTATAGCACCCCAGCGCTGATTTTCAGCCAGTACCGTTGGTGACACCCGGATCGCTGTTTAGTTAGATAAATAAACTGCACACTAATAGCTACATAAGACTACAGGCGTATATAGATAATTTGTAGATTATAAAATTTCTTAAACATAATTAGTATATCTCACTTGCCAAGTATACAGACCCTGCGCGGACTAAATCGAAAAATGAAATAACCGAGACAAACTGTTTGTAAAACAGTGCTACTGAGCTTTTGTGAAAGGCGTACATTGCTGAACATACGTCTCCCCCAAGGTTCGCTAAACAGATTAGTCCTGCGCCATCCGCATCCAACGCGTTCCCGCAACCTTAACCAGGTCGTCGCTCCATCTGACGCCTCTCACGCATCTCTCGCACCGCACGCACCGCACCGCATCGGTCTGATTATAGACGTTATGTGCTGTGAAAATTGATAATAAAGGCTTTGATACGCTATCAATAGAGCCTCTAAGCAGCCCACGCCTAGCCAATATTACTGCAGCTCAATAACTAGTCAATGAAACTTTATTTAACTTTAATTTCAGCGCCTGGAACTTTCGGTAAATTAGTTCGTTGCATATTTAGCAAACATTTTCAGATTGCAAAAAGAGGGAAGCAGCGGAAAGAAGCATTTATTTAAGTTGCAAAGTTCGAATTTAACTCTACCTATGTGGTTTCAAAATTTGCAAACTATTTAAAAGCTCGGGAACATAATAATCTGGTAGTGAAATTTTGGGGTTCCAGTCAGTGGTATAATTTTAAGCATAATTCATCATACGACATTTAATTATCTTGGCGATGGTTATTAGACATGTTTCATTGAAGTTGGTTCAGCCATTTCAAAGTTATCAGCTCTTTTCTTAGCTGTGCGGAAGGGATTATGCATAATAGGCTTTACTGTATTTTCAGGCATATATGAAACCTAATTACATTGGGGGTTTTTGTTATCAAAAAACTCATTACATTTTGAATGAATTTGAGTCTGGCGATTCATCAAGCTACTCGTATGTCGGTGACTTTAGTTCTTGCGCGGATTTTATCATTTCTAATGCGATCCCGCAGAGAAACTCCGAGCATAACACTCTTTATTGCCCTCTGAGTGATCTAGAGCTGTCTGATGAGCCTCATCGTTAGCGACCACGTCTCAGTACCATAAGTCATCGCTAGCAACACACAGTGTGGTTCCTGCGATCTAATTTTCATGTGCCGGAACGGTGACGATTCTGGTCTGATACGGTTTAGTGGTAGTGCAGCTTTAGTTGCCAGGGTTACTGAAAATCAGAGTTGTGGTTCACCGCACCATTACGCTGATTGGGATCGGTTTTGGTACTCTTCAGCGGTTTTAAATTATTCTATTTGTACTCGTATATCGTTTATCGCGCAACACAAACTTTTTTACTTACATCACATTTTTAATAATTATACATAATTAAACCCATAAATAGTGACATTAGTTATATTGTTAATAGAAGAGTCCGTCTAATATCTTTAAACGGGGGTTCTTGTATATTTATGAATTTATTTCGGGGATCTCGGAAACAGTTCTAACTATTTCAAAGAAATTTGCTATGTGGAAGTTTTTGGGGCGAACAATCAATCTAACTTAGTCTTATTTTTGGGAAAATGTGTGTTTCCGAGTTTAGCCCCAAGTCGCTAGGTTGCTATCATCATACTGCTAGGCATAGGCCTCCTCTCAGAATGAGTTGGACTGTATTTCCCACACGGGCCCAGTGAGGATTAGGAACTTCACACACACAAATACACAATTGAATGTCATCGCAGGTTTATGCAGATTTCCCTCTCGTTTTTTTTCTTCACCGTAAAGCTCATGATAAATTTTAAATGTAATTTCGCATATAAATTCCGAAAAACTTAGACGTGCGAGTCCGGATTTGAACCCACGACCCTCTGCTTGTGGTCAAACCACTAGCCCACTACGGCCACGGTATACTATAATTATCTCACAATTTTGTCATTGATATACATTAAGTACTCATACATAATCTCCTCTATTTTCGACGATTACGTAATTAATATCATGACATTGGCTTGATGCATTTGTACATCTGTTTCTTTTGTTTCTATAATTTTTTTCTGTAATAAAGAGACATATATATACATGTTGAGACAAACATTTATATTTCTTTTCTTGATTTCCAACTTTATTCAGTCTGCTCTTTAATAAAAAATCTAAATAATGTGATTATTTATTTTCCAATTACAAATAAATAAATAAATAATAAATATTAGGGGACAATCTTACACAAATCGACCTAGTCCCTAACTAAGCAAAGCTTGTACTATGGGTACTAGACGACGATAAACATACTTATATAGATAAATAAATACTTAAATACATAGAAAACATTCATAACTCAGGAACAAATATTCGTGCTCATCACACAAATAAATGCCCTTACCGGGATTTGAACCCAGGACCTCTTGCTTCGTAGGCAGGGTCACTACCAACTAGGCTAAAGCGGTCGTTAAATTACTTTGGATAGTGATGCGGCGGTTTGGTAAGGCGCATGTTTTACCTATAGTTGTCTTGTCTTTATTTGCAGCCACTACACGACTAAAAGGCCATTTATACGGCGCGGGAAACATCGTTAGGTCGTGGTACATTGCTGGCGATGATTGACCACTTAGAAATTAAAACGGTAAAGCCCCGATGATTTTAATCGGTGATCAGCAGTGATCGTAGATTTTGTAGCATTTTTGGTGCAGTGCTAGGATTGTCAATAGTGCCCAATATTAAATTGTTTGAACCAAGGATCAAATAAAATCAAAGGCATTTAGAACTAAGTAATAACTTAAAAATTAATAATGTAGAGATGGTTGGTAATTAAATAAAAATTAAAACAAAAAAAGATTCAAATCTCGTCTTGAAGAACGACTTGTCTCTATTTTTATTAAGTTTTATGTTCTGTATTCTGTATTGTTTGTGTTTTTTGAGGTGTGCAGTAGAAATCGAAAATACAGAAAATAATCTTAGAACATGTAAAGCCCAACCCAATATGCATAAAAAAATGAAGGGTTAATTTACTATTATGAGAAAATGTGTTGCAATAAATCCTTATCTGAGGTTATAGTTATTATTTATGATTAGAAATTGATATACTAACTTTTCTGCTGTATATTCGCATTGACAGTATAATGCGTTATGGCAGTCCATAAATACATATAGAAGTCATTTGATTTCTTCAATGACGTCCCGTCAAGTGCTAAAAAACAGTTGCGTTGATTTTGTGTGTGAAAATAAGCAACAATTATTAACTGATTGAACACAATGGAGAAACTGTTAAGTAAGCACAGTTTTTTAATAAGGAAAATTCTTCGATATTTATTGTGCTAAAGAATTACACGATTGAAACATGTTTTGACGAGAAATATTAAAACATATATAATAAAAACGAAATGTTGTTAATCAGAAGATTAAGTAAAAAATTTAGCATTTTATTTTCAACGACAACATAATAGTACATTATTTGAAACGTCAATCATTATTATAGGTACACGTTGACAACCCTAGGTCGCTGTCGTGTGTCATTTGACGTCATCGCACCAAAAATGCTACAAAATGTACGATCACTGGTGATCAGCTTTTTTTAGATCAGTATTCGGTGGCGATCATATTTAGGTCGGAGTTACATAAAACAAAACGTTTATTTTTTTAAAATAATGATTAGTCAGAATCGTGAAAGTTAGAATAGAATAGTTAGGTAGGATAGAATAGGATGGGAAGGGTAAGATAGGATAAGATAGGATAGGACAGATTAGGATAGGATAGGATAGGATAGGGTAGAATAGGATAGGGTAGAATAGTGATAATAGGGTTAATAGGGGAAAGCCGAGCCTGCATTGCTCGGTGTCGACAGAGGAGCCCCATCCCGTGGCGGCCAGTGGGCGTCACGGTGTCTCTTCATGCTCCCGTGGCATTCACAATGGCAACGAGGGAATCTGTGCGGTTTTTAGTGGGTAGGCCGATTGTGCGAGAGCCCCACATACCCTCCGTTTCCCCGATCAAAGACGAATGCGTAAGGCGTATTTTCCGCACCATAAAAAAGGGCAGGGTAGAACCAGGATAGTTGCCCCAGGGGTATACTTGCCCCGATTATAATTACTCTAGTTTTGCGAACGTATCGTATTTTATTACAATTATTTATCGAGAGATTTTCCAGGTACCAGTAAGTTGACCGAGTCGCATGTCTCTGTGTGATTGCATGGGAAGGCAAAATGCGATCAACGTTTTTAGGGGATAGTTGCCTCGTTTCGAAAACTTGTAACTAGGTTATCGGCCGGTTTTATAAAAAAAAACATTTTACTTTTTTTACTAAGAGATAATATGGAGTTATTTCAAAAAGTGGCGCAACTATCATGGTTTTACCCTAGGGCAGAATAGGATAGGATATCAGCGTCATTGAATGTATCAAAACTAGCACGATGTTTCCCGTTCCTTCTAAATTCACTCCATTTGCGCTCGGTCGGACACGAATAGCAATGGATTTGAATGCTAACGCTGCAACTGCCGGCTAACTGACGCAAGCACAGCTTAAGACTGTCGAATGTATTGTGAATGGGTTAACTCGATCCGTGAATCGTGAAGGCTTTGTGTTGCACGTTAAGTGCCTAACATATCAAGATACAGATGAACCAGCATTAGCACGCGGCTTGATCCGTTAGATATAGCATTCAATTTTAAATTCCAGGATTTCTAAATTTATTAAGTTCTCAGAAATGATAACGTTAATTTTATGCCTTTTAATGCTGTATTACGAATATGCGCAAAAACCGAAACTAAAAGAACCTATTACTGTATTCTGAAGATGATATTTCAGTAAATGCTGGGAAGAGAGATTATATACCTAACTCTGTAACGAATAATGTTGCAAAATATCACGCAATTATGGTAAACAAAAGGATTTGATCGGATTAAAAACTTATTTTGTGTTGGTTTAGAGTACAATATCTAAATAACCCTTAATAAGGTTAGGCGATTTAGCGACCACATGCATTGACTTGGAAATTCAACCTTATTATTTTGGTGATAAGTTACAATATCTATTAATAATAACAACAAACACACACAAACTTGCATTTGTAATATTACCTACTAATATTAGTAGGATGAGAATGAATATAGGTGTGTTCTATCTTTAACATAGTTAATACAATCAGTTGAGAGTCGGATAACGGCCTTCGGTGTGCTCGAGTGTTTCGGTTAACCTCTGATGGAGGGTTAAGGGGGAGGAGTACCGTATGGGCCAGTGCACCCTGGGCAACAACGGTTAATATCCGAAATAACTAAGTGCTAGAGCGCTAGACATGGTCCAGAGAGTTTGCTTCAACCTTCGACTTAAGCGATTAATGTGTCTATGGAACCAAGTAAGTAAATTTTAAAAAATATTTTAAATCAGAGGGCAATTTTGCGATGGTCAAATAGAAGACAGTTTTAGACAGCCGTTGTTTTGGTAAATTATTCTATACACCCCCTTCAGTGTCAAGTAATTAGCCATTGGCTTTTTGTCTCTGGTTACCAAAGTACTCGTCAAGACGAATCAAACGAGCGCAAACTCGATGTGGTCGTGTCGTTTTATTACAGAGTTCCTATAGGCACCCTCCAGCTTCATCATCAGATCAGCTCTATGTCATAATTATATTGCATTGTCATCGGATTTATGCATGTATGCAAAATTTCAGCTCAATCGGTTGGAGATATCTACTTCAATTTTTTTTTGGTTGGAATCTTTGAAATTTGAGCTGGAAGATTCCACCCTAACAAACACATTGCAAGTTAATAAAAAGCTTGTACCTAATAATAAAAAGTGATAGACCCTCTGCCTCCTTTAATCTCGACATTAGGAGAACCATGGATAGTAAATATGGAGCTATGACTAATAGATTTATGTGCGAAATTACATTTGGAATTTACCATGAATCTTATGGTAGAGGGAAATATCGTGACAAAACTTATGTGAAGTTTCCAATCCGCATTGGCCCTCGAGGCAATTACGGTCCAAACTCTCTCATTCTGAGAAGAGGCCTGTGTCCTGTAGCGAAGCGTTTAAAGGCCAAGATGATGATAAACTAAGGCACTATATTTTCGAAAACATTTTGATTGATACCTTGTAAGTATGGGGATGAAAATAGTGTACTGAGGTATTTCTAATAGTGCTTGAAATTGATATTTCTTCTTAAAGACATGAATTTAGGACAGCGAAATGGCAACAAGAAGCCTAAATGAAATAGACACGGCACTTGAGAATCGTAGAGATCAATAACACGATAGACTCTGCATCGACAAACATTAAACCTTCATTTAAAAGAAATCACTATTATTATTACTTCATTTAAAATACCTCTCCCCTCCTCTATTCCCTCTCCTTTTTTCTCTCCCTTTTAGGGCCGACAACGCACTGGCATGACGTAAAGCGCTGCGGGTGTCTATGGTCAGTGGTGATCATTTATCATCTGGTGACCCACTAATTCGTTTTCTGACCCCTCTAACATAAAAAAAATATTTTACAGATTCTGGATGAATTTTCTACTAATTAAAAAAATAATAATTTAAATCTGATGATCAGTTTTTATTTACTAGGTTTAATAGTCTAAAGGTGGGTTTAGACCAGGTCTAAACCCGCCTTGAGAGGACGCCTGTGATCAGCAGTAAGACATTATCCTCGTCCTGCCCAATGTGCTTTATAAGGACATCCCTATTTCAAAGGAATTTATATCATTCAAAATTGGTACAAAGTTGCATTTTCGATTAAAAAAAATTGAATATTTTTCCTATTAACAATCGAGTCATATTTTACTGACGTTTTGCTTGTATGATGGACAGGACAAAGATATAGATCAGAGACCATGGTAATGATTCAAAAACTAGCTAAAAATTAGCCTATTGTCACTCCAACTGTACCGAAAAAACGGATAAAAACTCGTAAGTATGTGTATTTGTTTTTTTTTAAACTAATCTCTTTCCTCTATCTCACCTGATTAGTGCAGATGAGGCCTAAGATTTTGCTCACTGGTTCTAAATTTTATTGTAGGTATTTAACCGGAAAAACAAACGACGGAAGCAATTCCATTCCTTAGTAGACCGCATTTTAAAAGACGAGGTGAAGCGCTTTGTGCGAATGAATGGAACACAATACTTATTTACTATTTAAACACATCTAAATTTAATTACATCTCCATTGTTAGACGGGCTATGCCAACAGCTCTTATTCCAATTATACCCAAGTATATAAAAGAAACAAGCCGACTGGAGAAATGTACAAAACTTAAGTCATTATTAATTGGCCGAGGGTCATTTGGGTTTGCTTTACAAATTGTTTTATTAGGACCGAGGATGTCAATGTCGTTTCATTTCAGTACCTCGCGGCTTTCATCTTGTTCGTTTATTACCCGACTGCAAGGACAGGGTTATGTTTTTATCTAACTGGTTTGGACGAGATGCAGCGAAAACAAACGAATGCTTAGTTGAGCTGCCGAAGTTACATTTTAGCTTTAATTTTGGTTGTTTTTTAGCACTCATACGTGTAAATACACGAATCGATGGCATTAAGCACATCGAATTGTGTAACCCGCATTTCATAGAATTAAAAATCTTAACTCTACCTTGCCTTTATGTGTATGAGGTATCGACTGACGTGAAATGTAACATGAACCAATACACTAAATTTAATAGCTTGCGCCAATTGCGTCAGGAAGTTAAAATTAAGTGTAAATCATTCAAAACAGCTTTTGATTCAAAAAGTATAATTACGATGGCACCCAGGATACTTAACAAATTACCTATAGCGATTTTGAAAATAACATAATTATAGAATTTAAAAAGGAATTGTTCAAATTTTTATCGTCTAAATCCTATTATTCAGTTCAGGAATATTTAAATGACTTTGTTTAATATTATTAGTAGGTACTTAATTTGTGCATGCGATATACAACACCAGTTTTTACAATTGTATGTCATTGCGATAAAACATGTAAAAGCTTTATCGCAGCTGTAACACCTATCTCCTATCATGTTTGAGCAATAAATGACTTATTACTGTTTACTGAAATTACCTTTACTTAGTTTGTAATTTGAAGCAAAAAAATAACATGTCGGCTTCTACTCGTAATAATTCATACATAATAAATAATAATAATAATAATAAATATCACGGGACAATTCACACCAATTGACCTAGTCCCAAAGTAAGCTAAGCATAGCTTTTGTTATGGGTACAAAGCAACGGATAAACATACTTATATAGATAGATACATACTTAAATACATATTAAACACCCAAGACCCGAGAACAAATATTCGTAATATTCATACAAATATCTGCCCCGACGCGGGAATCGAACCCGGGACCTCAAGCTTCGTAGTCAGGTTCTCTACCTACTAGGCCATCAGTACCTCTACCATGAGTTACACTAGTTTACAGTGACCGTACTCGCTAGCGACGGCGTATAGGTAACGCCATCAGAGTTGAGGTCACGCACACAACCACATCTCATGTAATGACAGCGGGATTTTGACGTTGTGTTGTCGTTAAACGTCAACACAACGTCAAAATCCCGCTGTCATTACATGAGATGTGGTTGTGTGCATGGCCTCAACTCTGGTGGCGTTACCTATAAATGATTTGTATAGAGAATTGTGTACAGCGCCTCTAGCGGTCACTTACGGAAGTACAATTCTCCATACAAATCATTTACGCCGTCGCTAGCGAGTACGGTTACTGTAAACTAGTGTAACCTCATGGTAGAGGTACTGGTCGTTTAACATCGATCCTATGATTACCACTGTCGTAAAATATTTAGAATGTAGAACTTGCGAATAAATTTAATAAAGTGAGACATTGATTATACAGCTAATCGTTCTATGTACAAAAAATATTATGGAATTGATAGTATTAGTATCAAAAATTACGCTACGCGGTCGTCAACATACAAAATCACCTACGAATAAAATCACACAATCAATTGTTACCATCATCATCACAACAAGCTAGCTGGTAACCTAATACATCGCAACCTTAACCGTGTTTCGCAGCTCACCTCGCGAGAGAAGCCAATCGCGATTCAGTATTTCCCGCTGCAGGCTAGACGCATTACAATACTGCACACTGCAGCACGTAAACTTACACGACTTCCTGATTTTAAGTTTATTTAGTATCTCTTTTGTGGTCATTTTGTCCTCCTAATATTAAAAATGAGAAAGTTTCAGTGTTTAGATGTTTGTTTCAGGATTTGGATGATATTTGGCGTAGAGATATACATATACATAGAGATTTACAATCTACATCATCATCATCATCATCCCAGCCTATATACGTCCCACTGCAGGGCACAGGCCTCCTCTCAGAATGTGAGAGCTTGGGCCGTAGTTCCCATGCGAGCTCAGTGCGGATTTTTTTTTTTTTTTTTATGTTAGATAGGCCAGACAAACGAACTAGTGGGTCACCTGATGTTAAATGAACACCACTGTCCATAGACACTCGCAGCGCTTTACTCGATGCCAGTGCGTTGTCGGCCCTAAAGGAGAGGGAATAGGGGAAGGGGGAGAGGGAGGGGGAGAGGGAGGGGGAGAGGGAGGGGGAGAGGGAGGGGGAGAGGGAAAGGGGTGAGGTATTGGGCCCCCGGCACTCTCACTGAGGATTACTGCTGCTTCACGCCGGTGTTCTGTGAGAGGGTGGTTTTGCCCCGGACGAGCCGGCCCATTCGTGATGCAGCGGCTAGCTACAACATGGCTCTACCACTACAAACTGATTGCAAACTTCACACGCACCTTTGAAATTTTTATGAATTTTTATGAATGATACATACATACATATTTATACGCTCGAAAAAACATAACACCTTCCTACATGTCAGTAGTTGTAAATTGGGTATTCTGGATCACTGACTTTTCGAATAGACTGGCAGCTCTCGCGCTGCCTATTCGAAAACTTAGCCAGCGCCCCAGAATACCCAATTTACAACTTAAAAACTAACCTTAGCTTTTATTCACAATCTTCATTGATAACTGATAACTGATTGGTGCTGCCTATTCGAAAATACTGACAGCGCCCAGAATACTCAATTTACATCTTAAGAACTGACCTTTTAATCATAATCTTCATTGATAACTGATAACTGATAACTGATTGGCGCTGCCTATTCGAAAACACTGACAGCGCCGCAGAATACTCAATTTACAATCTTCATTGATAACTTATAGCTGATTGATTTTCTTTTTAAATAGAGTTTAACTAGTTAGGTTACATAAAAAGCTTAGGTAAATAAAAGAAAGGCTTAGCTGTTGCTGAAAGTTTATTGAAAAACTAGTAATTAATAGGTACTGTTGACATGAAACAATGAATTAAGTATATATGTAACTACTACTTATTTAATACACAATCATGTCAACTAAATTATACTTAAAGTAAAGCAAGTAAGTAATTTGAAGTATTATAGGTACATAACTAGCATGATAATGAATAACAGAACGATTTACAAATATTTTACAACTTCTTTTCAATATTCTTATGTATTTGTAACAGTAAGTCTTTAGCATTTCTGTAAATGTTGTCCGCGAAGGCGAGGTTCTCTACTACATACTGCACACATATATTAGCGTTACAGCTACATATTTCAGAATCGGTCACCTTTTCCGCATCGTAGATTTCTAGTTTTATAACTTTTGACCCGGTCTGAGATTTTTTAATGTAGGTCGTCAGGGGGATCCGTTTTCTTTTAGCACCGCTGCCACCATCGTTACTATCATTATCCATTAGATTAATGCTGCGGTTGTTTATAAATGGAAAAAGATCTTCAGTATTGTCCTAGAAAAATAAAACACAAAGTTAAACTTAATCAAATATTAACAACAATAATTTTAAAACAGAAAATTATAATAACTACTATTGAAATGCATATTTAAAAAATACTGTAAATATTTTATTCATTATATGTAATAATATACACAAAAACTATTTACTAGTTTAATTAAATAAGAACTTATTTCATAAGGTATTAAACTTACCGACATTGTAGATCAATGCTCGAAGTAAAAATGTCTTTTTTGTCTCTTGATTTACTCTCTTATATACTTTATTCTATAAAAAAATTTTAGTGAATAAGGTTTAAAATAGATGATATTATTTCGGCATAATATTACGTACAAAAATGGAGGCTGATATCCGAGTCTTGCTGACTATGCTAGCGCTGGAAACGATTTGTTTACTGTCGCAACTCTTCTACCTAATTTGGAGGCACGCGGTTGAATCAATTGAAATTAAAACACTGCAATCATCCTTGCCTATATACGTCTCACTATAGGACACAGGCTTCCTCTCAGAATGAGAGGGATAAGGCCGTAATTTTCACGCGGGTTCCAATGCGGATTGAAAACTTCACACATAATGAATTTCTTCTCAAGTGTGTGCAGGTTTCATTACGATTTTTTTCTTCACCTCATACTTAATAAGTTTAATAAGTAGAATAGTAAATAGATTCATTCTGAGAGGAGGCCTGTGCCCTGCAGCGGAGACTTACTTAGCTGGGATGATGATGATGATGAATAGTAAATAAGCTCATAGGCTCATAAGTTCTCAGAATGAGAGGGGATAAGGCCGTAGTTTTCACGCGGGTTCCAATGCGGATTGAAAACTTCACACATAATGAATTTCTTCTCAAGTGTGTGCAGGTTTCATTACGATTTTTTTCTTCACCTCATACTTAATAAGTTTAATAAGTAGAATAGTAAATAGATTCATTCTGAGAGGAGGCCTGTGCCCTGCAGCGGAGACTTACTTAGCTGGGATGATGATGATGATGAATAGTAAATAAGCTCATAGGCTCATAAGTTCTCAGAATGAGAGGGGATAAGGCCGTAGTTTTCACGCGGGTTCCAATGCGGATTGAAAACTTCACACATAATGAATTTCTTCTCAAGTGTGTGCAGGTTTCATTACGATTTTTTTCTTCACCTCATACTTAATAAATTTAATATGTAGTAATAGTAAATAGATTCATTCTGAGAGGAGGCCTGTGCCTGCAGTGGGACTTAGGTGGGATGATGATGATGATGATGAATAGTAAATAAAGCTCATAGTAAATTAAAAGTGTAATTTTACACATAAATTCCGAAAACTCAGAGGTTTGTCACTATAGAGACATTTTACGTGCCTATGTATACGTAAAGTGTGTATATTTCGCTAGTATCGTGGTTAACACGCAATCAACTATTTGAATTGTGACCCACTGTGGAACCTTTTCTCAATAAATTTTCTGTCATAATACTATCTATATACATTATCTTGGCAATTCACATTATCATATGTCTATTTGTTTATTAAAAATTAGAGCTATAGCTATACATCCGAATACCTTGATTATTGCGAAGGTAAAGTCTGGTCACTTTGTTAGTATATACAAATGGGATCGGGTGCACTGCCTTATTTTGCATAGGCGATATTGCAGTTCAGGCATTTTTTCCTAATTAGGGTGAAATGACGTCGATTGACGCATATTTAAATCACCACAACGAGCCCTCAAGTCATCACTCTGCTCTCTACAAAGACGCGATCTAGTACATCCAAAAGAAATCAGCCGAAATCGAACGAAAAATGTAAGTTTTTTTGTATATTATATTTATTTCATTTATAATGTTGCAATTGTTATCAACAGTTCGTTCTGTTTTCGTGTTTTAATAACTAGTAATTTATTAAGTAATACTTATTAGTAACTGTATTGTAACAAAAAGTCTAGTTTTCGTTAATTAAGACATCCATTCTAAATTCTCGTCATAGGAGGATTACAGTTAACACTTTATACTTAAAACCGTTTTCACTAAGTAAAGCGCGTTTCACCTTTTAGTATAATTCATATGTTATACTATGAGAGTTAAGTTAATTTAACGCTTAGTTCGGTACTTAGGTATTCTCAATTCTCACTTGTTGATTGTTTAATGTTAATCCTGTCATAAAGTACTTTGTTATCATATTGATCGTGTTAACATTATGATGTACATATTAGTATTTAAAGCTGTAGTATCAATTAAAAGTGATTATTAACCGTTTAAAATTTTTTTCAGGGCTTCACTCCCAATGATTAATGCCGACGAACTTTTTCCATCGGAAAACGAGTCTTCAGCGCAAGAGGAACCACCAGTCAATATCAACCAGAAGAAAGAAAGAAAGCGTTCAAAGACGCTGACCTCTGAAAAAATGATGGCAGCTTCAGAAAAGACATCTACTTCTGAAAAGACGTCGGCTTCAACAAAGACACCGTCTCATTCGAAGCATTATGGGCCAGGCAGTTTTCCATCGTCAGCAGTTCCGACAAAGAAAATTAAAATTAATCCAGTCACAAAACCACAACAGACAGCTATGGATTTATTTGGCAGCGATAGTGAAGAAGATGAGGACACCGCTGAGCAGCCTGGTAAAAAATACCCTCCGCTAATTTCGTATCTCTCTCGTAGGGTGCCGCGAGGCCTTGAGCGTCAATCATTCATAAATAAACCCGGTTCGCATTATATTGAGCTTAAGGTGTATAACTGTGGCGAAATTGAGCGTGTGTCGCCTATGAACAGGTGGCGTCAGGCCGTAATAACAGTTAAAAATCGCACTGACGAAGGCACCGTCGCTTGGGGGCATCTTTCAAAATTTATTCAAGAGACACGCAATGAATACAAAAGCTGCCCGAAAACGTTCATGAGCTCTTATTACTAATATTACATATCCCAGTGTCTATGTCATGTGCTCAGCACTCAATTAACTCTAGAATTGTATCAATTTATGAATAATTATACCTATTATATACAACTTGCTTATACTTATACTTAACTGAGTGGAATTATAATTATATTACGTTACAAAGAAATCATTAAAAATAAAACATGTATAACTTTTAATTGCAATGTATTTTATTTCCAGTTACACCCAGCGCAAACACCTCTTCATCGAGTGTTTTAATTCAATGCGATAAATGTCAAATTGTTGTACCCAAGCATAAATTTCAATACCATACGAGAACTAATGTACATAAATCGAATTGCTTACTGAAAACTGAATTTGAAAATATTGAAATTGTTGCCACTGCTTTTCGACATAGAATTATTACATATCGTATAAGTCCAATGCCGAAAGTAGTGTACCTCACGCCAGAGGAGTTTCTATGTGAAAATAAGCACAATGTTCTAAAAGTGATTGAAATATCACTACACAAACACAACTGTATAAAAGTAAATTTTGAACTCTTTGCATACTTTATGTTGCCAAAAATAGACGAGCGGCAGCATCAGTTAAAGTCTTTTAGTACCAAGTATGAGGTTGTTTGTAAAAATCACGACTTAGATGAATTGTATGCGAACGCAATAAGCACATTCCAAAGAAAGTTTATGGAATTTAACGAATGTGAGTCTGGTTGGTCATTTAACACCATGAGTCACTTAGAAATTAATATCAATAAATATTGTCCTATGAAAGGTGGCACTTATGTAGAACTACCACAAGCAATTAAGAATACGAAAGCGTGTTTGAACATAAAAGAATAATGATAGTCACTGCTTTTTGTGGAGCATAGTAGCTTCCCTATATCCCACAAAACATAATTCATGTAGGACTAAATCGTATCCAGCCTTTTCAAGTGTGCTCAATACTGAAGGAATGTCATTTCCGCCGTCTCCTAGTGATATTAAACTGTTTGAAAAAATTAACCCTGAAATAAGTATCAATAATTATGGCTTAGATAAACAATGCGCCGTCACTGGACCTCTTTACATGACCAGTTTAAAAAAACCGCACCATATTAATTTATTATATATTGAAAAAAATGATGTTGGGACATTACTGTTTAATTAAAAACTTAGTAGGACTTGTGCGTCGACAAATTTCACAGCATAATGGCAAAAGAGAATAATCCCTACTTTATACCAAAAACTAATGAAAAAATACCCGGATTATTTAAAGATGAACTAGGTGGTTGCGTAATATCTGAATTTATTGGCTTACGTGCTAAACTGTATTGCCTAAGAAGTGTTAAAACAACAATTAAGAAAGCTAAAGGTGTCACAAAATCAGTAACGAAACAACTCAGACTCTCTGATTATAATCAATCATTACATTATAATAAAACTTTGAAACGGAAAATGAATATGATAAAATCAATAAAACATACGTTGTATTCACAACAAGTAAATAAAATTGTTCTGAACAGATTGGACGATAAAAGACAAATTCAGAAAAATCAAATTGAAACACTACCTTGGGGGCATAAGGATACTATATATTTTAAAGATAAGAATAATATTGTTCATAAAAACAGTTAAATATTATTCAAAATGGAATTTGAACTGTTTTTATTTTAATTTTAAGAAATAATAAATTGTATTGATTGTGTCATTATACTGTAAAATATTTGTAGAACTGTACATGTAATTTGTTTATATAAGCTAGTCAATAGGTGAATAATATATATTATTGAAATAGAAAAATCCTTTTATTTGATTTCCTTTATTGAAAACAAATTAAATATAAAGAAACAATAACCATGAAATACTTCATGCGTAATAAGTAGTTTCAAATTTCTAACAGATAACTGAGTACCTATATAAAGGCTACAAATATACAATTCCTTCTCAGTTCACAATGAAGTTCGTTAAACAAAGTCAGACTTTAGAAGTAAAAAATATAAAAGTAATCAATGAAGCTGAAAAAATAAAGAATAGTTCGCTGTTACCTAATACAATCCGATGCATAATATGTGGGCCTTCAAACTGCGGTAAAACAAACGTTATATTAAATTTACTGTTACATGAAAATGGTTTGAAGTTTAAACATGTTTATTTGTACTCGAAAACAGCATTTCAACCAAAATATATTTTTTTAAGACAAGTTATAGAAGGTGTTCCCGGAGCAGAATTGTTTTTATTTAATGAAAGTAAGGAAGTTCTTCATCCGAACGATGCTTTGGCTAACTCCGTTATGATTTTCGATGATGTCGCATGTGAAAACCAAATTAATATTCGTAATTATTTTGCAATGGGGAGACATAGGCACATAGACTGTTTTTATCTATCGCAAACTTATTCAAAAATACCTAAACAATTGTTAAGAGATAATGCCAATTTGTTAATTATTTTCAAACAAGATGATATTAATTTAAGACATATATACAATGAGCACGTAAACACAGACTTAGACTGGCTGAAATTTAAGCAACTTTGTGCTGGTATATGGCGTGACCGATTCAGCTTTTTATTAATTAATAAAGATTGCGCAATAAATAAAGGAAGATATAGAAGAGGATTCGACACATTTATTCACTTTTGATTTTAATATTTATAGCAATCCACGCTTGTAAGACCTCACTAGAAGACAAGTGTTTGTATAAAACGGTGGACGTTGCTATAAGTTAGCACAATGGAAATAAATTTAAAAGAACAACTTGTCAAATCGGTGAATAATATAAAGAATAAAATAAAAATTATTCAATGTGATGAAGATAAAGCTAATTTAAAATATAGAAGAGTATTTAAACCTATTACAGATCCTCTAGAAATGTTGATCAACAAAAATCGAAAGGCTCTGCCTGCTATAAATTCAACAACCAAAACAGATAAAACTGACGCAAAAGAAGACTTGAACACTTCTATAGACTATGAAGATTTCAAAGATATAATTAACGCAGATTGTGATCAGCATTCAGAATATTATGAATATATTAATGATAACCATAAAAGTTCTCTAAATGAAAGCAAATCAAATGATACTCTGTTATCTTTGAAAAAAGAAGACATAATGGAAATGTATGAAAATTTAAATGTACCATTCGGGATTCATAGCCAAAATAATGAACTCATGATGGGAAACAGCGTTGTAAGTTTATCTTTAGTAAACAATGCTTCTCATGAAGGAAAAAAATACATGATCATTATCAACAATAAAAAATACGAATTAACAGCTGGTTTGAAGGAACTTTTAATGCGCAACAAACCCGATCTGAATATTGTAACTGAAAAAGATAAACTAGATTACAAAGAAATGTTAATGGATACTAACGCACACAAAAGGGATTTTGATCCGAACGGCCAAATAAGAGGCGACAAAGGACTAAAATATTGCAAAATTATCAAACCTTTATTTTTACAAATAACTGACGATAACAAAGATTTGATTGAGCGATTACCAGAACTAAAAACCGGAGGAAGCTTGCCCGAGTTAAAACAGTATAAAAAAAATACTGATTTTATTTATTGGGATGATCCAAATGAACTCATTGAAAGACTGAAACTCTTAATTGCATCTAAAAACGCGGGCAACAACAACCATGATAATGAAATTTTATCTATTCTTGAAGAGTTAAAGGAAGCTGGTATAATAAAATAATGAAATCCAATTAATATCATCATTATCCTCTGTAATTTAATAAAGATAAGACATGAATCTAGAGACAAAAGAAAATATTAATATTAGCTGTCATAAATTAAGGTTACTCAAAATCTCAGGCAAATCCAAGTTACTCGAACTTGTTAGTAAAGAGGATGTTGATATAATCGATAAGAAGAATTCGGATAAACTATTACATTTAGAAAAGTTAATTCTAACATTGATTAATCGTATAAAAAATATTGAAAAAGGCATTGTTTTAAAAGAAATTGAAGAAAAATTTAACCGGCATTATGAGCAAAGCCGATGTCGTTAATGAAATTCATAGGAACGTTAGAGTGAACTTTCCTCGGAGAAGCGTATCGTTAAGGGACATAGATGACCTTTGGCAAGCAGATTTGATAGATATGCAGGCTTTGTCCAAATTAAATGCTGGTTACAAATACATATTGGTGATTATTGATTGTTTTTCAAAATATGCTTGGGCCTTTCCACTCAAACAAAAGACTAAAGAAATCGTATCTAAAGAATTTGAAACATTGTTAACGAAGGGACGTCATCCAAAGAATTTACAAACTGATATGGGTAAAGAGTTTTATAATAACATATTTAAGAAAAATATTGAAAAGTATAAAATTAATCATTACTCTACATATTCTACGAAAAAAGCCTCAATCGTGGAAAGACTTATAAGAACTCTCAAAAGCAGCCTATACAAAGAGTTTAGTTTAAAAGGAAATTATAAATGGATTGATGGCACTCTTGAAAATATACTCTTTAAATATAATCACACCTTTCATAGAACAATAGGAAAACCACCGGCTGCGATTAATCAAAATAACAAAGAAACTGTATTACAAAGATACATTAGGAAATCACTATGTAAGAAAGTGTTAACTCGCAATAGATTTGTAGTTGGAGATTTCGTAAGAATAAGTAAATATAAAGGATGTTTTGAAAAAGGGTTTACACCTAATTGGTCTACAGAAATATTCAAGATAACAAAAGTCCAACATACTAACCCTACTACTTATTTACTGGAAGACGCAAAGTCAAGACCAATTTTAGGAGCATTCTATGATCAAGAAATTCAAAAAACTGTACACCCGGAGGTATACCTTGTTGAAAAAGTTCTGAAAAAAAGAGGGAACAGAGTATATGTTAAGTGGTTAGGTCTTCCGTCTAGTGAGAATAGCTGGATTGATAAAACGAATCGTTTGTAGTTGTAAAATATTCCACCTATAAATATGCTATTTGTAATTCATGAAGTCATTTGCATTAAGATCTTTACTCAACAAAGACCGCTTAAACGAAATAATCGCTTCATATGAGCCAATATTATTGAAAAATGAAACGTTTACAAGATCATGGTAATATAAGTGAAAATAATAAAGACAAATTATCAACAGTTCAGAAAAGCGGAGCTGGTTTGAAAAAAACCTTCACTAATATTATTTCGCATACTAAAAAACATATCCGTAAACTGAAACCAAAATGCAAGAAAATGTTAATAGAATTAGCATATGCAGCTGCTCAAGAATTAGCTTCGGAGTTACCCGTACCACTACCGAGAGTGATACCTGTACCTAAAACCGGCGGGTTCCTACCATTAATTCCTATTTTCGCTGGATTGTCTGCTACAGGAAGTTTAGCAGGTGGTGTTGCTGGCATTACCAAAGCTGTCAATAATTACAAATCGGGCAAGAAACACCTAGCAGAATTGAAACGGCGTAATATGAAAATGGAGCCAATGTACATCGGAAAAGGGTTACATCTTAAACCATACAAGAGTGGTTTAGGAATCTATGTCTCAAATAAAAAAAACTAGATAGCAGGCTACCCAATAGAGCATTAACTAACATCGATATTACATTGCACTCGGAAACAATTCCTTATTTTCGCGGTGTATTTATGAGAGACGAATTACCAGACGCGCCATGGTCGTTAGAATGTGGTGTGATTAATTTAGATTCTTCTAAAAGTTCTGGCACTCATTGGGTAGCTTATGGAAAAATCAAAGATTACATCGAATATTTCGATAGTTACGGTAACTTAAAACCGCCGAAAGAATTTATAACCTATGTGGGACCGCAAATTCATTACAATTATGGAAATTTACAAGGGAATCATTTATACAACTGCGGACATTTATGTTTAAAATTTCTAAAATCATTTTGGAAACGTAAATCATTGAAAGTGAAATAAGAAATATTATGTTAATTATTTAATTACTTCATACTAATAAAATGAAATGCTAAAACCATGAGGCACATTTCTTAACGATCGTTGCTCAGTATTAGATGTAAATTAAGCGCTTCGCTTCACATTAAATCAATATGTACGTTTTTAATAAAAGCTTTCTGAATGCACAGAAAATCAATATTCAACTTCCGGCATTCAAAGAAAGAAGACGCATAAGAGCAACAAGGAAAATAAGTAAAACAAATAAAGACTTTCTTCATTCTCTCGGTTTAAAAGTAACATCTAAAAAAAATGTTGCAAATATCCGACCCACCACAACAAGATAATTCTATTGAAAGCTATGAAATCCATACTTACAACCCCTACAACCATAGCTTTAAAGAAAACGATGAAATCAGAATACCAATTCATCAGCAAGACGTTTACGTATTACCGTCTGCGAGCTCCATTTATATTGAAGGGTACGCCAGTGCATATGAACTAGACGCGGGTGGAAAGAAAATAAAAAAAGAAATTAATTTTTCGAATAATCCAATATTGTTTTTATTTCAAGATATAAGATACGAATTAAATGGTGTTGAAATAGATCATATTAAAAATACTGGAATCACAACAACCATTAAATCTCTTATCTCAATGAATGAAGGAGAAAGTAAAAGTGCGAAATTGTGGGGTTGGGATTTAAATGGATCTAAGCAAAAAGATGGACATTTCTCTGCTATTATACCCCTGAATAAAGTCCTTGGATTTGCGGAAGACTACAATAAAATTGTCATCAATTGTAGGCACGAACTTATACTCCATCGAAGTAATTCAGTTTTAAACAGTGTTATAGCTGATAAAAATGACAATGTTTCTATAAACATCCAAAAAGTTCAATGGCGTGTACCACATGTTAGAGTTTCTGATCGTAATAGATTATTATTACTTAAGAATCTAGAAAAGGATAGATCTATACAACTAGCTTTCCGGAATTGGGATTTGTATGAATACCCTGTTTTACCTAAAACGACAAAACACTCATGGTCAGTTAAAACTGCTTCTCAGTTAGAAAAACCAAGATATGTTATATTTGGTTTACAAACTAATAGAAAACTGAATAAATTAGAGAGTTCATCTGAGTTCGATCATTGTAATATAACAAATGTCAAGTTGTTTTTAAATTCGCAATACTTTCCTTATGATTCCCTAAATTTGAAATTTGATCAAGATAAGTACAGTATATTATACGAAATGTATGCTAATTTTCGTCAGTCGTATTATAACACAAGCATCGATCCCTTGCTTAATTTGAATACATTCGGAGAAATAGCTCCACTTTTCGTAATTGACTGCTCAAGACAAAATGACACACTGAAAACCGGGCCAGTTGATGTTCGACTAGAAATTGAATCTTCAAAAGATATACCTGATAATACAACAGCCTACTGTCTGATCATAAACGATCGTCTTATAGAGTATAAACCTTTAAGTAACATCGTTCGAAAATTATCATGAACATGATTATAGATGTTCAAGGTTTTAAAAACGAAAACAATAAATTTATACCGAAAGAAATAGCGATTATTTGCAAGAAGATTGTGCTTGTTTTTTTAATTAAACCACCGTATCCATTTTATAATTTAACCAAGAAGGAACGTTTACAAGTTTCATGGATAGAAAAAAATAGAGGAATATTATGGAATGAGGGATTTGTGCCGTACTGTAGTTATAAAAGCTTGATATTAGACTTCTGTAAAAATAAACAAATTTATACAAAAGGTTGTGAAAAAGTACTATGGTTAAAGGAGATACTAGAAAGTAATGATGTTCATAATTTAGAAGAAAAAAATTGTCCTAAGTTAGAAACACTAAGTGAAAAATATTTAATGTCATTGGATGTTCAGAATTGTATTTACCATACAAATGTTTGTGCTTTTAAAAACGTATCATGTTTAAATAAGTGGTGCATAGATAATAATATTCTTATGTAATAAACAAATGCAATCCATAAAATAATGTTTTATTTTCTCCAATAAGTTAAAGACCTCTGAAGAGAAAACAATTGTTAAATAAGTACTCTAGTTATACTTATTGACGGCCTAAAGTCATTATTGGCCTTTATATTATTATATAACATTATAGGTATCATTAGTACATTGATAGTAAACCACTAAAATGGATATCAATATCGGGAGCATTGTAGAAGTTCTCATTCATAAAAGGAAGCTTAATGGTTTTCACGAAGTCAAAATAATAAATGCCGAACACTATTGCGCTGTGTTAATAACACCAAGTTATTTTCAAACTGGGCGTTTGCGACTTTATTATACGGGATTACAAGTAACAGCGCAAGTAATTAGAAAAGACAAATGTTTTATAGACTTGGTGCCCTACCAGAATATAGTGTGACAGAAAATTAACATATTTACTAAGAACTTGATCGTTACAAATACAAATTATGAAATACCTATTGTGCAGTCCTACAGTATAAATAAAGCATTCATAGCACATCTGAGTCATTCAAATAGTGAACAACACGTGTATCAGGTCAACTGCATCGTACAAAAAATCAAAATGGTTAATTACTGCTGCCCGCTTAAATGCTTCGAGGGCCCAGATACTCAACTCGACGGCGTTGCATGTCTTCGTTGCCATGCGTTTCTCTACTGCCACTGCCGATGTGTCACATACATGGCGGAGAACGAGGGCTACATCCAAATTGAAAACGAAAAGGGGAAGTTCATGGGCATGAAAAGAAAATTTGAAAATGCTGTATATTGTGATTATAATATCGGCTGCTGCCTAAAATTTTTGGATAACATGAGGGAACATTTAGTTAATCTTCAACAGTTAAAGAAAAAATGGGGTTCTCGGTGATTTTAATGTATGTTATATCTACGTATGTGCGCGTGTGCGCATTACAAATCGTGATTAGTTTTAACAAGTGTTATTTGAGAATAGATAAAGCATTAATTTTACTGTCTCATTTACATAATTAAAATCATATCAACATATTGTTACAGAAGTGCTAAAGACTACTAGTACAAATACAATTGAATATTGAAATGAAATTGAAAAATATTTGTAAATCGTGCATAAGATGTCACCTATCTCGCTATAAATCATATCATGCTATACATATAATAACTTCATGCGTTGTTTGAAGTAACTAATATTAATATATAAATTAATAATAATATATAAATTATTAATATATAATAACTTAGTTTCTCAATAAACTTTCAGCAATACCTAAGCCTTTTTTTTATTTACCTCTTTTTAGTTATGTGCATAATAGAGATTGATCAGATTGGTTGCTTTGTTCACTGAGGTCGAAATCAGATAATAATTATAATAATCAGTCCTTGAGTTGTAAATTGGGTTATCTGGAGGCGCTGTTAGTGTTTTTGAACAGAAAGCTGTAAAATAATAAACTACATCTATTCGAAAGTCAATGATCCAGATAACCCGATAACCCAACTAGTTGACCTCTATTTAAAAATAATATTAATCAGTTATCAGCTATCAATGAAGATTGTGAATAAAAGGTTAGTTCTTAAGTTGTAAATTGGGTATTCTGGGGCGCTGGCTAAGTTTTCGAATAGGCAGCGGGAGCTGCCCGTCTATTCGAAAAGTCAGTGATCCAGAATACCCAATTTACAACTACTCATGTCCTTTGATCACCGGGTGAAAATAAAACTATTGTAAATTTCAAGAATACAAAATATCAAGTTGTTACGTTCTACAGTTTCCGAAGAGTCCCATATTCCCATAGCTCATTTCTGCACGTTATTCTCTAAAACGTTTGAATACTTTAAATATACTATCCTTACCTGTTTTCTTTAATATTCTAATACTAGTCTTTACTCCCATCTTTGCTCATGTAAGCCAAGATCAGGGGCTAAATCCAGGAACGGCCCAACATGGTTTGCGAGCGGTAATTCAATCGTTTGGGAGAGGATAGGAATGGGCTGAGCTTGGGATGAGCTTTATTTTCCTGTTAATTCGCTTTGTAATTAAATAAATGAATAAATAAATAAGGCTCATCCCAATCTCAGCCCAAACCTCTTGCAAACCAGTGATTTTTGGCGTTTCTGAATAGCAGTTCATCCCTAGCCTATCCTCTTGTGTTCGGCTGTTCCTGAATTTAGCCCCTGGTAGTTAAATTTTTTCTGTATTTTACCAAATTATAATGGGATTCAATATATGTATAAAAAAGGTGTGATTCAAATTTAATATAAATAAAGTATAAATATGACATTTTAATACACAATCGGTGGAAATTTCAATTGTGTGTAGCTAGCTAAGTATTACGGTTCAAGCGATAGTGCCCTGTGACAGACTGACGGACAGACAGACAACGGAGTCACAGTAATAGGGTCCCGTTGTTTACCCTAAAATTAGCCTGTGTTTTATTTCAGAAGTCCAGTTATAAACATACTCAATTTCTTCCAAATTCGCAAATTAAGTATTTCAGGGTGACAGTTCACATTTAGTAAGATATTTTAGTTAGATTTTTTTCAACACAGTTGCTCGTAAATTGACTCTTATTACACCGTTTTTAGTTTCATAATTCAGCATATTACCACACTTGTGCTGTAAAAACATTACAGTACAAATGCTGTAATATAAACTTTTTTTTTAATTTGAGCAAAAGTTTAATGTCTAAGAACATTGAATATTTTCACGAATATTAAATTATTTTAGGGTTAAGAAGACAAATAAACATTTTATTTCATCAAATTGTATAATTTATAAACACAAATTAACTTAATTATCGTATTTACAAACATTAAATTTATAGTTTATTTTATTTTTATTTATATTGCTGCTGCTCTGGCTGAACAGCCGTTTTTCCAGTGCCTTTATTGAACCTGCGCGCGCATCGAAAGTGCGGCGCGCGAAAAAAACAAAACTAGTGTGTCATTTTACGTAAATATTTGGTAAAGTTGCTGCTGTGTGGTTAATTACTATCAAAAACATCTACTTCAAATAGTGAAGACGAGCAAAATATTAATTCAACCCCGCCGGAAATACTTATCGAGGCACGAACGCGAGTGATAGCATAAACTGGCAAATAAATACAAGCCCAGCTCGTTATATCCATGTTGAAAAGCACAGTAAAGACCAAAAATGAAGTTGGTAAACATATAATACTTAGTAACTTAACGGCATTTCTAAAGAGACATCCTGGCAGATCTATTGGTCGAAAGTCAAAGGTGTCGTCACCAACCGATGTTGAAAAGTTTTTAAAAGAAGCTCTGGACAGTCAGTACTTGACAACAAAGGTCAGTTGAACATTATAAATCTAAATTTATGTATTAGCTCTATAATTGCGTTAAGTACTATGGCAATACGTTCCTACAACTTTACTAATATACTTATTTGATCTCTTTGCAGGTTGCGTTAATATTCGGTATTACTGGTGCGTTTAGACGTCACGAGCTCAATAAATATTACAACCAAGGATGTAGAAACCCACGTTGAAATGTTCCTTGTAAAAATTACAAAAGTTACTAACAATACAAGTTTGTTTTTTTCCTCGCAATTGGGGATGTCTATTTTTTTGCAATGTATAGAAAATCGAAAACCATTTCGAGATAAATGCTTTTTAAATCGTTTTCTGTAGTTATTTAATTTTAATATTATGTAATGAATTTATTATATAACAAATAAGCAATGAACTTCATTTGACATTGGTGTAAATTGCGTGACCGGTTCAAGTCGTACTTTATTCTGTGTGGTTAGAATTCTTCACAATTTATGCGTGGATTATACTACGGAGTTTGATTTGGACCCGCTGTCTGACATATAGCACTTTGTCAGTGCCAGTAAAGTGACATAGTGTATAGTGTACCACTACGCAAAAAATAATTAAAGGGGTTGCCTTATCGTAAGCATTTAGATAGATTTAGAAATTTGGCATTGTGGGAACCCTCAATTATAATCTGACGTCATGAACTAAAATAGTTTCAATAATTAATTTTGAAAAAAGTAGAGAACTAAATGACAAAATATTGAAATTAGTTTCTTATAATTGACTTTTATATACAAAAAAAATATAAAAACCACTGGTAATTTTTTTTAGACATTCCCAGTTGTGTTGAAAAACGTCGTATGCAACTCGTGTGCATCATTACACACTTCGGCTTCCTTATCGCGCTCGCCTGACGGCTCGCGCTTACAATAATAATGCCTCATGTGTAATGACCAACGTCGTACACTTGTATCATAATGTACGATTACAAGTCAATCTTCACGTTGTCTTGGTACTTTTATAGCTTATTTAGCTGCTAGACTCTATTATCTTGTGAGTGAAAAGGGTTTGGTACTTGAAGAATACTTGATTGAAGAGCTGAGGTAAAGGACACAATAATGCTGACCAATTGATTTAGTGCAACAATGTTTACTATAAATTACAGGATGAGTAAGCCGTAGTAGTCTAGTGGTTTGACCTATTGCCTCTCAAGCAGAGGGTCGTGGGTTCAAATCCAGGCTTGCACTTTTTTTTTTTATGGTAGAGAGGCCAGACAAACGAACTAGTGGGTCACCTGATGTTAAATGATCACCACTGTCCATAGACACCCGCACCCGCCAGTGCGCTGTCGGCCCTAAAAGGGGGAGGAAAAAGGAAAGGGAATAGAGGAGGGGGAGAGGTATTGGGCCCCCGGCGCTCTCACTGACCGTACGAAACGCAGCAGGAGTACTGCTGCTTCACGCAGAGAGGGTGGTACTGCCCCGGACGAGCCGGCCCATTCGTGATGCACTTCTGAGTTTTTAGATCAACTGAAAGACCAGCGTCGGCTGCAAGGCCGGCATCATGCTAAAATGGGACCATTTCGTGACAATTCTTCTCTGTTTCCGTTTTTTCTTGTTTGAACTTTGTCGCGAATAAATGTTTTTCTTTCTTTCTTTAAAAATAACTGTCAGCAAGAGCTTCAATCTGGTTTAAGTGTTGAAAGTTTCGTACATTTCGAAATTACTTAACCGCGCTTGCATAGTTCCCAAACTACTGGGCCTTGGGACTAGATATTTTGCTTATGACCTTTTTTTTCATTACGTAAGTGAGCACTAAGGACGGATTTTTGGAAATCTAATCCCTAGCTACGTTCATGTATGCGTTCTCACCGTATACGAGACGACCGTAATTCAACATGGCGCTAATTCGATTCGGTTTTTCACATATGCGAGCGTACCGTATACGAAATCGACGTTCACACAGCACAGAAAAAACCCCAGAAAAAAGACCAATGCTGGGAATCGAACCCAGGTCCTCAGCATTCCGTGCTGCGTGCTAAACCCCTACACCACCACTGGTCTAGAGATTAGACACGAATCTTTCCTATACATCATACATTTCAGTCTGCTAAATCATCACCTTATGCAGTGACAAGCGCACATCTATGTTACACCCTCTATCGAGAGATTTCAACACTCCTTCGGAACTAGCCGCTCACCTGGACAAGAGATGGCGCTACTGTGCAACTTTAAACAAGTTAGCTATGAAGTATCTTTTTGTTTTTATTTTTTTCAACTTCATTTTTAATATGAAATATATGATTTCAGGGGATGACCGTAAAAGTAATAAAAATGAAGTTGAAAAAAATAAATACAAAAAGATACTTCATAGCTAACTTGTTCACACAGCGTCTATTCGATTCGATTCTGCTGAACCGCCGGTCCAGCAGTCAAGAGTGAGATAAGAAGTTAAATAGTCATCATCATCATCCCAGCCTAAATAGAATAGAATGGGGTTGGGCCATAGTTCCCACGCGGGCCCAGTGCGGATTGGGAACTTCAAACACACCATTGAATTTCTTCGTAGGTGTATGCATGATGTTTTTCTTCACCGTAAAGCTCATGGTAAATTTCAAATGTAATTTCGCACATAAATTCCGAAAAACTCAGAGGTGCGAGCCGGGATTTGAACCCATCTTTCCCCTCTGCTTGAAAGAACATAAGTCAAACCACTAGGCCACCACTTACCCCCTGTTTCACCATCCATTGATCAAATTTATTTGACGGATAAAATGTGATGCCGTCTCTGTTTGTTTCGTTTGAATAGACTGTGACGGCATCACATTTTTCCGTCAGTTAAAATTAATCAATGGGTAAACAGCCCCTTAATGTTAAATTTTAGATAGGTAATCATTTAAAAAAAATCATTGTTTTTGAAAATCGACCCTAAAGTGGATGAAATAGGGGATGAAATATTTTAAATGGAAAATCAAAACCGCTGTATGACTTCAGTTTTAAAGTTGTAGTTCGGTGTAGCTTTGCGTTCAAGTTTACCCAGCATAAGAAAAAAGACGCATCTGAAATTAAGTTACATAATCGGAAAAAGGTTTTCATTAAAGTAATGGCTATTGCCATAAAAAAAAAGTTACATGCATATTCCAAATCAATATCTAACTCAGTTTCGGGAAAAAATCTCAGACACACCTTTTTTTTGTATGGCGGCGGCAGTTTTTTTATAACCTTTTGAACACCACAAATCGTTTTTGTTATGAACAAAATTGATTCTTATTTTTTGTATTACCGTATTGTCGTCTATACCCAAAACTGGCATTCAAATCAGCCCCTAATGGGGTGAAATAAGGGACCAAATCTTGTTGCATTACTTTTGGATATAAGGAGGGGAGTAAATTTTCATTTCTTTCTACGCGGACAAATACTACTAAGTAAAAACTTATAAAAATGACATTGTATGTTCAGAATTGATATGAAGTTTAAGTCATTTTTAGGGTTTTTTTTTGCTTGTTTTTCGATATTGATAACGGCAGCAGGTAGGCGCTTGAAATATTCACGGAATATTTATTTATATCCACTTTAAAAATAAATAATTAAATTAAAATAAAACAAATATTTAAGGGGGGCTTCCATACAAAATACGTGATTTTTGCCGTTTTTATAGATAATGGTACGGAACCCTTCGTGCGCGAGTCCGACTCGCACTTGCACGGTTTTTCAAATTAGTAACGTCAATTTGTTTATACGGATACGTTACCTACTAGCCTACTACTACATACAACAGGTAATTTTCTCGAGTTTTTCACCTATAGTTCCATCGGTACCGTGATCGCTACAAAAGATTTCTAAACGAAAATCAAGTCAATCAACAAAAATCTGAGTCACGAGTCCCAACGAGTAGCAAAAGCAACTCAAAACCACAATTTGAAATACGATAAAAAATGAACACAAAAACTCATTTCTTTAGCTAATCTCACTTGCTCATTTCATGCGTGCACACGAAGTACTATGAAACATCAATTACAGCCTTAATTCAAACTACATACAGTCCCAAGTCGCTTAACATGCTTGCTCCATTAGTAGATTACTTAGTTCAAAGTTCTGAACAGCTAACATACATATTGTCATTAGCCAAGTTAACTTTTAACTCCGTCGGGCGGATCTTGATACTTATAGCAATGAGGTAGAGATCTAAAGAGTGCATTTCATATTTTTGTTAAGGAGTTATGAACTTGGAACTGAAGACCGCAAAAACAGGTGTACGCATGTTTTAAAATAATGAGTTAATGTTAGAAAGTTGCTTCGTTCTTGTCAATAATGTAGTCCATATTGTTAAGTAATTTTGCTGGTGTATTTTTCATACGTGGCTTTGCTTTACGGAGGATCGCACTCATTCTACCGCAAGTACTTAGGTACTTACTTACTCCAGTGACACAGCGACCCGAAGTGGACCTAGGCCTCCGAGAGTGCCTAGATCGATTTATCAAAATCGTTATTTCATAGTAGACAAATTTCCATTCGCATTTTTCCCAAATGCTTTTTTTCTCACTATGGTTTTTACTGAAGCTTATTTTCTCAATCACGTTCATCATTATATTGCGGCTCGTCAACTATTTCTTACCTAGCAAATAGTACAGTACAAATAGTCTGGGAGCCGCAAAATAAAATTGTTTTAATGTCACTTTATTTGCGTGTCGTCAATTGTTACTCTAGTACAAATTGTAAAGAGATTACAGTTCACGAGCCGTAATATAATGTTGTTGTGGTTTATAATTCTAAATTAAATGGAGTATAGGTTTAGGTTATGTTAAGTTTGCATTGGCCCGAAGGATCAAAAGCACACAAAAGAAGGAGCTCCGTCGACATTGTTTCTATGTCAATTAAAATTTGGGAAAAACGCTACTGTGAAAATAGGCATCAGTAAAAATATCTATACCTATAAAACAGTACCGTGACTGACTGACTGATTGACTGACTGACAGACAACGCACAGCCTAAACTACTGGGGCTAGAGACTTGAAATTTGGCACACATGCAATATTTTCATTTTCATTTTCATTTTCATTTTTTTCATGTACCTTGAGTATTGTAGAGGTGCAATAAGGAAGGATTTTTCGAAATTCCCACGGGATAGGGAAATATCTAAACTTTCTTTGTTTATTTGTTTGTAGCGGAATCTCTGAAACTATTGAGCCGATTTTAAAAGAATTAGAAAGCTACACTATCTTTGATTGACATAGGTTACTTTTGATCCGGGAACATGCAAAATTCTCACGGGATAGAAATAAATTAACTCAATTTCGGGGCTGATTTTAAAAATTCTTATACATTATGTGAAATGACTATCCCCGATTGACAAAGGCTACTTTTTATTCGGGAAAATTCAAAATTCCCACGGGATAGAAAAATTTGAATTCAACTTTGGGGCTGATTTTAAAAATTCTTTCACCAATAGTAAGCTACAGTATCTCTGTTTGACATAGGGTACTTTTTTCCAGGAAAATGCAAAATTCCCGCGGGATAGAAAAAACTGAATTCAACTTCGGGGCTGATTTTGAACATTCTTTCACCAATATTAAGCTACAGTATCCCTCATTGACATAAAGTACTTTTTCCGGGAAAATGCAAAATTCCCGCGGGATAGAAATAAGTAAATTCAACTTAGGGGCTGATTTTTAAAAAAATATTTGACAATTTGAAAGCTACAATATCCCTGATTGACATAGGCTATTTTTCTACGGGAAAATGCAAATTTCCCGCGGGATCAAAATAAGTAAATTCAACTTTGGGGCCGATTTTAAAAAATACTTTACAATTTGAAAGCTACAATATCTCTGATTGACATAGGCTACTTTTCTACGGGAAAATGCAAAATTCCCACGGGATAGAAATAAGTGAATTAAAAGTGGGGGCTGATTTTTAAAAATATTTCACTAATAAAAAGCTACACTGTCTCTGATTTTCAAAATGTTTTGACAGTTATTTCTATCCCGCGGTATGCTGTACTTTGCACTTTCCCGGGATAAAATGTTGTTGTTTCAATCAGGCCTCCTTCCAGAACGAGAACACTAACAACTCTAACGTTATTGTCTTCGCGTACGAAGTCGCGGGCAAAAGCTAGTAGTATATAAAATGCGAATGGAAATTTTGATACTAGAAAATAACGATTTTGGTAAATTGATCTAGGCACTCATAACAGGTTTATTATTTTAAAAGAACTCAACGTTCGATGGACATTGACAGTCTTCTTGGATTAATATTGACCTGAATATTTAAAATACGAGTAGACTGGATTATCGGAGTCTTAGATAATTTAAGTCTTAAATTTCCTAAGGTCGGAGTGGTTAGAGTAGCTGATTAGGTCCCGGGTTCGATCCCCAGTCGGGACAGATATTTGTATGAAAAATACAAACATTTGTGGTCGAGTCTTGGATGTTTAATTTTAATTAGGTATGATGTCGCTCAAAAGTTAGCGGTACAAAGAGGTAATGCGGCCAGCGTTTTGGGGTCGATGTCAATGACTTTTTTCGATGACGTATTTGCCTTGTAGGAGGGGGTGGGAGGTTAGTCTATTTTAAGTTATGGTGATGGGATGTGTTTTTTGTTTTCATCATCGTCATCATCATTGCAGCCAAAGACGTCCACTGCTGAACATAGGCCTTCCCCGAGGCTCGCAAAACAGACCGGTCCTGCCCTATCGGCCGTCAATTCTACGAGCGATGTGCCCGCCTACTGTCACTTGAGTCTGGCGTTTCATCGATCGAGCTATGTTCGTGACTATAGTTCTTGCGCGGATTTCATCATTTCTAATGAGATCCCGCAGAGGAAGTTTTTTGTTTGATAAATATATGTATAATTGTATGGCTTAATTATGTATTTAAGTATGTATGTATATATGTAAATATGTTTATCCGTTGTTTAGTATAATTGCAAGCTTTTTTTAGTTTGCAACTAGGTCAATTGGTGTCGATTATACCATAATTTATTTATTAATTTATTTAAATTACATCTCTAATAATTTTTGTCGAGTAGAATGTAAATTTTAAATGTAATTTTAGAGATGCGAGTTGGAGTTCGAAGCCGCGATCCGCTTAAGAAGCGAAGGTCAAACCAGGCTACCGCTCGTATTCCTTTAAGCGTTATACTAAAATTTGCGTCGTTTGTGTACTGAATCACAAAGCAGAATCAAACCGAATGGAGTGTAAACCCGCAAAGCGCACGAAGTGAGCGCGGCCATACCAAGCAATTCTAATAACAGTATCAACGGGCAACTGGGGCCATAAAAACGAATTGTTCGCTGTGGTTGCGCTGCGAAATAAATATTTCTACACAGACTAAAAAAAGTTACTCCAAACACTTACTACACTGTGGCTGTACCGCGGTGTTTTGTTGGTGTTATGTTAAGCTGTGGTCGAAAGCGGTGCTGTAATGCGGTGACCACAATAATACTCTATAAAGAGAACTGGTTTGAAAATCGTTATTCCGCTAATGTTGAGATAGCGGCTCAGTATCTGGGGATTATGTCCGCTGCCCAGCTGTGGCTTTATTTCGTCTAGATCGTCGAATCTGTTAATTAAATACTAGACATTTTGTCAACATCTTTAACACATATACATAGCTCGAAGAATACGTATATGTAAATTGAAGAAGCGTGGGCAGCTCAGGAAGAAAAGAACAGATATCCAAGTAGCGACTACGAAGCGGAAAATATCACGTTGGCAGGCCTCCTTACAAGTTGTGATCCATGGTAGTGTTCTAATGGGGAGGTGTTTGTTCAGAAGTAGACTTCTTTTGGATGATCATGATGACGATCTACATTTTAGCCCCAAAATTCAACGATAATCTGGTCCCGGGCCAGGCCAAGTTATGTCAATTCTGGAAAAATAAGAAAAAAGTCCATGTCACTTAGTCTTAGCCAACAATAATATAGGTTCTACTTAGGTAGAGTCACATAGCATCACCTTTAGTACCTACTAGATATATATTTTCGATAAAATGTCTATTATCGATTAAAAGTAACATGGATTTTTTGTTTTCCAGAACTGTTATAAGTTATAACTTAGCTTCTCACCGGGGTATCAGGATATCGTTTAGTTTCAGGATACCTGATGATGACGATAGTAATTCTCGAGCAGCCACCGACAGACCTTTTCAATTCCAACAGGTATTGATTGCGTCGCTCGCAGTGACGGCAGAGAGCTTGTCGGCAACGATGGCAGCATAGGCAGCGATAAATTCATGCATTGCTAATTTTGGAGACGAGTGTCAGCTAACAAAGCGAGGAGAGCTGAGGAACGATAGAACTTCGACATAATTATACCTAGAGATTAGCTAGTGATTTCCTTCTGATACTTAATTTATCGATAAAAGTAAGTAAGTGGCATAAAATCAATGGGACACATTTGAAAATATATGAACAGTAATACCAAACCGAATCGATGTTAATATTATGCCAAACACTAACGTCGTTCGTGCCAGGAAAATCTCTAGGTATAGATATAATAAATGGTCAAGGAGCTACTAGCAAATTCGAAATTCGTATCGTCCCCTCACTCTTCTCTTTAATGCTATTAGCGTGAACGGGACGGCATGATTACGAGTTCGAAAATCGATTTCGTATCTACTATAGGCCCTGTTCACACTGAGAGGGACACTGAGAGGGGCTGCATAATCGAGGGGTGCGAGGTGAAACCCAATAAATCGAAATAATTGACTGTTTAAAAATAACTCTATGTAAAACATTTAAATTCTAAATTAAGTCAAGTTATGATTGTCTGTCGAGCGCAACAAAGACTTCGCAGACTCGTTCCTTTAGAGAATATTAGAAGTAAATATAACTAACTGATCGTTCGACCATTTTGCGATAGGCTTACCAACACTTCGCCTTCCGCTACGCTACTAGAACCTTACGGCACCAAAATCCGCACACCAGTAGGTACATAAAAGCGCATTATAAAGTCGATGTATATCGTTTTTTTCTCGCCATGCCAGATAGCTCCATCCCGTTCGTCCGCGAACCAATTGAGCGTCGTTCGCAGCTGCTAATTGGATCTGTATTGATGAATATCAATTGATTGTATGCGAATGAATAAAATGGCGAGTCTTTATCTCTTAACAAGACTGTCAGTTGTTCCGGCGATAATTAATGATTTAACAATAGCAATAATTAAAGATAAGTGTACTTTGTTTCAATGGAACATTACGCTTTCGCTTACTTGTTTAATTAACTGTAAAGTTCCTGAGCGACCGTGTTTTGATTGGTGTTTGCAAAATCAGAGAAAGGTTTGTTTCACAAAACTAATGTCAGACGTCCCCTATGGGTCTCCTTAACTGCCTAGAACAGGGAGAAACAAAGACTTTTTTATATTATTTTTATACAATATAATATAGGCTTGCGTTTGACCATAATCACGCCCGGTAGAAAGCGAAGATGAGGCCTACGATGGAGCACGCTTGCCTTGTAAATGCTCATTCACCCTAGACTTGAATTTAGGGGAATTAGCAAAAAGAAGGCAGTTGAGCGCGGTGTTGCGCGTGCCCCGAAGCAGTGCAAACCGTACAACAAATACGGGGCACTGTAACCGGTACGCGCGCTGCACAACTGCTCAGACCCTTCCTCCAGAATGGCTTCAATAGGCAACAGGCCGGAACACGACGAGAGTCGCTTGGCGGCCTGGCTCAACCTATGTCAGAGTTGTATCGCTCGTTTAGCACCACCCAGTCACGTGTAGAGTCTCGAGGGTAAACCTACGGACGCGAGCGATTTGAAACCCCAAAACCTTATACCTTAAAGTAGGTCTACACCAATTAATTGGTTGATGAAGGCAAGAAAGAAAAGGAGTTAGTTTTGTGGTCTCACCCTATCCTAAGCAGCCTGAAAAGAAACCACTTACCATTATCAACAAAGCCCATGCTTGTAAGCGATACGCAAGAGGCCAGAATGTGGATATAATTCCGGGAACAGGCGAGAGTGGACTTGCGATCACTTATCTTAGCAATTAACGGAAGGATTAGTCCAGCGTTTCGCACCTCGTGAAAGCGAGGGCTCATTGATAGCGGTTCGACACGAAAGTTGTGTATTCAGTCTAATTACCGTGTCACTAATGTGAGAAAAAAGCGACACAGTAATTAGATTGGGTGCATAAATCTGGAAAAAGGATCCCCATTCCTATTCCAGATCTGTATACCTGTCTAATTAACTAGTCGCTTTTTTATCGCAATAGTTACACAGTAATAACACCGACATAGTAAAAACAATAGCTAAAAAAAAAGTGGAAGTGGGCGGGTCACATATGCTGCAGGTCTGACTGATTTGGGAGGAAAGCGCTGGTGTGGAGACCGCGGACCGGGTGAATCAAATGTGAGAAGGCAGCCCGCGGAATGCACTGACGTTCTGTCACGAGTAGCAGGGAGAGGCTGAATGCGGAAAGCACGCAACCGCATAACGTGGAGGCAATCGGAATAGGCCAATACTCAGCGGTGGGTAGAAAAAGGTTGAAAAGAGAAGAAAATAATTGCTCTGAGTGCACAGATGAATGAAAAAGGCTGCCATCCTTTTACCTGATCTGTGCACTTAGTCTAATTACCGTGTCACCTTTTTCTCGCATTAGTGACCCGGTGATTAGGCTGAGTGCACAGATGTATGAGAATGGTTGCCATCCTTTTTCAGATTTGTTTACTCAGTTTTATTACCGCGTCGCTTTTGCGGAGAAAAAAGCGACATGGTAATTAGACTGGTGCAAAGATGAATGAGAATGGCCGACCTCTACTATATCTGTACAAAAAAAAAATGCAACTAAAAAATAGAAAATAAATAATAGTTTAAAAAAACTAAAAAACACGCTTTAAAAAATAAAAATAAAAAATAAAAAAAATGTAATAAATTTCAATTCACTTTTCTTATAGTGCAGTACAAATCTTAATAAGCAATTATTATATTGTTATATCCAGATCAAAATTTGTAAGCAATTCTAAATATTGATAAAATAAATAATAATAGATTAAAATATTTTATTGTAAAACAAGCGTGGGGTGCATGGTGTCAATTGTCAAGGATTATCATTTTGATAACATCTTAAAAAGCACCCCACGCTTAGATAACCCGGCTCGCACCTCTGAGTATTTCAGAAATGTGAAAAATTATATTTGTAATTTTACCACGAGCTTTTCGGTCAAGGAAAACATCGTGAGGAAATCTGCACAAAATCTGTGTGTGTATAAAATGACGACCAGATAGCTTAGTGGTCAGAGAACCTGACTAAGCTTTAGGTCTTAGGTTCGATCCCCTTTGGGGCTGGTATTTCTTGTAGAGTCTTGGATTTTAATTATGTCTCATGAAAATAAAACAAATACACGCCTTTGGCTTTTGCTTGTTAGGTAGTCTCTTCCCGCTTGTACTGGAGACGCGCCCAATCTTTTCTTTCACCTCGTCGGTAATAGCTGTCAGTATCGCAGGAACTAATGAGAAAAATAATGGACGCGTTATCTGAGCCGGCGTCGTTTAGCGCGCCGCCGCCTGCGCACACAAAACTATCGCCATATTATAATGTTTATCCCACTATTATAAAAAATAGTGCGTGTAATCCCTCCGCGCGGAAGAAGTGAAACTTCATAATAAAAAATAAAAAACCAGGCGGTCACCCATCCAAGTACTGACCGCGCCCGACGTTGCTTAACTTCGGTGATCGGACGAGAACCGGTGTTTTTGCCAAATATCTTGAAAACGGTGCATCCTACGGCAAAATCAATGAAATTTTTAGCACTCATTTGAAACCCCTAACCCCTAACCCCTAACCCCACTCACCTCACCCCCTCACCTCACCCCTCTCGCAAACGTCTCGTAATCGTCAACTTGCGTTGCGTTGCGTTGCGTATTTAACGCAATGCATTTCACGCAACGCTTGTTGGAAGTCGCATTAGAAGTTTCACTTCAATAATAGGGATGTTGACACCACCAACCAACTGACGTACTTTTTATGAGCTGTTAACATTCTCACGCAAGAGTTTAAATGCCAATAGCAACTTATGACGTCACTTGTTCGCCAACTCAATCAACTATTTTTATTTTTTTTATTTTTATTAAAAGAAGGTATCTTTACAAAAATGTTTACCGTTGGTCCCACACTAGGCAATGCCTGTCACGTGGCAACCAGGATTCGGGGTACATACAAAAAACTAAAAAGATTTAAATTAAGATATCAACTTATAAACCGCAAAGCAACAAAAAATCTAATTTTGCAGTTAATCGAAAATTAATGTGATATCCAGGGCTAAAATAAAGCGTTTTTTTACTGGAGTCGTGTCTTTGAATTATTTTTTAGGGTTCCGTACCCAAAGGGTAAAAACGGAAACCCTATTACTGAGGCTCCGCTGTCCGTCCGTCTGTCCGTCTGTTCGTCTGTCACCAGGCTGTATCTCGGGATCCGTGATAGCTAGAGAGTTGAAATTTTCACAGATGATGTATTTCGGTTGCCGCTATAACAACAAATACTAAAAAATGGAATAAAATAAATATTTAAGGGGGCTCCCATACAACAAACATGATTTTTTGCTCGTTTTTGCTCGATATTGATAACGGCAATAGGTAGACACTTGAAATATTTAAATCATTAAATTAAAATAAAAAAAATATTTAAGGGGGGCTCCCATACAACAAACGTGATTTTTATAGATAATTGTATGGAACCCTTCGTGCGCGAGTCCGACTCGCACTTGGCCGGTTTTTACTAGCGTCAACATCCTTATTGTTACCCGCAACGCCGTCTGCAAAGATTTCTTTTCAAATAATCTTTATTTTGACCAACATAGGATCATAGCGGGAACTACCTAAGTATGGAATTTTCCGGGTTATTAAAGTATTCTACATGTTAATCCAGGTTATAAACTACCTACCTGTGCGCCAAATTACATCAGAATCCGTCAAAGCGTGAAAGAATAACAAACATCCACACATCCTTCCATCCATCCATACAAACTTTCGCGTTTATAATATTAAAAGTAAGATTAGTAAGACTGGGATTCTCATCCAAACTCAGTCAAAAGAAATCGTTTATTTGCTAACATAGTAAGTGTTACAGATGTTACATAAAGTTTTGTGTCACTATGCTTGCCATAAGGCGTGCTAATTACTATTTATTATTATTTTTAAGCTCATTATAATGATAGTTATACAAAATTAAACAAATTTAAGTAATCATTACGTAATAAAAATTAAAAAAAAAACATTTTTGAATGACTCCTGGACAGAACAGTATGCGTTTTTTGCACAGAAATTCAGTAAAATTCATGATGATGATTAATAAAAATTAAAAAAAAAATGTAATTAAGTATTGAATTAATCCTGGACAGAGTAGTATGCGTTTTTTGCACAGAAATTCAGTAAAATCTCTGGGATAATTCGACTTACAAACTTTGACCTCAACAAACAATGCAAGTAAAATAAAAACTTGAAAAATTGACATCAGTGACTTGACGAATGACTTTAGTTGTCTGGCAGCCGCTATCATTTGATAGGTTCCTTCCCTAGTCGTTCTTATCTGTCCGACCACCTCTTCATTATGAGGATCCCTGCTAATGAGTTTCTATTGCCTCCTGTATTTTTCTGCTGTTTATCCTCAACCTAAGTATCGTTGTGACGTCATACGCCCAAGTTTCTCTGAGCATCTAGTGTAATTTTTTTAAAATATTGGTTTAAATGTATTTTTTTTTTAATAAAAGCTTTTTGATCGAAGTAATAATTACTCCCTAGACTTAACTATCGTTAAAAAAATGTTGTTTGCCAAAACAACCAAAAATGGCTCCTTACGCAGCTGTGGCAAAAGAGAGAAAAAAAAGAAAGAAAAAATATTCGTGACAATAATTTTAAACAAAAAAAAAGGAAAAAACGGAAACATAAATAAAATTGTCACATACACATCCAGGCATAATGTCCTCTTTGATCCCTTTCCTTGTCCTTTTGTCCTTTCTTCGACGTCACGTCAGCATACCAAAGACTACAATTTTGTCACATGTGTGGCTTGGCAAAAATAGAAAGATAGAGATCTCCAGGCAGATGTTATGCCTAGTGACCGAAGTCAAAGGAAGGAAGCTGGAAATTGTAATTATGCATCCGAGCTGAGAAAATTCGATAGTACTTAATACAGCAGTTTGTCTAATTGATAACTGCTGATGGCGCTAGGGTTCGCTACATCAGCCTCCCTTTTCCAGACCGAAGGGTACGGATTCGGGTACGGATTCCAGTGCAGTATGTGCGTCATGGAGGCACTTGCAAGGGCCAGTGGCTCGGAGCCTCATTGGCGAGCGTTGTTGTTCCTCTGCCACTTCTGGATCTTTGTCGGAGCTGGTTGCAGTATTGGATTGGAAGGAGTGTCTGTAGACTAGATACATGGCATAGAGATACAGACAGTACAGGGTGACACAAAAATGGTGATACAAAATTAGTGCTTCTTACTCAGTTGAGTCTGCAAAAATTTGGGATGTTCATACTTAGTTGAAATGAAATCACGAACTCAATGTATGGACACCTCAAATTAAATAAGACTAATTCAAACAAATGAGTTAGAGCATTATATTGTCCAGCATTAACTGAGTAAGAAACAATAATTTTGTATCATTTTTGTGTTACCCTGGGAACATGCTAGTGGTGCATAGGCATAGATTGGCCTGTCGTGGATCACCAATGTGGGAAACGCCACAATATCTAGCCAGATCAGTCTCCATTCAGACGTTATGCATAGAGACCGAAGTTCAAAGGAAGAAAGTTGGAAATTGTATTTATGCATCAGAGATGAGACACTCCAATGCGATGTAGAATGCCGCGGTTGCTCTAATTAGTGAATAGATGGCGTGAGAGGTCGCTACACATATCTACCTCTCATCATCATCATTATCATTTCAGTCGAAAGACGTCCACTGCTGAACATAGGCCGTTCCAAGGCTCGCCAAACAGGTCGGTCCCGTGCCATCCGCATCCAACGCAATCCCGCAACCATAACCAGGTCGTCGCTCCATCTTGTTGGAGGCCTACCTACACTGCGTCTTCCGGTCCTTGGACGCCACTCGAGAACCTTTTTGCCCCATTGGCCGTCATTTCTACGAGCGATGTGCCCTACCCTTTTTGATGTGACTTGAGTCAGGCGATTCTTCAAGCTACGAGTATGTTGGTGAATTTAGTTCTTGCGTGGATTTCATCACTTCTAATGTGATCCCGCATTAGAATAACTCTGGTTGCCACAAATAAATAAATTGTTAAACACCTCCGTAGGTATTTTCATGCTTTTTCGAAATTGGCTTTTCACCTCGCACGGCTTGTTATCAGGAATTCATTTTAACTTGAGCGACAGTACGGTTATTTATTCATATTGTAGCAACGAAACTTCCATTTCGTGTACTAAGTCCGCATATAAATCAAAAAGATGAGGCGCAAGTGTTAACAGAGAACTATGAAGGTAATAAATAACTCAGGAAGGAATGTAAATGTGTTGGATATTATATTCCAGACGTTTAGTCTCAATGCGAAAGAGTAGAATGTGTATATGGATTATATATATTTTTTATTCATACACACGTACAATCACGCCTCCTGCCAACTGAAAGGGTAGGCAAAGAATATTTGTTTCCACCTGCTACGATCCTGATACATCTTTCGCTTCTACATCACTCATTGGTCTTTTCATACATGATCGCCGGTTGCGTGTACTCTTGACATAAACGTAATCCAAAGGTAATCCATCATCAAAAAGAAATAGGACACTTATTTTGTTCTTCCGCGAAGAAGTGAGGTTGTCATGCAAAAAAGCTACGTTTGTGTTGAAAATGTGTTATTTCATGAAATTTCCATACATAAGTAGAGCAGACAGATAGTTTATAAACCCCGTTTATCCCGAAAAAAGTACAGTTGCCGCGGGATAACAGCTCTTCGGAGACAGAGTCGCGGGCAACAGCTACTTAAATCCAAAAATGCCCGTCGTGAAATTGTGTCCAGAAGTCCGCGAAAAGAATAGCGAACCTAACTTGATAAGTGAGAAAAAAGCTCATTCATTCAAAAGTACCAGAGTTGAGTGTGAAAACAACTTTAAAATATTCACGATTACACCGGAAAAAGGTCGATATCCGGACGTATCCGGACATCGCCCGGATCAAAGGTCGCGGTTGGCGGGAAACGGTTTCTCTTGTTTCGGTTTAGGGGCTTTGGAGTTAACTCCTAAAGCCTATCTAACGCATCGCCACTTCGTGACATTCCGATGTGAATTATGCTTTAAAATACATACTAAATTTAGATACAATGCCTGTAGCAAACAAGATTCTAAAATCATCATCACCATAATAGCCATCATCATCATCATAATCATAATCATCATTATTATCATCCCAGCCTATATACGTCCCACTGCAGGACACAGGCATTCAGAATGAAAGGGCTTGGGTGTAGTTCCCACGCGGGTCCAGTGTGGATTGGGAACTTCGAACACACCATTGAGCCGTGAAGAGAGCGTACTTGGGACGACCGAGTGGACGTAGGCCGGTTGGTCGTCCCAGGTACCGCTGGAGGGACGAGGTCCTGAAAGACCTTTTGGATCTCGGGGTCGAAGACTGGCAAGAGCTGGCTCAAGATCGCAAAGCATGGCGCAATCTGGTGTTGGAGGCCAAGACCCACTTTGGGTCACTGCGCCCTGGCAGTAAGTAAGTAAGTAACACACCATTGAATTTCTTCGTAGGCGTGTGCAGGCTTTTTCATGATATTTACCTTCACCGTGAAACTTATGGTAAATTTCAAATGTAATTTAACACACTTCTTAAAGTTTATAGTTTTGTTGATAGTTTTATATGTAATTTATATGTAGGTATATAAAATGTGAATGTTTATTTAGTAATCCGATAAATTCAATTTCGCACATAAATTTTGAAAAACTCAGAGGTATCAGCCCGGGCTCGTACCCACGACACTCTGCTTGAGAGGCTATAGGTTAAACCCTGATTTAATAAATTATTTATTTCTTTGTCTTAGGTAATTAAACTCTGAAAATGGTAATAAAATTGAGATATCTGCTTAATTATAACACTGGTATCGCCTGGCGTCTCTTGCGGGGAGGCCACTACGCCAACTATTTAATATCTTTCCTGAGGAATTCCTCCGCTAGGATCCCACATTCTTACCGAACCAGACTCTGCTTTGTTAGCTGTTCAAATTTCCTAAACTCAGTAAAATTTGCTACAGTAATTAGATACTGAGGGTTAGGCATTCAGGCATTATTTTTTAAGCTTTTATTTAACTGGCAATGTTCGTGTTTGTAAGTTGTGGTTTCAAAATTTACAAACTGTTTTTCGATCTTTTAATGAACTAATAACGCTCGCCGCGCCGTCGGTCGCGCAAGATCGTGGCCGGGCCGTAACACTTGTAACGTAAACGTCCCTGTGCTCGACACTGACCCAATACATGGCACCTTCAATCTTATGTCATAGTAAGAGAGGTGACAGATGGGTGTCATCTACTGGGCGTTGAGGTATCGGGCATTGGTGCGTTTACCTTACTGTTTTTTCTGTTCTACGTTTATATCATAGTTTGTTTTATCTTTAACCTTTTTAGTGATCCTCATACTATTTTATTTTATATCGGAATTAATCCACTTGAGTTGGATTATAAGGCGCGTCGTAATATTTATTACACGACCCTCCTGAGCTCTTTGCAGGTCTCATGGTCTCGGGTCGGTTGTGCTAATTTAACTTCAGCTTACATTTAGTTTTTAGCTATGATATTTTATCTTGTAAGCCGTGGTGGCCTAGTGGTTTGACCTATAGCTTCTAAAATAGACCGTCGAGGGCTCGGTTTCGGATCCCTCTTTGAGTCACCGACTTACATGTGCGTACGAAACCAGTCAGTTTTTTTTACATAAAACTGACCCGCGTTTAACTTCTATCTCACCTGATGACAAGTGCAGATGAGGCCAAAGGTGTATCTCAATGGTTCAGTAACAGCCTATTCGCTCTAGCCTTTAAGAGCCCTAGGTTGTATTGAATTGAAATGGCAGCCCTTAAAAAGCGTGAGAAGTACTCATCACTCGCGAATTATTTGTTTGTTCCTTTTGCGATGGAGACGACTACGACGATGGGGTTTCGAGGCAATACTTTTTTAAAGACGTGGGGCGCCACATTCATGAGAGTGGTCTTGACCATCGCTTGGGGTCGTTTCTGGTGCAAAGGTTGTCTATTGCGGTTCAGCGAGGCAATGCGGCTAGTTTGTTGGGAACCTTTGCGCCTGGTACGTTCCGGAGAGGTTTATTTGAAAGAAAGAAAGAAAGAAAGAAAGAAAAATATTTTATTTCAGGTTTCAAGAGTACCACCACCAAACAGTAGAAAACAACATTAACAACTAATAACACAAGTTTTTTAAGGTAGTGACACCAATTGTCACCGAAACAGGGTCTCTACTCAGCATGTGTTGCTGCACAGAGAGTGTAGCAACGCTGGTTTTCTGTAGAGTCCAGATTTGAGCTACACGACAGCTCCACCTGTTACTAAAATACTTATACACAAACAAGGCCTAAGCATTTGTTATAAAATATTTATATTATTTGTTCAATTGCGACAATCAGCGTAAGTTCAGTGAGTGTCTGTCAGCATTGTCTTTTAGTGAAACTTTAAATTCTAACAAATTTAAAGATGCATTTGATGAATTCTATGGGTTGTTGTGCTTATTTTATAATCTATGTTTCCCTATTATTCTAATTAGGAGAACTAGTTACATGAGAAAAACCACATGGCTTACAAAAGGCATACGAAAATCATGCCAAGTTAAACGTAGGTTGTATATGAAAACGATAAATTCAAGTACACATAGGGACCGAAATGCATGTAAATTAAAAAAGTACAGTAGAATTCTAAAAATATGCATTAATAAATCACAGAAGAATAGTAATAATAAATATATCATAGATAGTAAAAATAAATGTAAGGCGACTTGGAATATCGTATCTGGAAAAATATCTAGTTACACACAAAAAAATGACATAAATTCAATTCTAGTAAATGATGTTATCTATGACAAGCCACATGACATTTGTAATGAGTTTAATAACTATTTCGTTGACATGATTCAGAAAACTACTACTAGTGGAAAATCACTAAAGAGTGAGATGGACTTTAACCCATTTACAATATTTCTGACTCCAGTAGAGGAAAGTGAGGTGTTAAAGTTGTTTATGTCACTAAAAAATAGCAATACCTGCGGCATTGATGATATATCAACAAAAATATTAAAGTCAAATGTGTCGTATTTGTGTCGGCCTTTTGCACACTTGATAAATCTGTCTTTTAGTGAGGGTATTTTTCCAGAACATCTAAAGTTATCTATCGTTAAGCCTCTGTACAAAAAGGGTGACCGTAGGGATCCTGGTAGCCATAGACCCATAACAATTGTTCCCATTATCTCAAAGATCTTTGAGAAGGCGATGTGCACTAGGTTGGATAGTTTCCTCAAAAAACACAATATTCTGGGTCCGGAACAGTATGGTTTCCGTAAGGGTCGTTCTACAGAGTTGGCCTGTTTTGAGTTTGTCAAATATGTAACGGAGTCTATTAATGATAAAGTGCCTGTTATGTCCATTTTTCTGGACATGAGCAAGGCGTTTGACTATGTTGACCATTCAATTCTAACGTCTAAATTGGAATCCTATGGAATCAGGGGGCATGCTATTCAGTGGTTGGAGAGCTATCTAAAGAACAGAAGGCAATGTACGGAGATCACTCATAGTACTGTTAAAGGGAATAACGTGTACAGAAACGTTTATAGATCCCAGTTACGACAAAAAAGGTCCGGGGTGCCCCAAGGAAGCATCCTTGGGCCACTGTTATTCTTGCTTTATGTAAATGACTTGCCACGAGCTATTACACAGAAGTGCGTACTCTTTGCGGATGACACTACAATTTTAATTAAGGGTGATGAACGTAACATGTATGAAACTAATATAAATCTAAGCCTAGCTAACATAAATGTTTGGACAAATAACAATAGACTTAATATCTGGGGCTGCGTACACTTGTCGCGAATGCGGCCGAGGGATCCTATCCCGTATCGGTCTTTTTAGCCACGAGCGCAAGTGTCGCCAGGGTGCTACTTAAATCATCTGTCACAGATGTTAAGGCCTATTATTATTATTAATATTAATTTGACAAAAACAAAGTACATGCAATTTCACTCATACAGAACAGATCCTATACAGTTAAATGTAAAATATAACGGAGACTTATTGGAACAAACTGGTTGCATAACATTCTTAGGTTTAAATGTGGACCAGCATTTGAACTGGAAAGACCATGTGCAATCCATATGCTGCAGATTGGACAGATTTGTTTTTGCTTTGAGGAAGCTCAAAAAAACAGTCTCCACCGAGGTGGCAGTAACCGCCTATCATGGACATGTATCGTCTATACTTAACTATGGATTGATACTGTGGGGAAACTCTGTCGATGTCGAAAGGGTCTTTAAATTACAAAAGAAGTGTGTACGTGCAATGTTGAATGCTTATTATACCGAGAGCTGTAAACCTCTTTTTAAGAAACTGAACATATTACCACTGGCCTGCATGTACATACGTAAGGTTTGTCTCTTTGTCAAGACTTATCCCGACTATTTTGACAAAAGATCAAATGTGTTCCCTAGACAACAACGAGCACAGTACGAAAACCTATTATACCAACCACGTTGTTGTTCAGATATTTACAAACGTAATGCTTATAACATGTCAATAAAGCTGTTCAATAATCTTCCAGATGAATTGAAAAAATTAAATGGGCAGATGTTTAAAAACAAATTGACAAAATGGCTTTTAGATAACTGTTTTTACACGGTTAAAGAATATTTAGAATATCAACTTATTAATAAATTGTAATTATATTATGGCATATATTGATATTTTTTTTTTCTTTTTTTTAGCAATTACTGTATTAAAATTTTAGTGACATGTAGGTATGTAATTTGAAGTGACATTATATTTAAATTCTTATTAAATTAATTCTTTATTCTTATTTAATTCTTTAGTATTTTATGACAAATTCAAATTCTTAATTGATAAGGACATGAAATTGGTAAGGACATATGGCGGATTATAATTTTAAATTGCATGATTACTTTTAGTTATTTGATTATAAATGTGTGTACACCTGTAAGGGTAGAGTTTGGTGAAACCATAGCCTGAATATAATATTATATCTGTATTTGTTACCTGAATTTCATACACAATAAATGATTATGATTATGATTATGATTATGATTATGATTATGATTATTTGAGTGACTTTTTATTTTAATTTGATTGTATTTTGTATGTACCTGACTCTGTTCTGTGTATTAACATTAATAAATGTATTTCTTACTGAATTGTGTTCCCTAATTTTCTTTCGGAGCTGCCTGGAAAACAATTCCGAACCGATAAGGTCGCCTAAACTCAAACTCAAACTCAAACTCTTTATTGCATTTAAATGTTGTGGGTAAAGATCTTAAAAATAATGTACAGCTTCAACATTTACCCTGTGAGGGCACAGCAATATGTAGGTATACATAATGGTGGTAGTAACCAAGCCTATTGCTGACCTTGTATATTTTCTTTATGCACAGTAGCGCAATGCAAAAGTTTGTCACTTTTCGACTCTATGACAACGAGATAAGATCGAAAAGTGACGAACCTTTTCATTCTGCGACTATACTTGCTTTTCTGTAGGTATTGTTTTCTATGTGGTATACATATTCATGGTATTGTATTGTACGGAACCCTCAAAAACAAATCAGAAAGTTCATTGCCCACAAAATCGCTGAACATTACCTAGTGCCGTAGCTAAGATATACAGCTCTACAAACATTGTAATGACAATACATGTCTTCGCTCGTACGTTACCATAAATTTGGAGGCAGGCCGAGCGGGTATCACGGTAAATCTCCGCGGACTTAACCCTTTAGCTACCATCGATTTACAACCACGATATAGCCATATTTTTTACCCGAACAGTTGAAAAGAGCATATTGATTCCTGGGGATTCACTGTATAATGTGTGCTTAGATGTTGTCGACGGCTCGTAGAGCTCGTGGAGACTGCATTTTTAGTTGGTTTCAAAAAGGAAGAGGTTGCCAATTTTTTATGTTTGTTACTTCAGAACTAGCTTCAAGTTTATCCTACTAATCCTTTTAATATAATAAAAAAAAAATATCACGGGACAATTCACTCACACCAATTGACCTAGTCCCAAACTAAGCAAAGCTTGTACTATGGGTACTAGATAACGGACAAACATATTTATATAGATAAATACATACTTAAATACATATTAAACATCCAAGACTCGAGCACAAAAATTTGTATTTTTCACACAAATATCTGCCCCGACCGGGAATCGAACCCGGGACCTCAAGCTTCGTAGTCAGGTTCTCTAACAACTAGGCTATCCGGCCGTCTAAAATAAATAAATGCCAAAATTTGTGGATATGAGTGTACGTGCATATCATATATCTATATAGACTTAGCATTTAAAATTAGGGATTGTACAAGGATCCCGTGGGAATATCGGGATGAAAAGTAGCCTTAAACATACACATACCACACTCTCACAAACTTTCACATTAATAATATTTAGTAGGACTAAATGATAAACCAAAGCTAAGAATTATAAAGAATTAGTAAAACAAAAAAGAAAAACAAAGGCGAGAAATAACTTCCCTTTGTTATTAATGCAAGTGATGACAACCCCAATTTTTATCAGTATTGATTTTTTAAAGGCAAACAAATGGAATCTTATCTTGTAAGGGCCGATTTTTCAATATCCAGATAAAAATATCTGTCAGATAAGTGTAAGCTCTGTCCTTTTTTTTCTATGACTTGAGAAAAGGAAAACAATGGTTGACCTCCAGCTATCTACATAATTAATTTGATCCAAATCCGTCCAGCAATTTTAGCCAGGAGGAGTAACAAACACATATACATACGCTCTCTCTCTCTCTATCTCACACACACACACACACACACACACACACACACACACACACACACACACACACACACACACACACACACACACACACACACACACACACACACACACACACACACACACACACACACACACACGCATTTATAAAACTAGTTAGATTGGCTTCAGAGAAATATTCGTTCGAAAACATTTTCTACTTTTCAACTGAATTTTTTTTGTATGTTTGTTACGCGATTACTCCCCAATTGTTTGATAGAAAAACTTAAAGGAAAGACTCAAAATGTTGAATCTGAAATAATAAAATCTCCGATTTCTACCATTACGAGGAAGAAAGGTAGGATACGAAAGATTACGGGGCGTTATACTTTATTGATACATCAGATCCAAGCAACATCACGTATTTCATAGTTCGAAATAATGTCAGCTAAATCCATAACGTACACAATATGATCAAAGACGAAACTTCTACCACAAAATTGCGGCGGAGGAGTATCATTTGGGCTGGTATCCCCGCCACCCCGTGGCTAAATAAGACTGGCTTGCGCTTGTCAAGTAAAACTTAGTAGCTTAGAAGTCTGAACTCTGATCTTTTATTGGTGGAGACAAAAAGTAGGACCACGTTAAATCGTAGTTCATCATGATTATCATATCAGTGAAAAAGAGTTCCACAAAGGTCAGTCCTGCGCTGTACGCATCCTAGTGATTCCTACGATCTTTTTTTCGTACAATATAGGCTTGCGTTTGACCACAATCACGCCTGATGGAAAGCGAAGATGAGGCTTTCGATGGAGCACGCTTGCCTAATAAACGCTCATTCACCCTAGACTTCTACTAGATCGTCGGTCCATCCATCTCATTTTGGTCCTTCCCACGCCACATCTTCCGGTTCACAGTCGCCACTCTAGATCCTTACTGCCCCATCAGCCGTCGCTTCTACGAGCATAATAATGAATTGAAATACAATTGCTCGCCATTGTCAGGAACCAAGTAGTAAGAACTGATGACTTGACGAAATTTGTGCCGAGTTTACTTGACGAGCTATAAAAAGGAATTCACAGTTCCTGTGTATTTTGTAAACTATTTTCCACTTTGGTCTAAAGGTTCGTTCTCAAAAATACATCTTGCATTCTCTCACATTTCAAGTCGTTAGAATAAATGCATAATTGGGATGCACCAAAAAATATAACCTATAGTTTTTATATTTTTTTTTGGAAAGAATAGGATATTTTAAGACACCATTTTCATCGATTTTGAATTTGGTTGAGTATTTAATTTTTTATATTTTTTTTTAGAAATACGTTGGATGACGTCACAGTGAGAGAGCCACGTTCCATAGCCTAGAAAAATTCAAGTCGTACATAACATAATCTGTAGCACTACCACGGCACTACTGAGACCCTACTACGAAGTGCATAATTCGAACTTCGTTTCATGCCGTCCCGCTCACGCTAATATGATTTGACACGAGAGTGAGAGGGATGATACGATACGAACTTCGAATTTTGTAGTAGTGCCCCTGATTTGTCTTGTCACTGTCAATATTACAAGCACAGCTTAGGGTCCTAAATGAACCATGACAAAATAGTTTTATTTATTTCTCTTCTTTTAGCTTCGATTATTCCTGTTTGTTTAATGGTGTGATAGTAAATAGATATTTTTATTAAAATCTGATATTTAAATTCTTTCATATTTACTTGTAACGTAGTAAATTACTACTAGTAATTTAATAATTAAATTTGTAAAATACATTGCGAGTATTGTGTACATTTCGGACTTTATGATAAATGACAACTGTTTAAAGCCAGGTGTGCATCATGTGATTAAAGTTCTGCCTTTGTCACTCTTTGCTATTATAAGCAGGACAGCAACATTTTAAACTGTCAATTTGCTTTAGAGTGTAGACCTGCTTTATATCTGCCTTTGTGACGATTCACTGCAGGGGTCAAATGAAGGTCATTACTTAAATTTTCTTTATTTAATTCAGATTATCATATTTTTGGAATCTGATTTCTGAAAACGCTTCACAAAGCCTATTTCTCCAAACGGTTTTCGATTTATTATACGTTGCCAAAAATTGGGACATCCCAATTTTGCTGCCGACTGGCCTTTAAAATATTGATAAAAAGTATGTTTCTACTTTGTACATTTTTAATTTTTTTTTCTAGCAATTTTCACAATATGTTTATGCAATAATCTAATACTCTGACGCGTTATCACATCCACAAGTTTAGTAATCCTGTACCATTTAAGTCAAAGCCAAAGTAAAAAAATCTTCATTTAATTTAGGTTTAACAACACAAGCACAATTATTTACTTATGAATGTTGAAGAATCTACCGCCGGGTTCGAAAAAACACTATTGAGAAGGATCCGACAAAATATTTAAAAGATTTAATTATAAAACATATCTGCAATTAATTATATACCTAAAGTATTTAACACCAGTATTTTTTTTAGCCAGGTTTTTTTTTAACCAGTGTGTGCTGCCAGTGATGACTTATGGTACTGAGACGTGGCCGCTAACGATAAGCCTCATAAGAAAGCTCAAACTCACTCAGAGGGCGATGGAGAGGGCTATGCTCGGAGTTTTTCTGCGGGATCGCATGAGAAATGATGAAATCCGCGCAAGAACTAAAGTCACCGATATAGCTCGAAGAATCGCCAGACTCAAGTGGCAGTGGGCAGGGCACATCGCTCGTAGAACTGATGGCCGATGGGGCAAAAAGGATCTCGAGTGGCGTCCACGGAGCGGAAGACGTAGTATAGGTAGGCCTGCAACAAAATGGAGCGACGACCTGGTTAAGGTTGCGGGATCGCGTTGGATGCAGATGGCACCGGACTGATCTGTTTGGAGACCCTTGGGGGAGGCATATTATGTTCAGCAGTGGACGTGTTTCGCCTGAAGTGGTGATGATTTTTTTAAACAATTTTGTATTAAAACCCCTTGCGCCGGCCAGTATCACAGAACCACTCGTTAACCGAACCATAGCTAATTTAACTATTCCAGTTTCTGTCTTAGTTGCCATTCTGTTTAGGTATTACTTTAACTTAGTTCCTAAGTTATTGGGGACATCTTTGTACATAAATTTTGCAAGTTGACGCTGTGTTGTGTGGTTCATGTTGTAGGTACGTATATTATTTATGAGTTATTACAGTGCTATCACAGAGTAAAGAACAAGTTTATGTACTACTTGGTGTCCTACATAAGGTGAGGCGGTATTTCACGCCAAGCAGCTTCTTAATCTTTACAAATCACAGGTTTAGGGGTGTCTTTCCACAGGAGATGTTCTATGCTACATTGCTATGGATGACTTTTATAATAAAATATATAGGCTGGGATGATGATGGTTACTAAACATTCGGCAATTTGCTCCAGAATTATTACGATACGCGGCTGCACCATTTCAAAACCTATACTCCATTTAATTTAGAATTAAATGAAGTATAGTAACTCTCAAAAAACCGGTTGTTTGTAAAGTCGGTTTACGGACGATAGTTAAACGTGACAATGACAAAGTCATAACAAAACATTGATGTCGAACGCTCAAGCCGATTGTGCCTTTCGCTCGCTCGTGCCGCGCTCTCGCTCCGATCGTTCATCGGCTCGAGCGTAACGGGACAATGCGTTATGTTCGTTACACAGAGTCATCCTTTTTCGTGCGTGCAGTCGGCGTTCATCGATTTATTAGACGTTGCCACATCAAAAATGAATTTTGGCATTTTTGCATATAACGTGGTTTCTAGTAAGTGCCTACAGGATAAAAAAACATTCAGAGACTGATCTTGCTCAATTTCACAGATACGAGTACCTCCAAACTTGGTAAGTAGATAAAAAAACGGGCTTGACCATTTCAAAACCTAGTATGGTACAAAACTATTTCAAAAACCTAGTATGTGGCATGCACTTACAAGGTTTTGAAAAAGCCAGAGAGGCTTATTAGGTTTGACGTGCGTGGTCAAACAATAATCAATACTCTCATTTCAAAAGCTAGTATGGTACTTAAATAATTTCAGATAAAACATGTACCTAATACTCGTACCTATAAGATTTTTTTTTTCTTTTTTTTTTTTTTTCGAGGCTTAAGTGCACCTGTGTGACTATGCCAGCCTGCCTGTGTGCTATTGGGAGACTCAATGACAGAGTGAAATCAAAAAATGAAATGAAAAGTGTAAGAAATTAAACACAAATATAAGTACATACCTGGATATTCGAGTTAATCTAGTTAACCAATAAAGTATCACTTTTTGAACAAATATTGCAATATTTTGTACGGCTGAGACAAAACATGTTTTTTCGGTCTCTTGTAAAATTAGCTGAATGTAGGTTTCTATGTTTTGAAATGGTGCAGCCGTGCGGTGCTCGTGAATACTGTTGTGATACGGATTGTGACAAGCGAGTACAGTAAAATTACATAAAGTTTACCACTGACAGATGGTTTGCCTTCATTTCATATTCAACTTTAACGACCTACAAATAAAGCCAATTTTAGAATACTGTTACCCACGTTTGCAGATTTTGTAGTAGCTACTTTATTTGTGTAGTGTTAAAGTTGGAAATGAAGGCAAGCCATCTGTAAGTGATAAACTAAAAGGCACAGGCCTCCTCTCAGAATGAGAGGGCTTGGGCCGTAAATCCCACGCGGGCCCAGTGCGGATTGGGAACTTGAGAACTTGGGAACAATCCGTATCACAACATAATTGACGATTGTGATAGGCGTGTGTCATCATCATGATACACACTTGCCACAATCCGTATCACAACATTATTGACATTATCGTAATAATTCAGAAGCAAATAACACACGTATTACTTTAGCCATGCTATCTTGCATTAGTGAGTGTGAACCCCAGGGAAAAGCGAGACAACTGATATTTACCATGACCTTTACGGTGAAGGAAAACATCATGAGAAAAAATGCTCACACCTGCGCGGAAATTCAATGGTGTGTGTTAAGTTCTCAATCCGCAGTGGTCCTGCGTGGGAACTACGGACCAAGCCCTCTTACTCTGAGAGGATATCTGTGTACCACAGTACGTATATCGGCTGGGATGACCAGTTTCAGAATTTTATCGATTCAATTAAATTTTCCCTTACACATCACTATTATGGAGACCCAAAGCTTAAGTTTAATCAATCCAGCTTGCATATACAAATAACCATTTAACCATTAGCCAGACAACTACCCAATCACTTTTCGCCCTACGCTTGTTGCATTCCAACGACTTAATTCGTATCGCCGTCACGACCCGGTCAATTTATATCGTCCCACGTCGATAATTTTATCAGCCGGTCTCCATTACGTCTGTATTTGCTTAGATTAGTGATGCGAGAGTATCGATAAAGCTATTATATCGATGGAAAATTTCACGCGTTCACTGACAGTATTTTTTAGAACTTTAGTTAGTGTCATGTCATGACTTTTATCATAGCCTCAAAAGCTCAACGTCCTAAATTTAGGGCAAACGATTTAGCGAAAATCAACTGTTTTTGATTGACATTAAGTTGAAATTTTTATTGCTGAATTGTGACGTGGGTTTTACGAGGTTATACGCATATAATCGTTCATAGTGATTTGCATTAATATGGTCACAGAAGCGTTAAAAGCACTGGATAAAAGTCAGTAAAACGCTTTCTATGTATCTATTGACCTGCAGGCATTCTCTAACGCTTCTGACGATTGCCTTCGCAATCACTATTTCTTTCTGTCAAACGGTTGAAGTTGGTGACGGAAAGAGATAGCGAAAGCGAAGGCAAGCATCAGAAGCGTTAGACAATACGACCTTGGGTAAGAGAAGCATAAAGCCGATCGTCATGGGGATTTTTGGGGAAGGTCTATACCCAACTGACGTCGTCCGACTCAGATGATGAATATGATAATAATGAAAATGATGATGATGACAATGACGTGTTTTATTATGACCGCTATAAAATGGCTTGTCATTTAAATAACATTATTTTAAACCAGATACGACCCACTTCACTAAATGATTTATAGATTTAGAAGATACCATTCCATTTGTTTACCTTTAAAAAATCAATACTGATAAAAATTGCTGCTGTCATCACTGGAATTAATAATAAGGGGAACGTATTTCTCGTATTTGTTTTTCTCTTTTTGTTTTGCTAAGACTTTATAATTCTCAGCTTTGGTGTATCATTTAGTCCTACTAAATATTATAAATGTGAAAGTTTGTGAGTGTGCGTATATGTGTATGTTTGGATGAAATGTGGTTTGTTGATATCTACATGTCTGAAATAACACGAAGGCTACTTTTTGTCCCGATATTTTCACGAGATCCATGTAAAATCTAGAGTCGCTAAGTCTTGGTCTAGACTTGAATTTTTGGACTGGTGTTGGTCATATATAACGCAAATGAAGTCCATGATGTAAGGTTTGGAAAATCCCATGGGAATTTACAATACAATACAAAATTTTTGTCGACCAGATGGCCTAGTGGTTAGAGAACCTGACTACGAAGGTTGAGGTCCCGGGTTCGATTCCCGTGTCGGGGCAGATACTTATATTATGAAAAATACAAATGTTTATCTAACTATGTATGTTTATCCGTTGCTTAGTACCCATAACACAAGGTTTGTTTAGCTTACTTTGGGGCTGGTCGATTGATGTGAATTGTCCCGTGATATTTATTTATTATTATTATTTTTATTTACGCAAGCGAAGCCGCGGGTAAAGGCTGGTAATAAATAACTTCAAAAATTACTTTTCAAAAGTCCATATCTTAACCCATTTGAAAAAATTTCGCATCTCAAAACCAATTAATTAAAATTAACTTTATTCCGTATGCTTTAAGGTTCCTTTTAAGTTATCATATTATGTATGTACGTTATGCAATGTTCTTGCCCGTTACAAAAAAATTCAATCATGCTTTGCGGGAATCTTCCCGCCACTCTGGCATCGACCAGTTACATTTACCACTAATTTAGCAACGTGCACAAAAATCGATAAAAAGTAACGAGCGACTGCATTATCGATAGTTTTATCGATAGTATCGGGGCAGGGGCTGTAATGGATTTCTGACGTCTGGATAAATGATAGATCGCGCCCGATGCATTACCTGTACAACCCGGAATAAACTGCTTTTAGTTTGTTTTTGTGGATACCCAAAATAGGCTTATTTAGCGCTTTATATTGTTCTATCTATCCTATCCTATCTTATCTTATCTTATCCCACTGCTATTATAAACGAGATTGTTAGTAAGTAACAATGTTTGGGTATTTAGAAGTTTACCTATTTAAATTAAAGTACCTGGGCGACCGAGCTCTGCTCGGGCAGAAACTCGGTACCAAGCGTTTTCCCAGAGATAAGACCAAGCTAGATCAATTTATCATCCCCGAAAACCCCCAAATACCAAATTTCATCGAAATCGTTGGAGCCGTTTCCGAGATAAAAACACCGGAGGGGTGGGGGGGGGGGGTGAGAGGGGGGGAGGGGATGCGGGGGAGGGAGCGCGGGGGTATTAAAGGGGGATGAAAATTTCATTGTTTTTGCCGTAGGATGCACCGTTTTCAAGATAATTGACAAAAACACCGGAGGGGGTGGGGGGGGGGTGAGTCACGTTAAACTATCGTCCGTAAACCGACTTTACAGTCAACCGGCTTTTCCTGTTCTGAGCTCCCAATAGGGAACGTGCACATAGACGGTGCTGCCAACTGGTGCCATAAGGGTGCCATCAATTTGAATGTTTTACCTTGATAAGTTTGTTTTACTGTCCGCATAGTGTCTCTTCTGTCGCATTAGTGCTGCCGCCTATAGTTACTGCACGTTCCCTATAATACTTTACCTAACAAAAAAGTAACTTTTTTTCACAAAAAAGTAACTTTTTTTCACAAAAAAGTAACTTTTTTTCACAAAAAAGTAACTTTTTCTCACAAAAGAAGAAACTTGACGTTTTCTCATGAAAAATAAACTTAAAAAAAAAAAACAAAAAATCTTGAAATAAACGTGGAATCGAACCGAGGTCGGCTGGATCCGCGACCACCCGATTCCTAATGTGCCATTATGATCTGCTCGAAGTCGGCGAAATTTAGCTTTATATTCTAATGCAAACAAAAATAGCCGGAAAACACGAGTAAAAGCGATTTTCTGAAAATGAAACATAGCTAGATCAGTTTTTCATCCCCGAAAACCCCCACATACCAAATTTCATCGAAATCGTTGGAGCCGTTTTCGAGATCCTGATTATATATATACATATACAGTGGTGGTCATACAATTAAGAACGATTTGAAGTTTCCGATTTTTTTTTATCTAAATCATGTCATATGTCTAGTTGTGTTCCTTCTTAGAAGTAACAAGTTATGTTATAAAATAGCCACATGGATAGAGCAAACAGGATTAATAATAATAGTGTATAAATGCTAACATTTTTTTTTACAAATTTTATTTGTTCTCTATACTAATAAATTCAAATAGTAATGAAGCTGGACAAATAATTAAGAACGATTTATTAAACTGCTCGAGAGTTGTTTTATATGAAACTTAGATTAAATAAATCATATTAATGTGAAGTTGGTATAGAAAAAAAAGCAATTTAATACATTTGAACTAAAATTAATAGTTAGTAGCATGTCCACGGCTTTTAATTACGGCTTTACACCGGCGAGGCATTGAATCTATCAATTTTTGACATTTCGCAAGAGAAATAGAGTTCCATTCTTCTAAGAAAACGTCGTACAGCTCTCTCAAATTGCCACACTGTCGATTTGAAACCTTTTTCTTGACTTCGCACCAAAGATGATCTATTGGGTTAAGATCTGGGCTGTTGGCTGGCCAATCTAAGACTGAAACTGATTGTGATGTGAGGAATTCCTTAACGGTGCGTGCAGTATGCTTTGGATCATTGTCGTGCTGGAATGTCCAAATAACCGGAAGCACGTCTTCGGCATATGGTAACATTGTTTCTTGCAGTATATTTTTGTATTGGAATTGATCCATGTTTCCTTCTATCAGCCTAACAGGTCCAACGCCATGTCCAGAAAAGCACCCCCAAATTTTCACATTTCCCCCGCCATGCTTTTATGTCACTTTTGTGTACTTTGGGTCGAATGATTTATTCGGAGGGCGTCGTACATATCGTTTTCCATCAGATCATACCCTATTTATTTTTGTCTCGTCAGAAAAAAGAACGTTTTTCCACTGTCTGACTGTCCAGTTTTCATACCTTCTTGCAAATGCAAGTCGGGCTTGCCTATGACATCGTTTCAACATAGGCACCTTCCTTGCTATCCTTCCGTTCAACTTATTTTCTACCAAACGCCTTCAAATAGTGCGTGCAGAGATTGCTGAAGGGTTGTTTTCGCCAAAATATTCTTTTCTCAACTCATTAGACCCTTTAAAAGGATTTTGTTTTGCCAAACGAACGATATTTCGATCATCTCGACGAGATGACTTTCTCTGTCTAGGTCCACGCGGAACGTTTGAAGTAGTTTGATACGTGGAAAAATGCTTTACGGCATGGAAAACCATTGTTTTTGAACATTGCAGATGGTCGGCTATCTTTTTATACGACCAATTCTTCTCGCGAAGTTTTATTATTACTTCTCTTGTAGATTTATCACAACTATTATTTTTCCCCATTGTTTTTATACGAAGTAATTACTTTTAAGACTTTAACAGCACGAAATGGCGCCAAAATTATACGAATAATAATCTACAACCACAGAGCCACACAGTGTTCTCTATTTAAATTTGAAAAAATAATAAACTATTCAGCGTTCTTAATTACGTGACCAGCCAGTAAGTACTAATACTAGGTTCAGATCGAATGTATAAAGTTTCTCTATTAATTTTTTAGCCAACAATGTTGCATAAATGAATGTACCGGTAGTACGGAAAAGTTTTGCAATACCGAGAGAAATAAAAAAAATACGGGCAATTAGTTATACTTGTTACTTTGAAAAAATCATCTCAATAAATAATCGTTCTTAATTATATGGCCACAACTATATATATACATATATACAAGAATTGCTCGTTTAAAGGTATTAGATGAATATGATGAAAACTAATAAAAGGAAACCGCATGGACTATTTTTTTAAAACATTTATTCTGATGCATTCAGTCATCTTCGCTTTTCATCAGGCGTGATTGTGGTCAAACGCAAGCCCATACTGTATTAAAAAAAACCGGCCAAGTGCGAGTCGGACTTTTCAAGATTCTGAGTTTACGGGAAGTAAAGGTAACGCCACCAGAGTTGAGGTCACGCACACAACCACATCTCATGTAATGACAGCGGGAGTTTGACCTTGTGTTGTCGTTAAACGTCAACACAACGTCAAAATCCCGCTGTCATTGAGTCGGACTTTTCAAGATTCTGAGTTCACGGGAAGTAAAGGTAACGCCACCAGAGTTGAGGTCACGCACACAACCACATCTCATGTAATGACAGCGGGATTTTGACGTTGTGTTGTCCTTAAACGTCATTACATGAGATGTGGCTGTGTGCGTGGCCTCAACTCTGGTGGCGTTACCATTACCCTGTAGGCTTTGATTCCCTTGCGAGTGTCGAAAATTTGCGGCATATATGGCTGTATCTTTTGATTGCGTTGGCTTAGAATTATTTTTTTTTACGGCTCCAAGGGACAGTAGACCTGATTATTTGATATAAATTTCAGCTTGATACCTCCACGCGTTCCTGAGAAAAAGGGTCTTGACAGACGGACGGACGGACAACAAAGTGATCCTATAAGGGTTCCGCCTTTTCCTTTCGAGGTGCGGAACCCTAAAAACAGTGATTCTGAACCATAGTCAAAATCTGACTCAACAAATTCACACAACCACAAAATATGAGATGATGATTAGGAATACGTCATAAATCGTAAACTGCAATTTTTTATACGGTGGTACGGAACCCTTCGTGCGCAAGTCCGACTCGCACTTGGCCGGTTTTTTCCTCGATTTGCCACTTTGTATAATGTTAACTCTGTTTATATTTGCTTATTGTAATAAATAAACAAACTCCGCGGATTACCTTTATGGGTATAGTAATTTTGTCTCATTTTGTTTGCGAGTGATCTAAAATGGGTTAGTAAGAGTAGGTAAGTGAATTCATGTTAAATGACTATACAAAATTTTAATTTACTGATGAAAAAGAATTCACTTAAAAATATTTAACCTAATATTTTTTAGTATTTTCCATGCGTTGCGTAAAATGTTAATTAGTATCAGAGAGTTAATTCATTTTAATGCACATACAAAATTTTTACTTACTAATGAAAAATAAACGATAAGAGTTCACTCGAACAATATTTAATCAATTTCAAAACACTTTCTGTACGGCGAGTAATAAAATTTCATTTTATAACAACACTAAAACAGTGCCATAACGGCGGCATTACAGACCAGTGATTAATATTTTATTAGGTCATCACAAGTATTTTTAATTAAAAATATTGTGACACCCCGTGGCGCTAGCACGCTACCGTTGAGCACGTAAACATGCTAGCTTGAAAGTGTGTTTGATATTTTCTCTTTATATATTTAGACGACCAAGTGGCCTGGTGGTTGGAGAACCTGTCTATGAAGCAAGAGGTCTTGAAGTCTTGAGGTGATATTTGTATGAAAAGTGCGAATGTGCGAGTGTCTTGGGTGTTTAATATGTATTTAAGTTTGTATCCATCTATATAAGTTTGTTTATCCGTTGCCTAGTACCCATAACACAAGTTTTGCTTACTTTGAGACTAGGTCAATTGGTGTGAATTGCCTGATATTTATTAATTTATATATGGAAAGAAAAACACTATTGGGAATCGTTTAGGAGTATTTTTACGCCTCTGCCTTGCACTCAAATATAGTGGAAATCTGAAATTCTGCTCATTTGATAAACTTAGAATTAGAACCCTACTATTTTAAATCTACGTTCATTCATTCAGTTTTTGTTTGTTATTATCTATAACAAAAAACATTTTTTTTTTTGTAATTTCTTATAAAATTAAAAAAAAAACAACTATATACAAAAGACGGTGAGAAAACTTAAACATAACTGCGAATTTAATGATAATTGCGTTCCTCGTTAGTTTATAATTTATTTAGTGAAAACATACAATTTATAATTTTAACTATAAATAAAACCTTGTCGTTTTTATTTTTCATACAAGCCGTTATTTTTTCTCTCCTGTGCAGTTTCACGCAATTCTAGTTTTATGACAAAAAGTGAGCATTTTATTTTTGCAATAAAGTCAGCATGCTAGCACCGCTGACACCATAAAATAATATTAAGTGCTGTCATCTTGACGTAACCGTAAAATGTGTAATTTAAAAATTGTCCTGATTTTCTCTACATTTTCGAATACACGCCCTTTAAGTACCTGTGTACTTTACTTATTGAATAGTCATATTCAAAGAGCAAAAATTTGGCGCGGATGACGTCATTATGACGCAAAGTGACATAAAATATTATTATAGAAGAATTTTTAAAATAAAATTGCAACAATGTGATGATTCTTAATAATTTAATGGTAAAATATAAAAAAAGTCGTGTAACTGAAACAACACAACAACTCAAGATTGGTTTTTTGGAGTCTTTTTGTATTTTTATTTTTCAACTCCAATTTTTTACTTGAACAGTCATCCTATGAAATCCATATATGTCATACTAAATACAAACTGAAACATGGATACACAGAAAAAAAAGGCGATGAAAAATAAAAATACAAAAAGACTCCAAATAACTAATCTTGATAAGATTGCTTAAGAGCGACATCTCTTGGTCCGGGTGAGCGGATAGTCCCCAAGGAGTGATGACGTCTCTCGTTAAGAATATTAACATAGATGTCGCTAGTATCGCTGCAATAAGTGATTAAGCAAGCTGAGATGTGTGATGCATATGAAAAAATTAGTGTCTAAGTCCCGACCAGTTGTGGTGTAGGGGTTTAGCACGCAGCATGGAATGCTTAGGACCTGGGTTCGATTCCCAGAGCTGGTCCTTTTAGTATGTTATATAACACAACAATTGTTTCGTTGGATGACAAAGTATGTATGTATGTATGTAAACTCTTTATTGCACATAAAAATAAAAATACAAATAAACAGAGAAGAGAACAAAGCCGAGCTTATCCCTAAAAAGGGATCTCTTCCAGCTAACCTAGAAAAGTATGCAGAACTCTTAAAATGTAAACATAATATCGCATCTTCTTTCTTCTTAGTATAGTTATTATAAGATTTATACAATTCAGGCTGTTATTTACATTTCATTTACATTTAAATTTTATTTTATTACGTTTTCATTTCATGTTTCTCTTGTTAACTGTTAATTTCATGTTTTTGTGTACAATAAAGAATTTTACACACTAACCTAAAAAAAGGAGTTCCTTTTTAGGCAAGGTTCCAAAGATACTGGCAGCGTTCTTCCTTATTTACATAAGGAAGACAGATTTACATTTGATCATTCAAGTCAGCCATATTTTTCATTACCTGTCTATTTTGAAAAAAAAAAATTAACAACACTTGAATTTGAAGTAAATTTTTTATGAATGATTTGCCGAACAACATCAAGACTCCAAGGATTCCGACTGAGACATAAATTTTTGTCCAAAAAAGCTACAAGCAAAAGCCACAATATATATCAAATGCCTCGAGATAGAGAGCTCTCAATCCATTAATCAGTAGAAATATATTCCGGGAAACCCGGGAGCATTAGAAGATTACTTACGTGTGTTTTTATCGGGATAAAATCTATGAAATGTATATTACCTATCTATTTAAGGAGAGTTATTTTAGGACGAATTAATTCCCTCACGATGTTTTCCTTCGCCGTAAAGCTCATAGTAAATTTCGAATATAATTTCGAACGTAAGTTCCGAAAAGTTTAGAAGTGCGAGCTCATGCTCGAACCCACGACCCTCTGCTTGAGAAGCCATAGGTCAAACTACTAGGCTACCACTTTCTAACAGAAAACAAAAGTTTTGAATGTCGATTTTTTTTTTCCAATTTTCTGACTGACTAGTTTGGCATTTGCGTGTAATGCAATAAAAAATAAACGATATTTATGTGAAGCATGTTTTTTTAACCAATTCTTCCACTGTCCATATATTTTATGTAAAACAGTGTGTGCAACGTAACGGATACACAGTTTGTGTGTAACGGATAAGTAGAACAGATGGCCGTTGGAGCTTAAAAGTTCTCGAATGGAGACCACAGACTGGCAAGCGCAGCGTGGGATATCCACCAACGAGACGGACGGACGATTTGGTAAAGGCCCCAGAGGCCGTATTGTCTAACGCTTCTGACGCTTGCCTTCGCTTTCACCGTCTCTTTCTGTCATCCTTTTATACCGTTTGACAGAAAGAAATAGTGATTGCGGAGGCAAGCGTCAGAAACGTTAGACAATAAGCCTGCAGGTTCAAGGTGGATGCAAGCAGCTTCCAACCGTAATTGGTATCAAGGAGGCCTACGTCAAACGAATGTCGGCCGAAATGGTGATAATGATGACTGTGTGTAAGCTTATAAATATCAACTTTCCCTGAATTTCTGAGGCTCTGTATTCATTTCAACGGCGATAAAAGGCAAAATATTGGCTTTGTGCCCCATCCGCAAGTATTTTTGTACGCGGCCCCTCATTAGGCTCCGGTCTGCCCACATTCCCGCGCCTAGGTATTCCCTACAAAAGAGGAGTTTATTTTCTATTCCAGTGTATCTCAATCTGAAAGCGGATCCCAAGCCACGTGGGCCAATAATTTAAAAATTTCTTCGGATGACAGGACGGATGGACTCGCACCTCTGAGTTTTTTACATTGCAAATTTACCATGAGCTTTACGGTGAAGGAAAAAATCGTGAGGAAACCTGCGAAGAAATTGAATGGTGTGTGTGTGAAGTTCCCAATCCACACTGGGCCAACGCGGGAACTACGGTCCAAGTCCTCTCATTCTGAGAGGAGGCCTGTGCCCTGCTGTGGGACGTATATAGGCTTGGATGATGAGGATGATGACAAACTAGCATAAAAATGACATCAATTAAAACAATACGATGCACCTATTTTTATTGACAAAGAACTTAGTATTTAGCTTGAATTTGGATTGAGAGTTAAAAGTTTGAGAATCCCAGTCCTGTACCGGGCCCGTACCGTTTTTCTCTCTTTAACTCTAACACCTTGCCTTTGACCGTTAAGGCGAGGTCCATATGCAGAATTTTGGCTTTTTAACGAAGTGCTAATGTATTTTAAAAACGCACTAAAGCTCTCTCTCTAGGATCGTGTATTTGGGTAAGGACAACGGTAAAATAATTAATAAAATAATAAATAAATAAATCATGGGATCACTGACACCAATTGACCTAAGTAGTCCCAATCTAAGCAAAGCTTGTACTATGGGTACTAGTACTATGACATACATGGTTATATGGGTATGTATTACAATACCGAAGTACGAAAGACCGAATGTATTAAGACATCGAATGGGTCAAAAAACCGACACGATTTTTTTTTGATTGGTTTCAGAAAAAAATCGTGTCGGTACTTCGGTATTATAATACATACCCTGGTTATATAGATAAATACATATTATACATTATTAAACATTCAAGACTCTAGCACAAACATTCATATTATTCATACAAATATCTGCCCCGACGCGGGAATCGATTCCCGGGAATTCAAGCTTCGTAGTCAGGCTCTCTAACCACTAGGTCATGACTGTGTCATAGGCCAGTGTGTTTTTGTTTGTTTGTTTGTTATTCTTTCACGTCAAAACTGAGCGACGGATTGCCGTGATTTTTTTTGGACATAGTTGAAGGGCTGGAGAGTGATATAGGATACATTTTACCACGGGAAAATATCCCATTCTTACGGGAAAACACGTTGTAATCTACTTCACTAGGGGCGAAGCCTATATACGTCCTACTGCAGCGCACAGGCCTCCTCTCAGAATGAGAGAGAAGCCGCGGGCATCAGCTAGTAGGTAAATAAAAGCCTTTGATTATCCACACTGTATGCCCCTTAAGGCTTGATAGAGCTCTGAAGGCATTGTCGCTGAATTAATGGCGCTACTTGTATAATTTAATTCAATTTAAAAACAGCGTTTAATTTTTATTCCGCTTACAAGATAGTGTAGGGAGTGGAAATAATTGTCGAGTGAAAAAAGTATGGCAACACTTTGTAAAACTCTTTTCGACACAATTTTTCTCGCGTAGTGGGTGAATTTTATCCAATACGACTAATTGTGCAACTAGTTTTAATTTTATAAAAGAATCCGGTTTTAATAATTCCACTAATATTTTAAAGGAAAAAATTTGTAAGAGTGAGTTTGATACTCTTTCACGTTAAAATGATTGGATGGATTGGATTAAAATTTATCCCAATATCATCATGAAATGTGTAGGTACTTGTACGTAGGTGAAATCCAAAAATCTCAACCATTAAATCAAGTCATTTATTTATTTACTTATTTATATTACATACATTTACCATTACTATCTGTTGTGTCTGTAAAATTATATAAATACTATCTGTTGCCCGCGACTCCGTTTGCCAAGAATAGGGCCTATTCCGCCTATTCTCAGACCTACCTACTGAATACGGAAAAAAAGTTTGATGAGAATCGGTCAAGCCGTTTCGGAGGAGTTCGATAACAAACACCGTGACTCGAGATTTTTATATATTAGACTAGCTGTTGCCCGCGACTCCATCTGCCAATCCACGCTAAAACCTCATGGGAACTACAGCCATAGCCCTCTCATTCTGAGAGGAGGTCTGTAACCAGCAGCTCGACGTGACTAGGCCGGAGATAATGCTGACTTACCTTACGCCATTTTGTATCAGTACCTCTACCATGAGTTACACTAGTTTACAGTGACCGTACTCGCTAGCGACGGCGTAAATGATTTGTATGGAGAATTGTACTTCCGTAAGTGACCGCTAGAGGCGCTGTACACGATTCTCCATACAAATCATTTACGCCGTCGCTAGCGAGTACGGTCACTGTATACTAGTGTAACTCATGGTAAAGGTACAGACTTCAATTTATACTTTGTCTATCAAAATTCCAACTTTACGTGCACCGAAACAGGTTACGGAAAAGATTTAAAATCCCACGTCGCGGGGTCACTAGGAAATAAATTCGGAATTGCCATCCTGTGTGAACGACGTTGGCACGAGACTCGGCTCGTATGTGTGACTGGATAGAGAGGGTGGAAGGCGAAAGCGTGCTCAGCGGGACAGAGACGGCCGGACTCAACTTTGCCAACTTTAGACAGTCTCAAAGATAGATTTACCGCGTGAATCAGGATTGCAAGATTTGACACAAACATAATATCTTGATTTACATTTACTTACGTCGCTAAATAAAACCAAGTAAAATTTCAGAACTCCAGCCTTAGCGGTCACGATTTTGGGGTTTTACATGCTTTTAATGCCGATTTGATAAGAACATTGGTGTAAAAAGTAGTGTGCAGAGTAGTATATAGGTAGTGTTTTATTTCCAAGATTTAACTTAAATCCGTCCGGCTGGATTACAAATATACCCACACACACGCATTCACAAACTTAATAATATAAGTTGAATAAAAAAATACACCAAACATGACAGTTACTACCACACAGCTATAAATACGAAAACGAATAAAAAATTCCAAAACCTCTTTTATTCAAAGATGATTAGCACCTAAATAAATGCAGCACAGATGAACGAACAGACGAAAGAGGTGATATCAATATCACAGAAGAAAACACAGATTATTTACAAAATTAAATACTTTAAAGATTGACCATATTTAAAAATTAAAATACCGTGAGACTCACTCTTAGTGAAATAATACGGAGTAAACGAGTTTAACTCGACATGTTTTGGGCTAATCCGTAGCCCTTCTTCTTGGAGGAACACGTTACAGCTGCTGTCAAACGCGCACTACTCGCCACCACTCTGCTCTCTGCTCTGGATTAGCTCAAAACATGTCAAGTTAAACTCGTTTTGAGACGTGACTAATGCGTATTAATTGACTATAGTATTTCCAATCATTTATTTTCTTGATGACAGCTCCCGTAGAATGTAACTGCGTTTAGTAACGCAAAAACAAGCATTTAAATGCGAGGTATAAAAAATAAGACTTCTGCTTAAGGTGGAACGGCACGCTCTAGGCGCGAAATTCAAAATTTTTACAGGTTTTAATTTATTGTGGGTAAACGGTGTAAAGCTGTTTAACTTCATATGGTACTTGCGGTTGTAAAACAGTGTTCTTTATATTTTTGTTTAAGTTTTTTAAGAATAAAACTGTTAACTTTATATACAAGTTGTCAAACATAGAAATTCGGACTTTTAACGTTTTGACAACTTTTATTTCAAGCTAATAGTTTTATTCTTAAAAAACTTTACACAATAAAATAAAGAACACTGTTTTACAAGCGCAAATACCATATGAAGTTAAACAGTTACACCGTTTACCCACAATAAATTAAAAACTGTAAAAAGTTTGAATTTCGCGCCTAGAGCGTGCGCTTCCACCTTAATTTTGTTCCTTGAGCCCATATAACAAATTGAGTCCATATATGCAGTATTTAAAGTACGGGAAATAATAACGTTTTAATAAAGTTACATTCTATTGCCATAGAATGTATTATTGTCGTATTTTTTATACCACGCATTTAATAGTTAATTTTTTCGTAACTAAATGCAGTTACATTCTACGGGAGCTGTCATCGAGAAAATAAATGATTGAAAATACTATATTGACTATATTTTTACTTAGCGATCCTCCCGCACACACCAACGTTGTTTTATGTAGATATGTTCGACTACCCACATTGTAGCAGGAAATTATAGCGGCAGCGCTCGTGACGTCATAGATATTCTTTATCTGTGTTTACGAGCGGCGGCTTTATTACTGACGAGCGAGTTGTCTTTAAAGCACAATAGATGGCGCTGAACCGGTTCAAAACTACCCTCAGAACCAGATATACCTTAGTCATCATCATTAACTTATTAATTTCAGCCGAACGACGTCCTCTGTTGAACATAGGCCGCCCCCAAGGCTCGCCAAACAAACCGGTCCTGTGCCATCCGCATCCAACGCGTTCCCGCCACTTTAACCAGGTCGTCGCTCCATCTATACTCCATTTAGACGATCGGATAGCCAAGTTATTAGAGAGCTACTACGAAGCTTTTTTATAATGTAAAAATCTCGTGTCAAGGTGTTTGTAATCGAACTCCTCCGAAACGGCTGGACCGATTTTTATCAAATTTTTTTGTCTATATTTGGTAGGTCTGAGAATTAGGTAGTCGGCTATATTTTATACTCCTATTATTCGAAAATGGAGTCGCGGGCAAAAGCTAGTGAGGACAGATAAGTTCTTCTTATAAAACTCTCGTACTTATTACAGTGTTTGTTATCCAACTCCTTCGAAACGGCTTTACTGATTTTTATCATTTTTTTTGTAATTTATTGAATCAGGCATTACTTTGCGGAGGTCCATATAAATGAACTGAAACAATTACTTTGCTCACCCGTGACCTCACGAAAGCTACATTTATGTAAAAAATGCGTGTGCATGCAGTTTCTCCACTGCACTGCTGTTTGTACACTGTACAAACATACTCAAACCACACAAACTCAACTATACTTCCAAACTACACTGACGCATTTCGAACTCAACCAGAGCTCATCCTCAGAGTACTGCAATAGATTGTTAAACAGGGGGTCAGTCTATAATAACAAAGTAATTGTTTCAGTTCAAATTTTTGTCTATATTTGATAGGTCTGAGAATAAAAGTCTCTTCTATTATCTCTACCCAGAGTAATCCTTAGCCGTAGCACCGCGCCACGCCCGTAGAGGCTCTACGCCGCGCTACGCCGTAGTGGGTCTACGAGACAGCCGCTTTATTATAAGCTTTAGTCTCGTCATGACGCCTGTAATGACAAAGTTTGTTACATTATACTACCGTGAGTACAGTCCACTTAAAAAAATAACTTTTTTTTTTGTTCATCGTCATTATTTCAGCTGAAAGACGTCCACTGCTGAACGTAGCCTCCCCCAAGGTTCGTCAAACAGATCGGCCCTGCGCCATCCGCATCCAACGCGTTCCCGCAACCTTAACCAGGCCGTCGCTCCATCTTGTTGGAGGCCTACCTACACTGCGTCTTTCAGTCCGCGGACGCCACTCGAGAATCTTTCGGCCCCATTGGCCGTCAGTTCTACGAGTGACGTGCCCTGCCCACTGCCACTTAAGTCTGGCGATTCTTCGAGCCATGTCCGTGACCTTAGACTGACTGGGATTTGAGACTTTTTATTGTTCCTTGTATGAAAAAAAAAGCTTGGTTTGAATAGTTTCGGCCTTCTGGGAAAACCGTCTTCAGTTTCTAGAGTGGCGACAGTGAACTGGATGACTTGGCGTGGGAAGGTCCCCAGTAAAGTAGACCGACGCTCTGTTAAAAGTTGCAGGAAACACTTGGATGCGGGTAGCACAGGAGCGATTGATGTGGAACTCTTTGGGGGAGGGTTGTGTCCAGCAGTAGAAGTCTTTGGTTAATATGGTGGTGATGTTCTTTAACGAAGTTAATAGCTCAAAAGAATGAGTTATCACCATCATCATCATCCCAGCCTATATACGTCCCACTGCAGGGCACAGGCCTCCTCTCAGAATGAGAGGGCTTGGGCCGTAGTTCCCACGCGGGCCCAGTGTGGATCAGGAACTTCACACACACCATTGAATTTCTTCGCAGGTGTATGCAGGTTCAAATATTATTTATTTTATTAGCAGTACGGCTGCTCACCGAATCTAAGATTATTTAAAAGCGAAAAAAGTTTCTCGGGTGCGCCGGTGGGATTCGAACCCACGTCTCCTGGGTATGCGCCCCAACCCAGGAGACGCATACCCAAGAGACGTTGGTTCGAATCCCACCGGCGCACCCAAGAAATTTTTTCGCTTTTAAATAACCTTAGATTCGGTGAGCAGCCATACTGCTAATAAAATAAATAATATTTGAATAAATAGATGTGGTACATCATTTCTTACGCATTTCTAATATAATTTGGAACGTAGGAGTCGTAGCTTCTAATAGTTGCGATGGATGTTACCACACGCCACTGTTGGCGTATGTAAGCGATTAAGAATTTCGGGTGAGTCGGTTGGATGCGACGTGGTTCAATTGTATGCAGGTTTCCATCACCGTAAAGCTCATGGTAAATTACAAATGTAATTGCACATAAATTCTGAAAGACTCAGAGGTGCGAGCCGGGATTTTAACCCACGACCCTCTGATTTAGAGGCTATAGGTGAAACTACTAGGCCACCACGTACTCGAATCCGATTGAGTTATGTGGTTTGAAAAGGAATAATTTCACTGACGAGTACTGTATTCTACTAAAACCTATGAAAATACGAATAAGCGTGACAGCGGGAGAGGATAATTATCTCTCAACATCCAAAGGAAAATATACAAGATAATATTTTTCTTCCATTTGTGGTCAATGACCTTTGACTGAAAGCAAAAAAGGATTACGAGGACAACGAACTTGCCATCGTATATATACGTCTCACTACAGGGCACAGGCCTCCTCTCCGAATGAGGTGACTTGATGATGATGTATGGGGACGCCTCGCTGAGCCAGGCGGGCTGTCGACCGTTTTGCGCAGACATTCAGCCCAGTTCCCCGTGGTTGGAGCCGACGGTTACTGTCCCAGCAGCGCTCCCACACAGCATCTCTCCTCGAATCTTCTCGTTCTCCTGCTGAACATAAGGACATCTTTGAGACTGACATCCTTTAGCTCCTCGTCCCTCAGCTCGTCACTCCCGAATACATCACGCCGCGCTGCCGCGTACATGACACACTCGGCTAGGATGTGCTCACTCGTTTCCTCCTTCCCACAATGTGGACAGGAGGGGTCACTTTTTATACCTATTATGCTTAAGTGTCTATTTAACAAATTATGGCCCGTAATTATGCCAGTTATAGTTCTCAAGCTACTCTTACCTAGATTTAGGAGATACCTAGTTCTTCTGTGGTTGATACCATCCAGCATCATCTTCGATTGTCTGCAAATGAGGTGACTTAGGCCGTAGTTTCCGCTCGGGCCCAGTGCAGATTGGGAACTTCACACACGCAGTGTAGGTAGTTCTTCAACTAGATGGAGCGACGACCTGAAGTTGCGGGAACGCGTTGGATGCGGATGGCGCTGGACATCATCAGTAGGGGACGATGATCAACATCATCCCAGTCCACTGCTGGACATAAGTCCCTCATTGACGTTCAGCGAGCTATGGAGAGAGCAATGCTAGGGGTTTCTTTGAAGGATAAAATCCGCAATTACATTATCCGACAAAGGACGAAAGTCACCGACATTGCTCAAAGAATTAGTTCACTGAAGTGGCGTTGGGCTGGCCACGTCTGTCGCAGGGCTGATGAGCGGTGGAGCAGACGAGTCCTCGAATGGAGACCACGGACGGGGAAACGTAGTGTAGGGCGTCCTGAGGCACGGTGGACAGATTACCTTAAAAGGGTTGGCGGCGGATGGATGCGAGGAGCCGAAGACAGAGTGTTGTGGCGCGCCATGGAAGAGGCCTATGTCCAGCAGTGGACTGCTATGGGCTGATGATGATGATGACGATTGACGCTCAAACCACCCTGAACTTGCGGCCTTCACCATATCGTGATCGTGAAGTCATCGATGATGATGATGATTATTATTATTGTTTTGAAAGACCTGTACCGGTGCACCCTGCAGTGGTAAGAGTATATATGTTGAGATAATGATGACGCCGACTGTATGTCTGACATACGGGTTTCAGTGACAGCATCGCGGGCCGCGACAGAGGGGCTTATCTCGTAGCCTGTATAGCGCTAGAAGTGATTAAAGGGCCGTAATAAACTAGTATCATTTATCATGCACTAGAAAGTCGTCATGAAACCCGTGCTGTCATTTCAGGCTATATTATACGTCCCACAGCAGGGCCTCCTCTCAGAATAAGAGGGCTTGGGTCGTAGTTCCCACGCGGGCCCAGGTTCGGGAACATCACATACACCATTGAATTTCTACGTAGTTGTGTGCAGGTTTTTCATGATGTTTTTCTTCAGTTCTTCACACCATGAGTTTTACAGAAAGCTCATGGTAAACTTCAAATTAATTTCGCACATGAATTTCAAAAAAACAGAGGTGTAAGCCCGGGTACGAACCCCCGATTCACTGTTTGAGAGGCCATTAGGTTCGTCACGCTATCGCCAATTCTACTACGCATTCTGACTGAATAAGATAACTATAATTAAAAAAAATTCAAAACCCCCAGTGCAATTTGGTTACATAATATGTTTGAAAATAAAGTAAATGCCCATTATGTGTCTAAGATCCCTTCCAACTAACAAAAGAGCTGATACTTAACTTTGAAATGGCAGAACCATGAAAATACAGTCTAAGATCCATCGCCAAAAAACTTGCTTTCAAATAAAAAACCGCATCCAAATCGGTACACCCGTTTTAGAGCTATGGTGCCACAGACAGACAAACATTCACACGCGCATACACACACACACACACACACACACACACACACACACACACACACACACACACACACGTAGCGGTACAACTTATAACACCTCTCTTTTTGTGTCTGGAATTAAAAGTATCTCAAAATTATTAAAGAATTATGCGCCATGAAATTCTCATACCTTTTGCTAGACATAGTTAGGTGCTTATTTATAGTAGATTATTTTTAAAGTCATTATTTTCTGTAAGTTAGTTTTCAAATCTTCATAACTTATTTGAGCGATATTTAGCAATTTTTTGAGTTGTCCTTAAGGGGTGAGTCCCCAAAAAACGCTTGAAAGATGTTTGCGGTTTGCAATAATGCCACGAAATTCACCGTATATTTAATACTACAAAAATATTTTAGAAACGTAATAGATGTATCTACAGCTCCACCGCGTTACATTTGTAAAATAATAATTAATTTCCGAGAAATAAAATCCCAAATTCTTTCAAAAACATCGAAATCGTCATTTTCTATTTACGCTTTTTAGATAATAATGAAACAAATTCATGAAAATCTCTTTGGTTGAATTGTAACACAAAAGTATGAAAAATATTATCTCCGTTTCTAAAAATTATCTATTTTTTACGCAAAAGTTTGCCGTTTTACATACTTTTTACTATGGAGCGAACATTTCCCGTAATTCGATTTTTAAATAGCGATCGCGGCCGAAAAATATTCAGTGTTGTCAAGGAATCCAACGAGAGAGCACGCTCCGTTTGTAGCCGCGCACGCACACACTCGCACAAAATACTACTCCTGTGGTAGGGTAAGGGTGGATCCCAACTGTTCGATTTCAGCTGTCAAAGAGGACAGACTTTTACTAAGGTAAGTAAGTTTTCTTAATAATAACAAGCTTTTATTTGTAATTATTGCAATCGTCATATATAATTATGTGTGTTTTTAACACGTTTTTACAAGCTTTTATTTAAATTGCCCTGTTAGCTTAGGTCAAATCTTGCAAGCTTTATTTAACCCGCTTCTTGTGATCGAATCGACTTGAAATTTGGTATGTGTAAAAAAACGAAAAATTAAAAATAAGTTTGTAACAGAATGTCTTGTGCCATCTTCTTTACTAATGTCCTTTTTGTCGATAGGAAAGTTCTTTCGTCCTTGTCAAACTCACATTGCACCTGATTGATTATAAGAATATTGTTAAATCTTATATCTTTATACTACCTATTTATTTGATGTCTGTATCAAGACAATGTCAACTTTTTAATTAAATGCGTGTTGTACTTTATAAACAATCGAATCGTCTCGCACGCAGGTTAGACGACTTCCAGCCTCCTGAACAAGCAGGATTCTGAAAGGGCTTTAGCACCGTAGACCACATACATGCGTTCCAGCAGGTTATACAGAAAACCGAGGAGTACAAACGCCCCCTTTGCCTGACATTTACAGACTATGAGAAAACCTTAGATTCGATCGAGACTTGGGCTGCACTGCAGTCCTCCAACGGTGCCAAGTAGACTACTGGTACAGTAAATTACATCGAAGTGTTGAAGTGTCTATATAATAGCGCCACAATGTCCGTCCGACTTCAGGACCAGATGTCGAAGCCTATTCTATTGGAGCTGGGAGTTAGACAACCGAGTTAGTTCACCGCTGCGCTGGAGCTGAAGGATGCTTTCAAGACTCCTGACTGGGAAGGGCGAGGCTTCAGTGGCGAAGGGTGCTAACAACCCGATTCCTTCCGGGTTGCCTAAAATTTTGAAGTAATCAAACGCTTCTATTAATAACCCGTTGTGTGTAATACAGGCATACTCTTCCCTAATAAACTTAACTTTTTTTCAACACGATGCAGAATCAAAACGCAACGTAATACTCTCACAAAAACGATTCATTCACGATCTCTAATAGTAAATGCCGGTCGGAAATATCAGAAATTGTACACTCAGACATTTAAATAATTCATTGACAAACACCCACACCACTCCAGGAAACATCGCGTATTTATGCTACTTAGATAACCCGGGATTAAGCGGCTTATTACATTTAAAAAAAGACTTTGTGTGTTGTGCGTAAGGCTCACTTTCACTTTGCCTGCCGAAGCCGCGAGCCGCGAGCCGTGAGCGGCTTCTTGGAACATTTTTGGCGCTACGATCGCCTACTTATACAAAATTACTGCAACGAAATGGAACGTAAAATATCGATGATTTAGTGTAAAACAAAAACAATTATATTTTATCTGCTTTTATTATTAAGGTTTATAAACTGGCGAAATTAATATTAGATTAGAATTTTATAAAATAACACCGTCACTTATTGGAAATAATTGTAATGGCAACATTACGATTGATTTGTCATTGATTACAAACTTCATATTTCGTTTCTTGTTGTGAAGTATTATTATTGTTTATTAGTAGTACATATATCGTTTTAATTTAATAAAAAAATACATAGCCAGATTAGTGTTGATGCTCGAAACCAGTGAAATTTCGTAATATCGGATTGTGCAAACTTATAGTGTCAAGTGGTCAGTTTAATTTATATTTTATCTTCGGTCGGACTCGCTAGATAAATTATTTTGTATTTACTAGGCTTAATAAAAGTAGAAAAGGCTCCTTAAATTAAAACTGATTGTGGATGCGAATTTGTTGAGTGACGATTTTAGAAGTTATGTCCTAATTTTCATGAAGAGAATAAATAAAAAGGGCAAGATAAAGGTTAGTAGTTTTCGCCAGAGGCGGCGCTGAGTAAGGGCGACGTGGGCCACCGTCTGTCTGAGGGTCCTCGCGCCTCGAAAGTTTCCCGTTTTTTGCTCATTACATCCGTAATCTAATGTGTGGCGCGCCATCACAGGGCCTCGCAAATTGTGTCTTGCCTTGCCCACACCAAATTTAGGTTCTGCGCCGCCACTGGTTTTCGCTACGGCTTTACCTGAAAAAATTTTCACGCTTCGCCACTGCGAGGCTTCAATGTAAATGGCGAATACATCACTCACCATCAACCTAAGTGCGATGCTTTCTAACCTCGGGACGATCTCTGAGCGAGTTGGACTTTAATTGAACATAGACAAGGCGAAGGTCATGTCGACCGCCCATGTTGTACCATTTCCCGTCATAATTGAAGACTCTACGCTCGAAATTGTTGACGACTATAACTACTTGGGATATAAGTACAGTGGGCTGCAAAAGTGCATGGACAAAGCAAAACAAAAATCCTATGAAGGTAAAATGAGTGCCAGTAGCTATCATATAAGCCGTACTAGTTCAACCGGATCTTACTAGATGGCGTTGTAATTATCATTCAATGAAAAAAAACGTTTGCTCGGAATCTTCTTTCTTCTTCACAATTAATATTAATTTATAAGTATTGTAATAATTCGTCATGTCATTGTTTAACAATTATTTTGCTTTTTGTAGTTTTTCGGAATCTGTAACATTGATACAGACACGCAGAACATTGCCAAGTATGAAATCTAACAAAAACATTTTTCTTAACCTCAAGCCGGGGGGGATCGAACCCTATTCACTCTGGCCAGCCAATGCATCCGTTAGCATCTTCGCCCGCTCTCTTAGCCACTCGGCTATGGAGACCTTATAATAACTGGTGAAACTAATAATCTTATATTTTACTTAATCTTTGCATCCTTGTCTAGTTAATGCGTATAGATTAGATACAGATAGATAGATTATGTTTGTTGCCGATTGTTGGACTACCGTAATTTAACTTCAGAGATTTATTGAAGACTGCTGTATTTATGCGCTACTTAAGGTTGAATGTTGAATAATATACTTGGATATGCTTACACGCCTCGTTTGATAAACTGAGGGTAATTTTTATAATGACTTCACAAATCGTTAGATTTCTTGTCAATCACCTTGTGTGAGTATCCAAATTATCAAGTTCTCGAAAATATTTTACTATGATTCGATTAACAACGTTTTTGAAAGCAAAAATTATTGTTCTCTGGGAACAAGAAAACTTATAAAGAAAATAGCTCGAGATATGAGCATAACGGTAAGATTTTACATATATTAATATTTCTTAGTGCAATGTTGCTTACAAATTGCACTATTCATGATCTAATGTTAAGTATTTATTATTTTGTTTTTTTTTTTACAGAGAAACACAGTCAACTTTGCCATTCGACATTTAAATTTCGATTGGGAAAACGAAATCGTTATATTTACCGACGGAAAGTGTCGGATAAGAATGGACGTAAAATTTTGTAAAGTCAAAAAATAATTTGGACACTGAGGTAAACAGAACATGGGAACTGATGCGAAATAGTGATATTATGTTTCAATATATTATGGTTTCGAGCATGAAAACTCGACTTCAAGAAGTGATAGATAGTGTAACGGCTATCCTCTCCGTTACTAAGAGACAAATTGACTTTGTAACTTAAATTGTTAATATTTCCCGATATCATTATTTTGTTATAGAAGCACAATTAATAATGTTACAATTAATGTTAAGTAAACTGTTATTTGACATTTAGTGCAGACCGGGTTAATATCTAGCCATTATGTTAGTAGTTATAAGTGTATAAAATTGAATGAAATTTAGTTTTCAATTCTTTATGAGTACTTATTTGTTCCCTATTTTTTAAGTGTAAATTGTTTTTTTTTTTGTTATTTTTGAAACACAACACACTATGTTTTGAAGTTACTCGAACATAAATTATCGCCAAGTAAGTGTTCAATACTTCATACTGAACATAAATTACATAATTAATATTATGCATTCATTAATTATATGTTAACCCGGTCTCCAATTTAAAGATCTAGTTGCTAATAATATTATTTCTTTTTATTGTGGTGATGCTTCAATCTTCTTTCCAATAAATTTTGGAAACGAATACTTAAGCTAAGAATACCTCAATAATTTTTTAGATGGCTATAGGGAATGAGCACATAGACGGTGCTGCCAACTGGTGCCATAAATTTTGACTTGATAAGTTTCTTTTACTGTTCGCATAGTGTCTCTTCTGTCGCACAAGTGCTGCCGCCTATAGTTTCTGCACGTTCCCTTACATCGGTGAAAACGAAATAATATTAATGATTGAGAAATTGCTCTTTTATGTTTTAAATAAAATGTTTGATATCAAAAGGTTGTATTATTTTATTTTCTGATCAAAGATATTTTTTAATTAAACAGATAATTAAATACATATTTAAAAAAAAACAATAAATAAAAAACAAAAATAACACTCTGATCTGGGATTCGAACCATAAACCAACTCCACATACCAGTACTTGACTCATGCGTATAACCGTTAAGCCACAGCTGCTAATAGAAGATCTTTCGAAATAGCAGTTTAATTTGGTATATAAACTAGATGCGGAAAACGGCCACTACGCTGCATCAATTCACAACGCCATCTAGTTAATTCTCATCGAAACATGAACACAAACGATCAAACACTGCTCATGCGATTATCGCCCCGAGATGTCCATGCACTTTTGCAGCCCACTGTACAATCCAATTAGTGGGTTTAACTTCGAGAAAGAGATCAATCGACGAATTAGACTCGGCTGGGCAGCGTTAGGGAAGCTTCGCAATATCTTGTCAGCTAATATACCGCAATGTCTCAAGTCAAAGGTCTTTGACTAGTCTGTGTTGCCAGTGCTGACTTATGGCACTGAGACGTGGCCGCTAATGATGGGCCTCAGAAGAAAGCTCAAAGTCACTCAGAGCCTCAGAGGGCGATGGAGAGGGCTATGCTCGGAGTTTCTCTGCGGGATCGCATTAGATATTATAAAATCCGCGCAAGAACTAAAGTCACCGACATAGCTCGAAGAATCTCCAGACTCAAGTGGCAATGGGCAGGGCACATCACTCGTAGAACTGATGGCTGATGGGACAAAAAAAGTTTCTCAAGTGGCGTCCACGGACCGGAAGACGCAGTGAGGTAGGCCTCCAACAAGATGGAAGACGACCTGGTTAAGGTTGCGGGATCGCGTTGGATGCGGATGGCACGGGACCAATCTGTTTAGCGAACCTTGGGGAGGCCTATGTTTAGCAGTGGACGTCTTTCGGCTGAAATGATGATGATGATGATGACTTGACAATAACTGCGCACTAGATCTCCGCTACGAGATTTAGAATTGGAATTGTAAATACACGGACAGGTCAACAATAATTTATTGAATCAGGCGTTACCTTTCGTAGGTCCATATCAATGAATTGAAACAACTTCTTTGCTCACCCGCGTCCTTATAATAATTACGTTTATGCAAAAAATACGTGTTCATGCAGTTCCTCCACCTCCACACTGTACGAACACACACAAATCACATAAACCCAACTATCACCACCACTAAACTACACGAGTTTCGAACTCAACCAGAGCTTATCTTCAGAGTAAGTATCGCAACCGTTTACTAAGCTGCATTAGCATATCGCCGCCTCCGGCGAATAAAATGATAATCGCAAAAACGTAACTTTTCAGGAAAAATAAAAAACACATTTTTGCCAATTACTTCTAAACAAGTGGACGTAAACTGATGATAGACAGCGTTACGGAAAGCTAATTTTTTAAGAATTCTTCTTTTTTTAGTGTCACTTATATAATACATATTATAAAGGAGTTATTTAAAAAATTAGAAGTTAGTGGAAATCGATCATCATCTGTGATTTATAAAGTCGATTATCATTTTATTCCCGCTTTTTCAAGGGTTTAAAATACGTATTGTATGGTTGCTTTATCATTTTATTCTACTATTTTTACGGTTCGATTAGTAAAAATAATAGTTACATATCATCTTATTCTCGTTAATATTGTGAAATTTGTTTTATGATAATGTAATTTATCTGGTATAGCAAAGAAACAATAACATGGTAATTAACTTTGGCTTTATTTCAATTATTAGGTTAAAATTAACAGAATCTCGAAAAAAACTAAAACAATACAATTTATTAGGTACTTATTACTTGATTCTTATTCTTGATCATGATCTTCATCATCATTATTCATTTCAGAGTTCTTTAAATAAGTCAAGGACTCATAAAAAGCATGATAGTAGCTTGGAATATCACCTGCCTTACAAAGGCTAATCAGGTCGTCGTATAATATAATTGGCAAGAGCTGGGTGTATAATACTGGTCTGGTAGTTCGGTTTCAAGGACAGGGCTTTGGCTGACTATAGATTTAAGTGTCTGTCTGGTACCTCGCATGCTTCTTAATTTTCGGATTGACTCTGTGTTTATTCGGAAATATTCAGAATCGACGTCATATTAAAATTTGTATTTTAAAATTGACGGCTCTGCAGAAGAAACACTGACTTTCATTATTTTATTATTTATTATTATCGGTTAACTTTGAATCGTTGTTGTGCTTTCATTGCTGATCATCGTTTCATGCGTTAAGATACTTTCTGTATTATTTTCTGGTTGTAGAGTTTCGTCCAAATCAGTAGCATCAAGGGTCCTTGTTTGTTCTTTGTGCTTGTCACCTTCGTAAGCATCAAAGGTCGAGGGCTGGTTGCAGTTCTGGAATATTTGATTTAGACATCGTTTTGATGACCGCTGCAATGAAGATTCATTCAACGCATGCTTTGAAGTTGGTGTCAAATCAGAAGTACAAATCTTGTTACTTCCACCGACTGACGGTGAAGGTGATGCTATGAAATCTGCTGCATTCAAAATAAGCGAAATATTTGAAATAGTTGACGGAGTTCTCAATATATTCTGAGTGGCATGTTCAAAATCGGAGGCAGGATTTGGGTTGACTAAGGAACTGCTGTTTGTCTTGGTTCCCCGCTTGCTTTTTGTTTTTTGGACAGGTTCTATGTTCATTAGAGAATATCCAGAATCAAAATCATATTTATACTGTAAAATTGAGGGCTGTGAGCAAGCGACTCTCACTTCCATTATCTGTGTCCATGATACTTTTTGCCCTACCTCATTTTTGACCCAATTTTAATTATTTATTAGTTCTTTTATGTTATAAAACTCCTTTTGAAGCATTTCTTTAACGTTGTACTTTTCTCCGTTGACTTTCGCGTTCATAATGATTGCGTACATCTGGTCCGGGGTGTACATGACTCTATTTTTTAATTCTCTTTCAATTTTGGCGTGCACAGAGTCTCCCTCACTCTGGCCATCGTTGTCAAGACTGTGATGGATAGGACTCTGAAGGTCAGGACTTTGGTGGCTGGGAGTGTACTGCTCAAGACTATGATGGGCAAGAGTTTGATGTGGACTGTAATCGGGACTCTGATGGGCAGGACTGCGACGGACAGGACTTTGGTGAAACGGACTCTCATTGTCAATACTGTGACAGGCAGGAGTCTGAGGGTTAGGACACTGGTGGCTGGGAGAGTACTGCTCTGGACTATGATGGGCAGGAGTTTGATGGACTGGACTCTGATCGGGACTCTGATGGGCAGAACTGCGACGAACAGGACTTTGGTGAACCAAGCTCTCACCGTCAAGACTGTGACGGGCAGATCTCTGAGGGTCAGGACTTTGATGGCTGGGAGTGTACTGCTCAGGAATATGATTGACAAGAGTTTGATGGGCTGAACTCTGATCGGAACTCTGATGGGCAGGACTGCAACGGACAGGACTTTGGTGAACCGGGCTCTCATTGCCAAAACTGTGACAGGGAGGACTCTGAGGGCCAGGACTCTGGTGGGCAGGTCTATACGTCATGGTTGAATTACCGATAATCGTTTTATCTGAGAGTACACTGCTACAATTACTATTATTATTCCTCTGTAATGTTTCATCTAAATCCTTACCGTCAAAAGGCGACGCTAGTCCTTGTTCTCGGTTATCAAAAATACCTATAGATTTAGACGATGTTGACGGCTGAGCGTCGTTAAGGAATATTTGACTCAGACATCGTTTTGAATTCTTATGAGAGGGTCCTATACATTCATGTGTTGAGGTTGGTGTCAAATCAATGGAACAATTAGTGTTTGTTTCTGGGGTTCCCTTAAGTTGTTGATAAACGATTGAAGGTGATGCTATAAAATTCACAGAATTCAATACGAGGGAAATGTTCGATATATTTGATGGAGTGCTTATTATATTTTGAGAGGCTTTTTCTAAATAATCTGAGTCTCCTCCAATGCTTGATGAACTCTTACTGCGCTGTAAATTTTGAAATTTCTCTGGGCTAGGCAAATATTCAGACACATGTGGTGAGAAATCTTGGTTCAATTCAGAATCATTTTCATCGCAATATTTTTTTTTCTCTAGATATTTGCCTTAAATCATATATATGATTCGTAGTCACTACATTTTTATCCGTCGCAGTTTATTCATAATATTCATTAAACGCGATGTCCTTTGTTTGTTCATTGTCACTCACTTCACTTATGCTCCAATCACACCAATAATTATATAGTTTTAGAAATCGAACACTAAAAGCCGACACAATGTTTTCGCGAGCCGGTTTGAGATCACATTGAGAGGCAGTTTTTTATTGTAAATAAACATTGCCACGTACCCTTAGCACTTGACATGTCGATATAGACCATTGCAATTTACATTCGACCCGTGCAATGTGACAAAAAGATATGGCAAGACGTTTTAGAGTTCCGTTTCAAATGCGTAGTTTTGGTGAGCGCCATTGCACGAACAGTATTTAGCGGTTTGCGACGAGAATAAAAAGATAACTGCGCATATCATTACTTAGCGATCTAATTTTGACGAGAACATAATAATATAGTTGTTTGTCATGCGATGAGCTTTCAGTATTTTATGATAAAATTATTGCACACTTTTATTCTAGTTACAAGGTATATAAATAAAAAAATTGAATAGTATTGTATTATGTTTCAATTTTGTCATTTACCGTACAAAAATTACGAAAAAAATTGAGCTGGTGCATTGGCACCTACGGATTCCAAATATGGCATAAAAATAAAACTAAGATAATGGTGGTTATCATTTTGTTCTCCGGGGCCGGCGATATACATTTATTTTGCTTTCTTGCAATAAACGTAAGTAAGTATCATAAGGTCGCGGATCAGCAATGTAATTCTTTCAGTTCTTTTTAGGTCAACAATAATTGTAATTTTGAATAAAGACATTTTCGATGTTTATATTTTTTTGATGTTATTAAAGTGCTGATTATTAATAAAAAGATCCTTTAATAATGTAAAATCGTTTTATTTGTACTTACACCAAGTTTGAATATCGAAACTCAACAAAATAATGTAGATTACATTTGTACAAAATCGGAAGGCGACTCTTTAATGTTCCCTTGTAAGTACTTACACTGGGACTCCACCCTTAGCTGACGGCTGCATAGCGTATCACGCAAAATGGTTCTGTGTAAGTGAAAACTGTCAATGTGCGTACGAAAAATAAATTCTCAAGGTCAGGGAACTCACTCTTAATAAAATACCTATCGCCTTTCAAATAAATACCTATTACTTAATTTATTTAACACTACACGCTATAAAAACATGGCCGAATTAATTGTTTAGGATTAACCAAGCAAGTATAGAACAAATTATAAGGAACATAAGGTGAGTACTGGATGATTTAATTAGATAATTTCATTCAATCAGGAGGCAGCTTAGCGTTGTGTCACGAACGTCACAATCGACAAATTCAGCGAAGGAGTTCGAATTATGGCGATCTTTTTTTGAATTCATTCAGTTCCCTGCACTAAACTATAATGTTTTTTTTTCGGTACAATGGCCAGTATCATAAAATAGCCGTTCAACACTAAAAAGAAAAAAAAGCGTGTCTATGCTTTCGTTTGTGAAAAATAAATTCGCGAATTGCACGAATAGAAACACTTTTATTATATTATGTATCAGAGTTCGTCAGCCAGTCACCGGTTTATACCAAACGCGAACGCGAAAAAATAAAATGAAATAACGGCACGCATACCCACAAAAAACCAAATTCAAAACAAATACCAGCACGTTTGCAAAATATGTCGCCCTCATAAAAACCCTTCTAAAAGCGCTCGTCATTAAGGGGATCAAAACGACCATTTACTTCCCCAAACTCGTATCTACCCGCATTACAAAACAAAACCGACCATAAACTAAAGTAACAAAGTCACTTTTGTAAATGTTAGGATAGAAGATATGAGGTTAGGAAAGTGATGGGATCAAATCTGGCGTCACTTGTCGTGTCACGTGACGTCGTTAGGCCGCAGGGATAGGGCATAAGTCACGTTTTTTGGTTTTTGGGTTGCGGTCAGAACTTCTTTATGACATGTGTTACGGAGCTGGACATGCAAAAAACAATGTGATGCCGTATTATTTATATAATTGTTGAATGTACAAAAAAATACACTTATTATATAATAGCACACAAAGTACGAAAGACTAATGGTAGTAGTGTAGTAATATGTAGTGATTGTGTAGTAGTAGTTCACTTTGTGTATTATTATAGTATGTTTACGTCAGTATTACATTACAAATACAACATAATGACTCTTAATTGTCCATCACAAAGACCAACAACAAAACAATTCAGCAAGACAGTATTGTACCATTAATGTGTTAGTAATAGGGTCTCGTTTTTACCCTTTGGGTACAGAACCCTAAAAACGAACTCTAATCTTGTAGTCATTACGTTTTCTGTCTGTCTGGCTTGTTGAAAGGGAAAGGGGAACAATGTTTTTCATAAATTGCGAGGTACTGGTGCATGGGCAATAAAACTGGGTATTTTAACCTACCCCAATCATACGGCATTTTAAAAATACATTTTCGAAACAACGGGTATTAAAACTTATGGTACCATCTTCTTAAACATGAAACTACCGTGAGACTCACTCATAGTGAAAATAAACGGATCACTGACGTTTTAAAACGAGTTTAACTCGACATGTTTCAGAGCAGTGGCACGCAGTGCGCGTTTGGCAGCCGCCGTAGCGTGTGACTCTGAGAAGAAGGGCTACGGATTAGCCCGAAACATGTCGAGTCAAACTCGTTTTAAGACGTGAGTGATCCGTTTTTTTTCATTATGGTACTTCTTGTTTACGTAGACTTTGCTATAAAATAATGTAAAGCCTCACAAGACGGAAAAAAGTAAATCATTAATCTGAAGGACTTTAATTTTGTAAATAACTATGTATTTCAAAGAAATACTATGTATTTATAATAACGGACCGGGAGATGCAGTGTAGGTAGGCCTCCAACAAGATGGAGCGACGACCTGGTTAAGGTTGCGGGATCGAGTTGGATGCGGATGGCACGGGACCGATCTGTTTGGCGAGCCTTGGTAGGCTTATGTTCAGCAGTGGACGTCTTTCGGCTGAATTGATGACTAATAACAACTATTCATACTTTATGCTTCTTTTAAATTTGTATTTCTATTGTACCTGGCTGTTTTTTAAAAAGCCTGACGTTTTTTCACATAGCGCTAAACTGCCTGGTGGGCTTTGAAGTACAGCGTACTATCGAGAGGCGCTCTATATCGAACAGCGCTGCATTTTCGTGTTGAAATTTAAACGTTCTACGGGATTATAAATGGAACAGGAAGACCAATCTACGTGCACGAGGCATAGTTTGTCGAGAATCGAGCATGGATAAAAGGTTAAGTTAGGTTAGGGCAAAGGTAAAAGGCACTAAAAACTGCGGTTCAAAGCTCAAAGTAAATTTCAAATGTAATTTCGTACATAAATTCCGAAAAAGGAGGTGCGAATCCGGGCTCGAACTTACGACCCTCTGCTTGAGAGGCCATAAGTCAAACTGATAGGCTACCTCTGCTTCAGCTTTTTTCTAGACAAAATTATAAAATGGATTCCCCATTCAAACATCCTGCGTGATTTGGCCATATCCCTCAGAGATTTGTTCAAATATCTACTTTGGTCATTATAATGTACAAGGTGGACAGAACGAACGCCACATGGATGGCAACTACCTTAAACATTCGAAATAGCACTTTCTACGTAAAGAAGTTCCATTATTTTTAAAAACAAAAACACAGCATTTTTGTATTTTTCAAAAATAACTTGTCTTAGTCGGGACTTGAACTCGGTCAAATGCGATAAAAATAAAATGCCGTATTTTATGATGCAGATCGAAAGGGTTACTGAATAAGGTCCATTTATCTCTAAATAACATAAACAATCAAAATAACAGAAGGCAATGAAAACTAACAATTGAAAATCTTTCATTTTTTTAACACAAAAGAGCTGTCATAATATTTCTCGTTTCAGCGGATCTATTCGTTTAAAATTATGACAGCTCTTTTTTCTAATGAAAAGGGTAAAGGAAACATCTATTCTGTGGCAGTATTGGTAAGTACATATATGTTTTTTAAATTAGTTGTATTTTTTAAATAAGAATAAGAATAAGAATCATCATCATCATCATTTCAGCCGAAAGACGTCCACTGCTGAACATAGGCCTCCCCCAAGGCTCGCCAAACAGATCGGCCCTGCGCCATCCGCATCCAATGCGTTCCCGCTACCTTCACCAGGTCGTCGCTCCATCTTGTTGGAGGCCTACCTACACTGCGTCTTCCGGTACGCGGACGCCACTCGAGAACCTTTCGGCCCCATTGGCCGTCAGTTCTACGGGCGATGTGCCCTGCCCACTGCCACTTAAGTCTAGCGATTCTTCGAGCTATGTCCGTGACTTTAGTTCTCGCGCGGATTTCATCATTTCTAATGCGATCCCGCAGAGAAACTCCAAGCATAGCCCTCTCCATCGCCCTCTGAGTGGCCTCGGAAGTGTCTCCGAGAGAGTTGGTCTTAAATTGAACATGGACAAGACGAAGGTCATGTCGAACGCCCATGTTGTACCAACTCCCGTCGTAATCGGAGATACTTTGCTCGAAGTTGTTGACGACTATATCTATCTGGGACATACAATCCAATTGGGTAGGTGCAACTTCGAGAAAGAGGTCAATCGACGAATTAGACTCGGCTGGGCAGCGTTCGGGAAGCTCCGCAGTATCTTGTCATCCGATATACCGCAGTGTCTCAAGTCAAAAGTCTTTGACCAGTGTGTGTTGCATAAATATGGAGAAATAAATTATAATAAATATTTTTCCGTGTTCAGGAGGCGAAACTCTTTCGATTCCTGTAGTAGTTTTCAGGTGTTAAAAAAATGAAAGGTTGTCAATTACGTGTTGAATAAGGTAGTTGCCCTCCATGTAGCGTTCTTTACGGGTTCTTGTCCTGTATACTTGTAAGCTGTGATGGGATGATGACTGAAAACTGAAAAACATTTTTTTAATTTTGACAGGTACAGACGGCAAGGATGGCCGAGGCGGAGATGGCGAGACGACCTGTACGCTTAGTATAAGTTTTACTTCACCAAAATACTTCTCGATCGCGTTTACGTAAAAATTTCAATTCTATGGAAACATGGACGCGCGCGCGCGGAGGCGCTGTCCATGTTTCCATAGTAATTGATTTTTTTACGTAAACGCAATCGAGAAGTATTTTGGTGAAGTAAAACTTATACTAAGCGTACTGGACGCGGAACTGAGGGAGTGACCAAATGAGCTAAATTTGGTCACTCCGTGGATAAGAACCTGGAGCTGGATAGGCAAATGTGGAAGTCAATAGAAGTCTTTGGCCACTACGTCATAATAACATTGGACCCGTATAAAGGCTGCTAGTCACCTAATATTTTAATTAATACCTAGTTTCGAAATGAAAAAGCTCACGCGGCAACACTGCTTGGTTTACGAGTGAGCAACTAAAGGAAATTAAAGTTTTATTAAAGAACTGAGATTGTTGCGGTAAGCTTCCAAGGCTTTCGAGCTTTTGTAAGCTTTAATCTCAATAATGTTTCAACTGGAAGTACTTTTGTTAAAACAAATGAAATGGTAATGACATTCTTCAAAATTGGATGTTCTCTGATTTTGCTATTAAGACATATGGCAGTGATTAGGCCAACGTTAAAAAAACAAGCGACACCGCAGTGGGTATTTTTACACGAACACGTTCTAAAAATATGGCTAGGCTGTTGCATCATCTGTAAAAACTTCGCCAAACAGATCGGCCCTGTGCCATCCGCATCCAATGCGTTCCCGCTACCTTCACCAGGTCGTCGCTCCATCTTGTTGGAGGCCTACCCACACTGCGTCTTCCGGTCCGCGGACGCCACTCGAGAACCTTTCGGCCCCATCGGCCGTCAGTTCTACGAGCGATGTGCCCTGCCCACTGCCACTTAAGTCTAGCGATTCTTCGAGCTATGTCCGTGACTTTAGTTCTCGCGCGGATTTCATCATTTCTAATGCGATCCCGCAGAGAAACTCCAAGCATAGCCCTCTCCATCGCCCTCTGAGTGACCTTGAGCCCTATGGGTACGGAGCGCTAAAAATCTATGGCGAATAATAATGGTAATAATAATAATCTTTTCATTCTCATTTTAAATAAAGCCGGAACTATTTCCGACTAAATAAATATCCATTTCTAACAGCACCACAATCCTTAAACGCTTTATAACGGCTACAAAAGGCAATGTTTCGTTTTAATCAAAGGCATGATTAAGTATACTGCGTCCATAAACAGTGCCTGACCGATACTGCCTTTTTGTTTTTTATTACTTAGCTGCTTTTGCCTCGCGGCGGGGCTCGATCTTTTGTGGGAGTTCAGTATTGAGTAGCGTGGTTTAATTTTTGGAATAGATTTTCACTTTTTCTAGTCATCAAGTGCATCAAGCAACCTCAGAACTTTCTAACTCATAATCATCATCCCAGCCTACAAAAAACTCACTACAGGGCACAGACCTCCTCTCAGAATGAGAGAGCTTAAACCATAGTTCCCACGTGGGCCCAGTGTAAATTGGGGATCTGGCGCAGTGGTGCCTTGACACTTGCCCTCTCTGGGTGCTCCCAATGTGGGGTCTCGGCTTTTCAGGATCCCGTGCTTCTATTATGGGTTCATAACTTCAAAGTACAAACACACTCGGACGTGTGACTTTGTCAAATCATTTTGTATGGATACAGTGAAAGTCTTAAACCTTTACTGAATAGCGTGTCCAAAATGAAACGCTGTCTTTATAGTACATTTCTAAATTTGAATTCGATTTTTCCTTTATCTGTGCTATAAGACCTTGCTTCGTACCAAATTTCAAGATTCTGAGTTCACGGGAAGTACCCTGTAGGTTTTGATTCCCTTGCGAGTGTCGAAAATTTGCGGCATAAATGGCTGTATCTTTTGATGGCTTAGAAGTTTGATTTTTTCACAGCTCTAAGGGACAGTAGACCTGAGTATTTGAAATAAATTTCAGATTGATACCTCCACGAGTTCCTGAGAAAAAGGGTCTTGACAGACGGACGGACGGACAACAAAGTGATCCTATAAGGGTTCCGCTTTGTGTGTAATAAATAGTCTCATAGTAAGGGGGTATCTATAGGAGTTTTCCAAATTGTTGTAGAAAAAAAGGATCTACAAACAGACACACAGACTATCCTTGCCTTACACACGAATGATATACTCAGTTTACGGTTTAACGACACTGTAAACTGAGAAATAATGAGAAATAAAGTGCACGCCAACTACTTAAATGCGGGTGTTTACGACCAGCCCCGGAGCTTTCGGATTATTAATTATAGCCAGCTTTTAAAAGCTTTCCCAATATTTTATTCTGAGTAATGATAGATTGTCTTAAACTTCAGGGTGTTTATTTTCAGAGTTGATTTTTCTAGCTGAAAGGTTTAGTGTTGTTTTTAAAAAGAGGTAAATTCGGAATATTATTTTCAACGCCAGTGACGCATATATCCGTACCGTAGGTTCAACGCCAACGACGGATATATGAGTCACGGCAAGTAGAGCAATATCTACCTACATGCATTTCTGTAGGGTTCAACTTCGCGTTTGACATTCCGATGTCATGGCATATGAATGAGTGTGAGATGTTGTATGTATGTATGTAAAACTCTTTATTGTACGTAAAACATGAAAAATAACAGTTAACAAGAAAAATAGATGTACAAAGGCGAACTTATCCCATAAAGGGATCTCTTCCAGTTAACCTGTCCTTGTCTCTTCCTGTTGTATTTGGCAAAGCGTTGAAAAGGATATTTGTGGTTTGTTGAGGGACGACGGAAAGAGGCCAGATGGTGTCACCTTAGTGCCGTGGACGTTGGGACGGTCTTTGGTGTGGGACGTGACTTAGGGGCTGTTTCACCACCTTATTGTCAAACTACTGGTTACGTAACCAATGAATAAACTAAGTACTGCACAAATCTGTCGGCCAGTTTTTTTTCAGTTTCACCACTCCGGTCCTGTGCAAACTAAGTACCACTTAACTAATCGTCGGTTTAACAAAAAGTCAGAATAGCAACGTCCCATTTCACTACCACGGGTTCCTGTTCGCATATTTTCGTTCAAAGAGTCGCTCATTATTAAAGCAAAATAAATCGTAAACTATGTAATTTTTAAACACATCTATTTTTTTGCATAAACAAATGTGTAACATTATAATTAATCCAAAAACGGTATTTATTTACGATACTTTGGTTAACAATAACAAAGAAAAATAAAATCACGTAAAACGAATCGAAAAGTGGCGCCAAACCCTTTGACAGATTAACTTTTTTTTTTAATGGCGATGTACAAGTTCAGGTAGAACCTTGGGTAGAACAAACGATTGTGCCACTGAAAAAAAGTCTGTAATTAAAATTTATTACGAAATTTTGGATTTATTTTTAAATACTAAAAGCGTACCTTTATTTTTTATTCAAATCTTGATATTTAAATTCTCGTTTGCAATTTAGCATGACTTCTTTCTTTAAAAAATAAAAAATGCTTTGATTTATTTTTCTGAAACCGGCTGAAGGGCTCTCCAACCATGGCCACAAAAAAATAAACTAACTAATTAAAAAGATATGTGACGGATAATAATGCTAAATGCCACCTGATCTGATGGTCAAATTAAGAAATAGTTTGTCCGTCACTTAGCGCTAATCAAGACTGGTGAAACAGAATTTTTTTATTCCATGTGACAAATAAGGTTATGATCAAGCTAATCCAAACTTTAAAAAAAGTGGTGAAACAGCCCCTTAGTGTCAACACTTTTGCCGCGTCCCACGTTAAGGGCACTGCGCTCAGGGCCGGGGTGGCTGCCGAGCATGCTCAGGTAAGCAAGCGTCACAAATATTCAGGTTTGACTAACTACCAGGAGTTTGCGGCACTTGCTTTTGAAACGATGGGGCCATGGTCAACGGACACAAAAAAGGTGTTGAAGAACTTGTCAAAGAGGTTAGTTCTAGCCTCTGGGGACCCTAAAGCTGGCGCTTATCTCACTCAAAGGCCAGGGATAGCGGTACAAAGAGGTATTGCGGCCAGCGTTCTGGGGTCGATGCCTACGACGTCTTTCGACGACGTATTTGCCTAGTATAGGTTTTTTATATTATTGTTTAAATTAGTATTATTTAATTTAGTATAATATGTATTTATTCCTTAAAATATTAGGTACAGAAAACAAAATAAATTAACAGAAAATTTGTGAATAAAGTTGCTTAATTTAAACTTACCATCCTTCCTACCCTGCCTGTCCTATCCTACTTTGAAACATTGTGAAGATGTTTGGATGTTTGTTAGATACTCAGTCACGCAATAACGACATGAATTTAAATGAAATAAAACCGGTCAAGTAAGGGTCAAGTACAGTAAGTAGGACTCGTACAGCCGAAAGCATAAATATTTATATGTATATATACTCATCGCGTCAAAATATATGTATAAACATCAACCTTATGGTTAATGACAAAGTTGTATAGATATTTTTGACACCTTTTTAACGTAGGTATATATAAAAATATAAAATATAAATATTAGGGGACAATCTTACACAAATCGAACTAGTCCCAAACTAAGCAAAGCTTGTACTATGGGTACAAGACGACGATAAACATACTTATATAAATAAATACATACTTAAATACATAGAAAACATCCATAACTCAGGAACAAATATTCGTGCTCATCACATAAATAGATGCCCTTACCGGGATTTGAACCCAGGACCTCTTGCTTCGTAGGCAGGGTCACTACCAACTAGGCTAAAGCGGTCGTTAAATATTTATATTTATATTTTTGAACTTGACCGTAAATACATGGAGGGCTCCGTACATCCTTACAATGTTTTAAAATCAGTTTAATTTAGTTTAAAATCGCAAACTTATAGGTAGGGTATGTATGCGGCCATGGCTATGGCTGTTAGTCGTTGCTTAGCAACTGTCAGCTCTGCTGTCGCCTAACAACCAGCGTCGCAGTTAAAGACGCTGAAAAAAGCACTATTTTTTGTATGATGACCCCTTTAATGTTTATTTAATTTTATTTTCAGTATTTGTTATAGCGGTCACAGTAATACATAATCTGTAAAAATGTCAAGCGTCTAGCTATTACAGCTCAAGAGATAGAACTCTGTGATAGACTGACGGATAGACAGACAGACAGTGGAGTCTTTCAGTAATATAGGACCCCGTTGCCAACCTTTGGTTACGAAACCCAAAAAATCAATTAATAGAACATTGATCGTCCTTACCCTGAACTGTTCATAATTCTATTTTTAGATGAAATTTTAACAACCCCATAACTCAGCTGTAAGCGCTTTTCCCAGCTTGTTATTAAAAACCCCTTTCGCCAATCCCATATCTATTACCTGCCCAAACATGTTCCCAAACAATTAACTAAAACCTCGCTCGTAGTTGTAAAAGGGGTACTAAAGAGAATTGAATTTTAACCGCAATTTCAGCGATGATTAAAAAAGCAGCCATGTGTGAGTCAGACTCGCGTACCGAGGGTTCCGTATAAATATAATAAATAATTCAAATAATTTATTTATTATCTCCACCACAGAGCTTACAGTTATACAGTAGCTAGCTATATTAATGTAATGAACTTATGAAATAGGTACAAAAACTTTGCGGTAGAGACTGGTGCCCGAACTAGGGAATAACCTGTACGTCAGGTCACCAGGTCTCCAACCCTCAGATGACTGTAACAACAAATTTTGAGGGAAAAAGAATTAAAAGAACATTACTATACAAAACAACCAATTAGAAAGAGTAATACACTACAATTACTTAAAATCTAAACAAAAAGATATATAAACAAATTTAAGAAACGCATGCAAATATGTAGCTGTGACAAAATATACGCAATAAACGCAGAACCCTGCTTCTAGGCGAATAGGGACGTTGGCGCCATCATCATCATCACTACATAGTATAAAACAAAGTCGTTTCCCTCTGTCTGTCCCATGTATGCTTAGATCTGGAAAACTACGCAATGGATTTTGATGCGGTTTTTTTTAATAGATATGTAGAAGAAGAAGAATAGGAAGTAGTATGTAGTAGAAGAGGAAGGTTTATATGTATTATACATGCATAATATAGTTGCACCCGTGCGAAGCCGGGGAGGGTCGCTAGTTAAAAAAAACCGGCCAAGTGCGAGTCGGACTTGCGCACCGAGGGTTACATACAAATTTATATGTATCTATCAACATCCAGTCTTAGCAGACCCCTGCTCCTAAGCAAAATGTGCGCAGTGTGGGATCATTGTAGATTGGTTACTGATATAGACAGCACAGACAAAAAATTTATGCTTTTCGCAATTTTTCCTTTATCTGTGCTATAAGACCTTGCTTTGTACCAAATTTCAAGATTCTGAGTTCACGGGAAGTACCCTGTAGGTTTTGATTCTCTTGCGAGTGTCGAAAATGTGCGTTGGTTATTGATATAGACAGACAGACAAAAAAAATTATGCTTATCGCAATTTTTCCTTTATCTGTGCTATAAGACCTAGCTTCGTACCAAATTTCAAGATTCTGAGTTCACGGGAAGTACCCTGTAGGTTTTGATTCCCTTGCGAGTTTCGAAAATATGCGGAAATTTGCGTCATAAATGGCTGTATCTTTTGATTGCGTTGGCTTAGATGTTTGATTTTTTCACAGCTCCAAGGGACAGTAGACTTGAGTATTTGATATAAATTTCAGCTTGATACCTCCACGCGTTCCTGAGAAAAAGGGTCTTGACAGACAGACAGACGGACGGACGGACGGACAACAAAGTGATCCTATAAGGGTTCCGTTTTTTCCTTTTGAGGTACGGAACCCTAAAAATAATTAAAAGACACGACTCCAGTAAGAGACGCTTTATTTTAACCCTGGATATCACATTAATTTTCGATTAACTGCAAAATTAGATTTTTTGTTGCTTTAAAACAAATAAATATTTAGTTGATTGAGTTGACGAACCAGTGACTTCATAAGTTGCTATTACCATTCAAACTCTATGGGAGTGTTTTGACAGCTCATAAAAAGTACGTCAGTTGATTGGTGGTGTCAACATCCCTATTATACAGGGTTATTTGTAATTCACTAGCATCCTTTTAACCCTAAACTCCTACCACTTAAACAATTGTTTTTTGTTTTACGGCTTTTGTCATAACTTAATATTTTTGGTGTAATAACGTTTTGAAAATTTGAGATTACCTCTTATTTTTACGATACTCTGTGTATTTGTATGGGAAAAAAGTGCTTCATTTTAAAAAGTCGTAGAACAAAAAACATTTGTTTGAGTGTCCTAACATTCAGGGTTAAGAGGGTTAAGAGGATGTCAGTGAATTAAAAATAACCCTGTAGACAGTGAGGAATCATTTTGTAGTGGTTGGTTAGGAACCCTTTCTTTTTTAACCCCCGACACAAATAGAGGGTGTGTGTGTCTGTCTGAGCCATGCGAGGAACAGGATCTTGGAGGCCGTATGTGGAGACTTCAGAAGTCCTATCTATAAATATTGGCTGTCTGTGCATCAAAATAGGAATAAGAAATGAGGAAAATGTTTAAATTTTTTTTTACTTACTATGTGCAGTTAGTTGCATGCTCACTTTATTGTAAATGTAAATTTTTTTTTACACTTTTTTATTGTCCTATGTTCAGCAGTGGACGACTTTCGGCTGAAATGATGATGATGATGAACGGCCAGACGGTCACTGTAGTCACATTAAAAGGATTCCGTTTGTCACCTTTCGGATACGGTACCCTAAAAATGTATAGCGCTATTATAAAATCATCGACCGGTTTAAAATTGCCACAATACTTTATGGGCACTCCTGGATTACATTGGCAAAGAAATATCTACCTACGGTTTGGCTCTGTACGGGCAATTTTTACTTATTTGAAATGATAACGTCTGTACAATTGCATTCTTAATGGCTATAATAACTACAATTGGATAGGTTACCGAAAAAGGGTGGAGGAGATTGATTAGAATGATTGGATAATAACCGCGATACAGACAAGGAGAAAAGTCACTATTAAAACTATTAGAAATAAATCTCAATGTACGTACTTACCATACAAATAAAAGAAGGAGTTGACTAATAAATAAATATCACGGGATAATTGACACCATCTTGTTGGAGGCCTACCTACACTGCGTCTTCCGGTCCGTGGACGCCACTCAAGAACCTTTTTGCCCCATCGGCCATCAGTTCTACGAGCGATGTGACCTGCTCACTGCCACTTGAGTCTGGCAATTCTTCGAGCTATGTCGGTGACTTTATTTCTTGCGCGCGAAGTTGGAGCGGCGACCTGGTTAAGGTTGTGGGATCGCGTTGGATACGGATGGCGCGGGACCGATCTGTTTGCTGAGCCTTTGGGGGAGGCCTATGTTCAGCAGTGCGGTGGACGTCTTTCGGCTGAAATTATGACGCTGGTGATAAATTGACATCAATTCACCTAGTCCCGTAGTAAGATAGATACTTGAATACATATACAATTTTACTTAAATATTAAATTATTTATATACACAAATTATTCTGTTCTGCAGGATATACAAAAAACAGGCTACATGGATTATAAAAAAACATAACCCTCCGGCAGTCGGGTAAAAATGCAGTCAACAACATTTATTTTTATCCCTCTCATTGTTCTATGGGTTAAACAGATAGAATACAAATGGCTTAATTAAAAGGCGTTAAACTTGTATTGAGAGCTTTTAATGAATCATTAGGTTCGTTGAATTCAAATCGGCACTTCCTTTGTCATAGAATACCTACTATTACTGCCTCATTAAGAGTTTCATTGTTAGTTCAGCTGCTTCGTTACTAATCCATTCGTTAGACATCTTGTTAGTACCTGCTTATCTATAAGGTGTTACTTAGCAAGCACTATACTATTCTAGTACGGAAATTTATTTAGGTAATAAATCACTAGTTACTTAATTAACTTCAATTAATAAATGCCAAAAACAAATACAATAAAAATTACACTTAAAAATACAATTAATAATTTAAAACAATCCCAATTAACTTGGTATTAAAATAAATATAGTTATCTATCCGTAGTAACAAAATCTATGTTTCGTCTGTGTCAGTGACATCAAATGTTAATTTAAGAAAAAGATTAACAGGGCGTTCATATGAAATGTTAAGAGTTTAGATTGTACTTTTATTTTAAATTTTTACTCTTAGGTAATTTACCAGCTATTATTAAAAAATAATCATTATCCATTAAATAATATTTTATAGCTGTAACAAACGGGTGAGGGCAGAAAAAAAGATGGCGACTTATTATAGCCAGTAAAAATCAATCCTCGGTTTAAATGAAACTGAAACTGAAAATTGAAGAGTTGTGGCTATGTTGATGCATTAGTAGCTGAAATTAGAAACGAAACCCAAACGGCCACCGTTTTTGGTCAACCAATAGTAAAACTATTAGGGTGTTGGTGATTTTGAACAAAGGTGCTGTAGTGACCGCGACCACTAGTGCCATATTTAGTAATCGCACTAAGTTTCTCGGACGCATAAATAGAAATTCCATCTTTCTTATAGTGAAAATAAACGGATCTTCAAACGAGTTTAACTCGACATTCATTTATTTTCACTATAAGTGAGTCTCATGGTAGTTCCATCTTTCTTCTTTAGGACTTCGGTCCCCTGGCATAACATCTGCCTACACACACACATCTCTCTTTTGTGGCCTATACCTACACTGCAATAACTATAAGATATATTAAGTTTACTCTCTTGGTAAAACATTCAAATCTTCACAAATGTTACAAAGACTGAACCAGAATGCTAAGGCACTATGCAATTCGCTTGAATTTATTACCGCAATTCTTTACCGGACTGTACTAACAGGCGTACCGTTCGAGTCACATTTCTTCCCGCCGTCCGCCCGTTCACACTATGAGAAACTATTTCAAGAGTTTCGTTGAACGTTACTCCCAAACGGTGGGCGAGAGGACCGAAGTGGACAAAATGATGTCCATCACCTTTATTACACAAAGCGCCTTCTGGCATAACGTGTTAGACCCGAAATGGACGTGGAAGAGATATTACATCCACCAATTGTTGAACCTAGCTCTCGTTGTATACGTCTTCTTCGGCACCATGGAGATTATTAGCAGTGCCACCGATTTCCAAATCATCGCTGAAGCTTATTACACCATCATCTTGATTGGAACATGCCCTGTTAAACTGCTGATCTTCATAAATAACAGATTTGCTTTCAGAAAATTGTACATAATCACAAAAACGACGTTTTATGACTTTATTAGGAGCGATTCAGAAGAAAGGCTCGCAGAAGTAATCAAAACGGGAACTAAAGTAGTTAATATATTGTTTTTCTTAGTGACCATTCCTTTTATAACATATGAATTGATTGCTATATTCAACTATGTTAAAGGCACTCGTATATTGCTATCCAGATCGACGTCTACTCTATTGCCAATGACCACTCCATGTTACGAGATAGCTTATGTTCTTCATTCTATATTTATGTCTGAAATGTCAGCAATAATGATAGTTATGGATATGTGTTTTGTTTTTTTGTTGTTTTTTCTCTGCGTGGCCAGTGAGAGCTTGGTAAAGACGCTGATTATAGACCCCAGAAGAAGCGGCGAAAGCGATTTGTCTTACAGCATACGGTTGAACGAGGCGTTAAGAAAATTTTATGTAGCTCATTTGGATCATGTGGAGTAAGTTTTTTTTGGTATTGTCAATGAGCTAACTATTCTAGGTCTGCTTCATAAAGTACATGATTTTTCTTTTTCTGCTGTGGACTGAGGAGCAAATATTTTGGCCAATATGCAAAAGATTTTATTTAGGTTTGATTTCATTGATTACCTAGTTTCTACAGATATCTACGGACTCTGAATCAGATGTACAAGTGGCTGGCGCTTGCACCGCTGTGCAATGCGGCGTTATGCGTTTGTCTAGCTTTGGTGGTGATGAGCAAGGTAAAATTTAATTATATAATGTTACAAAAACAGAAAAACTTTAATTTTAATGGCTTCTTTGGTCAAACAAAGCTAATCACTAAGACACTAGTACCTTAGCTCATGTAAAAGGTAAAAAACTATTAAATTTAATTAGTATTTAGTGCTTGGTTAACCAGTGTATTGCTTTCTAATTTAATAACCTAGTTACTTTTTGAATTTCATGTCCCAGGAAGTGAACTGGCATTTCGGTACGTTGTTTCTGCCATTGTTTGCCGAAATATTCGCCTACAGCTGGTTCGGAGCGCAATTAAAGACGAAGGTATTATCTTTTTCATTAGATTATAATTTTACCAAAAATGTGGCATTTGGTCTTCATCAAAACATTTGGTCATCATCATTATGTAAGCCGTAGGACGTCCAAAGCTGGAGGACATAGGCCTCCCTCATTGACGCCCAATCATTACGATTGCATCCACCCTGAACCTGCGGCCTTCACCAAATCGTCCGTCCATCTTGTTGGTGGACTTCCCACGCTGCGCTTGCCAGTCCGTGGTCAACATTCGAGAACTTTTGGCTTTTTTAACTCATAGTAGAGTAAAAAGTCGTGACAGCTTTCTGGCCATATAATCTAATTTTTATTTTCTAGTTACTAGACTTTGCCCGACTTTTGGCACGCATAAATTATGAGATTGAAATTTGGTTTGAAATTCCGTAATGTTACTAAGTTTACGTTAAGTATATAAAGAATACCCATGCAAAGTTTAATATCTCAGCGGTTGAGATTTTGGATTTTTACATGTATGTGGGGATGTTAAATAGCCTGTGTTATTCCAGAGGCTCAGCTATCACTACAACTCTTATAACATATTTACCAAATTTCATGCCGTAAGTTTTCCTTCCTTAATTTCATTCTACTATTTCAGACTAGCGCCATCAGAATGGCCCTTCTGAATTTCGACTGGACCAGTCTGGAATTAAGGGACAAAAAAAGCTACTATATTATTACTATCTACATGTCGAAAGAGTTCGGGGTCAGAACCGCCATAGGTCATGATCTCTCTTTGATCACTATGACATCCGTAAGTAATACATTTTTATTTAATTTTTATAGAGCCTTGTGTACTACAAGGAATTTTACTGTCGGGAAGTCCCATTTTAACGGTCCGATGTGGCATGAAATAAACGGATGCTTGTTTTGTGCACTTGTCCGTCTTTTCGCGGAGGTGCGGTTAGCTCTCTTTAAAAATTACACGCCACGCACGCGTAATTACTCTAGGTACGATGAGCTTCCTGGAACGTCGGCAGTTGCTTGCTAAATTACTCTACGTGGGAAGACGTACGTCTTCTAAGACAAACATAATTTTGGGTTCGTATTGTTCGTAAGTTTGTTGTTTGATTTGAAATTCACGAACTATTTTAAGACTATTATATACAATAAAATTAATTTAAAAATTAAGGGAGGTAAATAGCCGATAATAAAATGAATCCACAGTGCGTCAAATTTGCTTAGAAGCAGGGCTCTGCTAACACTGTTTTTTTATAGATACAGTCGGTTTTTGACATATCTAAATTTCGACTCGCACTTGGCCGTTTTTTAAAATCTATTTCTGATCCATTTGCAGCTTAAACGTTTCAAAGAAACTAGTTTGTCTAACAAGCAAGAATATAAGAATGACGGTCTACTGAAAATTATAATTTTGTTCCAGGTGCTCAAGTTCAGTTACCAGGCATTTACTGTATTGCAGACGGTAGAATAGAACCAGAAATTTAATTTAGAAATTTTTATTACTTAATATAAATATTTATGTATTAGGATTACTGCTTTTGAACTTTTGATGTCAACACTATAGAAAGCTTTGCAACGTCTAATAATTCCAATGCTATAATAATTGTTATTAGAAATAGGTTGGGTAAAGATTCTTCGACGTTATAATTATGAAGCTGCATCAATTATATTAAAGCACTGTAATAATCCATACTTTGTTTTAATACTAATAATAATAATTTTTACTGCACGTCTATGATCCTAAAAGAGTAGTTACTGTGATATTGTCACATTGAATTCAGTATCCCGTGTTTTCCTTATCCCGTTGGCTTTTCCGAAAATCCTGAAATTATTTTTTTACTGTTAAATTTGAAGTCTCTAATAATTATAGTTACGGAGATAGAGTCAGTTTTGAGCAAAATTATAGTGCAGTAAAAAATCTTAATAAGCAATTATTATATTGTTATATCCAGATCAAAATTTGTAAACAATTCTAAATATTGATAAAATAAATAATAATAGTTTAAAATATTTTATTGTAAGAAAAGCGTGGGGTGCATGGTGTCAATTGTCAAGGATTATCATTTTGATAACATCTTAAAAAGCACCCCACGCTTTTTTTACAATAAAATATGTTAAACTATTATTATTTATTTTATCAATATTTAGAATTGTTTACAAATTTTGATCTGGATATAACAATATAATAATTGCTTATTACGATTTTTTACTGCACTATAAGAATAGTGAATTGAAATTTTTTATTTTTTTTTTATTTTTATTTTTTTAAAGCGTGTTTTTTAGTTTTTTTAAACTATTATTTATTTTCTATTTTTTAGTTGCATTTTTTTTTACAGTGAGAGTTTCCATGTGCTAAAAAGAGACCCCCCAACCCCCTAAACCCAACCCCCCAACATCCCCCAACCCCCCCCAAACACCTAACCCCAACCCCCACAACCTTACCCTCAACCCTCTAAACCCCCTTACCCCCTCCTCATTTTCCAAACCCCCAACCACCTAAACCCAACCCCCTAAACCCGGACCCCCACCCCATTTCCTCAAACTTCCCACAAACCCCTAACCCCAACCCCCCTTACCCCCCAAACCCAACCCCCTAAAACCCCAACCCCGAACCCCCCTTACCCCCTCCCCATTTCCCACAACCCCCAACCTCCCTAACCCCCGAACCCCCCCAACACCCCACACCCTTAACCCCAACCCCCTAAACCCCCTTCCCCTCCCATTTCCCTTAACCCCCCCCACCCCTCCACCTACCCCCCCTTCCAGCTCCATCATCAAACCCTTGTTACAATCTAGGCCTCTTACCCCCTCCCCATTTTCCACAACCCCCAAAATCCCTAACCCCCGAACCCCCAACACCCCCACCCTATTTCCCCCAAACCCCCCACCCCCTAACCCCAACCGCCACACCCTTACCCCCAACCCTCTAAACCCCCGACCCCCTTACCCCCACCCCATTCCCCCCCACCCCGCCACCTACCCCCCTTCCAGCTCCATCATCAGACCCTTGTTACCATATGGGATCAAAGTGCTCGTCAAGACGAATCAAACGAGCCCAAACTCGATGGGCTCGTGTCGTTTTATTGTGGAGTGCCTTTGGCCATCTTCCAGCTCCATCATCAGACCCTGGTTACCATCTGAGATCAAAGTGCTCGTCAAGATGAATCAAACGAGCCCAAACTCGACGGGATTGTGTTGTTTTATTACATAGTTCCTATGGCCACCATCCAGCTCCATCATCAGATCAGCTCCATGTTACAATAATATTGCATTGTCATCCAATTTACACATATGTGCAAATTTTCAGCTCAATCGGAAACCGGGAAGTGGGTCAAAATCGCGCCCTAAGGAGTCGGTTACAAACATACAAACATACAGGTGAAGCTAATATAAAGCGTGTAAAAATAATTACAATTTATTCCCTATCCCGTGGGAATTTCGAAAAATCCCTTCTTAGCAGACGCTTACGTCATAATAACTATCCGTGTGCCAAATTTTAGCACAAACCGTTCCATGGTTTGACCAGTACGTTGATAAATCAGTCAGTAACGGTTGCCTTTTATATTTTTTATACATACACAAGAAGAAGAAGAGAAGATCTAAAATATTATAAATATCAATATTTATTCATAAAATAAAACCTTATCAGATATGAAAATAATCTGCCACAGGATTCGTCAACCTAATAATAAAACTAGTCATCCAAATACAAGAGGATAATATCTGCAACAGGCATCATCAAAAGCTTCTAAAATTATACCTTGATACCAAATTATACCTTGATGACAAGATACCTTGACAAATACAGTACTTTAAGCTATCTATTCATGAAACAACCCTTGAAAAGGATTAGTCAAACCGTTTAGCATCAGATAACAAGTATCGCTATTTAAATGAACGCACAAATCAGTACCATCTACTACTCCAATATTTTATTTTCATTTAGCCGTTCAACACCTGACAGCTCTCACGCCGATCCAAATGGACCCTTTCCGCAAGCTTCTGAGTCCTATATCATTAGAATAGAGCTCAGTTTTCTGTGACAAAGAGCCCGTGTCAACCTGTCGTGCTTCCCAAAATGAACATTGAAAAGGCGCGGATCTTCTATCACAATTGGGACAAAAATCCTCTGGCCTTTTACAGCTTTTGTGGATCCGTACTGAATCTGGTTGTACCATTTGATACAAAAAATACAATGAGATATAATATAGAAGTACTGGTCCCACCGCCAACGAACGAGAAGCGATAAGAGCTAGCTAGAAACGAGCGAGCAGCGAGAAGCGAAGCTATTAGTTCCAATAGTTTGCCGCTCGGCTGTTTTGCCGCGAGTGTTCAAACAAGTGCGACAGGCGATTACTCGCACTACTTGCTCAGGCGGGGTTATACGCTGTACAGTAGAATGAGTTCTCAGCGTGAGTTCTGACCGCCAAGCGAGCATCGCTAAGCGAGTATCGCTGTGCGAGTTTTATCAACTAGTAAAGGGAGAGTCCTCCCGGGCAGTGTGAACAGCCAGCGATCAGCTATAAATGTATCTCTCTCTTTTACAGACACGAGATCTAGGTATGTGCCAAATTGAAGGCTGTAAAACTGGTATTATTTGTAACAATCGAGATTTGAATGCAGTTTTTTAATGTCTGATATACGAGGGGCTTAACGATGGATTTCAGCATCGAAACGTAGCGTTGTTTGTTTTGGGATTTTATATTGATTCGTTAGGTTAGGTCAGAGTTGATCTATTTGCAAACAAGTCAAAGTCAAATTCAAAGTCAAAATATTTTTATTTAATTTAGACTATAAAAAGCACTTATGAATGACAAAAAATCTACCATCAGTTTAAAACCCTGTAGAGAGGAACCCGACATGAAACTCTACAAGGTATATTTTTCCAAACAGATCAACAACGGTATTTAATAAGGTAAGTACTTAGATTATTAATACACTAGATAGAGTTTAGGCGGCATGAAAACGTCCCGAAAAATATAAGCCAACAATTGGCTTATATGTCATTTGCCCCCTTCAGTCTGCATTGTGACAGCACGGGGAACATTATGAAGCTGTCAAATGGGTTTTTGGACGTTTTGTATCGCAGTGTTTGCTACTGACACTATCTAGTCTAGTGTATAAATAATCGAATCGATCGATCGATTTACGACCGCTTTAGCCTAGTTGGTAGTGACCCTGCCTACGAAGCAAGAGGTCCTGGGTTCAAATCCCGGTAAGGGCATTTATTTGTGTGATGAGCACGAATATTTGTTCCTGAGTTATGGATGTTTTCTATGTATTTAAGTATTTATTTATCTATATAAGTATGTTTATCGTCGTCTACCTAGTACCCATAGCTAGCTAGCTTTGCTTAGTTTGGGACTAAGTCGATTTGTGTAAGATTGTCCCCTAATATTTATTTATTTATTTATTTAATCTAAGGGTAAGTATTTAACACGACTAAATACTTTAAAACAGTAGATACGGCGAATCTGATACGCCATTTAAAATTAGGGATCGCCAGTTCAGTGTATACTGTGCACAGGATTCCTCACGATGTTTGTCTTCACCGTAAAGCTCATCACCATTTCAGCCGAAAGACGTCCACTGCTGAACATAGGCCTCCCCCAAGGCTCGCCAAACAGATCAGTCCCGTGCCATCTGCATCCAACGCGCAACCCGCAACCAGGTCGTCGCTTCATCTTGTTGGAGGCCTACCTACGCTGCGTCTTCCGGTCCGTAGACGCCACTCGAGAACCTTTTTGCCCCTTCGGCCATCAGTTCTACGAGCGTAAGCGTAAAGCTCATAATACATTTCAAAATTGATTTCATACAAAAATTTCGAAAAATTCAGTTTACCGAGCCCGGGCTCGAACCCACGACTCTCTGTTTGACAGGCCATAGGTCAAACCACTAGGCTATCTCGACTTGATAATAAATAAATAGCAAATAGCAGTATTCGCCAATAAACGTCATAAGTAGTTTGGCAAAATTACTGATGTACTTAACTATAGTATATATCTTACCAGGTGAATTTTTCACTTCGAGCCATTACATTAAGAGGCTGACAACACCTAATTTTGTTGAAATTGATGTCATTTAAACAGTTTTTTAAGAAAAACTGTTTGTTCTAGCACATCAAAAAATTATATGTTAATAATTCATCATATGTATATCAAAGACCGTGGACGGACTCGATACATAATTGGACGAAATCGGCTCGATAGAAAATAATTGCAAAGATAGGTCTTAAAATCATCATTAAATGGTTCTATGTCTTTATTTTTTTGGCGTATGCGTCTGCAATTAAAAACATGAAGTGAACATATTATTATTATATTTGAAAGGTTAACTGGAAGAGATCCCTTTATGGGATAAGTTCGCCTTTGTACATCTGTTTTTCTTGTTAACTGTTATTTTTCATGTTTTACGTACAATAAAGAGTTTTACATACATACATACATATTCATACCTAAACCGCTAACGAGTCATATTTCACAAATAATCCACAGTTTTTTTTTAATTCAATATTTGCCCGATAAATTTCAATATACCCGGCTGCCCAGTAATAGCGGCATCTCGTTTACTCCGATACAAATAGACAGTGTGCGCCGACGTTGGTGTTGACAGCGTCTTAAATTTGAACCTTAATACTATGACGATACCGTTTGTTTTGAAAGATAAGGGCTCGAAGCGAAAAGTTGACCTGGGAAGATTTATACTATAAAACTATAATAGATTTTGACAATAAATAAACAAAGTCCATTCTAAGCACACAATTACGTGTGTTTGATAACTCCAAATCGTAAGACTTTCGTTTTTTTCTACATATAACTCATGTATATCCTATACTACAGTCCAAATGCATTTACTGTACAGGTCATCAACCTCCACGTCTGTCCGCTAAATAAGAAACATAAAGTGCGTTAAAACCGCGGCCGTTCTATTGTGCACTGAACCCTTTCCCCGACTGCCGACTCAGCGTCAGTTTATTCCGGTTTTTACCACTTTTTTCCGGTTTTGTGACAGCATGATCTCTTGATAGTGCAGACCTTTTGAGTTATGGCGTTGTGAAGCCACTTGGAAAGTTAAGTGGGAATATGATGAATGATTTTGCGCTTCTATTATTTTTTTTTAAACGCTGAATAGGCTTTGGCACAATTGTGTTCGAATCAGATTTAGCTACGGAATGGAAAAAAATTCTATTCACTTTTGTTTATAAGGATTATTTGTTTTGGAATGAAAAGCTTTGAAGGGTTAAGGTAAACGTTTAATGTGGTTAGCTTAAATTAAATGGTTTAGTTGTTTGTATTACGTTGAAAAAACGTTTTGGATTAAAAAAGGGAATTAAGTTCTTGTTTGAATTTAATATTTAATGATTGTACTCGTAAAAGCGTTTTATATTTCAATTTCGTGATCGTATGTGTGAACAAATACATTCAGGGCGTAAGTTTATAACCGCAAATTGTTCAAGGATGTTAAAGAAAGCTTCGAAATTATCTCTTAAAAATTCCCTAACCTCATCGACACACCTGCGAAGAAATTCAATGATGTGTGTAAAGTTCCCGATTCGCACTAGGCCCGTATGGGAACTACGCACCCAAGCCGTCACATTCTAAGAGACCTGTGCTCTACAGTGGAACGCAAAGAGACTGGGATGGTGATGATGATTTGCTACTTCGATTGTAACATGTTATGTCACATTACTAAACCCACCGCAAAATTACATCAAAATCCAATACCGCACTAAATCCGTAAGCATTTTCCGGTCGATTTAAAAACGCCATCCGCTCGAAACCGGTTTAAAGCGGTTCAATCTGGCCGCTACGGGAGCGATACCGTGAAATGCTTTATGGTCATTGCTGCCAAGCGTTTACTGCAAGTTTGAAATTCTCGCCTTAGAATGTTCCTTACTCACCTGATCGCTGGTACTATTTGTTCTCGATTTAAACTTTGAAATTTACATGAAATGCTAGTGTTGTAGGAAATTAATATTATTTAGCTTACAATTGTGTCCCACTGCTGGGCAAAGGGCTCTCCTCTTGACTTACACATCTCTTATTGTATTACAAAAAAGATGCAAAAATCTGTAAACGTATTTTGTTACAATTGGGAATATCTAAAAAAATTACCCATGGTTTTTATATTTTTTTGAAGTGAAACTTCTAATGCGACTTCCAACAAGGTTGCGTTAAACGTTTAACGCTACCATGGAGGGGGTATGAAAGCATTAGTATATGTACTGCCGAAGCAAGTAATCTCGCATTGTATATATACTTACGGATGTTAAAAACTTCGATAGTGCGATGCAGAACTAATACTGTCTGTGCAAATGTATGAGACTTGATAAAAGAGCCATCTAGTGAGTAATTTAAACACATAGATGCATAAGTAAATTTAGTTCTTTAAGTTATTGCAATAAGGTTCATATTGATGTATAAGTGCCTTTTTCATTTGCACATTACGAAGTTTCACTTTACCGCGCGGAGGAACTGCAAGCACGATTTTTTTTTGTATAGAAACTGATTGCAATATTTTTTAATTTGTTCACTTCAAAATTAAATTACATTCACTATCATCATCATCATCATTTCAGCCGTAGGACGTCCACTGCTGGACTTAGGCCTCCCTCATTGATGCCCAATCATTACGATTGGAAGCGGCTTGCATTCTAAATAATTCTATTCCACGCAACACAACAACAACAACTTATATTTTCATGACATATATTTCAATGTCAAATGAAGCTCATTTATAATTTGATATGTAATAAATGATTACATTATAATTTATTGAATCAGGCGTTACTTTGCGGAGGTCCAAACATTTGGTAGCATAGCATACGGTTGTGGTAACTCTGAAGATGAATTCTGGTTGAGTTCGAAACGCGTCAGTGTAGCTTGGTGGTGGTAATGGTTGGGTTTATGTGATTTGTGTGTGTTCGTACAGCGTGGAGGTGGAGGAACTGCATTAACACACATTTCTTGCATAAACGTAACTATTGTAAGGTCGCGGGTGAGCAAAGTAATTGTTTTACTTCATTGATTACATTATAATTAAAAAATTAAAACTACGAAAACGATTTAAAAAGCATTTATCTCCAAATGCTTTTCGATTTATTATACATTACGAAAAAATGGACATCCCAATTGATCAAATGAATTACTTTTTACTGAGAATATGGTTGGTATCGTTGGTAGCCGTGGTGGAGTAGTGGTATGACCTATGGTCTCTCGAGCATAGGGTCGTGGGATCGTACTCAAGCCCGGACTCGGACGTTTGAGTTATTTCGGAATTTGTGTCCGGAATCACATTTAAACTTTGCCACGAGCTATTCGGTGAAAGAAAACATCTTGAGGAAACTTGCAAACACAATTCAATGGTAGGTATGTGTGAAGTTCCCGACACGCACTGGGCCCGCGTGGGAGCTACGGCCTCCCAGTCTGAGAAAAGACCTGTGTCTTGAAGTGGGACGTATATAGGCTAGGATTACTGAATTTTAAGACAATTGCATATTAATAGAATATTTGTATTGTATTGTATTGTATTAATGTTTGTTCAACAAAAAGTTATTTCCACGAGGGAAAATTTTATTCTAGAAAGGGTAGTTCGCCCCTTGGTAGGGCCGTTGAAATAACTCTGAAATAGTGACGGTAATTCAAACTCTTTCCGGCCCCGGGGAACGAACCCGCTACCCATGTCGACGTCTAAATCCGAGAGATGTCTCATTTGAATAACTAAGAAGAATATATTATGTAGTGTTATGTGTAAATAAAACTCCTAGTCCTAAGAATTCGTTTATGTTAAATGTTTCTTTGTTAAAAATTACACGTTACATTCCTGAAATTAAATTTAACTACGTAAATGGTGAAGGTAAACACAGTGAGGAAATCTGCTCACGCTTGTGAAGAATTCAATGGTGTGCGTGAGGTTCCCCATCTGCATTCCGCGCGTGGTACTACGGCCCAAGCTTTCTCATTCTGAGAGGACGCCTGTGCCCTGTAGTAGGACTGAGATGAAAACGTAAACTAAATCTAAAGAAGCTAAAGAAGTCACGGTAGGCTAACTAATAAAATAATCTTCACGCAATGATAGGTTCAAAGTAGCTTTACGATTAACTAGGGTTGGCATTGAGAAAGGAAAACCCTTGAAACCTTCAAGATATTAGCTGAACGTAAACTGATATTAACGAACAGCGCAATTCGGCGCGGCTGCGTTTAACGCCATAAGCGGGCGTGTCAGACGCACCTGGCGCCCATAACGTAGCCGGAGCACTGCAGACGAGCGGTTTAATAAACGCCAGACTATTTTACTTAAACTGATTTCTTTTATAGGATTCCGTCCCGAAAGGGTGCCAACGGGACCCTGTTACTGAGACTCCGTTGTTTGTCTGTCTGTCACATGGTTCTATCTCTAAAATCGTTATAGATAGACACTTGAAATTTTCACCGATTACGTATAACTATGGCCGCTACAATATGTCTTTACGAATATTTTTTTCTTTTTATTTTCTTTTGTAAATATGGCCGTGTTTCACGATAGGCCGATTTTTTAAAGCTTCCATGATTCCATGATTCCATGAAACCTTCTATGATTTTTGTATTAAAAATTAAGTCTGTTTTATTTGTTTTATTTCGTCACGAATTCTCTTAACTGGGCGCCATTTCAGTTTTTTTCCTAGGGCGCCAATGTTCGGGCTGGCCCCGACCATAACAGAATGTCAAACTATTTAAAACTGTGTGTAAGTTATTATTTTGTTCCCGCGTTACAATTTCGCTCGTGGCCAGAATACCACGTTCCCAAAATACCTTTTCAAAATACTGCATTACCTATTTACCACATTTCTAGCTTACCAGATTCACGTTGCATCACCTTACAAAATCGAAGAATACTCAAGGAGGTGATTTTTTGGTGGAATGTCTGATTTTGGACATCACTCTTCGATCAATTATAACTGAAGATACACATTGCCGAACAAAATCCCCTTCAAAGAATGTCCGAACTTTTTTATTTGTTTGCATAATAATTAAAAACATCACCTACACAGAAATTTGAACCTAGCCTTTACTTCATTACAGTCGAATTTCGGTTGACACTTGACAGCTAAACTTGACAATTTCACGCAACGTACTGAGAAAAAGAAGGCCACTTTTATCAAAGTGGCGCTCATTTGGCTCGGACATTTTCGGGCGCGCGACTGTGGATCTACAGTTATAATTGATCAAAGACATCACTGATACAATGGGAATGTAATAAACAGGTTTTGGGAACGTGTTATTTTAGGCACGAGCGCACAATTTATCCCATAATCAATGCATCTTATCAAAATGAACCCTTAACAACATGGCATGGTTTTCTTTATAAAGCAAACGTTTCACGCCCGCCTATGGGGCCCAGTAACGTCCACTTCAAATTAGCAGCCTGAAGTAAGGCGGGACAATTTGAGACAGTGACGGCGGAACTTTTTAACGAAATCGTACTTGTTAATAAACTTACATTTATAAAAATTACGAATTCGCTTTAATGTTTTTTTCCTCCAAGTTTCTTATCGAGTTAGGCTAATGAGACAGGTGATTCCTATAAATATTTATGATTTTTTCTGTTATTTGCGTTGATGGTTTACTTTGCTATTTACAGTATCAAGGTAGAACTTTTCACAGTAAATTTCACGATGATTTTTTTAGCAGACATATGGAAGATCAACATGACATTTGGAGCGATTTGAACGAGTTGAGGTTGATTTATATCTACACTCACCGGCAAAAAATTTGGCCCACAGTCCACCTTTCATACAAACGAGGTCACTTTGATGTCTTGGTTCTCCACTAGGCGGTGCTTTGGCTGTGATCTGATGATGGCTACTCCGAGCATTGATAAAGGACATTCAGAGTTCTTAAGATACCCACTTGATTGAATCTGCGTTTAACACGGAAATTATACACGTTTAGAATAACAGCTAAAATGGCAATAAAATGAATGAAAATCTCAGTGCTGTACAAATTCTCTCGCTGTGGTGTAAACTGGTTGTTGAATCAGTTGTGTGTGTTAGAAACTCTGGACCACTATCATCTATGCTCTGGATATCCATACTCAGATCTTAACCGGGGCACTAACCTGGTGTAGAAATAAGGCATCAAAGTAGCCTCGTTTGTATGAAAGGTGGACTGTGGGCCTAATTTTTTGCCGGTGAGTTTACATACATTGAGTGGCAGACCAGTGGCGTAGCTAGGTAACCAAAGGCCCTGGGGCAAAAAATAAACTAGGGCCACAACCCGTGTTTGTTTAAAGAAAGAAAGAAAGAAAGAAGACATTTATTCACTTTTACAAGACACACAAATACAAGAAAGTACACACAAATTCATACAAATAAACAAAGTTCACAAAACAACGAAGTAATAAATACACAGATCACATGTTAAGACAAGGTAAGGATGAATGCACATTAAATTCTCTAGACTGGCGCGATTTTAAATTCACTACTAGTAGTAGCGTTTTATAGTCACGCTGTTGAAGAGCGCCGCGTTTGTCATAGGTCCGCGTTTATAGTTTGTAAGTCAGAGTCCGAGGGGCCCCCTGAGCTTGGGGGCCCCGGTGCACTGCCCCGGCTTGCCATACGGTAGCTACGCCACTGTGGCAGACACGTGCCGTACCAAACACACACTGACAGACACCGTTTATTTATACCTACAGACATTAAGCGCATCAGACATGTGCCGGGACAGACTCCGTTTATTTATAATCTACAGACATTAAGCGCATCAGACATGTGCCGGGACAGACTCCGTTTATTTATATCTACAGACATTAAGCGCATCAGACATGTGCCGGGACAGACTCCGTTTATTTATATCTACAGACATTAAGCGCATCAGACATGTGCCGGGACAGACTCCGTTTATTTATATCTACAGACATTAAGCGCATCAGACATGTGCCGGGACAGACTCCGTTTATTTATATCTACAGACATTAAGCGCATCAGACATGTGCCGGGACAGACTCCGTTTATTTATATCTACAGACATTAAGCGCATCAGACATGTGCCGGGACAGACTCCGTTTATTTATATCTACAGACATGAAGCGCATCAGACATGTGCCGGGACAGACTCCGTTTTTTTATATCTACAGACATTAAGCGCATCAGACATGTGCCGGGACAGACTCCGTTTATTTATATCTACAGACATTAAGCGCATCAGACAAGTGCCGGGACAGACTCCGTTTATTTATAATCTACAGACATTAAGCGCATCAGACATGTGCCGGGACAGACTCCGTTTATTTATATCTACAGACATTAAGCGCATCAGACATGTGCCGGGACAGACTCCGTTTATTTATACCTACAGACATTAAGCGCATCAGACATGTGCCGGGACAGACTCCGTTTATTTATACCTACAGACATTAAGCGCATCAGACATGTGCCGGGACAGACTCCGTTTATTTATACCTACAGAAACCTACCTTCTTTAGAAGCAAGACCAATTAAGTTCGCTTCACAACTTACATCAAAATTCTTTTTTGAGTGCTGCGGGATTGAGATTTTGGGATTGGATATCATAATCATAGTTATTTACAGAATCCCGAAACAAACCCTTTCTCACGTGGGTATATTTATTCACAAGCTGGAAAAACTACTCTTTTATTTAAATTCTAAGTATGATAAAAAGAAAATAGTCATATGTGGTGACTGGAACATTGACATTTTGAAAAAGACCTCATTCGCCAGGGACCTTAGGAGCTCTGTATCAAACTTTAATTTTAGTTTGCATATCCAATCACCCACTAGAGAAAACGCTTGCTTGGATCAAATTGCTAGCAATATTAATAAGGTAGAAGCGAATACTCATAGTCTCTGCCTCTCTGATCACGATCAGGCTCAAACACTGACTTTCTCGACGAAAAGGAGCAAATCATTCGTGACTTGGTTTGAGTGGAGGAGGGACTTTTGTAATGATAATATTGTCAAATTTAAACAGTGCATGCAGTCTCTGTCCTTCTCAGATGTTCTGGCTTCTGATAACCTTGGGGAAGCGTTTGATCTGTTTTATGATCTGCTTTGCCTATTTTTTTAACTTGTGTTTCCCGTTAATCAGGGTGAAGGTTAACAACCGGCAAAAGAACATCAGGTGGTTAACTAGGGGGATCAGAGGGTCATGCCATGTTAAGCGTAAATTATATATCAAAAATAGGTCAAAACGTAATAGCCAAAATGATAAAGTGTATCTCAGGAAGTACAATAATATTCTCAAAAAATGTATAATGAAATCGCAAAAGCTAAGCAATAGTAGATATATTTTTAAAAATAAAAATAAATGCAAAGCAACGTGGAATGTTATATCGGCATCTGCTTCCAAGAATTTTCATGGTAATGACATAGATTTCATTAATTATAATAATTTGACATATCATGATCCACAAGAAATCTCTAATATTTTTAATGATTACTTTATTGACATCATCAATACTAATTCATCACGTATTAATATTTCTGATCACCGCGACATTCTGCACAATAGTCCTTTTTCTATATTTTTGAGACCAGTCACAGAAAACGAGATTTTCAAGATTATAATGTCCCTGAAGAACAGTGGAACATGTGGTTGTGATGGTATGTCAACTGGCATACTTAAACTAGTTGCTGTGTGGCTAAGCCGGCCCCTTGCTCATATCATTAACCTTTCGTTCGGTCAAGGCATTTTCCCTGATCAGCTGAAACTGTCATCAGTTAGGCCTCTGTTTAAAAAGGGTGATCGCAGTAATCCAGATGACTATAGGCCCATTACAATTGTCCCCGTCATATCTAAGGTCTTTGAGAAGGCTATGCATGCCAGATTGATGGATTTCTTGGATAAAAAAAAATACTGCATAAGGACCAATATGGTTTTAGGAGAGGGCGGTCAACTGAATTGGCATGTTTTAATTTTGTCGAATGCCTTACTAAGGCTATCAATAACAAGTTGCCAATAATGTCTATTTTTCTTGACCAGAGTAAGGCTTTTGATTGTGTTGATCACCAAATACTTCTTTCAAAGCTTGCCTCGTATGGAATACGAGGTGTTGCATTAGACTGGTTTGAGAGTTATTTGAGTAACAGACGGCAGAGTACTGAAATCTCAAAGACTGCTGTCATTGGTAATAGTATCTTAAGAAATGTGTACAAATCACAATTTCGTGAAAATAGATCGGGTGTACCTCAGGGTAGCAATTTAGGTCCATTGTTGTTCCTGTTGTACATTAATGATCTTCCACTTGCTTTGACACATAAATGTATATTATTTGCTGATGACACAACAGTAATAGTTAAAGGTGATGATAAAAACACGTACGAAGCTATTATAAACAAGGTTTTTTTTGACATAAATGATTGGACAAAGAACAATAATCTCAATATAAATCTAACTAAAACTACATTTATGCAATTTCATTCATATCATACACAATCGATTCAATTTAATGTCAATTATAATAATACTTCTTTAGATGAAACCAGTATAATTAAATTCTTGGGTTTACATATAGATAAACATCTAAGCTGGAAGGGTCACATTGACTCTGTGTGTTCTAGACTGGATAGGTTCGTCTTTGCACTGAGGAGACTCAGGAATACAGTCTCAACTGAGGCTGCAATCACTGCATATTACGGCTATGTGTCCTCAACACTTGACTATGGCCTGCTCTTGTGGGGCAATTCTGTTGATGTGGAAAGAGCATTTGTTCTGCAGAAGAAGTGTATACGTGCCATAGCAAATGCTTGGATTACGGATAGCTGTAGGCCAATTTTCAAGCAATTACATATTTTACCTTTGGCCAGTATGTATATAAGGAAGGCTTGTTTGATTACTAAGACTCAACCACAACATTTTCAGTGGCGTTCAGATGTTTCCGTGAGGCATCAGAGAGCACAGTATAGGGATCTTCTTCATCATCCACCATGTCATTCAGATGTTTACAAAAGGAATGCCTTTAACATGTCCATTGTGTTGTTCAATAATCTTCCGAGTGAACTGAGGTCGTTGCATGGTACGAATTTCAGGAGTAAATTGACGGTATGGCTCCAAGAGCATAGTTTTTATAGTGTCAAGGAATATTTGGATTTTTCTAAGCGATGCAATCGGTCATAATAAATTTATTTATAATGTTATTTTGAATATTAATTGATTATATTTTGTCATCCCTGTAAATTCTATTTTTATTATTTTGATTATTTTGTTTAGTTTGTAGTTCGACATTTTAATATATATTTTTTTTTGTTCATATGTTAATTTATAATTTTATTTGTGATGACTTGATAATATTTTTTATTTTTATTTTGTTTTTGTATCATAATTTGCATGCTGGTATGCCGGCTGAATACTGTTACCTTTTTTAATTATGTCACCTTTTGTTACGTATTCTAAAGCAAATAAACATTTCTTCTTCTTCTTCTTCTTCTTCTACAGACATTAAGCGCATCAGACATGTGCCGGGACAGACTCCGTTTATTTATACCTACAGACATTAAGCGCATCAGACATGTGCCGGGACAGACTCCGTTTATTTATATCTACAGACATTAAGCGCATCAGACATGTGCCGGGACAGACTCCGTTTATTTATATCTACAGACATTAAGCGCATCAGACATGTGCCGGGACAGACTCCGTTTATTTATATCTACAGACATTAAGCGCATCAGACATGTGCCGGGACAGACTCCGTTTATTTATATCTACAGACATTAAGCGCATCAGACATGTGCCGGGACAGACTCCGTTTATTTATATCTACAGACATTAAGCGCATCAGACATGTGCCGGGACAGACTCCGTTTATTTATATCTACAGACATTAAGCGCATCAGACATGTGCCGGGACAGACTCCGTTTATTTATATCTACAGACATTAAGCGCATCAGACATGTGCCGGGACAGACTCCGTTTATTTATATCTACATACATTAAGCGCATCAGACATGTGCCGGGACAGACTCCGTTTATTTATATCTACAGACATTAAGCGCATCAGACATGTGCCGGGACAGACTCCGTTTATTTATATCTACAGACATTAAGCGCATCAGACATGTGCCGGGACAGACTCCGTTTATTTATATCTACAGACATTAAGCGCATCAGACATGTGCCGGGACAGACTCCGTTTATTTATATCTACAGACATTAAGCGCATCAGACATGTGCCGGGACAGACTCCGTTTATTTATACCTACAGACATTAAGCGCATCAGACATGTGCCGGGACAGACTCCGTTTATTTATACCTACAGACATTAAGCGCATCAGACATGTGCCGGGACAGACTCCGTTTATTTATATCTACAGACATTAAGCGCATCAGACATGTGCCGGGACAGACTCCGTTTATTTATATCTACAGACATTAAGCGCATCAGACATGTGCCGGGACAGACTCCGTTTATTTATATCTACAGACATTAAGCGCATCAGACATGTGCCGGGGCAGACTCCGTTTTATTCACATCTACCAGAAGCGTCCCGTGTCATACATCGACAGACACCGTCGTCAAGAATCCCGGAAGTCCCGGTACCCTATTGACCATACGTCGCACTCCAGCGGGCATTTTGGGGGCAAGGTAAGGTTTACAAAAAAAAATCTTAACTCACGAGTATTATTATGTACTTAGTATTTGTAATATATTTAATTAGTTACCCGTTATCATTTATTTGTCTTTAATGTATAGATATTCTTTGAAGTGATAACTGATAGCCCATTTAAGTGGCCACAATAAATATACCACATACTATTCAATCTTATTTTTATTTCAAATTGAATGGATATAAAAAAATAAACACCTAACTAACGTACGGCCTTAGTTGCTAAGATATTAGGAATTGCACATTACAAATACTAGGTACCAAATACTAAGTACAAATACCTTATTCTGACTACTTGAAAATGAATTGATTGATATCAGTTATCATTTCAAAGAGTATTACGTAACAATTTAAGATTGATAACGAGTATGTTGCAAATACTAAGTACAGTACCTGGGCGACCGAGCTCTGCTCGGGCAGAAACTCGGTACCAAGCGTTTTCCCAGAGATAAGACCAAGCTAGATCAATTTTTCATCCCCGAAAACCCCCAAATACCAAATTTCATCGAAATCGTTGGAGCCGTTTCCGAGATCAAAACACCGGAGGGGTGGGGGGGGGTGAGAGGGGGGGGAGGGGATGCGGGGGAGGGAGCGCGGGGGTGTTAAAGGGGGGATGAAAATTTCATTGATTTTGCCGTAGGATGCACCGTTTTCAAGATATTTGACAAAAACACCGGAGGGGGTGGAGGGGTGAGTCACGTTAAACTATCGTCCGTAAACCGACTTTACAGACAACCGGTTTTTCCTGTTCTGTGCTCCCAATAGGGAACGTGCACATAGACGGTGCTGCCAACTGGTGCCATGAGGGTGCCATCAATTTGAATGTTTTACCTTGATAAGTTTGTTTTACTGTCCGCATAGTGTCTCTTCTGTCGCATTAGTGCTGCCGCCTATAGTTACTGCACGTTCCCTATAATACTTTTTCTCACAAAAAAGTAACTTTTTCTCACAAAAGAAGAAACTTGACGTTTTCTCATAAAAAATAAACTTGAAAAAAAAAAACTAAAAATCTTGAAAAAAAACGTGGTATCGAACCGGGGTCGGCTGGATCCGCGACCACCCGATTTCTAATGTGCCATTATGATCTGCTCGAAGTCGGCGAAATTTAGCTTTATATTCTAATGCAAACAAAAATAGCCGGAAAACACGAGTAAAAGCGATTTTCTGAAAATGAAACATAGCTAGATCAGTTTTTCATCCCCGAAAACCCCCACATACCAAATTTCATCGAAATCGTTGGAGCCGTTTCCGAGATCCTGATTATATATATATATATATACAAGAATTGCTCGTTTAAAGGTATTAGATATACTCGTTAATTAAAATATTTTTTGTATACCATACCAAATGACGTGCCCCCAAAATGCCCGCTGGAGTGCGACGTATGCTATTGACACTAACCGCCAGATAGTCACAGACATGTACAGACATGAATCGCGCGGACAAAATATTCATTGCGCCTAATGGCTAGTATTATCCGGTACGGTCCGCGTCTGTCGGCGTCTGCGCAGCCATGTTACGATAGATATAAATTCATTAAGAGGGTACGATGGCTGAGAGACTTTTTAGAAATAGGTATTTTAATGAAATGTCGCTGTCTCGCCCGAACCCCTCCGTGTCAGTACAGCGAAAGCGGGACAACTGCAGCTGCGCGTAAAATTGTTCAAATATAATTAGAGGATAAATTTAGCTATGCCCCTATGTTTTCCTTTTTTTGTTTATATGAGGGATTCTTTTCTGATGAGTGTCTGAAAATGACGTTGAAATTGGGCAATTTTTTCAGTTTTTGAATGCTCATAGCTGTGGTAGATACAGATTACACAGTAAAAAAAATTTGGCTCTAAAGCCATTATCCAGGGAAGAAACAGGGGATTACGTTTGTATGGAGAAATGGTGCGCATCGTATCCTCTTAATAGGCACGGTTGAAAGAATAATATTTTGTCTGCCACGGCACGTATCTGGGACGCTCAATGTCTGAAGATATAAATCGAAATTTGGTCTTAAATTGAACATGGACAAGATGAAGGTCGTGTCGAACGCCCATGTTGCACCAACCGTTATAATCGGAGACTCTTTGCTCGAAGTTGTTAATGACTAGGTATATCTACCTGGGACTTATTAGTCCAATTAGGAATGTCTTGTCTAGTTTTGAGAAAAAGATCAATCGACGAATTCGTCTTGGCTGAGCAGCGTTTGGGAAGCTCCGCAATATTTTGACATCCAATATACCGCAGTGTCTCAAGTCAAAAGTCTTCGACCAGTGCGTGTTGTCAGTAATGAATGACCTATGGCACTGAGACGTGGCCGCTAACGATGGGCCTCATAAGAAAGCTCAAGGTCACTCAGGGCGGTGGAGAGGGTTACACGCGGAGTTTCTTTACGAGAAAACCCGCTAACCGATATAGCTTAAAGTATTACCAAACTCGAGTGGCAGTGAGCTGGACTCATTGTTCGTCGAACTGATGGCAGATGGGGCAAAAAGGTTCTCGGGTGGCGTCCACGGACCGGAAGACGCAGTGTATGTAGGCCTCCAACAAGATGGAGCGACGACCTGGTTAAGGTTGCGGGGTCAGTCAAGTTGGATGCGGATAGCACGGGACCAGTAGTGGACGTCTTTCGGCTGAAATGATGATGATGAATGTTATACAAAATGAGCATATATTATTATGACTATTATACCATCATTCATCATTCTTATATCTCTTATTAAGTACTTACTTACCCACTTTTTACGATGTCAAAACACGATGGCCCATAGATTTTTTATGGCGATTGTTAGTTATTACGTCACTTCTACGCCAACTATTTTAATTTCCTCTTTGTAACTGTTTGTTAAAAGTAGCTTTACTAGTTTAAACCCTGTTTAAAAATGTAAAAACTAACTAACTAAAAACTAACAGTTCACGCGAAGATTTCTCGTGAAATCGTGGCTCTTCAAGGCCATGCCATTACTTACCCTCGTCTTGTTACATAGAACTAGATATTAAATGCGGGCGACAGCTACTTAGTACAATAATAAATGTAACTCAACATTCTAGACAGACTCGCCCGATTGTATACAAATAACTCTAAGAAAAGAAGTGCGACCACTTCTAAATAGATATCGTTATGCTATGTAATTTCATTTAATTTGTGAGTTGATGATGATGATGATGATGATGATGTATGGGGACGCCTCGCTGAGCCAGGCGGGCTGTCGACCGTTTTGCACAGTCATTCAGTCCAGTTCCCCGTGGTTGGAGCCGACGGTTACTGTCCCAGCAGCGCTCCCACACAGCATCTCTCCTCGAATCTTCTCGTTCTCCTGCTGAACATAAGGACATCTTTGAGAAACATCCTTCAGCTCCTCCTCCCTCAGCTCGTCATTCCCGAATACATCACGCCGCGCTGCCGCGTACATGACACACTCGGCTAGGATGTGCTTACTCGTTTCCTCCTTCCCACAATGTGGACAGGAGGGGTCACTTTTTATATCTATTATAATAATTTGTGAGTTAGTTTGAATTAATTAATTTAATTTTAATTTATTTGTTTTAATTTATTGATACTTCATATTATTTAATTGAACTCGTATTATCTGAAATATAATTTAATTTTAAATATTACTAGCTGTTTCCCGCGACTCCGTCTGAAGGGGGTGATCCATTTGCGGACTTAGGCCGGGGCCGCACTGGTAAGGCGACCGGCGACGCGACGCAATGGCGACTAAATCAAACATATTTGATTTAGTCGCCGTCGCCACTGCGGCCGCTGCGCCCGCTCACATAACTCGAACTATGTTTGATTTAGTCGCCGTCGCGTCGCGTCGCCGGTCGCCTTACCAGTGCGGCCCCGGCCTTCAACACCGTCGGATTTGCTCGCTGGCTCTTTATGCATACTTGAAATTCTAAAGTCCGCAGACTTTTAAGTGCTCCATTGGCTGTTTAGACCTTTGGCTCGCGAGTTCGTTGGCGTACCGGCGGCGGTTTTGCTCGCCAATGGATCACCCCCTTGAGAAGAATAGGGGAAAATAAAATAGTCTACAAGTTACTACCTATTCTCAGACCTACCAATATAGAGAAAAAAGTTTTATAAAAATCGGTCAAGCCGTTTCGGAGGGGTTCGATAACAAACACCGTGACACGAGATTTTATATATTACAATATCTAATCTAATACCTTTAAACGAGCAATTCTTGTATATATGTATATATATATATATATATATATATATATATATATATATATATATATATATATATATATATATATATATAATCAGGATCTCGGAAACGGCTCCAACGATTTCGATGAAATTTGGTATGTGAGGGTTTTCGGGGATGAAAAACTGATCTAGCTATGTTTCATTTTCAGAAAATCGCTTTTACTCGTGTTTTCCGGCTATTTTTGTTTGCATTAGAATATAAAGCTAAATTTCGCCGACTTCGAGCAGATCATAATGGCACATTAGAAATCGGGTGGTCGCGCATCCAGCCGACCTCGGTTCGATTCCACGTTTTTTTTCAAGATTTTTAGTTTTTTTTTTTAAGTTTATTTTTTATGAGAAAACGTCAAGTTTCTTCTTTTGTGAGAAAAAGTTACTTTTTTGTGAGAAAAAGTTACTTTTTTGTTAGAAAAAGTATTATAGGGAACGTGCAGTAACTATAGGCGGCAGCACTAATGCGACAGAAGAGACACTATGCGGACAGTAAAACAAACTTATCAAGGTAAAACATTCAAATTGATGGCACCCTTATGGCACCAGTTGGCAGCACCGTCTATGTGCACGTTCCCTATTGGGAGCACAGAACAGGAAAAGCCGGTTGTCTGTAAAGTCGGTTTACGGACGATAGTTTAACGTGACTCACCCAACCCCCCCCCCCCCACCCCCTCCGGTGTTTTTGTCAAATATCTTGAAAACGGTGCATCCTACGGCAAAATCAATGAAATTTTCATCCCCCCTTTAACACCCCCACGCTCCCTCCCCCGCATCCCCTCCCCCCTCTCACCCCCCCCCCACCCCCACCCCTCCGGTGTATATAATCAGGATCTCGGAAACGGTTCCAACGATTTCGATGAAATTTGGTATTTGGGGGTTTTCGGGGATGAAAAATTGATCTAGCTTGGTCTTATCTCTGGGAAAACGCTTGGTACCGAGTTTCTGCCCGAGCAGAGCTCGGTCGCCCAGGTACTTATTGTTTAAATTGGTAACTATCACTAAACATAGTATAAAATGATTATTATGTTACTAATAAAATATAAACGCAATTAAGTTCGAAATAAAAATTAATCGATTCATTCATTCATTATGTCCTTGTGTACCAAGGTCAGATTCAATTGTTAAGCTGCTGCTGTGTATATTATCTAATGATTGATAATTTTCCGAGTATGACAAAGAACTGTTCCAAATGACTGCTCTCTATTCTAAATCTGTAACGAAGTATATGGACTATCTGTCCATTGGACAGTAAACTGTCTGTATTAGTGCGGAATAGTTAATTGCCGTCTCTGTGTCGGACATTGATAAAGAAAGCGCTTCTGGAGATTAGCCGCTACGTCCTGAGTTATGTCTGGATTGCACTGAGAGCGCTTAGGGGATCGTGATACACTTAGGGAAATTAGAAATAACTATCGATTAAGTCGCTTGAAGTACAGTAAGTAAATATTTGGGCGTTGCGCACGTTTAATAGTTGCTAAAACGTTCATTGTTAATGCAACATTTTTGCTCGCTATACTTTTTGCTGACTTTACTGACATAGGGTTTTATATTCTCCAGGATTTCCCGTGCGAACGGGAATTATACAGGAGACGCAGATTTCCGATACTATTTAAACAATTTCAAAACTTCCTATTGAATAGTTGAAATATGGTACTAATAGTAAGCCGGTGTCCCAAAAATGGACGTGTGACGTAAATAAAAGAATTTTAAACATGGGCACCACTTTTGGGGGTAAATAAGAAAATATTTTACGCAGTCGGGTTTTTTTAAAACAGTTCTACAGTGTTATTAAGTACGTTTGCCATTGCGATATTTCGCAATATCGTAATTTTGCTAAAAGTAGTTATGTAATGTGTATTAAAATAGGTAATAAACTGCCAGATGTAACTAAAGATCTCACATTTACAAAATTTAAAAGAAGTCTTTAAAAATGGCTTGCCGAAAAATGTTTTTATAGCATACAGGAATTTTTAGATTACACTTAGTTTAAGTTTTTCATCAAACATGATGCGTTTAACAGCCGCCGTGACGTGAGGTTCCGAGAAGAAGGGCTAAATTCACTATAAGGTTTTCTTACTGTTAGTTTCACATGCCTTGCAAGGAATTTTATTGAAACCCACTCTGTATGTTTCAAACTCTTATTGTACCTAAAATTGCGTGAAATAAATGTTATGTTCATATGGTTTAAATTGTAAACAAGTTAACCAGTTTTTTGGCTCATTCGTTTTTCAGCGGTTACTGATTACCGACCGTCCAGGCATCACAGTACATAATTAATGAATAATCTTACTTTACTCTCCCATATTACAGGCAGAAAGGTTCCTTTGTGGCCCGCTCTGGATAATTACGGACGTTCTAGACGGATTAAAAAGGTTTTTGTCATTTTCTACGTTCTTTAGAAAGAGCGTACTTAATACTTTACTGTAGCTTGTTACACATTGGAGAAATTTGAAAACGGTTTTGCGAATCTAAGGTTCCGAATTATTAAGATATGAGTCATCAGAATCAGAAAACGTGGTAACCTAGTGGTGTGACCAATGGCCTTTCAAGTAGTGCTGTTGCGATAGCGATAGTCTGTCGTTGGGATCGTGAAACTATCGTGACCTTGAAAAACAGTCATACTATCGACAGTCCTATCGAAACTATCGACCCTTGACGATACTATCGATACTATTGATACTATATTGAGTAAAAATTAGGCGATACTATAACGATACTATCGATGGTATTGATAGTATCGTCTTTTTTGACGCGATACTATCGATAGTATTGCAACATATCGATATTTTCGATAGTACTATCGCATTATCGACTATTTCTCAATGTCAAACTATCGAAAGCGAAACTATCGCTATATCAAAAACACTGCTCTCAAGCAGAGTCATGGGTTCCAGTCCGGGCTCGCACCTCTGCTTTTCTGGAATTTATGTGCGAAATTACATTAGAAAATTTACTTAATGAGTTTTACGGTGAATTATCGCGAGGAAACTCACAAACTATTGTAATAATATTAGTAGTAACTACAATTGTTTTGATATACATATCGACGGTTAAAAGGCAAAACGCATGAAGCGACACTTTTATACATATTTGACAATAGCGAATTTTTCTCCGTCGTTTTCTCCGTCGTTTCTAATAGTGGGCGCACTTTGTCGCTTCGTTGCCCCGCGTAGTCGCCCTGTCTGTAAACGGCCGAGTAATATATCCCACAAGTTATTAACTTACTTACTTTTATTACGCTATGTTCTTACACGTAATAGTTGACAACTACCTTATAGATGTATTGCTATGATCACTATAACTAAAAAATGCAAAAATAAAATCAAATTAAGTTATTTTTATAATTTGACGTAACGTGTGTTTTTGACGTACCTATTTGCTGAATTGTAACAATGGCAATGGAACAGTACAGAATCCTCCCTAATTATGCGAGTGCTGCTTGCATTTAGTCGATTTTACTAGTATATATGTAATTAGTGCTTTGGTTTTTGCTGTGTTATGCTGTGTTAGTTGTTTGGAATAAATAAATAAATCAATAATAAACTAGTCTAATTGTCTGAGATGAGCAAACATATGAAGAATGAATTCGTAGATCAATTTCAAGACAATTGAAGCACAGTACGTTATTTCAACAATTATAATAAAAGGCACATCAAGAATTTTAGTGAAAGTTTCAAAGCATTTTCTTAGTCGTCTACACAATGTTTGGAAAACGCCGCGTTTTTAAATTGTTTGACAAACGCATCATGTAAATGACAAAATTACTATTAAATGAGGGGTGTCCATTTGTACTCGCCTAACCACTTACGAAGTATCTCAGAAACATTTCGGAATACCTTGCATTTTTTGGCAACATGCTTCGTAGACCAGGTGGATCGGTGCCATAGACCCATGCATCCTAACTCGGGGTTCAAGAACTTTGTTATCCGCAAACTAAATAAAAAAAAAATATTTTATCTTATCATCATGATTTCAGGACGTCCACTGTTGCACATGTGCCTCCCTCATTGATATTCAAACATTACCGTTGGTAGCGGTTTGCATCCACCATGAACCTGCGGCCTTTACGAGATCATCCGTCCATCTCGTTGGTGGACGTCCCACGCTGCGCTTGCCAGTCCGTGGTCTCCATTCGAGAGCTTTTCGGCCTCAATGGCTATCTGTTTTGCGTGCAATATGACCTGCCCTGCCCATTGCCATTTCAACGAGCTAATTCGTTTGGCTATGTCTATGTCAGTGACCCTTGTTCCTCTACGGATCTCCACATTCGATCCCGTAGAGAAACCCCGAACATAGACCTCTCCATAGCTCGCTGAGGGGCTCTGAGTCTAGTCTTTTAGTTAAGAACTGAAAATAAAGTCGCAAGTTCGCTTGATTCTTTAAAGCATCCGATTTGCAGTGACTTGTCTTAACCTTAAGCTATAAGAATGTATTATTACTTTAAGTTTGTTTTATCCAAGGTAATGTGATGTATTACAATTTCAAATTTATTGAAATTGTTGTTTATAATTCAATGCAATAGCCACAACAAATCTCGGCCTAATTTGTCTACGTTTAATAGTTAAAATACGATTAAACTGATCAAACTGTTGCCAAACGTGCTTCCAGTTTGAACTTAGGTTTCGTTGCGAACTATATTATGCTGGCGTTTGTGTCGTCATTGTGCGTATGTTTACGTGTTTAGTTTTTAAATTGGTCCCACTAAAAAGCATTGCGGTTTGCTGCAACATTATGCTGAGTGCGCCCCAAATTAATCTAGTCAAAGTTTTTTTTCTTTGTATGTTTTCTGGCCTATGCCTTTTTTTTGGTGTATCGAATATGCATGGACTTAATACCTAACCAGGACTGAGTCAATCAAAAGTGACCCATATTACCAAGCCATACAGTTTAATAATGGCAACTAGAGACAGCGGTCCGAGAGATTACATACAAACTAGTGAAACTAGTGTATTGTGTCCCACTCGCACCATTACTTAAACACCCTAACTAGAACGAGATGTAACATACATACATACATACATCATCAGCCTATGTTCGTCCACTGCTGGACATAGGCCTCTCCCATGGCACGCCACTGAGCACGATCCTCGGCCACTCTCATCCAGGTCTTGCCAGCCGCCTTGCGAAGATCATCGCTCCACCGAGTCTGAGGACGTCCCACGCTACGTTTGCCGATCCGTGGTCTCCACTCGAGATGCAAACCACTAGTTATTTTTTTTACGGCCTCACTTTTTTGTCGCAGTGCAGTACTCAGTCCTGGTTAGGTATTAAGTCCATGCGAATATGTGTAAATAAATCTGTCTCTTTCTCTCTTTGCCAGCAAAAAAGGTCAAAAAGACAAAGGTCGGGGTGGCCATACTACTTGCGTTTAGGGTAATACTAACCCACAAGTAACTCCGGGATGAGCTATAACCGCCACAAAGCGACGCTGCAGCAACAATGGCGGTTGTGGCGGGGGAGGGGATGTTAATTGCTGTCGTTTGTTGGCGAGACGGTGATAAATGTTGACGGTTGTCACTTGGATTTCGGGGGTACGCACTGGGATGGCGAACGCGGCGTTTTAAGCACTCACCTAAACATTTTGAGGTGTAAACAAAAATTTAATAAAATTTAATAATATTCATAAAAAAACATCAAGTTACAAAAGTGCCATTAAAACTAGAAAAAACACTGCTTTCTAAGTAGGCAGACCTGTGCTTTAGGATAAGCAGTGCTCTTTTCAAAAATAAAATCAAATCACTATTTAAATTATAGGAAAAAAGAAAACGAAAGATTTAAAAAGAGTGTGCGTGTGCGTGTGTTTGTTACTCTTTCACGCTAAAAAAATTGGACGGATTTGTATGATTGTATGATATTTTGTATGGTACGTCGTAGAAAGCTAGACGTCTGGAATAAGGTCTACACTAATTTTTATTCCATGTAAAATCCCAAAATCTTTACCGCTAAATCTAGAGAAGATTTATGGAATTTTGTGCAGATCTTTGTCGTACAACGTATAGGAAGTCCACTATGTCATCATAATCAGTCATCAAGGAATCCACTGGTGGACAAAGTTCCACAACTATCGTTCCTGTGCTGCCCACATCCGACTGGTTCCTATGGAACTATGTACTTCCACAATTATCACGGGATTGGGATAAATTTCAAAAATGTTAGTGGTAAGTTTAGAAAAACGAAATTTGGCACGGGTGATTTTAAAGAACATCAATGAACAGCACGACGTAATTTTTGGGAAATCCCGGGTTTTCCAATCGACTGCCAGACGGCGAAGCCGCAGGTATAAGCTAGTAACCTTAATGTTTTCAACTCCTGATCACTTGGTTTTCGCCATCATTCCAGCTTATATACGTCCCACTGCAGGGAAAAGGTCTCTCTCTTCGCAGGTGTATGCAGGTTTCCTCACTTTAACTTGATTTTGTTTAGAACTAACAAGCAAAAAAACTCCCATTTTCCAGCACAGTGCGTACTCAGGTCTCACTCTGAATTTAATCTCGAGAATAGAACAAGATTATACGCAAATATTACAATAATTTGACCGTCGGATGATATTTTTAATGTAACTCGAGGTAAGAAATTTTATTAAGAACTAGTCTTTACTCGCGGCTTTGCTTGCGTAAACAATTAAGTCTGACATTAGAATTGGAACCCCAGGATTTCCCAAAAAATCCCGAAGGATCTTCCAATGATTACATCGTGCACTTCACTATAGTTCCCTATCCTGGGCATGCACCTGCCAATCGAGCTGAAAAGCGCTCAGGTCGTCCCACCATCTCCTCTTGGGTCTGCCTCTGCTCCGTTGGCCATCCCTCGGAATCCATTCGGTATAGTTGCTTAAAAAATAAAATCCCGAAAATATTATTAAAATCCCGAGGGAATATTGGGATTAAAAGTAGCTTTTGTTTTATTCCGCGTCCAGATCTGGGAACACGGTAGTGCCCCTGCCAGGACGTGCTACTACTTCAGAAACTATTGTATAACAACAAAGTAATGAACAGCAATAAATTGAATACATAAATAATTGTAATATATATGAACTTTTTTTAATTTTACGCCCATTGGTAGCAAAATCAAAATCAAAACGTTTATTCTGCAAGTAGCCCGCAAAGGGCTCTTTTACAATTTTACATGTCTTTCGTAAGGACCATCATTGCCAAGAAGAATGCGCCGCAAGAAACTTGGTACATTGAGTCTCCCAATGAGGCTGGCATAGTCACACAGGTGCACTTAAGCCTCGAAAAAAAAAAGAGGAAAAAAAAAAGAAACTTGGTAGAAAGTCAACCAAACTATAACTATAAATTAAAAATTTAAATAACCCCCAACGAAATTAAAGCTAAGATCCCTTCCGTAGCATACAAAAGAGCTGATAACTTTGAAACGGCTGGACCAATTTTGATGAAACATGTCTAAGAACCATCGACAAGAAACCTTCTTTCAAATAAAAAAGCCGCATCCAAATCGGTTCACCCATTTAAGAGTTATGATGCCACAGACAGACAGACAGACACACACACACACACACACACACACAAACAAACATAGCGGTCAAACTTATAACACCCCTCTTTTTGTGTCGGAGGTTAAAAATAAAATAAAATAGCAAAACGACCAAGCCAGATATTTTGACTAAGGTTGCTCTAAATGAGATCTGATAACTTTTTGAATGTGTGAGGTATATAATATCATCTTGGCAACATTTTACATGAAAATGATTTTAGTGGGATATCTACATACCAAATTTCAAAGATAAAGAAATAAAAAACATACACTTACGCACGCACACGCTCACAAACTATCACCTTTATAATATAAGAATTCCAATTCTCTAGTAACAGGAAAAAAAGTTGGTAGCGTAATTACATTTATTGTAAGTTCACGAACTTCTCGTCAAAGAATGTTGACAAACCATTAATAAAATAAATGAGGATAATGAATATTTCTTTTACATTCGCTATCGCTTTTGTACACTGAAAGCGGCAGATATTATTATAATGTGTTCTTGGAATTTCACAAAGTAATATGCAAACTAATACTGTTATTCATAAAAAATTACCATTTTTATTTAGCTGAATGGTGTTTTGTCCATGGCTTGATAAGGTACAAACAAAGGCTTGGTAAGGTACATGGGTTAAAGACAAAGACAAACGAATGGGAAGTTAACATAAGCTTAGCAAGAATTTGTAAAGAAGAGGGTAGATTTATACCAATAAATAAAAGAGTAGGAGAGTGGGTAGAGTGTCGATCGCGGTCGGTTGTTCCTAAACGCGAATTACCCAAAAAAATTTTTTTTTTATGAGTTTTCTATTTTATCTTCTGTATTAAGTTGCTATTCCTTTGTTGTTATATGGTGGTGGTGTAATAGGTAAGTTTTTCCTTGGTTTAGTTTGGATTTAAACCCGTAGATTAGTTTAAACTTATTTCCTTTTTTTTTTCTGTGGTTTGGCGGGTAGTCTATGCCAGCTTTCTCATGGATGAGATTGCTGGCTTAGACGACCCTGGAGGAGGGAATTTTCGCTCAATTGTATCTAATATTGATCTGTCGCAACATGAGCAATTTGAGAGAGAACAAGCGAAACTTACTTTCCTCACGATGAAGGATATTGCGGGGAAAAAACGTGCGATTAGAAATCGCCAAAAAAATAAAAATGTTAATAAAAGTGACAGTGAGCGATCCCGTTCAAGGTCCACTTCATCTTCTGGGGATTCAACGCAAAACTTAGACATCGATACTCAAAGAGATACACCGCTCCCCTTAGGCCAAAATGTCTTAAATCAGACCTTGTCATCAGTCTCTCCTCCGGAATATTTAGTTACGCAGCCTCCTACTCAGACTGAAACTCAAACTCCAGCGTCCCCTGGCATCCCCTTTACACCGATAGGACGAGAAAAATATTCTGAACGTGATCAGGGTCCCTTCGTTGTACACGTTCAGAGGATAGAAGTTTCCCCGGACGCAGGAACTATTTTGCATCCGGTAGCGTTTGGTTTCTTTTTACAAAAAAGAAAAAGGGAATTCCCCAATATAATTGATGGTAGTGTTAAAAGGATAGGGCGCAACAGAGTGTCTATAAATTTTCATACTGCTAATGACGCGAACTCGTTCCTAGATTCCCCAACATTAACTCATCACAAATACAAGGCATCAATTCCCTCTTTTAATGTAACTAGGATGGGATTAGTGCGGGGTATTCCGTCTGATTGGTCCCCCGAAGAGGTATTGGAAAACATCCAGGTTCCCGATAACTCAGGAGGTGCCCGCCCTGTGAAGGCTCGCAGGCTTAATTATAAAAAAAATAATCCAGATGGCACGTACTGCTGGCTACCCGCACAAACGGTAGTTATAACCTTTGATGGCCAAGTCCTACCGAAGAGAATTTTTATATGTCTAAACTCTCTTCCAGTAGAACAATATGAACTACCAACCATCCAATGTTTTCGTTGCTGCCGTTTCGGGCACACTAAAGAAAAGTGCCGTTCTTCTAGCCCTCGTTGTTTCCGCTGTGGTAACTCCCACACAGGTGATTCCTGCAGGGTTGATGCCGAGGAAGGCTACTGTTGCAATTGCCCCCAAGGTTTAGGTTCGGGTCACTTTGCCAACAGTAAAAAATGTCCGGAATACAACCGACAGCTTTTAATTAAAAAATCTATGACTAGCGAAAATATCTCATATGTGGAAGCATCTAATCTGCATACTAAAATCACCCGTAAATCTTATGCAAATGCAACAGCTTCTTCTTCAGGAGCATCTACGTCATATAAAAAAACGTTTTTTTATACCCCCCGTTCTCCTCCGCCGTCTCGTAAAGGTTATGACAAAAAAGCTCACGATGCCATTACAAGAGAACCAGTAATCAACACAGGCCCAGTTTTTCCGAATAAACCTATTGAACAATCTAACGAAGTCATCATCAATGAGTTGATCAAATTGCTTTCTTATTTTGTAAAAGTATTCTCTCCTTCTAGCCCCCTGGCTGATAGTTCTTTGTTATCCCACGTTGCCCCGTTTATTTCTTCTCTTCTGTTTTCTTCTAATAATGGATCAAGTAGTAATTCAGTGGAACTGCCGCAGCATAAATAATAAGAAAAACGAGCTTCTCTTTTTGATTAATAAATTTAACCCTTTTATTCTAGCCATATCAGAGATATGGCTAAAACCTGATTATAACTACAAATTAAATAGTTTCGTTACTCTGACTGACTGCAGGGCGGATGGTCGAGCTGGATGCGCTCTGTTCATCAGAGACCATTGCCCTTTCTCTCCTATCCCAACTCCTCGACGCAATACAGGTTGGCATACAGTCTGTGCTCGCGTTGGAGACATAACCTTCTTATCTTTATACTTGCCTACTCCCTCTTCCGAAATTCTTTCCGAATTAAAACAATTAATCGGGACCCTACCTCAACCCGTTATTATCTTGGGTGACTGTAATGTCCATCACCGTGTTTGGGGGTGTGATAAAAATGACTCTCTAGGTGATCAACTTCTAGAGATATTAGATTCAGTTAACTTGTGTCTGTTAAACACTGGCTCCCCGACATTACGCACCCATCCTAACCAAGCTATTAGTGCAGTAGATTTATCCCTTAGCTCTCCCTCACTGGCCTCTCAGATCTCCTGGGAAGTCCTTGATAGCACTTTCGGAAGCGATCACTTCCCGATTCTTATCAGGCTTCCCTCCTCGTCTCCAATGCGTCCTCCTGTTGTTAAGCCTCTTTTAGTATACAACATTAATGGAGGAGACTGGGACTCTTACAAGCTTTGTCTTGAAGCTGAATCTAAGAATCTGCCTTCAATCGCCCCTAACTCTATACAAACCTGCTCTGATGCCCTAGTACTTGCTGTTAAATCTGCAGCGGATAGAGTTTTTCCCCTCAAAAATTCGGCTACAGGCAAATTACCTTCTCCTCCTTGGTGGGACAAAGACTGCACAAATGCAGTTAAGAATAGAAAGAAAGCTGAACGTGCATACTCCGCTAATATGTCAACAAAGAATTTCGAGATATTGGGAAATATTATGTCTGAAACTAAAAAACTACTCAATGACAAAAAGTTTGAGGGTTGGAAAAATTTTTGTTCCTCCCTAAATCCTGTCACACCAGACGCCTTAGTGTGGAACAACATCAGGAGATTTAGGAGATCATATAACCCTCGATCCGTTTCTTATCCTCCGTCAAAAGAGTGGGCTGAATCTTTCCTGTCAAATATAGCTCCCCCTTATGTTCCGACTTTACATGACCTAAAAATCGAATCACAGATCGTCGAGTCAACTGACCCTTTAGATCAACCGTTCTCTATGCAGGAGCTGAATAATGTTCTTAAGTCAGTTAGGGATTCTTCTCCAGGTCACGACGGGATTCCATATTCTTTCATAGCCTAAGCCGGGGAATCATTCCTTAAATATTTTCTTAACTTGATTAACTGCATATTACTTTCTGGTCATCCTCCATCCTCTTGGAACTCCCAGTTGATCTTGCCAATCCTTAAACCATCCAGGGATCCCAAAGATCCACGTTCCCACCGTCCTATAGCACTATCATCAGTCCTAACTAAAATTTTAGAACATCTTATAAAAAACAGACTTGAGTGGTTCATGGAGAGTAATAACCTTTTTGGAAAAACCCAGTTTGGTTTTAGAAAAGGAAAAAGTACTATAGATAGCCTTGCCATTTTTACGTCTGATATAAGACTCGCATTCTCGCGAGGAGACTCGGTTGTTGCTGCTTTCTTGGACGTGGAGGCTGCCTACGACAATGTACAGCTCCCTATTCTCAGGGAAAAATTCCGCAAGCTGAGAATCCCGGAGAGGCTGGCTAACCTTGTGGGTAACCTTCTTGCAGAACGACAGATAACTTTTTACGGGAGAGACCCTCGAATCAACCCATCGAGCATAGTCTGGCGGGGACTGCCTCAAGGTTCAGTACTCAGCCCATTGCTGTACAACTTGTACACTCATGACCTGGAAGATTCGGCCGGAGCTTCCCATATATTACAATATGCTGATGATTTATTGCTCTATGCATCAAGTAGAAGTATAGAATCGGCATCGGAAATGATCTCATCATCTTTGTTGGAAACAAATACCTGGCTAATAAACAATGGCTTATCTCTCTCATCTTCTAAAAGTTGTGTCGTGATATTCTCTCGAAAAAAATCAATCCCAAATATTGATATATCAATAAATGGCTGTGCAATCCCTGTTAGTCCCCATTTTAAATTTCTTGGAGTAGTTCTGGACTCGAAACTGAATGGTGAAATGCATTTCGAACATGTCACTAAAAAATGTGAACGCAGTCTCAATACTCTCAGATGCCTATCTGGGGTATGGTGGGGCGCTCATCCAGCCTCTCTCAGACTTTTATACAACGCCACTGTAAGAAGTGTGTTAGATTATGGTTCTTTCCTACTGGTCCCGGGCAACAAAACAGGCTTTCGAAAACTTGATCTTATTCAATCAAAAGCCTTACGAATTATTTTAGGAGCAATGAGATCCAGCCCCATAAATGCTCTCCAAGTAGAATGCGCTGACCCTCCCCTCGATTTACGCAGGCAGTTCCTGGCTGACAGTTATCTATTTCGGTCCCTTCAATTTTCTCATCATCCTATTATTAACAGATTATTTGACCTTAAATCTATAAAATGCTGGAATAATGGTAGACCTCCCTGCCTTGTCAAAAGCTTTCAAAAATTCCAATGCATCAAGGACTTAATTTTGACATCTGCCACAATGACCCACATGCTGATGAATATCTTCGTCAAATTCTTAGTAGGGAGTGGCATGACTGGAATACCATTTATTGTGACGCATCTAAATTGTCTCTAGCTGGATGCGTAGGAGTGGGAGTATTTCATTCCCAGTATAATATCGTCCAAAAAATCAAATGTCCTCCGGAAACCTCCGTCTATACAGGGGAATGCATGGGGATCTTGGAGAGTGTTAAATATATTCTGCTTTTTAAATTAAGAAAAACTCTAATTTTCTCTGATTCCCGTAGTTGTTTACAGGCTTTACTGTCGAACCCCTTTTCAGTTAAATTTCATAACCCAGTAATTTACCAGATTAAAGACAAACTAGTAGCGTGTAAAGCAAGAGGATATGAGGTTACCCTGGTTTGGGTCCCAGGTCATACGGGTGTCAGTGGAAATGAAAAAGCTGATCAAGTTGCCAAGGAAGCAGTAGTATGTGGGGACAAGGTACCTTTTCGAAATCATTGTCATGACATAGTACCTCTGGCTTCCCAATACTTGATTCAAGCATGGGCGTCATACTGGAACAAAACAAGCAAATCTCGAGGTAGGCTTTTCTCTTTAGTTCAACCTACAATCTCTAGAAAGCCCTGGTTTGCTAGAACGTTTATTCCAAAACAGTTCTGTTCTACAATAATACGGATGCGCTTAGGGCACTGTTGTACTCCATCACATTTAGCAAAAATTCATATCCGTGACTCCTCGCTATGCGAATGTGGTTTGGATGACGGTGACCTAAATCACATCTTCTTCGCTTGTCCTCTATATGATCATTTACATTTGTATAATGAACTTATAAGGCTTAAGGTTTCTTTTCCAACCCACATTCTGGATCTGTTGCAATCAAAAAACAAAGATATCTTTATTTCGTTAGGTTTGTTTTGTCAAAAAAACGAACTAAAATTGTAGTTATGTTTAGTAGTTTGTAGTTAAGTATGTATATGAAACTCTTTAATGTTGGTATTTAGTCTTTAATTAATCTCTTACTAACATTCCCACATCAATGTATTCTTGGAAGAATAATTCTTTACTGTACTTACTAACCCTTTTATTTTTGCTGTGTGTGTGTTCTTTTTTACTTTACAGGAATAGCAACTAATTCTCCTTCGTATTTTTTTTTTCTCCTCCGATTCTTTTTTCTGCATACCAAATCGACATGACGCTGGCTCAATCTGTAGGCATAGCCAAAGAAAACAAAAAAAAAAAAAAAAAAAAATAAAAGAGTAAGGCCCTTCGCACTTAAGGCCTGTGTACGAACCTCTGTGAATTTGTATTGCGGTAGATGCTTAGAGACCAAATCGTTGGGTATTAGAATTGGTCTCCGCCCCGTCTCTTCTATCTGCTTTGGATCGCGACGCTTCTATACATTTAGTATGAAAACTGATTCATGGGGCGCCGCGACTGCGACGTGCCCCCGTCCCACATCTCTTCTGTGTGGCTTGCGCCTTAGATACCCAAATCGCCGGTAATAGAAAATGTAGGTAGCTTTGTGTATGAAGGACCTTAGAGGAGGGGGGAGGGGGGGGGGGGGCTGTCGTTCAACAGTGGACATTGTACCAGCTAATTTGGATGATGTTAAAATTTTTGTCAATTGGGCATTTTTATTTTTTCTTGTACCTTTTGACTTTTTTTTAAATTCGGAGTTGTGTGATTTCTGCTCAGAATCACGAGCTCTTTCGATCCTACTAGGAGACAAAAGTGTCCAAAAACTTTCATACAATTTTTGATTCCTCCATTCCGTTACGGTCATATAAAGTCTATGAAAAATGGTAACGGAACGGGAAAAAAAACTTTAGACACTTTTTTTCTCCTAGTAGGATCGAAAGAGCTCGTGATTCTGAGCAGAAATCACATAAAACTTTCCGAATTAAAAAAAAAGTCAAAAGGTAGGTACAAGAAAAAATAAAAATGCCTTACACTCGGAACTTAAACTCGATAAATTACTGCTAAAAATTACTCTACATTTCGGCCATGGTGTCAAGTAGACTGTAGGTTATCTATGACGTTCGCACTGCCGCGCGAGTTTTTCGAACCACCCGCACTTGATTTTTTTTTGTTTTTGTTGATTGTGGTGTGGTCTAATACACTCTTTTCTTCTCTTCTTCAAGGTCTTTTTAAAGACAATTCAAAAAAGATCTTAAACATTTTTTACGTTAATAAGAATTCCTATATTGTCATTTTAGATAACTATAGTTTCTTATCTGGTCTGAAAGTAGGTAGGTACATTGTTAAGTGTTAGAAGAATGATAATAAGAACCACCGTCGAGCTAAAGCAGAACTTTATCTTAATAAAAAGATCTGTTCTGATGGAATTGTGTTAATTAGAAACTTTAACTAGTTTCTTCTCTTAGCTTGAAGTTTTTATGCTGTTATAAACAGTTGGAATTCAACTGTACATCTTTTTTGTTTCTAATTTTGCATTTCCATTTGAATTGTTAAATAATTTAGATAATCCTTTAATTACTACTAGATCGTACTGAAACAGTAGGTGCTTGCGAGGAAAACTTATTGGCGATTATCTTATACTATGTAGGTATAAGGTTCTAATAAAATACTTAATTTAAGAAACATGTTGTTTTGTGGTTGTTATCAATCACTATAATTATACATTTATGTCAAAGTTTGAGTTTGAAAAATAATAAGAGCATTCTACATTTGTTTTAACTTATTTATTACCCGACTGCGAAGAAGGAAGGGTTATGTGTTTGACCCGTATGTATTGTTACGAGCCGTAGGGTTCGTTAGATAGATAATACGCCTTTAACGTAAAACTAATTTAATTGAACAAAAAGGAATCTCTTTCAACACTAAACTTATTCACTTAAATCACTTAGTAATCACTTTGATCTCTCTTCGATGTTTATCTCTCGGTATCTCTTCCAAAACTGACTCTGTCGGAACCTTGTCTGCCTTTATATAGGTCCAGTGAATCGGTCCACAAAGTTCGAGAACATCCAGCTAGAACTCTCTGGCACAGTCTGGAATATTCCGGAAACAGGATCATCTGTCTGTCTCTTTCACGAGTACGCTATGTTATCTCGCTCGCACACTTTTCTAGAATGTTCCGGAACAAGATCGTCTGTCTCTTTCACACATATAGGCTATCCTTGTCACACACCTTCTAGAATGTTCCGGAAACAAGATCGTCTGTCTCTTTCACACATATAGGCTATCCTTGTCACATACCTTCTAGAATGTTCCAGAGACAGGTGGACTGTAACTTGGCCTGAATCGGCCTGAAACGGGTTTTCAGGAAATGGTGTCATGTGACAGTTAGTGTCCTGAAACGGCCTGAAAACATGTTTCAGCCTGCTGAAGATAATGCTAACTTGGGGTAATTTGTGATTTACCGTTATGTGTTAGGACTTCTTCCAGAACGGCCTGAAAACAGATTTCAGCCTGCTGAAAACGACTGCAAGTGCTACTAATTTCATAAAAATGTTTTTACTGGTTTCCCGTTGACCCATCTCCGTAACATTATGTATGTATGTATGTCCATTCCTATGTCCTCTCGTAACTACAAAACGGCTGAACTGATTTTGATAAATGATACGTCATTGGATTTGTCTTGATAACGCGAGTAACACTGAATACATGAAATTCTTGAAAAATCAAAATGGCGGATTTTAGGCGCCAAATAGTGAGTCTTCAAAAAAATTTTTTTTATTCAATCCTATCGAGTAGGGTATCAAAATAAAGGGATTTTAAAAGAGATTACAAAAATATATACAAGTCATGTGTTTAAATTTAATTTGGAATAGTAAATTGGCAATCAATGCATTAAAACGACGACGTACCTACCTTCTTACTAAGATATCTTCTTTGAGCAATAATTTTCTCTATGAAACCCATGTGGATAATTAAGTACATACATATTTCAAAATTGGTTTTGAACTTAACTAAATAGCAACGGATTCCTAATTCAAATACTCAATAATTTATCTGGGTCGCAGGAGGTTACACTAAAAAGCAAGAAATAAAAAAGTAATTAAAAAAACTAAAAACCCGCCTGCGGTGTAAATAAAATAATAAATTAAAAAATCAAAAAACCCGCCTGCAGAAATACTGAAAAGGTGGAAACAAGATATAAATTAAATGTTCAATATTTGTTATTGAACATTTAATTTATATCTTGTTTCCACCTTTTCAGTATTTCTGCAGGCGGGTTTTTTGATTTTTTTAATTTATTATTTTATTTACACCGCAGGCGGGTTTTTAGTTTTTTAATTACTTTTTTTTTAAGAACTTAAATGTAATTCGTAATTCTATAAAAAGGGTACGAGTATATAGTTGGAAATATATCAATACACTAACAATAAAAGTCTCTAATAATAGCGCAGTAGGATTGATCCACATGACTCCAAAACAGCCTTAACTTGTTAAATATTCATAATACAATTTTTTACGAATTGCGGCAACAAAACCCTTTACGGCACTATTGGGAACTCGTCCTTTCACATCTTTTTACCTAAGAATTGGTAGCTAGCGTAGTTCAGAACTTCTCAATAGTGGTTAGAAAGGGAGCTTTCTGCTTTTACAAGCATTTATTTAACACAGGTACGATGTTTGTTTGGTGTAAGCCGATGTAGCTTAATGTTGATTTCAGGCTAATTTATAAGTATACTAGCTGGTGTCCGCAACTTCGTCCGCGTTAATCATTGATGCTCCGCTCCTATTGTTCGTAGCGTGATGTTATAATAGCCTTCCTCGGTAAATGGATAATTCAATACAAAAATATTTTTTCAATTCTAACCTGTAGTTGCTGAAATTAGCGCGTTCAATCAAACAAACAAACTCTTCAACTTTTTTCTTGTTAAATATATTATCAACCTTTTCAACAAGTGTAAAAGTGACTTTCATGCAATATTTTTGACACCTTATCTAGTATATATATTTTTGAGATATAACCGTACATGTTCAAGTCAAAATTGAATAAAATAAAATTTTGCTGTAACTTAGTTTTTAAGTATTCCCTCTATGATATGATAGCATAGTTTAAGTAAGCAATGGATAGCTGTTATTGGCCTTGATGATGTAACAGATTATGTACTATATTGTATATCTACGGCTGTTGTTATCCTTATTACAAATAAATAAAAAAAAATAAAAAAAATGGCACGAGTTTCAAAATAGCTTTACTACTTACCAAATGGCCTAGTGGTTAGAGAACCCTGACTACGAAGCTTGAGGTTTCGGGTTCTATTCCCGGTCAGGCAGATATTTGTGTGAAAAATACGAATATTTGTTTTTGAGTCTTGGATATTTAATATGCATTTAAGTATGTATTTATCTATATAAGTATGTCTATCCTTTGTCTAGTATCTACCCATAGTACAAGCTTTGCTTAGTTTGAAACTAGGTGATTTATTTATTTATCTAGGCTTGGTGCTGAAAAGAATGTACCTAATTATTTTATAAACAATAGTCTAATAATATAATTATTATATAACTTTTAATTAGAGTTATATAATAATCGCTTACTCTATAGTTTTGTTGTGGTAATTTTTGTCATATTACCATAGTTTTATATCAAAACTTTCTCATTATTAAAGAAATTTTGCCTGTGTAAGCTCCCGGTCTAAATGTTTTATATATCGCCGCCAAGGGATTGAAATTTCCCAAAAATCCTGCTTAAAGGTTCAGTACAACGGAACTCCATTACTTTTGTCCTACGAAACCTTTCCCCGGGAATTTAATAGTACCCCATTATTTGTAGCTGCTAACCTGGTTATCAGAATTGGTCTGATTTTACTAAATATGAGCCCCTGGTATCATAAATTTGACCGGCATTTTAGGTTATAGACTAATCAGCCCTCGCATTTACCACTTTCCCGCGAGAATTATAAAATGTTTCGGCACAAAAATCATCATTAATATTTCAGCCAAAATAAATCCACTGCTGAAGCTGAACATAGACCTCCTCAAAGGTTCGTCAAACATCCAACGTGTTCCCGCAACCTCAACCACGTTGTCGCTCTATCTTGTTGGAGGCCTACCTACACTGCGTCTTCCGTGCAGAGGAAGCCTTTGAGAACCTTTTTGCTCCATCGGCAATCAGTTCTATAGGTAACGCCATCAGAGTTGAGGCCACGCACACAACCACATCTCATGTAATGACAGCGGGATTTTGACGTTATGTTGACGATAAACCACGATAAACGTTAACACAACGTCAAAATCCCGCTGTCATTACATGAGATGTGGTTGTGTGCGCGGCCTCAACTCTGATGGCGTTACCTATACGAGCGTTTTGTCCTGCCCACTGCCACTTGAGACTGGCGATCGTTCGAGCTCTGTCGGTGACTTCATCACTTCTAGTGCGATCCCGCAGAGAAAATCCGAGCATAGCCCTCTCCACTATTTTCTGAGTGACCTTGAGCCTATCGTAGTGGCCACGTAATTTAAATAAATGTAACTTTAACAAAAGATGCAATATTCCCTAAAAGTTTTACTTTTTTTTCGTCGATTTCAAGCGTTTTCCCCATACAGTCCACTTACTTAGTACCGTGTGAAATGAATATGTTTTAATTAAAATTTGAGGCTATCTTCTTGAAGTAGAGTACCTACCTACTAGATTCAGGTTTAAGGACTAAAAAGTATAGTTCAACCGTTTTATAGTTTTTTCATACGAAACGGAAATATTATAAAGCTCTGTGGCAAACTTTTGGTAATTTTATGGATTGCGTGGTTGCCGTAATTTAATTAAGTCGTATATTATATTATATTGCTCCCTACGGGGATTAAGCGAGGTGGGAAGTCAAAAGAGGTACTGACACGGAAAATACCATTTTAAATGTGTTGATGTTATACTAACAAGTGGCGTGGAGTGAAGATATTATCCGGTAAGTAAATAAACAAGGTATATTTTTCTTCCAAACTGATCTACAATGTTATTAAATTACATAAATCTAATCAAAATCTATTGATTATTTTTAACACATAATTTTTAAATTCAATCTAATAATCAATCAATTTGTACTATTCGATGTTTTTATTACCCGGGTAGGTATGTCCTAAAACTGTGGCCAGTAATACCGGAGGACGGGCAGCAGTGTTTTTGATATTTTTTACCCCCAACACAAAAAGAGGGGTGTTATAAGTTTGACCGCTATGTGTGTGTGTCTGTCTGTCTGTGTGTCTGTCTGTCTCCCACTGCGGTTGCCAACCCGCCTGCCAAGCGTGGCGACTATGGCAACTACCCCATATGGCTGAGTCCAAAAAAGAATACCTTAGTCTCCGGCAGCCCCGCTATTCCAGGCTATGGTAGGCCTCCAACAAGATGCACTGACGACCTGGTTAAGGTGGCGGCTGGCGGGAACGCATTGGATGCGGATGGCGCAGGGCCGATCTGTTTGGTGAGCCTTGGGGAGGCCTATATTCAGCAGTGGACGTCTTTCGGCTGAAATAATGATGATAATGATGTTTTTATTTGTATTTTTTTCCTGCCAAATATATCTTTTTCTTGTGTATCTCTTAGCATAGTTTAAACCTCTTTCTCTCTCTTGCTAAAGATCTCGCACAAACGAAGCCACGCGCCCAGACTAGTAAAAAAAACAAAGAATCAAGCATACACCTCTTCAATACTTACCAAACCTACTTGCTAAATATACAAATATATATTTAGCACTCTCCATTCATAGGATAAAACCAGCAAATGACATAAAGTACCTAACACAACGTAGTATTATTACAGCGAATGCTTTTAAAACAAGTGTGTGGACGATACTTAACTGCATTATGGGGTCACCGTAAGAGGTACATGATCGCAAAGTGCACTTGGATATTTCTATATGTAAGCTGTGTTCACATTTGCGTTATTCGATTTATTTTATTTGGACCAACTGGGATATCATAGAAATACGAAGAATCAAAACACATTAGAATAATCTCCACTGACTGTCTGTTACAGTTTCTTTAAATGAGTAAATATTGGTGTTTTCTTACTCAGCATTACGAGCACTATTCATTTTTATAAACAAAAAAAAGTGTCATAGTGAAAATATATGGATCACTCACGTCTTAAGACGAGTTTAACTTGACTATGTTTCGGGCTAATCCGTAGCCCTTCTTCCCGGAGCTACACGTCACGGCGGCTGCCAAACATAACATAAGTTGAACTCGTTTTAAAAATGTGAGTGATCCGTATATTTTCACCCTGAGTGAGTCTCAAGGTATTTAAAAAATATGTCCTTATTTTTGAGGAAGTTTGTAACTTTTGTTCATATAGTTTGTATGGCTCGTTACGATATGGACACAAAAAAACTGTATGGAAAATTAGCATGAGCTTTACGGCGAAGGAAAATATCGTGAGGTAACCTGCATACCGACCGCTTTAGCCTAGTTGGTAGTGACCCTGCCTACGAAGCAAAAGGTCCTGGGTTCAAATCCCGGTAAGGGCATTTATTTGTGTGATGAGCACGAATATTTGTTCCTGAGTTATGGATGTTTTCTATGTATTTAAGTATTTATTTATTTATATAAGTATGTTTATCGTCGTCTAGTACCCATAGTACAAGCTTTGCTTAGTTTGGGACTAGGTCGATTTGTGTAAGATTGTCCCCTAATTTTTTTTTTTTTTATACACCTGTGAAGGAATTCAATGGAGTGTGTGACGTTCCGAATCCGCACTGGGCCCGCATGGGAACTACGGTCCAAGCCCTTTCATTCGTAGAGGAGGCCTGTGCCCTGCAGTGAGAAGTATATAGGCTGGAATGATGATAATGATTAACTAAAATCTTGTACACACGCTTTGTCTAAGCCAACTAGAGATAATTTTCCTGCCTGTGTATACTGGGCTTTAGGTAGGAAACTGGAGCGAGCCAGCAACCACTGGTACAAAGAAAATGGTTGACACACGGCGCTAACTTGAAATAACTCCGTAATGGAGGACATTCCAATACCTCGCCAACGTTCCTAGCAGTAGAAATAGCTTGGTTAGTAAATAAAAGATGAAATTACTGTGTAAAAAACAGCCAAGTACGAGCGGATCACTGAAATTTTGGAACAAAATTCTAACATTATCACGCCTATACCTACGCTAAACAGGTTCAACCGTTCTGAAGTGAGCTCACAATACATTCAGAAATTGATTATTATTTAAGACTAGTTGTTGCCCGTGACTCTCATCATCATCATCATTTCAGTCGAAAGACGTCTACTGCTGGGCATAGGCCACCCCGAAGGCTCACCAAACAGATCGGCCCTGCGCCATCCACATCCAACGCGTTCCTGCAACCTTAACCAGGTCGTCGCTCCATCTTGGTGGAGATCTACCTATACTGCGTCTTTCGGTCCGCGGACGCCACTCGGGAACCTTTCGGCCCCATCGGCCGTCAATTCTACGAGCGATGTGCCCTGCCCACTGCCACTTGAGTCTGGCGATTCTTCGAGCTATGTCCGTGACTTGATCTTCATTCATTCTTGCGCAGATTTCATCCCCCCATAGCCCTCTCCATCGCACTCTGAGTGACTTAGAGCTTTCTTAGCCCGCGACTCTGCCATACATCCGCACAAACTTTCACGTTTATAAGTATTAGTGAGGTTTACAGTGTCTCTGTTTCTTGGCCGGATCACACTCCACATAGCTACTTTGTGTAAGATCAAATTTCGTAGTTGCATGTAATGCATGTAGCCTAAGCCTAATTGCACATTAAACCACAGTATGCGCGTTAATAATTAAACAAGGAAGCTAATTTACGGTCAATTAGTGCGACGCGGCACTAAAGGATACTGTGACGTCACACTTAATTGTATGGCTGCTTATATTTTACTAGTATTCTACAGTGCTGCTAGCCAAGTGCGGGAAAATGCAATCAATAATATTTTCCATGTAAAGTTGGGTTTATAATGCAAAAAAATACGTACCGACTAATCTGAAGACCATAAATTATCAACAATAAATATACCGAATCGGTGAGTTTTAGCTATTAGTACAGTGAAGTCTTGGTAATATGGTCTTATAGTACTTTTGGCAGCAGCTCCGTCTGTCATAAGATTTTATCTTTATTTGTAATAATCTATCATCATTATCATCCAAGCCTATATACGTCCCACTGCAGGGCACAGGCCTCCTCTCAGAATGAATAATAATCTATGGATCTATATACTTTTATACCCTAATGTATCAAAGAGGTGAACTTTGTTTGTTTGTTTCATGTTTGTTTACATGTAGGATGTAGGGGGTAATAACTGGACATATAAAAAGACTTCATAATTTTTTTGCTAAAGGATAGCTAGATTAATTCAGATTAATATAGGTTACGTTTGGTCATTGCAATGTGCAAAGTTCTCAAGAGATGCAGACGGAATGGCGGGAAACTACAATTGACATTAGACACTAATTCACAATTTCACACTGTACTTATATTGTTGCGGTCCCTCGAGCAAAAAAGTATTAAAATAAAACGATTTTATTGGAGTTTTTTCAATCCCAATAATTGCATTCATTCCCAAGATTCGAAGAAGAAGAATCGTGCGCACGGAATCCCTCAAATGCGAATCCGACTAGAACTTGGCCAGTTTTTTTAAATTGTGATTTGTTTGTCCTTTAATTATGATGGCATTGATTCATTGCCTTTTCATCAAACAGAAACCTATGTAAATAGCCATATTAGTTTAACTTGAATATCCAAATTGAAACATCAAGTTACGTATCTCGTAAGATAACTAACATATCGGAATACCTTAGTCGGCAAACCGACATACATTAAAGTTGGAACGAGATATTGACATTTCCCAAAACGCGGCGTATGTCCAAAAGTTTCGAGGTAACTTTCATATACACGACTCAAGGTAATAGCTGCCAACGGTTTTCTTCATTATCAATTAGGTATACTACCTTCGTCATCATCATTTCAGCCGTAGGACGTCCACTGCTGGATATAGACCTCCCTCATTGATACCGAACTATTACGGTTGGAAACTCAAGCCGCTATGCAAGCATCCATCTTTAACAATCTTTAACTTTCTTTTTTCTTTTCTTTTTTAAAGTCTGGCAACTTTCCGAACTAAGTCAGTAATTTTAGTTCTCTCGCGAATATAAGTCTGCTAAATTTCAATCCTCTTGCTCTACGTAGTGGTTCAGGCTGTGTTTTGTGTGACAGTCAGTCTTTCATGTTATTTTTAGTGGGTATCTCCACGTATAAACTGAGGTGCGAAAATGAGAGATTTCTGGTTTTTCAAGTACCTACTTCTACTTCGAAGCCGATTTCAAATGAACAGAGACAAGCACCTTCTAAGCTACATAATTATTGTGTCTCATTTTGGAATTTGTTCCGAGATATTTCAACGAATACATCGAGCTCTTCATTTACCTGCATAAAAAGCACACGTGACATCGTCCAGCTGATGGTGACACTAAAACAAGAACAGCGTACTAACCGCAATAAACCTAATTATTATATTCCTCAGCTTTGTCTTCCATGTATTCACGTCATTCCCAGAAGCGTATGCCGTCACGCTACGAAACGGACCTTAAACGACCTCGCCATACTTCTAATCGCTCCCCTATTACTTCGACCATCCCGCAGGGCCTCTGGGGACCGTCCTACATTACAGTTCCTTGCTTGGTGAAAATTTTAAGTGCCATGACGGTAGACTTACAATTTAATTCGTCGTTTGTGCTGTCCCAAACTAGGCCAGATCCTTTTGCATAATTGAGCGTATGCGAGTAATTACGGATGGAAGTCTAATTTTGATGGAAATGCGGTGGCATCGTTATTTTGGGTTGTTTTATTCGAGGTATTTGAAGGCGAAACTTGCGTTTTTTTTAGCATTAGAAATAAGGTAATCTTGACGTGATTTTTATTGAAAAGCGCTTTTAAAAAATATTAACTACTTATTACTTACGAAACCAAAAGAGTGAAAATGACCATAATTTCCTTTCAAATTATTACATATTAGCTGTGACTATTATTTTTAAAAAGTGTATTTCAATAAAAAGACACTTCAAGATCCTTACCTTCTTTCTAATGCTAAAAAAAACTAAGTACGTATATAGTGTTGGAGGGTTGTTCCGAATCAATTTTACAAATATTTAATTTTGTGGACACATTTTTGTAGAAATGGCAGTAGATTCTGATACAGTTTTCAGTTATCTGGTAGAAGTACAAAGTTGTCTAATAAATAACTGAAAAAGCTATCAATATGAACAGGCAATTCGTAGGAAATGTGACCACAATAGTGAGGCGGTTGAAATGTTTGAATTATGACCCTGGTGTTTTAGAATGACGGTCTTTTGTCAGATGGAATATCGCTAGATGGCACTAATATCGTAAGATTCGTTTGACTATACACCTTGCTAGAGATAGGTTAATTTAGTTAAGTGGTGGCAGTTTGAAACTTTTGGAACCGGTGGTAGATTATTCAACATTCATAGGACCATCAATTGATGCCTAAATTAGACAAAATATTTTGACTTTTTTGTTTTAACCAATACTCAATTTTTTATTACTCTTCCACAATGTATGTTACAGGTGTTATTATTGATTGGTGGTTTTATATTGGTTCTCTCTGGTATTCTAGTAGCAGGCAAGACTTCTCTCAAGCGGGAACGTATCAAAATATATAAAGTTTAAAACGAATAATGGACGAAATACATAATGGTCATAATACATACTAAAATTTTCTATGAAACTATTGATAAAACGAACTTTTTTAATCATGTAATCTACAGATTGGTATAGGTTAGGTTAGGTTTATTTTACGAAAATCCTGTAAAGTTGAGAATTTCCAAGAAAATTGCATTATATTAAATGACCATTATGTATTTCGTCCATTATTAATTTTAAACTTTAGATATTTTGATACGTACCCCTCTCAAGTAGAGGATCGTGGGTTCGAAGCCGGGCTCGCAACTCTGAGCTCAACTGAAAGGCAGTTGTATGGTGTGTGAAGTTCCCAATCTGTCTAGGACCGCGTGGGAACTGCAGCTCGAACCCACAGGACAGGACAGGTTCTAAGAATCCTTCTAGGTCTGTTACCCTAGAAACTGGCTTCATTTTGTAGTTTTCAGAAATCCATCTTTGTTTTTATGCCCTTTACATGAGAGATAAATTCCCAGCGAAACATAGTGGGAAAATAGTACATTGTGCATCAAGGGCCGTAAGTAGAGGATTAATAACGAGAGTCTATTACAAGGCCGACGCCGAAGGCGGAGGGATTTTAATGACTCGAATTTGTAATCTCTTTACTGCCCGTGATACATAAAACGATTTTCATCACATTGCGAGGAAAAAAAAATAAAAAATAAAAAAATATTTTGTCTCTAAACACTTAAATTTAATAAAATAATGGCTACCCGCCAATAAAGATTGTCACTTTTTTTTGATCATCTACCATAGATAATGTAAATTGTGTTTAGTTTAGAATTCGAATCATACGAACAGACGGCACGGTCATACGGCCAGATTCTGCTAACATGTTAAATAAATAAAGTAAAATTATTTCAAATATGATTTAAATTTAAAATATAGAAATAACGAAGTTTCATGAAGCGAAGATAAGTTTTGCGTTGTAAAATTGGGTAATGGCTAAGTTTTAAAGATATAAATAAAACGTTGGCTGACTTAAAACCTTCTTAGTCTGAAATGACATACCTACTAACTTGTTTGCAAATTTTAAAACTAAGTTAGAACTCTCTTGGGAGGAAAAACTGTACGTAAATCCATAACTCCCTTAAGAACAATTAGGCCATTGTCATGTAGTATACAGGCACGGAATAACACCATTGACGAGCAAGTATGATGAAAAGATGGTTACTAACTTACTTTGATACGGGAAAGAAAGTTTGTTCCGTCATGGTTGGAACATTGTGTTACATTTAATTAAACTTTGTCAAACTGTGCGACAAAAGTACCTATTAAGTAGTGTTTAATATAGTTTTCAATGTTTAGTTTGAGCACAAAATAAACCTATTTATTTTGTGGTTTGAGCTAGTTTACATAGGTAATTAATTATAGTTTAGCTAGTAGTTCATCTCGTCAAAATAGTTGCAAAATAAGTACGGAAACAGAACGAGATTGGCCATTTATCTAAAGAGGATATTTTCATCTATTTTATTTTGCCTATAATGTGTCTATTAAATATAGCTATACTAATGGCGTTTCTGCCATATCAACATTGTCATTATTTATGTATTTTTTTTACTATTGTGGAATTAAAAACGGCCTAGATGTGGACCAAGAATTGTTCTGAATTGTCTTACGATGAATTACGGGTAAATATAATTTAAAAAATATAATTAACTAAGTAACGACATCTAAAGTGGAATGCAGAAACTTAGCTGAAACGCTCCACAAATCTTTCGTTTTCTTTACAATTCATAATTTAACAGACTTTTACAATATCGAATGGGGGAGACATACGTAAATTACTTTCATTGTGAGAGGAGGCCTCTGCCCTGCAGTGGAACACATAGGCTGGGATGATGACGATGGTGATGAATTAAGAATATTGTAGAGTCAACGTCATAAATAAGTGATTACTTTTGTACCCTGTCACTTTAACGTCATGTTCGAAAAGCCATACGAAATTATGTAACGACTAATAGCGACAAGGTACATAAATGATCACTTATTTATGACGTTGAGTACATAATACGGCAGTAAATCCCTTTCAATTTCCGAGTTGTAAATGTTTTGCGACGATCACTTACGAGCGACATGCTAAAAAAATTTTTGCATATGTGTGTATGATTTGACAAAATAATAGAAAAAAAATAACAGGTTCATAATTATCTTCAATCACACACATAGGTAATTCACTTAACAATTCCATCCAACTATTATAACATAAAAGGCGTAACAAACACACACACTTGACTCACATACGCGCGCGCGTGCACGTACGCACGCAAAAAAGAGCATAGACAATACGCGGTCTTTAGTCTACATTCACTTGCACTTTATAGGCGCAAGATCAATATTTGTACCAATAGCGAGGTTATGCACAAATCAGGAATTGGTAGCAACACGCGCATGCGCGATCCGTCACTATGCAGAGCGGGTAAAGTGCCGTCGTAAATAACCGCGGTGTAAGTTTAAGCGAGAGAGGGATAGAGTCCGTGGAAGTGGCTGGCTGGCATGTTCTAAAGGCTTTCTTATGAATGAGACCCATCGTTAGCGGCCACGTCTCAGTGCCGTAAGTCATTGCATAACTGGCAACACACACTGGTCAGAGACTTTTTGACTTGAGACACTGCGGTATTATTGCAAAATAAGATATTGAAGAGCTTCCCAAACGCTGCCCGCCCTGCCAAGTCGGATTCGTCGATTGACCTCTTTTTCAAAACTAAACCTTCCTAATTGAACTAACAAGTCTCAGGTAGATAGAGTCAACAACTTCGAGCGAAGAGTCTTCGATTATAACGGCTGGTGCAACATGGGCGTTCGACTTGACCTTCATCTTGTCCATTTTCAATTTAAGACCAAAGGTCGACATTGACATTGAGCGTGCCACACGCGTCACGTGCCGTCGCAGAGAAAATAATAAGTATTCTTCTACTATACAGTGTGACACAGCCATGGCGGACTAGTGGTTTTACCTATTGCCTTTCAAGCAGAAGGTCGTGGGATCTTTGATCAATTATAACTGTAGATCCACAGTCGCGCGCCCGAAAATGTCCGAGCCAAATGAGCGCCACTTTGATAAAAGTGGCCTTCTTTTTCTCAGTACGTTGCGTGAAATTGTCAAGTTTAGCTGTCAAGTGTCAACCGAAATTCGACTGTAATGAAGTAAAGGCTAGGTTCAAATTTCTGTGTAGGTGATGTTTTTAATTATTATGCAAACAAATAAAAAAGTTCGGACATTCTTTGAAGGGGATTTTGTTCGGCAATGTGTATCTTCAGTTATAATTGATCAAAGCGTGGGATTTATTTATTTCTTTATTTAATAATATACCTACCAACAGTGTTTACAAAGGAAATTACAGTAGATATTTACAATAGTTCTTATTCTACAGGGTTATTTTTAATTCACTGACATCCTCTTAACCCTGAATTCGTAACACTCAAACAAATGTTTTTTGTTTTACGACTTTTTAAAATGAAGCACTTTTTTTCCCATACAAGTACACGGAGTATCGTAAAAATAAGAGGAAATCTCAAATTTTCAAAACGTTATTACCTACACCAAAAATATTAAGTTATGACAAAAGCCGTAAAACAAAAAACATTTGTTTGAGTGGTAGGAGTTTAGGGTTAAAAGGATGCTAGTGAATTACAAATAACCCTGTATATGTAACACTAATAACAGGTATATCAACACTCAACGTAAATGTTATTTTATTGAGACTATATTAGCTGACCTGAAATTGAACTATAAAATAAATTTTGAAATTTGGCACTATTAAATGTTAGATATTATGGCTGGTTTACTAATGTTTCGGCGAAAAACTTTTCGCAAAATGATTCATTTGGCAAATTTTTCATTTCCCAAATGTTTATTTTTTCTGAAACTGTAAACTTTTCGGGATTGTTATTAAACAAACCTAACCCAACCTAACCTAACCTACAGGATAGTCCTGAAATAAATCCTGAATAGTTTACAGTTTCAGAAAAAAATTATCATTTGGGAAATGAAACATTTGCCAAATGAATCAGTTTGCGAAAAATAATTCGCCGAAAAGGCAGTACACGATTATGGTTATTTTTGAAATAATTTAACGGTTTTTGTCTAAATTATGTGTATGAGTAGTTGAAAATGACAACGTCTTTGTGTTCCAATTGCATTATAATATGTTCTCATTATACGGTTCAGAGGATAGAACTTACCAAGATTTCTTCTGACGATAAAATAGTTTTTATAGTGGATATGGTTGGTGGTTGATAGTCAATATTAATTTTTGACGCATCTAGAGCTCTAGATCTGAGCTGCAACTTTTCCCCGAAGGCGTATATTTCTCTATACAGGGTGTCCCGGTATCTAATAAAGTGGTCACAGCCGAAGCAAGATTAACAGCGCCAGTTTATTATTGTTTGCATAAAGGCGAGAACACAGCGGCTCTTGCATTTACAGTGTAGAATATACCGACGTATTCTTGCAACTATCAATCTGGTTGCAAATGTTGCAATGTTGGGAAGACGATGGATGTAGGTGTAAATGCAGTTTACTTGACGTAAAGATATTGAAAATAATCATCAAAAAATAATTTCGTATCCTCCTGGATATCTCTTCGTTTCCCATAATTTCATCTGCCGTAAAAGTCATTGGCCCATAATCTTCGTTTGAACTAATACTCAAATGAAATAATATTCAATATACCTAATACCATACCATACCATAACATACCATAATAACACTTTCCATATTATTTTTCTATAATGTTCATTATCCCTAATATTTTATGCCATATACGTCATAACAATCATTTGCCATACTTAATAATTAAATTGATACAGTAAGATACGGCGCAAAACGCAAGCGGGCGAGCAGGCGAAGCGAGTGAGTAAGACGGTTCAGAGCAGAATAGTATTCGGATAGGTTAGGTTCAGAAGGCTAAGGCGGGAGCCTGTGTACTATGAAATTAGGGCATATGAAATCAGTGCATATGAAATACGGGCAAACAATAGAAAACCCAACCCCCTGGATATCTATGCAAATTTTTATGCTTGCAAAGTGCACAGAAAGTACTGAATGTGCTAGAGCGCATTAGGTACTTCTAGCCTTTTCTTTTTTCTAGCTTTCATTCCCAGCAGTCCAAGCAAAAGTTTCAGATATTACAATCTGTTGATGCACCGAAATGATACAATACGAGTACCTATATCGGGATATAAACAAATATGCCTTTTTATAGTTGTAATTTTTGTTATCAAATTTGGCGAAAATAAAGCGTTTCCTTCTTTCTTTTTTTAAACAGTCTGCTTTTTAGCTCCCGACACAAAAAAAGTGACACAAGAAAGTGTTATAAGTTTGACCGCTATATGTGTGTGTGTGTGTGTGTGTGTGTGTGTGTGTGTGTGTGTGTGTGTGTGTGTGTGTGTGTGTGTGTGTGTGTGTGTGTGTGTGTGTGTGTGTACGTCTGTCTGTGTGTCTGTCTGTGGCACCATAACTCTAAAACGGGTGAACCGATTCGGATGTGGTTTTTTTTTATTTGAAAGCTGGTTTCTTGGCAATGGTTCTTAGACACGTTTCATAAAAAGTCGGTCCAGCCGTTTCAAAGTTATAAGCTCTTTTGTCAGCTGCGGAAGGGATCTTAGACGAATAATGGGCATTTACTTTATCTTCAAAGATAATGTGCGACCAATGCGTTTTTAATTTATATTTATATAGTTGTAATTGTTATCAAATTTGACGAAAAATAAGCGTTTCCTTCTTTATTTTTTTTAACAGTCTTCTTTTTGTCGATACAGCCCGCACAGGATTATCAGTCCCGATATTATAGGTAAGCAACAAGTGTGCACCCACCCTCCACAGCTCACAGCAGGCTTTGTATAAATTAAGTGAGAAAACGACAAATGCTCGAATATATCATCGGGCGCGAGCTCCATATTGGTGTAATGCGCGCAATTTAATTCTACGCCAAACGTTTGTTTAAAAACGTGTGCGCGTGAATGAGGATATATAAGCGGTTCTTTTGAAAGACGACACGTTTAACGGTATATTAAATGAAATCTTGCTGTAGAAAGAAGTTTTGGATGAGTTTGATTACCAGTATCCTAGTGGTAAGAGAAACTCACTACCTACGAAACTCGATTTCCCGATTCCCGGATTCGATCCATGTTTGGGGCAAATATTTCTTTGAATAATACGAATGTAGTCTTCGGGTCTTGACATTGTGTTTATCCATTGTCTGTTACCCATAGTACAAGTTTTGCTTTGGTTGGGACCAGTTCAATTGGTGTGAATTGTCCTATGATTTATTAATTTGTTATTATTAGTTTCTTCTTCTCCTTATAGTGCCACTTCATTATTAAAGGCAGTCAGCTCTTTAAATCTCTTCCTGTCCGTAGCAAACTTAAATAGGTTTCTACAGACCGGTCCATTCTCTTACTTAAGTACCTACGTCACAGAGCCATGACATTTTGCGTCTCCCGACCTTACGTTTTCAAGCTATTTTGACCATCATGATGGTTTACAGAAAGGAAAATTGTTGGTATCAGAGAGTATGACCCAAATAGGCAACTAAGGTCAAGGAATAAAGAAACGGGTAAAAACATAAAAGACCGACCTAAGCACCCCCCAGTGCCCAGCGGAAGAATGTATGCTCCTCTCCCGGCCTTCCAGCAAATGGCTGAGGCAGGACACTGTGGGTAGATTAAGTCCCCTCCCTACCCCTCCCCTCCTCAAAATATAAAGCACACGTTTTTTGTATTAATAATCAATAGAGAAGGGGACTTGTGACCGGGTTTTTTAGTCCGTGCAAGTCGGACACTGTCTGGGCCCTCCATTCCCAGTTCGTCCGTAGGGATTTTTCCCGAGCACAAGTCACTCTTCCTACCCTAAAGTTAAAAAACAGCAAAGACTTTGCGTCTTTGGCCCCTCTGGCGACTCATTAAAAAAAAAAAAAAAAACTAGATGCATTATTAGATTAAGATTGTTGATTGTTGTTGTTGTTTGTTGATTGATCTTCTTTCTAATGTAGCAAAAAATTCAATAGCTGTATCCGAAAAAAAAACACGTTGGCCTCGTCATCACATCGTCTTCATCTCGGCCAACATACGTCCTGCTGAGTACTCTAAGAACGAGAGAGTTTGGGCAATCCCTCTTGGGCCCACATTCACTGGTGTAATTTCTCCATGTCTTCTTAAACTTTATGCTCATTCATCAATAACACACTCACCATCGAATTTTTTCGGTGTATGCAGTGATGTTTTTGACTTAAAGCTTATAGCAAACTTGCCAGACCATGGATCAGATAACTTGCGTAGACACACTAGCTCCGTCCCACGTTCGTGGAAAAGCTAATCAAGTTGGTGCAGCAGCAGAAGCGGCGGAGTAACTTAAGGTAAACAAATACAAAGGTCTTGGCTCTGAGTACAACTTTGTTCCATTCGGGGTCGAGACCTTAGGTCCGTGGGGCCCCAACGTAAAAAATCTTTACAAAGACCTTTCTAAACGGTTTTGTCGCACAACGTATCAACATTGCTGTACAGCGAGGTAATGCTACCAGTATCTTTGGGTCCATGCCGCGGGGGAACCTTTTATTAATTTTACCTAGTTGTAGTTTTGTTAGTTTTATTTTATTTTTAATCATAGTGTTAATTTGTATAAAGAAAATAACTGTAAATTATAGCCTATCTGATTGACTAATCGGCTACTTCATTATGAATAATTTTTAAACACGATTCCTACTAGGAAAGCACGTAGCCTAGATGATACCTAAGTATCAGAGAAAAAAAACCGGCCAAGTACGAGTCGGACTCGCGCACCGAAGGTTCCATACAAATTTATATGTATCTATCTATGAACATCCAGTCTTAGCAGACCCCTGCTCCTAAGCAAAAAGTGCGCAGTGTGGGATCATTGTAGATTGGTTACTGATATAGACAGACAGACAAAAAAATTTATGCTTTTCGCAATTTTTCCTTTATTTGTGCTATAAGGCCTTGCTTTGTACCAAATTTCAAGATTCTGAGTTCACGGGAAGTATCCTGTAGGTTTTGATTCTCTTGCGAGTGTCGAAATTGTGCGTTGGTTACTGATATAGACAGACAGACAAAAAAATTATGCTTTTCGCAATTTTTCCTTTATCTGTGTTATAAGACCTAGCTTCGTACCAAATTTCAAGATTCTGAGTTCACGGGAAGTACCCTGTAGGTTTGATTCCCTTGCGAGTTTCGAAAATATGCGGAAATTTGCGTCATAAACGGCTGTATCTTTTGATTGCGTTGGCTTAGATGTTTGATTTTTTCACATCTCCAAGGGACAGTAGACTTGAGTATTTGATAAATTTCAGCTTGATGCCTCCACGCGTTCCTGAGAAAAAGGGTCTTGACAGACAGACGGACGAACGGACAACAAAGTGATCCTATAAGGGTTCCGTTTTTTCCTTTTGAGGTACGGAACCCTAAAAAACACGAAAAAGAAGCCTAGAGCACCAAACGGGTCTATAATGACTCCCATAAAATTTTTGTCCCGAATTTTCAAGACCATAACGTTTTCTGTCATAATTTTTCTTTGTCATATTATCGGAAGTCATAATATTAAACAACATAAATTGGAGCTACGATTTTCTTAAGTCATAATTATTGTAAGGACTAATAAGTAAACTCATATCATTCAGTGTCTAGAAGCATCACACTTCATAATATTAAAGGTACTAAAGTCACTCGTAATAATTATTGCAAGGTCTTTTTTCGCAGGTCATAATTATTTTAAGGCACAATATTACTTTGTAATAACATTCAATGTCATGGTTGTATGACATTTCATAATATTAAAGGTAATAATCCTTTTTTGTGCTGTCATAAAAAAAATACCTAACATCGAAGGCTAAGGCGGGAGCTACGCTTACGCTTCGCTCCCGCCTTAGCCTTCTGAACCTAACCTGTCCGAGTCGCTTCTGCCCTGAAAGTCTTGCTCGCTCGCTTCGCTCGCTCGCTGCCAGCGATATGTCTTACAATGTTTCTGAATAATTATCAATGTTCCTTTGGATGTTATAGAATTCAATGTAGATGGTTAGTGCATTTTAGGTAATGAAAAATTATGACTAAAAACAATTATTACTTTAAGATATATGCCCTATAACGTTTCTGAATAATCAACGATATTCCCTTAAATATTATTGATATCAATATTATGACTTTTTAAAGTTATGATCAATGGGATTATGGCTCATTGCAGTTAGAACTATTAAGCGATATGCTTTACAAAAATTATGATCATCGATATTTATGAGCAAGAATATTATGGACATCAATTTATGACTTTCAAAATTCGGATAAAAAAGATTATGGGAGAAAAGGGGCACCCGCACCAAACAGTCTGCAGGTTAATTTGTAGATGTTTTGCCAATGTCTTAAAGAAGTATTCCATCATTCTTTTAAGACGCTGAAAATGCTCCATCAACCGGATTATTTTGTGTAATGAACTGTTAAAACGAAATTCAATTACTAAAAGGTCCGGAAACCGAAAAAAGCCGGCGGAGTCCGTTTAACCGGTCGAGTCACAATTTAGCAGTTTCCAAATCGCTTTCGTTTCATTTTGCACTCTTTTGAACGGTTAAAAAGAAAAAGTTTACCGGGTACTCTATAAATGTTTAAGGAAATTTGCGGCTATCCGCACTTTGCTTTTTAGTTAGGAATCGGGTAGAATCAAGCGGGAAAAAGCCATCGGAGAGTCAGAAAATTATAGAAAAGAAAATAAACAATAACTGAGTCTGTGAGCACGCCCAAGTCCGTTAATGCCTCTGTATGCACCCTGATCTAGCTAACAATAAGTACTATCTTAAAAATTAAAGATTTTATAGCTGTTGGTTTTTGTGTGATGTATTTGTTTCTCTTATTGAATTAAACACTTTAAATTTAAATTATTAAAAAAACTCAATTATTTTAAAGTGTACCCAAAGTAAAATATTTTTATTTATATTTATTGGGGCTATTTGACAAAAAATCAACAACCGTAAATATACTTATTAGGTAATAAACAGCGATACAATTTTATTCAATTAAAACAATTAATATTAATATAATTTACACATATTTTTTGACTAATAATTACTAAAATAGGAAAACATGGGTCACTTACGTAGTCGAAGCATGCCCGACTGTTTCGAACCAATTCGTGGTTTTTGATAAGGTTGGACCGTGAATTATGTCGGACATACGTCGATTACTGATACGTGAGTGATCCTTGCTATCTTATTTTATTAATTAAATCTGAGTGTCACCCACGGTTAATTTTGACTGATATTTAAAATATTATGACCACCAGTCTAGTATTTATATTTACTAACAATATAATTATTATTTTCAATCAATTAGACAATTGATTGAAAATAATAATTATATAAAACAAACAAAGAGACCTTTGGAGCATTACCGCAATATTAAACCGATGGTAGATTCTTAAACATTCATAGGAGCATCAATTGATGCCTAAATTGAATAAAGAATTTTGACTTTCAGTTTGATTCAAAGTTAAAGCCAAAACATTACAATTTACTTAGGGTGTAATAAGCACTTATAAAAGTCGGAGAATCTACCATCGGTTCGGAAAAACCCTGTTGAGAAACTTAGTAAGGTAAGGTAACAAACCTACAAGGTTATTTAATTAAAACTCCGTATATAAAATAAATAAATATAAATAAATATCACGGGACAATTCACACCAATTGACCTAGTCCCAAACTAAGCAAAGCTTGTACTTTGGGTACTAGACAACGGATAAACATACTTATATAGATAGATACATAGAGCTTGTCTAGTTTAAAATGACGCGCCCACCACCGCACTCACGCACAGGGTTCGAAACTCAATTCGAGCTACAATAGACTCTATTGTCGCTCAAATTGAGCTCCAAATCCCGTGCGCAAACGCGGTGGTGGGGCGCGTCATTTCAAACTAGACAAGCTATACTTAAATATATATTAAACACCCAAGACTCGAGCACAAACATTCGTATTATTCACACAAATGTCTGCCCCGACCGGGAATCGAACCCGGGACCTCAAGCTTCGTAGTCAGGTTCTCTAACAACTAGGCTATCCGGTCGTCGTCTGTATGTTACTAGCTGATGCCCGCGGCTTCGCCCCCGTTGTATTTTTTTTAAATTCTTTCATAAGAACCTTCTCCTGACAATAACTAACGCAATAAAAAAAAATTATCCAATTTGGTGCAGTCGATCGGAAGTTATGCGCTTAGCAACACATTCAGCGATTCATTTTTATATTATAGATGTATCCTTGTCTATCTGTCCGCCAAGTTTCATTGAAATCCGTTGAACTGTTATTACGAGATTGACTAATAAACATCCAAACATCTAAACATCGATTCATCTCCAGAAACTTTCACATTTTATTATAGAATTGACATCAGAGAGCCTGACTTGACTATGTCATCATACAATCGGCACCGAGGCTGCCCAAGATTTTATTCCTACAAAAATAGCTGGTCTACTTACATCACCGTAGATCAGTGGTATTTTACATGAAAAAGGATCGGCCCTATACCGGGAAAAGCAATACCGTGTCGGCGCCGATGTATTTGTATGACACAAGGCATGGGCGGAGGCGAAATCCATTTTTTTTTCAAATTTAAATTTATCTGTGTTTGACCCCTACAAGTATCTCACCTGATGAACAATGTCATTCATCATTATTGTATTGTTTTTGCATGAAATGTGGTTAACAAATAGATCATGAAAAATTTGAAAGGATCACACGTTTAGCTGAATTGCAGCATGCAAAATGTAAACCTTAAATCCAAAAAAATCTTACAGCATGCAACATATTACGTATACAATTTCATACAATGAGGATGTCCGAGAGTTGAGAAAGAGAAAATATAATTATAAATCTTCAGTAATACAGCTTATTTTTATTGGCCACATCATCTATTCCAGATGATTGTTGCAATTGTCTGCGTTGAATGAAGAGTCCTATACCAGAGCGGCATCTTTTTTTTATGTGAGGGAGGCAAACGAGCAAACGGGTCATTAAATTTTGACGCAAAATGATAAATATCAACAATTCAAAGAATCATTGATCTGTTGCCGGCCTTTAAAAAGGAGAGGGAATATGGAAGAGGGAGGGGAGAGGTTTTGGGCCCCCGGTGCTCTCACTGACCGTACGAAACGCAGCAGGATTACTGCTGCTTCACGCTGGTGTTCTATGAGAGGGTGGTACTGCCCCGGACGAGCCGGCCCACTCGTGATGCAGCGGCTAGCTACAACATGGCTCTACCACTACTAAAATCTTCTGCCATAGAAATGACAAACGTGACCAGATTTTACTGTTTTAGTAAGAACGTATTAACACTCTAGTCTTGGAGAGCCCTGGGTTGTATCTAGTTGGAAATACAGTCTATGGGAGCGGATTTAATTCCTTAGGACTTCACATTTGGAAAGATAAAGCGAACGAAATAGGGTGAAGACGCTCCTCGCTGGCTGTCCGTTGGTAAAATGGAGATGGAGAAGTTAAATGTGTTTACATTTCTGTGACGAGAATAAAACTTCCTCCCCTCTCATTCTGAGAGGAGACCTGTGGCCTGCATGCGACGTATATAGACTGGGATGATGAATGAAATTCTATCCTACTAATATTATAAAAAAAAAAGATTATGAAGATGTTTGGATATTTGGATGATTGTTAATAAATCACTGTCCCCGCTCATTGTAATTAAATTACAATGAGCGGGGTTACATTTTAACTGTGAGTGTTTGTGAAGTTTCGATATTTCACCTACTAGATCGCCTGTAACTTGCACCAAAAAAAGCTCCGCTGATAAAATGAAGGCGGCTATTGCAAAACTAAACACAGCAGCGGTTTGCACTAAAGCCTTTTGTTTGTTGATTTTAGAACCACCTTTATATCAACCTTGGTCGATACTGTAGTTTAAACATGAAACTACCGTAAGACTCACTCATAGTGAAAATATACGGAGGGACGGGGAAGAAGACGGATTAGCCCGAAACATGTCGAGTTAAACTCGTTTTAAGACGTGAGTAATTCGTATATTTTTCTCTGTTCGATACTGTATTTATATTATCAAATCACGTTTACTACTAGTAGTTCTGTGAGCTGTAGAAAAAAAAATTTTGACTTCGAGACGTAGAGTTTTTGAGTAAAATTTTTCCACTTTAATTCTTTTTTATTCTGTCTTTGCTTTTTTATCGTGTATTTTTTTCCATATTTTTGCGACCAACAGTTAAGAACTGTTCTTCTAAATTATACTATAAAGTTGAAAATTATTATTATTTATTACATTTTGACACCGGGACGATGCTTAGAAAGGGGGTAATTACTGACTGATGGGTTGGCGTGGGTCAAAAATATTAAATATTCAGAAAACTAGGCGCATTTTTCGCAATGGTTCATCGTCACAAATCAGAAATCATCCATACAGACATGTCCCACAGCAAGGCACAGCTCTCCCTTAGAATAACAAGGCTTGTGTCGTAGTTCCCACGCGGGCCCGCTCCGGATTGGGAACTTCACAGACACCATCGAATTTCTTCGCAGGGGAGTGCAGATTTTCCTTATAAAAGCTCATGGTAATTTTCAAATATAATTTCCCAACAACCCGACGCTCTGCTTGAGAGCCCATAGGTCAAACCAACCACTAGGCCACGACGGTAGGGATGGCGATTCTTCTCGAAAAATATCGATTTTTAAATCGATTCGAATCGTTATTTAAAAAAACGATTCACAAAAAAATGAGGTATCAAAGATAGATCTCTTAAAAATCGTTTTTTTTTTCGAGTTTACATTTATAATGCAAATATAAATCCATTTTATGGAAAACAAAAAAGTTACTATAATAATCGATCTCTTTTCATTAAAATCAGGGAATTCTTCAGTTCAGGGAATTCAATAATTACAAAATATGTTTTTATATTCATACCATCATATCAGATACAAAAGAATACATCTGTCTTGAGAAATAACTCTCTTTTGAGGCTTAAATTAAGAATAAATCGAACGTCGATTTTCTAGGGTGAAATATCGATTCACTGAATTGATTCAGTGTTACATATCGATACATATCGATCTAAAAAATCGTTTTTTTGGTCCGAATAATCGATTCTTCGATTAATTGATTTCAGATCGCCATCCGTAGGTGTACGGGCTACGCACGTTCATTATTATAGCTAATTCATCAAATTCATTCTTTGACCTCATTATAATTGCACTCGATCAGTTAGTTCGCGACTAGCGATCAAGGAAAGCACGCGTTCTCATTTTACTATAGTTTTATCAAGTTGTAGTAAAAATATATTAATTTCATATCAAGTTAACTTTATCATTTCCCTTGATTCTATATCAACCCGAACATTGGTCCTTCGAGCTTTCGGAAAAGCGGGCCCTCGGCGCGAGTTTAGTTAGTGACACAGTTACACGTGCCAACAATCCCGCTTTTGCGACCACGTGGAGCACGGTCCACGTCGGAACCTTCGCGAGCGACAAGGCTCGTTCGTCATCAGTCATCAGGAGAGTTATCAAGTTACCGGAAAGGAGATTATCAAGTAAGATCTTTCCATTTTTTTACTGACCTAATTTATCATGGCCACGATGGAAGACGTCATTGCTACTCAGGAGCAAATTTCAAAAGCGATAGAACAACTGTACAGTAATTTTAAAAAGGATAGTCAGGAGAGGAAGACTCCCGACTATATTCGAAAACGATTAGAAACTTTAAATCAATATTGGGGCGAGTTTCGCAACAATCATATACATTTGAATTCATTTGAAGACAAATCACATGTGTATTTCATTAAAAATATATACGAGCAAGTTCATGCTAGGTACGAACTGATATACGAGTCGATCCAAAGCTACGTTCCACAAACAGATGAGAGACCAAGAACACCCATCATTAAACCTCCATCATTTGTTCCTCCCTCTCACAGTCAGGCAACAAGCAGTAAAACGGAAGATATGATTAGGAAGCAGGGTAGTAATTTCAAGGCCTTTATGAGAACCGTTAAAGGTATTAATCTTGAGTTGGTCACCGAGAAGTGGGAGTTCGAGGATTTGCTTCGTACTTTACAAGCTCGCTGGTCAGCTATAGATTCGCAGCATTGGGAGTTAGACTCTGAACTCAATGGGTCCAACAAAGACTATGAAAAGGATTTTTCTGATTATGAGGAGTGTTATAATAATATCAAGAAATCGATTAATAGAAAAATGTGGTCGGTCTCGTTCCGGGAGTCGTCTACCCCGAGAATGGAAATTCCAAATTTCACTGGCAATTATAGTCAGTGGACTTCATTCAAGGATCTTTTCACTGAGTCCATACATAATAATCAGTCCATTTCTAACGCACAAAAATTACAATTTCTAAAAGGCAAGCTTAAAGGCGAGCCGGAAAGATTAATACAACATTTGCAAATAAGCTCTGATAATTATGCTATATGTTGGGATATTTTGCTAAATAGATATAACAACAAGAAATTAATTTTTACCTCGCACGTAAACACATTACTTGGCATTCCAGTTATGCAGCATCAATCATCCAATCATATCAAGCGTATTCATGACACCTGTCACGAGTGCATGAATGCTATCAAGAATTTAGGAATTGACATAGAATCATGGGACCCCCTTTTAGTCCATTTATTGTCTCAAAAATTAGACTCTGAAACTTATCATGATTACATGGAGTCTGTAAAGAAACCAAGAGAGTTACCCAAATTAAGCGAGTTTCTATCTTTTTTGGAAACTAAGTTTACGACATTAGAATCATCAAGGAGAAAACAAGATATCAAGACGCCATCTAATGTTAATCAAGCTAATCAAGCTCCCGTATCTAAGTATCAAGCCAACGGGTTTCAAAAATCTAATTATTATAATCATGCAGTTTCATCAAGTACTCGAGCGGCTCCTACGCCTTACAATAAAGGAGCCTCTTCTAGCAAGTTTTCGAAACTATGGTGTCCAGTTTGTGATAACGGGGATCACAACATTTATTTTTGTCACAAGTTCCTTAACATGCCACCGAATATCAAGAGAAATACTGTATCAAGGTTGAACTTGTGTTCTAACTGTCTTTTTAATCATTTTGGTAACCCTTGCCGATCAGAAAAACGGTGCCGCGATTGCAAAAGAAACCACAATTCAATTCTACACGAGGCGTTTACCTACGGTAACCCGACTCCGCCACGCGCCATAACTGGGTCAGAAGTAACTACGTCAGCCCCAGCGACAAATCAAGTACGAAGTTATAATCACGTAAACATGCAAAATGAACCTTTAGAAGTTTTATTAGCAACGGCGGTCATCAAGGTTCAAGCCGCGGATGGAACTTATCAAGAACTGCGGGCGCTCTTAGATCAGGGCTCGCAAACCTCTCTAATAACTGAGCACGCAGCCCAATTGCTAAACCTTCGACGCCAAAGATGCAAAGGTGTAATCACCGGAGTAGGAGCGAAGGAAAGTAATTGCAAAGGTATGTTGTCATTAAGATGCAGGTCTATGGTCAACGACTTTACGTTTGAAGCAGATGTCTTCATCATGAAAACATTAATTAAAAAATTACCAAACAGTACTATGCCAAAACCGAATTGGTCATATTTGGATCATATCAAGTTAGCTGATCCTGAGTTTTATAAAAGCCGTCCCGTAGACATTTTATTAGGCGCCGATATATACTGTAATATATTGATGGATGGTATATGTCGGGAAAACGGTGCCTCCCCTACGGCGCAGCAAACTCAACTGGGGTGGATACTCAGTGGCAATGTTAAGTCATTTCATTGCAATGTAATAATCAACGACCTACAAGAGATTCAAAGGTTCTGGGAAATGGAAGATATCACGGAGCTGCCCGGCCTATCAGAAGAAGATCAAGAATGTATCCAGTTCTATCAAGCGTCTACATCAAGAAAAGTCGACGGAAAGTATGAAGTTTATCTTCCATTAAAAGCAGGATATCAAGAAAAAATTGGGGAATCGAAATCCAAAGCAGTTGCGCAATTCTATCAATTAGAACGCAAATTTAATAAACAAGCAGGAATCGCGAAAGACTATAAATTATTTATGGACGAGTATTTATCTTTAGGACACATGACACTCGCGGCGCGTGTAGACGGTAACATGAAACTCGATAATTATTTGCCTCACCATTGTGTGCAGCGGGAAGCCTCGTCAACAACTAAATTACGCGCCGTTTTTAACGCGTCATCCAAAACAGCAAGTGGCTATACCTTGAATGACGTCATGTGTAGAGGTCCTAATTTGCAGCAGGATCTCCAAAGCCTCATTATCAAGTGGAGGCAATACAAATTCGCTTATACCGCCGACATTGAAAAAATGTTTAGGCAAATTTGGATAAACTCGGATCATCAAAGATTACAGAAAATTATTTGGCGTAAAAATCAATCAGAACCTCTACAGGAGTATCAGTTAACTACTGTTACGTACGGAACAAAATCGGCTCCATTCTTAGCTATGATGACGTTGAAGAGACTCGCTCAAGATGAGAGAGTAAACTATCAAGACAGCCAAGCTCCCAGTGCCCTTGAAGAGTCTTTTTACATGGACGACTTCTTACACGGCTCACATTCTCTTACGGAGGCCAAAGAGCTACAAAAGGATATCATAGAGTTACTTCAAAAAGGAGGCTTCAACCTTAGAAAATGGAAAGCAAATAAACCAGAACTACTAGAAGACGTTACCTGCGATCAAGATTATCAAGAAAATTTCGATTTCAAACAAGTGGAATCCACAAAGACACTGGGGCTAAAATGGAATCCGATACAAGATAACTTTCTATTTCAATCAACAATACCTGTTACATCAACCAAACCGACTAAAAGGACACTTTTATCAGACATTTCTAAATTATTCGATCCTTTGGGTTGGTTGGTTCCATTGACTACCAAACTAAAGATATTATTCCAGGACGTTTGGAAAACCAACCTGCAATGGGATGAACCAGTACCATTAGACATCCTCAAAAAATGGAACAAGATCAAGGAGGATATCCACATCATAAATGAACTTCACGTCCCAAGGTGGTTAAACACTACAGAAAACGACACTATAGAGCTCCATGGATTCAGTGACGCAAGCACGAAAGCTTACGCTTGCGTCATCTATTGCAAGACTAATAAAAATAATGTGACGTCCGTAGTCCTCGTAGCAGCGAAAACAAAGTTAGTGCCTTTAAATAAAGTCAAATCACTACCACGCCTAGAGCTCAGCGCCGCGCTTCTCCTCTCAAAACTGATGATAAAAGTTAAATCATGTCTTAATAATTATCAAATCAAGACCTTCGGCTGGGTAGACTCCATGGTAGTGTTAGCATGGCTCAACAAAGATGCAGAGAGATGGAAGCCCTTTGTAGCCAACCGCGTTCGAGAAATAATACAGACAATGCCCTCGGACTGTTGGCGCTATATTAAATCAAAAGAAAACCCGGCAGACTGCGCTAGCCGTGGGTTAACAGCGTCGGAACTAAGAGAGTATTATTTGTGGTGGAAAGGTCCAATCTGGTTGCCAGAGTTCGAGCCCAAAGAAGAAGAAAAGAAAAATTATATCACGAATCATGAGATGAGAAAAATTAAGCAAGTTAATGTCGCACAAGTATCAAGCGGCGATGTTATCAAAGAACTTCTTAACAAGCACAGTTCTTTATCAAAGGCAATCAGAGTACTATCATGGGTACTTCGATTCACGGCTAAGAATAAGAAACAAAATTACCTGTCTACAAAAGAATTGAAACGAGCAAGAGATCTTATTGTACGGCAGACGCAGCAAGAAGAATTTCCTGACGAGATACAAAATATTCGTTTAGGTAAACCTGTTAGTAACAAAAGTAAACTTTCAGCTTTAAACCCAATGTTAGATCAAGATGGATTACTACGGGTGGGAGGCAGACTGAAAAATGCCAACATTGACCCCGAAATGAAGTACCCTATAATAATTCCAAATCACTCTAGATTAGCTGATCTTATCATAGATCAGTCACACAAGTTAACTTTTCATGGAGGGCCCAAGATGACATCAGCATTCACAAGACAAAAGTATTGGCTACTAGGAGGCATCAGAACTATCAAAAAAAGATTACGCCTCTGTGTAAAATGTAAGAAGCACAGTCCACTCAAACATTATCAGATCATGGGAGACCTGCCCTCGTGCCGCATAAATCCATCACGCCCCTTTTTTCACACAGGCATAGACTATACCGGACACGTATTCATCAAGGCCAACAAGGGCCGGGGCATCAAGACCCAAAAAGGATACGTGGCGGTATTTGTTTGTATGGCAACGAAAGCTGTACATTTAGAGCTTGTTTCCGACTTGACGTCATCAGCCTTCCTCGCAGCCCTTCGCAGGATGGCAGCAAGAAGAGGATCTCCAGGGCATATTTACAGTGATCAAGGAACTAATTTCATTGGAGCCAATAGGATCTTACAGCAAGAACTACAAGAAATACAACAAGTCTTCAATCAAGAACTCATGACAGAAATAGCAGAAATGGAAATCAATTGGCATTTTCAGGCACCAGCCTGGCCTTCAGCAGGAGGAATTTGGGAGAGAAGTGTCCAAAATTTAAAGTATCATCTGAAGAGAGTAATTGGTGAGCAGCGGCTAACGTACGAAGAGTTCAGTACTTTGTTGACTCAACTGGAAGCATGTTTAAATTCGCGGCCGCTCTGCTCTTTGACGGAAGACCCAGAGGATATCAATTTTCTTACACCATCTCACTTTTTAGCCAGTGGACCCAATTTAACCATATATGAAACAGAAAAAGACTTACGGACAAGGTGGCATCTCGTTCAAAAAATATACAAAGATGTATGGGATAGATGGAGCCGCGAATATCTCACTCAGTTATCATCAAGAAGCAAGTGGCGTAAACCTCAGAAAAATATCCGTATCGACGATATTGTGATAATCCAAGATGACAATTTACCCCCTGGAAAATGGGCACTAGGAAGAGTAGTTCAACTGCACCCTGGCACAGACGGTCATGTTAGGGTCGTTACCCTTAAAACAAAGAATGGACATATCAAGCGTCCCATAGTTAAGCTTTCCATATTACCAACTCATAACCCCTCCCAGGACGAAAATCAAGCGCGTACCGAGCCGGAAGTTGAAGAAGAAAAAGAAACAAAAAGAAATAGACCAAAAAGAGCGAGTTTCCAAAAGTTAGCTTTAGCTATGTTAATGTTCTTCATGGCTGCAATACCTACGTCACAAGCTGCGTACAATGTATCGCCGCTTACTAACCATAATAGTATTTATTTCGACCCCGTCACTAAGATGCATGCAATACGAGACCACTGGCGCCTCATTGTCTACTACGACACCGCTCCTTATCAAGAAGGTAACTGGGCACTCGCAAAATACCTAAGTTACTTAAGAAATATGTGCTCGGCAAAAATAGAACAGTCACCCTGCAGCGGGATCATATCACAGCTACAACACGGCTTAAATGAATTAAATCATTATAACAATATACTGACTAATTATCAATCTCCACCGACCGGTCGCCGTCGACGGCGTGGTTTAATAAATGGCATCGGGAATATAGCTAACAGCTTGTTTGGTGTCTTGGACAGTCAATTTGCAGAAAAATATGAAAAAGACATCATAAATATTAAATCTAACGAAAATCATTTAGCAGCATTGTGGAAAAATCAGACATCAGTAGTCGAAGCGGAATTCAACCTCCTGAAAAGAACCGAAGAAAATATGAGACAACATCATAAATCTATTAATCAGATAATAAATAGCATGGGTAACTCTCTTCATCAAGTAAAATCAGAGGTGCAGAACCTTTCTGACGCAACGATCTTTATTGAATCAGCAATGATTGCAAATAACATTTTATTCACGTTAAAAGGAATTCAAGATATGCTGATCGATACGATCACAAACATATACAACGGAAAGTTTAATTTTCATTTATTATCACCAGAACAACTGAGACATGAATTAAATATTATATCAGGACAATTACCTAAAGATTTGTCATCCCCGATAGACAACTTTAATCTTACAGAAGTTTATAATTTACTACAAGTACGTGCTAAACTATCTTCTAAATACTTAATAATGGAAATCAAGATTCCATTAATTGCAAGAGACGTATACGAGATCTTCAGCCTTGTCCCGGTACCCCAGCTGACTGGCAGCAGCGAGATGACAAACGTGATCCCTATAGCAACATACGTTGCTATCAACCTCAAAAAAGATGCTCTTATCACGATTACAGAAAGTGATATGAAAACGTGCAAGCAGCAAAATTCCGACACGGTTTTATGCTATCTCAAAAAACCAATTTATCATATGACGGATGATCAGAGTTTGTGTGAAAAAGATCCTCAGACCACTAAATGTAAAACGGTGACCGACCACTGTAAAAACACGTGGACAGAATTGAATAAAATAAATGTCTATTTTTACTTTTGTTGCGAAGCGTGCCAGCTTAAGCTATTATGTGAAGATCAAATTACTACCGTACAACTGACCCGCGCCGGCTTACTCACTGTAAGTCAAGGTTGCCTTATCAAAACAGCTGAGTTTATTGTTTATACACACCGACAAGAACATAGTAAGATTAGCATCTCTAACTCCATTGAATCACCAAAAATATCACCTATAAACCACATGATAAATATATCAATACCAAAGGATCCAACATTAGATAGTACTTCAGACAAAGACTCTGAGGTCAGTGAAAATCAGCTGCATGACATCAAACAACAAATAGAAACCATGAAAAATACGGATCCTCTGTTAAATCAGGTGTCATATCATGACATGCACCACTACACGGTGATCTACGGGATAATAGCAGTGATGATAGCAGCTGCGGCGTGGTACACGGTCCGCCGCGTGCGCGCGCGCAGGGCCCCCCCGAGGCAGGCCTCGGTCGAGCCCCCGCAGCCGAGGCAGGCAAGCAGTAATAGTGATCAGTGTAGTGAATGTGCTAAAAGAGTGAAAGTGCAGTGCAGTGATGAACCAAAAATTCGTGTTCCACCAAAAGTGAATCCGCGCGTTATATATCAAAATAGAGGCACTTCGCCTGTGCTTCGCTCTATACTGACTCTGCCAGACTTTGACAATGCATAGAATTAGTATTTCACTATCATATAATTATAGTAAAAATTGTATTTCAACTTTGTAAATCATGGGTAATAATATGCGGAACATTTCTAGTATTAGAACAAAATTGTTCATCATCTTGTATAGCTTCTAAGTGATCATCATCACCCACTGCTTATTAATTTCATCTTGTCCCGCCCGGGAGCATGTACGGGCTACGCACGTTCATTATTATAGCTAATTCATCAAATTCATTCTTTGACCTCATTATAATTGCACTCGATCAGTTAGTTCGCGACTAGCGATCAAGGAAAGCACGCGTTCTCATTTTACTATAGTTTTATCAAGTTGTAGTAAAAATATATTAATTTCATATCAAGTTAACTTTATCATTTCCCTTGATTCTATATCAACCCGAACAGTAGGCTTGGTAGACACGACGGCTTTTAAATCCAATAATAGAACTGTGAATTGTATAGCCCCTGTTCTATGGAATAAGATTAATAAAATAATATCTAGAGAACCACTGAACAGCAAATGGAAGACAATTTAGGACCATTATTTTTCGTCTGAAACCTTTTCCCGATCAAAGCCCATTACTTTTGGCCTACTAGCTAAAACCTACTACAGGCTAAACCTTTTTTAACATGGATTGCTTACATCCATTTATAGCTTTGGCAATCTGATACTACGGGTTTGATCAAAGATAGCGCCTATAACGATTCCGATATCTTTTGGTTGTACAATGCTGTAATCAAAATGAGTATTGTGCTTCTATTTTTATCAAACGTAGGATAAAAGCTGTGCTAGCCTAGATCTATTTAGCTGTAATCCATAATAATATTATAAATGCGACAGTGTGTCTGTCTGTCTGACTGTTATGTCTTCACACTTAAACCGCTGAACCGATTAAAATAGATATGGAGATAATTTGAGACCCTGGAAAGGACATAGGGTAGTTTTATTATAATTGCATACCTTAAACCGGGGTGCTTTTGATCAAATCGGGGCAACTTTGATGTTACGAATATAAAATCGCTATAACGTCGACATTGTCCATATCAGGCGTGTACTGCCTTTTCGGCGTATTATTTAACGCAAAATTTCCCAAATGTTAATTTTTACTGAAACTGTAAACTATTCAGGATATATTTCAGGACTATCCTGTAGGTTAGGTTAGGTTTGTATTATAATAATCCTGAAAAGTTTACAGTTTCAGAAAAAATAAACATTTGGGAATGAAACAATTGCCAAATGAATCATTTTGGGAAAGATTTTCGCCGAAACATTAGTAAACCCCATACCAGGTAAATGGTCGACATGTAGACAATAAGAAGATCGATGAAGACATCGACGAGGAATAGCAAATGCAAACAAAAATGCGTGCGTTGGTCAGCAAGCTACATTTTAAAGTCGCCCCGCAGTTCAAAGTCACCCCGGTTTACGGTTGTTTCCGCAGGGTAGCGACAAAAGATTCTTTGCCGACGATAATCTGTTTCATAATTAAGGCCAATAACAGCTATCCAATTCTTACTTAATCTATGCTATCATATCATAGTGGAAAAGCTTAAAATTAAGTTATAGCAAAATTTTAAATTATTTTAATTTTGACTTGAGCATGTACGGTTAAGTCACAAAAATATTATATACTTTTAACAAGGTGTCAAAAATACCTCAAAAACATCTATGTATACAACTCTATGTCATTAACCATAAGGTTGATATTTACTTATTTTGACGCCAAGACTGTATAGATATTTATATTATTTAATAAAGTGTGACGCTTAAAAGTTAAGTTGGCGGATACGCGCGTGTGGCTTGTTAGGTTGGTGGCCGTAGAGAGCGAGAGGCAACGATCGAACGAGAGGGCTGGTACCTACTTACTGCGTTCATAAATGTTAAGGGCGCGCTATAATAGCCAAAAATTTCTCTTTTGGAAAAACTATAATGCACTTTGGAACGAAAATGCTCATTTTACAAAATCGTACCAAATTAGTGGCGCATTCAAAATTTGCGGCGCAGCGGTCTACCACATCATTTTGCTGCCGCGGAATCCTGCTGTTTACGCCCACTGAACCCTGAAACTGATGTAACTAGCGGTTAAAACTGCGGACCAGGCTTTAGTTACTTTTACATACCCATCCCCTTTAGTTATATAAAAATAGCTTTAACGAAATTTGAAATACCTTTAAGAGTAGTGGTAGAGCCATGTTGTAGCTAGCCGCTGCATCACGAATGGGCCGGCTCGTCCGGGGCAGTACCACCCTCTCACAGAAAACCGGCGTGAAGCAGCAGTAATCCTGCTTGCGTTTCGTACGGTCAGTGAGAGTGCCGGGGGCCCAATACCTCACCCCTTCCCTCTCCCCCTTCCCCTATTCCCTCTCCTTAAGGGCCGACAACGCACTGGCATCGCGTAAAGCGCTGCAGGTGTCTATGGACAGTGGCGATCATTTAAAATCAGGTGACCCACTAGTTCGTTTGTCTGGCCTTTCTAACATAAAAAAAAGAGACAAAGTGAAAAATACGGATAACTTACGCCTATGATCGAGTTTAGCTTGACATGTGTTTTGGGCAATACGCCACAGCGGCTGCCAAACGCGCACTACGCGCTACCGCTCTACCCGCGTGGCTGCTCGACGGAACGGACACTGGCGCACAACTACCCACGTTTTCATTGTAAGTTTTATTATTATCATTGTTAAATGTAAGATAGCACACAACACTAACAATATCACTCTGTATAGGCACGTTCACACCCACCGATGACGTAGTACGACAATCCAACACTCTCATCCTGCCTTATGCGTGAGTGATCCGTATTTTTCACTAAGAGTGAGTCTCACGGTAGTTTCATGTTAAAATATCTAACGCTCAAAGTGATATTGTTATGTAACCAAATAACACTTAAGACATTTTTTCAAAAATATCTTACTCTAAAAGTGATAATGTTACACCTAACTAAGTAACACCTAAGACATTTTTTCAAGAATATCAAACACTTAACTGTGATAATGTTATGTGACTAAGTAACGTTTTAGATAACTATTTCTTAAAAATATCTAACACTTAAAGTGATAATAATGTTGTGACTAAGTGACGTGGATTATTTTTCTTTTTTTTTCCCAGTAATGGTGTAACTAATTGACCTCTCGTATTTAGGTAATTGTTGAGTTTTGGAACAACCTGTACATTAAGATCAGTAGTTATTCAAATCAGTGCTAATTAAACAAGTTTTCTCTTTTTTGGCTTTGAAAATTAAATACGAATCAAACATACTGTGCTGATTTTAAAGTTGTATACTTAGTACTTAATCTATCTAGCACTGTAATCCAAGTGTTTTTTAGACACGAGCCAAAACAAAGGGTGTCCTTTCACACTGTTTCACACGGTTTAATCGTAACTTTTGGAGTAAAACAAAAATCATTGATCACCCGTCTGTATGAAAACGTAAACAGAACGGCTTACATTAGCATATTAGGCATTGCCCGCTTGCCAAATACTTGTGACAGATGTGCTTAAGTAAAAAGTTTTTGATAAAAAATATTTTCAATGCAAACTTTTTTGCTTACTGTGCTTTATAAGCTTTTTCTTCATTATCATCATCATCATCCCAGCCTATATTATTATTTCCCGCTGCAGTATACATGCATCTTCTCAGATAAAAAGGGCTTGGGCCTAGTGTGGATTGGGAACTTCACACACGCCATTGAATTTCTTCTCAGGTGTGTGCAGGTTGCCTCACTAAGTTTTCCTTCACCGTAATGCTCATGGCAAATTTAATGTAATTTCGCACATAAATTCCGAAAACTCAGATGTGATAGCCCGAGCTCGAACTCACGACCCTCTGGTTGAGAGACCATAGGTCAATACCTAATACAGGAGTATTAAAAAAGGATTATTTCATACTCAAAAATTGTACTTAAAAAATACTAAAATTTCAGTAATTTATTTTTGTTTTTAGTTTACAATTTTCCGCGTCACGGAATGATGGCAAACTGATTTTCAGTATAACTACACTTTTCTAATTTCTTAAAAAAAAGTGATTCTGTAAAGTTTTTGTTTTTAGTACCTTTCTATTCTCGTTAATCTTTGTACTGCACAAACAAGTCAAGTTCACATAATACCTACGGCACAATTTCACGCGCACAATTTTTCCATCCCGAACAAAAACGAGTGTCATTTGTCTGTGCCTTGATTAGTAGTCCCATGTGGCAGCCCTACCTTGAACAAAGGTGCCATAATACCAGGTTTTTAGGATTCCCGAAGTAATCTTGAACCCCAGAAACCCTGGAGAGTTGGGTCGTTTTTGATCATTCTTGTCTTATCTTCATGACAGACTAACGACGTCTACTGCTAAACTTAGGCTTCCTCCAAAGGTTCGCCAAACAGACAGGTCCTGCGCTGCTCCCATCCAAGTGTTCCAAGGGATCTTTACCAGATCGTCAGTCCCTTAAATAATCATGGGATAATTGACACCAAATGACCTAGTCTTAAACTAAGCAAAGCTTGCATTATGGGTACTAGACAACGGATAAACTTACTTATATAGATAGGTACATACTTAAATACAGGGTGTTTCAAAAATCCTGTACGATCCGAAAACCAGTGACAGTACTCATGAAACTGAACAATTTTCCCCAAGGAATTCTCGTTTTCTGCGTAGTTAATGAAATACAGAACCCTCCGCAGTTATATTTCGTTACTTTTTTTCAACAACAGTCAGTAATTATTCTGTCAGTCCGTCTAGTGAATGAAGAGGTTTATCGGAACGGATGTACATAAATAACAGATTTAACCTGTTATTATGCGGGTGGATTAATTCGGTAATATATTGGTCAGGTATAATTTTCGGTACGTATTGTTCTGCTTTAAGAAAAATGGGGCAAGGACAAATAATGATTAAAAAAAATTACGCCACTGAAATATTGGTGCGCTTTTTTGATTGGGAAAATAAAAAAATCGAAATTCGAGTTTAATATTTTTTGGTAATTAAACTAACGCGCGGACTAATTATAATAATTTTTTTTTGCCCACGATACTAAGTACCTAATTATCGTATAGTTTACAGGGTTCTTGTTACTAGCTATAATGTTCGAGCGAGATAAGGTACCTTCACAATTTTCTTACTAAAAAGCGTGTGGTTGAGGCGATGCGCTCGCATAGATTTTCCGTACGATTGCTCCAGATCATGGCGGTTTAATCTCTTTGCAGATCAAAGCGTTCTTAAGCTGTGCTGCGACACGGGCAGTTTTATAATAATATGCTGATGACCTTAAGCAAGGGGGCTTTTAAAACTATCATCATCATCACCCAGCCTACATCTTTACACGAACCATTGAATTTCTTCTCTGATCGTGTGTGGTTACCTAACTAAGTAATTATTACCACTTTTCAATCTTGCGAGTAAGTTTTGACCAAATATCAGTTGTACAATAAAATACTATAGTGCAATACTGCGCTAGTGCGAAAAAGCGTACAAGGAATGGCACCTCGAATTTATAATAAAATTCCGGTACGCTTAAGAGCATTGGACATTATACCATTTAAGAAAAACCTGACGAAATTATTAATTGAAAAATGCTATTATTCTACGAAAGATTTTTTAAATGACACTGATTTATAACTGTATTATTATTATTATTAGATTATTACTGATGAACTGCATTTATTGAAATATGTACATATATAAAATGATGATTTGTTACTATTTAATATTTATTAGTTCATTTGCAATTTTTGATTTGTTTTTTATTATTAATTTTTTTTTATTGGTTGATATTACTGATTTTTTTCCACGTTTAAATCGCTTGTTATTTTGAATGAAATTATTATTACATGACATTTCATATTTGTATGCCAACAGGCAAAACATAGTGATACACATTGTACCTTCTTTTTCCAACTGTAACTTCTACCTATGTTTTACAAATAAATATTTCTGATTCTGATTCTGATTGACTTTAAGTTCGCTTTTCAACGAAGCCATGCACATTGGGCATAATGCCGCGTCCATTTTTAGATTAAATATTTAGTTTAATACATAGTTTTTTTTAAGCGATCTTGAAATGTCTTTCTGAAAAACACTTTTGAAAAATAAATCACAGCAAATATGTAACAATTAGCAAGGAAATATGGTTATTTACATTATTTTTAATTATTGTACTTGACATTAAGTGAATTACCTATGTGTGTGATTGAGGAAGCTGTTATTTCTGTATTTTTATTGCTGTATTTTTATTATTTTGTCAAAATTATACATATATTTAGCATGTCGTAAGTGATCTCCTCTGCTCTCCATGTTGCATGCCAACTGCTGGCAAAATGTGTGCGCCTTTAAAATATCTTTGAGACCAATTATGTACTTACCACATTTTATGCAATAAAGAAATTTGAATTTGAATTTTGAATTTGAATTTGGTTTCATAAGTAATACTTAATATTTTTTAAAAGAGTTTTTCAACAAAAAGACTCATCTAGATTGTTTCCCTATTTCTAATGCTAAAAAAACGAAGTAAGTTTGAGTTTGTAAAACACTTTTTTTTAAAGAATAGTTAGTAATATTTTTCCGTCATGTTAAAACAGATTTCTGCAGCTTAGTAATAGTATACTTCTCGGAAAACTTCACTCAATTTTCCTTGATATTCAGAATTAAACATTAAGCTACTGGGCAAGATCAAAGCCATATCTGGGAGCATTAGGTCTAAGTCAGTAGATAGGATCAAAGATTCCCTCAGATATGTTATAACGGGCGGATATTTAACCTGCAAAATTTATTTGGACTCTGATATTAAGTGAATTTTGTTGTGTATTGAATATGCTTCATTAATTTATTACTTATTTTATTTCCCATTGATGTCTTTAAGCTTTAATTTCTTTATGTGTGAGTGTGTGAGAAACTTGTAAGTGGAAACCAACTCTCTAGCAAATAATTGGAAAGCTTTTGAGATATTACCGAAATACATACGAGTATACTGTTTTAAATTTTCGTGATTTTCACTCATAATTACTAAACTAAACGGGACTTATCACGCAATAAATATTTATTTATTTACCTCGACGTTTCGGCCACATCAGCAATCGTGGTCACGAGTTAACTGAAGTGTAGGGTGTCAAGTTCGTTTAGCCGCACGAGTCTTTCGAACTACCCGCTCTTGATCAAGATTTTTTAACGGCACCCCATCACACCGACACACAACACTCACAACATCCGACGATCTCTCCGAACACTCCTGCCGACGCCAATATTTGTTTGTAATAGGATTCCACGAAGACGAAATATAAGTATATAGGACGAAATATAGGATATAAGTATCCATCCTCCCGGTTGAATTTTTTTACATTTTTATACATACGATTTTTCATACACTTCGAATAGTATTTTATACAACCGTTGCATAATGAGAGGTCCTAAGGTCGAATAACGTGTTTAGGCTTTGAGGTTTTGCAGAGTGGCTTGATTGAAGTATGAGATTTTAAGACTTAATTAATGCAATTCTCATCATCATCATCATCCCAGCCTATATACGTCCCACTGCAGGGCACAGGTGTTCTCTCAGAATGAAAGAGCTTGGGCCGCAGTTCCCGGGCGAGCCCTGTGCGGATTGAAATGAAATTCAGTGGCGTGTGAAGTTCCCAATCCGCACTTAATTATTATAAACTAGCTGATACCCGCGGCTTCGCCCCCGTTCTATTTTTTCTAAAATTTCTTTCATAAAAACCTTTTCCTGACAGTAACAAATGCAACAAAAAAGAATTACCTAATTTAGTGCAGTCAATCGAAAGTTATGCGCGAACAAACATTTCGGAGATTCATTTTTATCTATATATATAAAAGAAGAAACTGACTGACTGACTGACTGACTGACTGACTGACATATCAACGCACAGCCCAAACCACTGGGCCTAGAGATTCCAAATTAGGCATGTAGGTTTCTTATATGGTTTAGGGGTGCACTAAGAAAGGATTTTTCAAAATTCACTCCCTAAGGGGGTGAAAAGGGGGTCCAAAGTTTGTATGGGGAAACAAGATTAGTTCGACTATTTAATTCGAAACTTCACAGAAGTACTCCTAATGGTAAATGAGTAAACACGTGTTTCAGGTTTTTTGAGAATTCAACCCCTAAAAGGGGGGAAAGGGGTAACAAAGTCTGAAAATCAACATGGGTGTTGTTTCTATGGTTTATCGGGTCGCTGGTTATGAAAACAACAACGGTTTTAAAATCCGACGTGGCGGACGTAAAATACCATCTCCCTGGATGGGGTGCGATGGGGTTGAAATGTCTAAATAAACTAAATGACTGTTGATATATCAACGCACAGCCCAAACCACTGGATCTAGAGACTTGAAATTTTGCACATAGATACCTTATACAATGTAGGCATCCACTAAGGAAGGATTTTTGGGAATTCCCACGAAAACGGGAAAAAACGGGATTTATAAATTCGATTCCGAGTGACCCTATCTCAGTGACTATAATAACTAGACTCTTCAAATTTGATACACAAGTAGGTATTATAATATAATATAATAATATAATAATTTATTTCTGTTAACAACAAAATGGTGTACAAACAAATTGTTGAGACCTTCTAGTAGGCATACATAATGCCTGTGACAGAAGACCTCACTCTTCCAAAACAAATATGTGGTTTCATTCTGATGTTAAACAATACTAAATCTTAAGAGTAAACTTATAACTATTGTACAAATTTGTGACTTTTTTAAATATTCAAAACTTTAAAGCCATTAAAACCCCCATCTTAGGAGTGTCTCAGTTTCCTCATAGTCAAGTTCTGTTTAGTTAACCATACAGCAAGTTTATTTTTACAATCATGTAGGTTCAACGGATGTATATTAATTTCTTTACAAATTCTATTATATAGGTGAGCAGATTGCGCAGCAAATTGTCTTTTCGCATACATTGATTTACTGTTGGGTACAGGTGCAACCACATTGACTCTTCTTCGGTTAGGCAATAAGGGGTCAAAGATCAATTTCCTGTGGAGTTTCAAGACTACTGCTTCGATGTACAACTTCCGCATCGTTAGGTGCTCACAATGTTTGTATAGTTCAACCGTGGGATATCTGTATGGCTTAAAATAGATAGTTTTCAACAAACATCTCTGTCCCCTCTCCACTTCCAAAAATTTGGATTTTGACGCCCCACCCCAGACAGAGATGCAGTAAGACATTACAGACTGCGCTAATGCAATGTATATCTGCTGCAGCAGATTTCTCGTGGCAACATGCCTTAGTATTTTAAAAATCCATGTTAGTTTACGTATTCTGTTATTAATATATTCTATGTGAGGGTGCCATGATAGCGATTGGTCAATGATAAGCCCTAGATACTTTGTCGATACAACCTTTTGTATTTGTGTACAGCTACAAAGCATATCCTTACTTATGTTACAGTTGTGAATTTTAAGGTTAAAACTGCCAGACGGTTGAGTGCTTTTATTTTTAGTGAAACAAATGTAATTTGTCTTATCTATATTTAGCGTAAGTAGGTTGGAAGTCAGCCAGGAGTGTATCCTTTGAAGACCCTCATTAGCAACACTGTAAACAGCCCCTTCCAGTAAAAACTACCACAGTGTCATCCGCGTACGAGATTATCTGACCATTGTTTAATTGAAGGTTTGTGAGATCGTTGATATAAATCAGAAAAAGTGTGGGACCAAGCACACTGCCTTGGGGGACGCCAAATAGCACTCCTAAGTCCTCACTAACGTACTTGCCAACCTTAACCCTCTGACTCCGGTCCTTCAGGTAGTCACACAACAGTTCCAGAGGTTTACCCCTAATTCCATAAAGTTCCAGCTTGTTTACAAGAGTGGGAAGGGAGACCGTGTCGAATGCTTTTTTTAGGTCAAGGAAAACAGCCAAACACTTCATACCTTTGTCAACTTCTTTATAAATAGATGCAGTAAGATTGAGTATTGCGTCTTCAGTCGATTTTCCTTGCCTAAAGCCAAATATTAGTTAAAACACTAATTTCAGGATTTTTCAAAATTCCCACGGGATAAGGAAAAAACGGGATTTATATATTCAGTTCAACGGGATCCTATGAACTATAATTACTAGACTCTTCAAGTTTGACATAGAAGTAGGTAATTATAATAGTAAAAAACTATTTTAAGGATTTTCGGAAATTCCCACGGGATAAGGAAAACACGGGATTTTTCGTTTTACTGGTTGTAGAAAGCTGAAATTCGGCATGTAGGTTGCTTAGGGAGTGTAGAGGAGGATTGAGAGAGGACTTTCCAAAATTCCCACGGGAACGGGAAAAAACGGGATTTATCGTTTTGGTGATCGTAGAAAGCTGAAATTCGGCATGTAGGTTGCTTAGAGAGTGTAGAGGAGCATTGAGAGAGGACTTTCGAAAATTCCCACGGGAACGGGAAAAAACGGGATTTTTCCTTTTACTGGTCGTAGAAAGCTGAAATTAGGCATGTAGGTTGTTTGGGGAGTATAGAGGAGCATTGAGAGAGGACTTTCCAAAATTCCCACGGGAACGGGAAAAACAAAATTTTTCGTTTTACTGGTCATAGAAAGCTGAAATTCGACATGTAGGTTGCTTAGAGAGTGTAGAGGAGCATTGAGAGAGAATTATCAATAATTCCCACGGGAACGGGAAATAATGGGATTTTTCGTTTTACTGGTTTAGAAAGCTGAATTCGGCATGTAGGTTGCTTGGGGAGTGTAGAGGAGCATTGTGAGAGGACTTTCCAAAATTCCCACAGGAACGGGAAAAAACGGGATATTTCGTTTTATTGGCCGTAGAAAGACGAAATTTGGCAAGTGGGTTCCTTGGGGAGTGTAGGGTAGCACTAAGAAAGCATTTCCCGAAATTCTTACGGGAACGGGAAAGAACAAGATTTTGCGTTTTACTGGTTGTAGAAAGCTAAAATTTCAAAATTCATAAGTTTACACTGTAAATAGGCCGCAAAGGGCTCTTTAACCGAGTTCAAAAAAGGAGGAGATTATGCATTCCACTTTATGTATTTTTTTATGTAGGTATGTTCGCCGATTTCTTGATCAATTGTGGACCGATTATAAAAAATATTTTTTTATTCGAAAGAATACAATACACTCCTGAGATGGTTCCGTTGTTACCAAATCAGGATTTGATGACGGGATCTCAGGGAAATCGAGGGCAACCCTCAAATTTTGTACACACGCATTACGTTTTTCATATATTTTCTCAAGCTATTTAAGTGTTTGCGTCTGGTAGACATCATCTCATGTAGATGAGCTGATGATGGAAGGTAAAACTCCTTAACGGTTAGGAGTTGAGGATATTTTTTCAAAAATTATAGGTACGTATAGACTGATAGTTGTATTCTTTCAGGTTATCCGGGTGAGCTGATGATGGAAGGTTAAACTCCTTAACGGTTAGGAGTTATAGGAAGTTTCTTTAAATATCATATGCACGTATAGACCTTTAGTTGTATTCTTTCTGGTTATTCAGTTGAGCTGATGATGGAAGGTATAACTCCTTAACGGTTAGGTCACACAACACCTTAACAAAATACTATAATATGTATAATATCAATGCTAAGTAGGTACACAGCGCTTCCAGTTACTCAAGTTTCCGTAGAAGGTAAGAAAACATTGAATTATACCTAATGCAGGACAGGGGAAATTAATAATAGGTTTTATATTATTAACAAACCTGGTTATTTTAGTGCCCGCTTTCGAATAGTGAAAAACATTGTATATAAAGAAATACTGTAAAGGACCGTATCTACCTGAAGTTTAGTCTGGCTTGCTTGCTCGCTTACTTGCACGCTTTCTTGCACACTCGCTTGCTTGCGTGCATGCATGCTTGCTTGCATTCTTGCATGCTTGCTTGCTTGATATCTTGGCTCTTTGGAATACTCATGGTACACGCGAGCGAAGCCGCGGGCAAAAGCTAGTTTACATATATAGATGGAAAAGTTTGTGAAGGTGTTTGGTTATATTTGTATGTTTCTTACTCAATCATGCAATAACGACTTAGCGAATTTGGATGAATCTTGGCATACAGATAGACAAAAAACTGAATATGCGTTCTCTTGTAACTGGTAAAAAAAAAACTGGTTTAAAAATGTTAGCGTAACTCGTTTTCAGACCAAATTCCAAGATTGTAAAAGGTTTTCGTGAAGGCATTTCTCACGCGAGCTGAATGGGTTAGACCCAGTACTTAAATGTATACCTACAACGCTTTTTCTACAAGCATTATATTTTTTTCAAATGAGGCAACAGATTGGGAAATCAAGAAGCAGTAAAACGTTTGTTTGTGTGGACAAATTTGGTGAAGAACGCGTTCGAATTCCGAACTTTTTTTGTAACCGACTTTATTGTATTAATGTCTTTTTCGACTTGTGTATTTTACTTAATTCGCGAATTATAATTTCACAAACAATGTCACAAGGGCGCTCTTTTTAAAAGCTTTTTATTAACTTGCAATGTATGTAAGTAAATATATTATGTATGTAGGCACGGGTCAAATCTTGGAAGTTTAATTTGGCTCACTTCCAGTGTCGGATTTACCTACTTGAAATTTGTAGTCTGGTCAACATCTACCTTTTTGCATAAATTTTTGTATATTCACCGAAAATTACGATCAAGGTGTCATTCGATTCGGAATATTATGTAGAAAGTTTAAGGAAAGGTCCCAAAAGGGGCCGATAAAAATTAAAAAAGTTATAAGCAATTTATTAAAAAAAATAATAGGAATTTGTTGTTTTTTTAATATCTCAAAAACTAACACAGATATTCAAAATTTGAAAAAAGATCTGAAAAAAACAGGAAATTTTCAAAAAAAAAATCTTACCTCATAGAACCGTATCTATAATATTTATAACTTTTACAGAGCCCTGGAAATAGAGGTAAAAGCGGGTGGTCTGGCTTCCGCACGCGATTCGTCACTCGGACACGGTAACAAAAAAAAAAACATTTTAACATAATTATTAAATATGTATATTAAAGAATAAAAAAATTTGAGTACTTTTGGGATACATAAATAAACAATAATCCGCCGGCAAAAATTTTTATCCCCATTTTTTCATTAGTATTAGTTAATATTAAGTATTAGTTAAGTATTTATTTATTTACTACTACTATCGATGGTAAAACACTACCGATACTATCGAAAGTATCGATTGTTTTTGATCACTATTGGCTGATTTTGCAATACAACTCAACTCAACTGCCTTCTTTCTGCTTATTCCCCTAAATCAAGTCTAGGGTGAATGAGCATTTACTAGGCACGCTTACCATCAGTCGTGATTGTGGTCAAACGCAAGTTACTGTATAAAAAAAACTATCGATACTATCGATTCTATTGGACATAAAACTATCGATACCTTCGATACTATCAACACGTGGCAATGCTATCGATAGTACTACTGATATCCTGAATAGTTTTCGAGGTCAACTATCGATAGTCAAACCATCGATAGTTCTACAACACTGACGGATATAGACTTTAGATAGCAATGCAAGTACAGGCAGCAAAAAGTACACTCAGTAAAACAAGCTCGCGCTAAAAATGAAAATTTTAACAAAAGTTTATTAATTTATTGAATCAGGCGTTACTTTGCGGAGGTCCATATTAATGAACTAAAACAATTACTTTGCTCACCCGCGACCTTACAATAGTTACGTTTATGCAAGAAATGTGTGTTCATGCAGTTCCTCCACCACCAGAGCTCATCCTCGGATCTCTGGTTGAGTTCGAAACGCGTCAGTGTAGCTTGGTGGTGGTGATAGTTGTGTTTATGTGATTTGTGTGTGTTCGTACAGTGTGGAGGTGGAGGAACTGCATGAACACACATTTCTTGCATAAACGTAACTATTGTAAGGTCGCGGGTGAGCAAAGTAATTGTTTTAGTTCATTAAAAGTTTATTACTGTCACGTTTAACTATAGCCATCAAAACTACACAGGTGCTCTGCGGTACAGTGGGCGGCCGCGCGCCATGCTGCTAATTCAACTTTGCCAGTATGCCGCAGGGTCGCGCGCTATAAATTGCGGCTGAGTATACAATGACGTCGATTAGTCACCGTTACGCTGGTTGCAGGCGTAATTATGTCATTCTTATATTATGACTGTACAAAAGATAGAATAATTCTAAATTATAGTTGGTGAAGATGAGCGTGCGTGTGAGTGTTGCGTTGTTACTTTTTACGATAAAACGGATGGATTTGCATGGAATATGGCATGTTGATAGCTGGATCGGTGGAATACACTTATGTATTTTTATCGCGATAGTTTCAGAGTCGGGGATTACGGATATAAAAATCCAAAATCTTAATTACTGGGTAAGTATACAGGGTTATTTGTAATTCACTAGCATCCTTTTAACCCTAAACTTCTACCACTTAAACAAATGTTTTTTGTTTTACGGCTTTTGTCATAACTTAATATTTTTGGTGTAATAACGTTTTGAAAACTTGATTTCGCCTCTTATTTTTACGATACTCTGTGTATTTGTATGGGGAAAAAAGTGCTTCATTTTAAAAAGTCGTAAAACAAAAAACATTTGTTTGAGTGATAGGAATTCAGGGTTAAGAGGATGTCAGTGAATTAAAAATAACCCTGTAGAGACTTTAAGCATGAAACTACCGTAAGACTCACTCATGGGAGCCCCCTTTAAATATATGTTTTATTTTAATTTAATTATTCATTTTTAAAGTAAACATATAACTAAATATTCTGTGAATATTTCAAGCGTGTACCTGTTGCCATTACATTATCAATATCGAGTATAAACGAGAAAAAAAATCACGTTTTATGTATGGGAGCCCCTTAAGTATTAATTATATTCCGGTTTTTAGTATTTGTTGTTAAAGCGGTAACCGAAATACATCTGTGAAATTTTCAGCTGTCTAGCTATCACGGTTCGTGAGATAGGTACAGCTTGGTGACAGACGGACAGACGGACGGACAGCGAAGTCTCAGTAATAGGGTCCCGATTTTACCCTTTGGGTACGGAACCCTAAAAACCACCACCAGTAGGTGAAGGTTTTCGTTGATCGTGGCGTTCTATGGAGAAGGCTTCTGTTCATCAGCGAGTGTTTTCTGGCAACCTTTATGTGGCAGGAGCTTAGTGGCAGACAGGGGTAATGGCGCTCCGTGCCGCGGCGCGGCGCTGCACTGTTTATTGCCAATGATGGCGAAGCCAGGAGACCAGCGGAATAGTGAATATTTGTTGCAACCCGTCATTACAATGCGCACGACAGGACTTGCACTAGGCCGGTAATCGTACGCGAGCGAATCGCCCGACTCATTTGGCAGTGGGCAGGGCATATCGCTCGTAGAACTGATGACCGATGGAGCAAAAAGGTTGTCGAGTGGCGTCAACGGATCGGAAGACGCAGTGTAGGTAGGCCTCCAACAAGATGGAGCAACGACCTGGTTAAGGTTGCGGGATTGCGTTGGATGCGGATGGCACGGGATTGATCCGTTTGGCGAGCCTTGGGGGAGGCATATGTTCAGCAGTGGACGTCTTTCAGCTGAAATGATGATGGTGAGAATAATGTAGTTCTATAAGCTATGTATAATTTCATTAAATAAATAAATAAATAAATAATTGAAAGAACATTTCGTGGCCCACCCCGCAAGATTTACAGAGTACCAGCACATGAGGCATGTCTACACAACTCCATGAGACGTGTTCGATCAAGTCCGTGCGAACATTACCACACTGATGCATGTAAGGAGGATATCAGCATAATACTCATACGAGGAAATTGTTAAACGTACATTTGTACTTTAAAACGCGGTGGCATATTATCAATAAGGAAATTTGTGGGTGTATGTATGTGTACAGACAACTTCATAAATAAGTAATCAATTTGTACCTTGTCGCTTTAACTCGTTAGTTACATAATTTCGTATGGCTTTTCAAACATGACGTTAAAGTGACAAGGTACAGTTAGCCAATTTGATTCCTAGGCTACCACAGAACCCTATCGTAGTAGATAATTTTATTTGTGTACAAAATACAAAATATGTGTACAAAATATATAGGTAATGTAATACTAATCCTTAGAAAGTAAGACGCATGTATTACTAACAACCTATGGACCTCTGTCTGCAATAAAGCATTTGAATATGAATTTATGTGAGAGGGGAAAAACGAGCAGGCGAGTCACCTGATGGAAAGCAATCACCGCCGCCCATGGACACTTACAACACAAGTTGAGTTACTGATGCGTTGCCGGCTCTTTGAGAAAAGAGTAGACAGATAAACAGACAGGGACAATAAAGTGGTATCACATAGTAATAAGAAATAAAAGTTCCTTTTTAGGTACGGGACCATAAAAAACTAGGTCAAAGTCAACATTGTGCTGGGAATCTTGACATTCGTAAACACTCCGCACGGGGCCATAGCCGTTAACATAGTTATATGAAAGTATATGTCGAGCGCTTACCGTATGCCGCAGTTCTTATCAAAAACAATACACTATCGCAAGAAGCTAGAAAACCATTCCGTTTCATATGTAAGACAAGCGTACAACACAAGTCGAAAGAAGAATGAGCATTCAAATAATTTTCATTTCAAGCTTGTACAATGTATAAGCTTGAAATTAAAATTATTTGAATGCTCATTCTTCTAGCAGTGGACATGACATGTTCCACTGCTAGAAGAATGAGCATTCAAATAATTTCCAAGCCTCCTCTCAGAATGAGAAGGTTTGGGCCGTAGTTCCCACGTGGGGCCACTCCGGATTGGGAACTTCACACACACCGTTGAAGTCCTTCGGAAATGTGTTCAATGATTTCAAAAAATCGATCTTACTTGTTCTTATTTCTGGAAAATGTTAGTAATTTAGCAGAATAAAAAAAGAACAATACAATACAATACAATACAACACACAACACAATACAATACAAATATTCTTTATTGAACACCAAAAGCAGTACAGTGACATTACAAAAATAAAAATTCAGGCAGACAATAGGCGGTCTTATCGCTAGAAAGTGATCTCACCCAGACAACCAATTACTCTGAAATTAATAAAATATTATGAGCAGACTAATGTAGGTGAAGAACTCTAAGAAAACCTGGGTCGTACAGGTACTTAACCACTGAACACTTATACGTAGGTCATTATTCAAGAGTTTCAACCGCCTCACTCGTGATCACATTTTCTACGAATTGCTATAGATGCTACCACTTTCGGTTATTAAAGGACTTGTTCTTTTACCAGATAAGTGGACGCTATATTAGAATCCTCTGCCATTTCTATAACATTGTGTCCATGAAAGCGATTCAGAACAAAAGCTTAAATAATTACCCTTATATGCGCTCAAGCGCTCAATACGCTTACTGGGTGAAAGTTAAGTGAACACTTATATGCGTTTGAGGCTTTATCTACAACCAATGAACTAAAACAATTACTTTGCTCACCCGCGACCTTACAATAGTTACGTTTATGCAAGAAATGTGTGTTCATGCAGTTCCTCCACCTCCACACTGTACGAACACACACAAATCACATAAACACAACTATCACCACCACCAAGCTACACTGACGCGTTTCGAACTCAACCAGAGCTCATCTTCAGAGTTACCACAACCGTATGCTATGCTACCAAATGTTAAACAATAAAGTTAAACAATAAAGTTAAACAATAAAGTTTAACATTTGGTAGCATAGCATACGGTTGTGGTAACTCCGAAGATGAGCTCTGGTTGAGTTCGAAACGCGTCAGTGTAGCTTGGTGGTGGTGATAGTTGTGTTTATGTGATTTGTGTGTGCTCGTACAGTGTGGAGGTGGAGGAACTGCATGAACACACATTTCTTGCATAAACGTAACTATTGTAAGGTCGCGGGTGAGCAAAGTAATTGTTTTAGTTCATTGATATGGACCTCCGCAAAGTAACGCCTGATTCAATAAATTATCTACAACCATTGTCCGTCCACTGCTGGACGCAGGCCTCCTTCGTATCGCGCCAAACCTTGCGATCCTGGGCTTTCCTCATCCAGCCACTGCCAGCTGTCCTCCTAAGGTCATCAATCGAACGTGTCGCAGCACGACCTAAACCACGCTTTCCCAACTCCACTTTAGGACACGTCTGGTCCAACGACTGTCGGTTCTACGGCAGACGTGACCAGCCCATTTGGCACTTGCTAATCCAGCGAGAAGGATTAGCAAATCCTTCGGGCTATATCAACAACTTTGGCTTTTTGCATGATAATGCTAGTTGCGAACCCCTATCTCTCAACGAGATACCATGCATAGCTCTCTCCTTTAGCACGCTGAGCGACTCTAAATTTATGGACTAGTCCTCCTGTGAGTAACCACGTCTAGCAGCGTAAATCATAACTGAGTTTGAGGCTCTAAGCGAAGTCTTCTAACAACTGGCGGAAGTTCAAAGCTGCGAATGAAAAAAATAGCCAACACGCCTCACCGACCCACAAACATTTCCTGATCTCATAACCAGTGCACAATCTGTCCCTCCGTTATCTACACGCTAACTCACGTTATACTTACCGTTATGGGGGCGCAACCTCTAATGGCCCGCGGAAGCCTGCAGATTGAAGTGTTCATTGCCACCCATGATTCTTGGGTAACTGCGCTATGAAACGTTAACGTATAAAACGTTATGGCTAAACGTTGGAAAACGTTTCATATTTCAGATGGTTGGTTTTTGCTGTTTTTATGAGTTAGAAGTAAATTTACGGGGATTGGTTATGTTAATCAACTGGTCCAGTTGAACTGTTTTTATGTGCCGTGTCGAGTTTCGGGAATAATTTAATTCAATTATTATTTATTCAGACAACAAAGAGGTCCATAATTGTGTTAGTTATCTTTAGCCTACGTTACTATACAATAAATAAATAAATAATTAGCAAATAGATGGTTTTTATTACCATTTTTTTTGAGAATACCAACGTTTGCCAAGAGAAATGCAAATTTAAATAATAAAATCTACCAACAAATAAAATTACAAGAAACACTTAACAATCAATTGAGACTCGTAAAACAACGCCTACCTATATAATTATAATATGTTTCTTGGAATTACTTCTCCAAATTCCAAGTCTAGTCTAGACTCAGGTGCCACTTAGAACTTCGATATCGTTTGAAGTTTAAGTTAATTTTAACGGTTTTCTTAAGCGCTAATGCAGCATTAATTGTGGATGAATAATGTATGAGATAAAAGTTGGATCTGGGGCTTATTTGTCGACCATTAGGCGGCGTCGTTACTGAACAAAGACACTTGCGTTAACAACGATGGTTTTGATCTATTTTTAAAAGAAATCTATAATAAAATAGATGTGACTGATTATTCTGCGCAAATTCATAATCATGGTGGGCGCAACCCCTTTTTGGACCCTCGATTTCGCTGAAGAGCGCGATGACTTATCGTCCTCGTCGATAAGCGCTAGTTATTCCGATAAGCGCGCCTCGATCAACTCGCGCTGGGTGTCGAGTCGTTGCTGTTCCAATTTTCGCTCTTTACAAAGTCTTTCCTGTTCCAGTTTCGTCTCGATCACCAACCTTTCCAACTCAAAATCAGCCTTTTCCTGGGCAGCGCTCGCCTCCAATAGTCGTTTCTGGAGGCCGTGTTCTGCACCGTGCCCGGATGAATGTGCTGATCACTTAGAAGACTCTTTACTCTTTAGTGTCAGCAGTATTTGGTTTTCGTATTTCTTTTTTGTCTTTTCCGACTCCGGAAATTCTTCCGCTGCGAAGTTGTTTTTGATCTTCATTCACGTTCACTTTAATCCGATTCGTAATGACCACATCCTTCGTTAGTCTTTTCAGCTATAATTTAATGTCAAGTGTCAAATTCCAATATTCAAATAAAATAATAAAAATAAATATAAATATATACTAAATATCATGAGACAATTCACACCAATTGACCTAGTCCCAAACTAAGCAAAGCTTGTACTACGGGTACCAGACAACGGATAAACTTACTTATATATGAAGATAAATACATACTTTAATACATTTTAAACACCCAAGACTCGAGCACAAACATTCGTATTTTTCACACAAATATCTGCTCCTACCGGGAATCGAACCCAGGACCTCAGCTTCGTAGTCCTAGTTTTCTAACAACTAGCCTATCCGGTCGTCTAAATAGACAAAGGTTTCATCAAAAAGGTTCTGCAACAACGTCAGATAGGTATTTAACGCCCTGTCCTTACCCGGAGCCCTTGTTTCGCCCGTTGACGGTTCACGCTAAATTTGCCGATGAGATAGCGCATTCGATTCAGGCCGTAAGACCCGCTGAAAGCAAACGAATCTGACGAATGGGGTGAATGCGGCGGCTGTATTGGGAAGATGATATCGGCTTGTAATGAGTTGTTGAATTTTTTTTTAATAATTTCATGAGTGATGAGCATTGGCATAATGATATTCACGTATGTAGGCGATTTCGCCACCTACTTACATAGGGTAGATCGAGGCGAATCGGATCAATTTTTGGTTAATGTCAAAGTTTGTGATACATTGTTTATAATATTATTACACTGGATAAAAGGATTATCGGTGTATAGAATCAAGAGGTCAAATCAAAATTCAGCCTATTGATTTAATTTTGACAATAAAATAGAAAGACACTAAAAAATATCCGATTCGCCCCATTTTTAGAGGCAAAACCGATCGAAACAAACTTTTTCATAAAATATTGCTTTTCATTCAATAACAATGCAAAAATAAAAATTAGGAACATTCAATGTCATAATATGAAATATTAAGATTACGTAACTACCATTCTCTTCCCTTCTACAGCAATCTATTTTTTTTTGTCTAAGGTTCCGTGGAAGAGATCGCTCTGTAGGAATAAGGGCTTACATTGGTTACCGTGCAAATTTTCAATAAAATTGCTCTAGGTAAACGGATTGTGATGAGTGGCAATAAAGAGTTATTGTGTTGTACTTATATAACACCTATATAGGTAGACCGTGTCTTCTTTGATGTCCGTAAACACCGATACATTGCTTTCATAGATATATAATAAAACTAGCTATTGCCCGCAACCCCGTCTGCGAAGAGTAGGTGTATAAAAAATAGCCTAAGTACGACCTATTCTCAGACCTACCGAATATCGAGAAAAAAGTTTCATAAAAATCGGTCAAGCCGTTTCGGAAGAGTTCGATAACAAACACCGTGACACGAGATTTTTATATATTAGATATTGAGTTTACAGTCATTGTAAAAGGTCTATAAGCGTTCAAAATAATGAATTAAAACACACTATTTATTGAAGTCATCACTTCGACCGATGTCTTTCGGTTCGGTCTTCGGAAGTCACGGACATAGCTCGAAGAATCGCTAGACTTAAGTGGCAGTGGGCAGGGCACATCGCCCGTAGAACTGACGGCCGATGGGGCCGAAAGATTCTCGAGTGGCGTCCGTGGACCGGAAGACGCAGTGTAGGTAGGCCTCCAACAAGATGGAGCGACGACCTGGTGAAGATAGCGGGAACGCATTGGATGCGGTTGGCACAGGGCCGATCTGTTTGGCGAGCCTTGGGGGAGGCCTATGTTCAGCAGTGGACGTCTTTCGGCTGAAATGATGATTTATTGAAACTTTATGGCATGGATTTAACGTGTTTTTAGTTACTAATAAAGGGCTCAGAAATCCATTTTATGATTTGGTGCATTGGATGAAAAACACGAAGTAATTAATTTTCGAAAGAATTCCGGTACATGATCATTCAATCAAGTTTCAACTGTTTATATCTCACTCACATCGAACAAATGAGAAGACTATAATCCTCAATGACATTAAACACATGTAATAGACACTAACGTATTCCATTCGTTAATGAAATTTCGGCCGTATCATTAATATTCGGGATTATATAATGTACGAGCGGTAATGGCGTTCGTGTGTTATGTAAATATTGTTGTATAATCAACGTACTTAACGTATGGTGTAGCAGATCAACTGACAGCTTAAATGTAACGTGGAACAGTGTAATTAGGACAGGAAGCGCGATCTAGGGTTAAAAATTTAATCGTTAACACTGGCTTATGATTAACAGTTCCATGTATTTTGACATTTATTTTCTTAAACCTGGGTTAGTGCTCGGAGTTACACAGTTGACATCGGAGATGTAGTTAATCAGAAACCACTTTACAGATTCGGTAATTGATAGCCATTTATAATTTAGTCCTAACATAAAACAAATACTGTATTTTTTTTCGTTCATTTCCTCTGTAACTATTTTAGCGGATGAAGTGTGGTAATCGCATTTGAAAAGCTAGCTTCAAATGATAAAGGCAGAAATGATATTAAAGTGGTTATTTGGGTGGGTCTGGGTGACCAGACCACACTGTGAGCACTATGCATTATTATTTAATTATGAACATTATGTAAAATTACTGCATTTATTCAACTACATACCTGTTATTATAATTCAAATTTAATGCTTAACGACTTGACTTAAGTCGTGTCCCTTCTGATTACGTCTTTGATGCCCCCCGTATAGTTACCTCTGGTTAGTGCAAATCCGCTAAGGAACTCAATTCGTTAAAACCAACTTATTTGGAAATTTTCGTATATATTTCTTGGCGATAATTCTGCCACCGCAATTAGCGCGAGATAAACCGCGGCTTAAATAGTTACTCCATTTTGCGATACGCCAGGAATAGCACGTCTCTATCTTTTTTACGCGAGTAAGCTGGTCAAGGTTCCGTGAGGCATAGAAATAACTTAAAGCTTACTAAGTAGCTCAGATAAATAGATAGGTAGTGTTAAAGGGAGATCAGAATTAAATGCTATCACAAAAATATAACACAAGTTTATTCGCTAGTCACGTGATAATACAATCGAGAGCTCAACAGGTAAGTGCGTGCACACTCAGTCGCGGCCGCAGGACAAATGGACGAGCCTCCTCTTGCGACGCGGCGGCAGTGCAGTGCAGGCGCGCCAGATTCATGCTGTGGGTAGTTGTCTGGCTGTGTGCGTGCAGGCGCGTCAGTGTGCATCTTCTTTTTACAGTATTTAACTGTCAGACCATTATTAAATCCCGTAAGTTCGGGATAGGCCATGTGAAAAACACGAAATAGATCGTTGATGTTATTAATAACAAAAAAACATTTATTAATAACAAAAAAACATTTATTTAAGTTAAAATTAAAAAAGTACTTTATAGATAATTGAAACTAAATTGTTAATTAAATTGTTGTTGCGGTGCATATGTATCATGCTTGTTGTAATAGTTAAATAGTTTAAAGTATAATGTCATAAGTTATAACTTATAACATAACACTAACCATTTCAAATCTTATTACTAACTATACCTATGTTTAGCGTTGCTTGTAATTTGTAATTTCAAAAACCAAGAGCTAAAGTGCCGACAAACTGCTCTGTAGTTTGGCACATTTAATGTAATTGTACCTAAATGTAACACTAAACAGAAATAAATGATTCTATTCTATTCTATTCTATGTTCTGCGCATACATATAATGCTTGAAACGTCGACCAATCATTACATCTCTGTTGTTTCTGTAATCTGATATTCTGACGTATGACGAGGTATAGTTGAGTTTACTTCAATCTGTATACTATAAAACTACTGTTAGTAGTGAATATATTATTTGAAAGTGCTTTAATATGATCGTTTTTACGTTTTCTGTCCCCATAGTATAGATATCGAACCAGCTGCACGAAATTTCACGATAATCGGTTGAAGAACACCCGTGGAGGAAATTAGCAGGACATCCAGAAAAATTGACGAAAGCATTTTTGCCTAAGTTGAAATGGAGGTGCTTTTTAGGTCAGTGCCAACAGCTTCATGCGGTTGGCCGCTTGAACCTGTTTGCACTGTCTCCAGCCAGATTCTATACAAACGAAGACACGACTCCAGTAAAAAACCGCTTTATTTTAGCCCTGAAGACCAGATTAATTTTCGATTAACTGCAAAATTAGATTTTTTGTTGCTTTAAAACAAATAAATAGGTAGTTGCTTGAGTTGGCGAACAAGTGACGCCATAAGTTGGTATTTCCATTCAAACTCTATGGGAGAGTTGTGTTTTGACAGCTCATAAAAAATACGTCAGTTGATTGGTGGTGTCAACATCCCTATTCGTTGAAGTCGTCTCCAACCGCAACACCACTGCTCTCGTGCCGTTGTTTCGACTGCTCTAAGCAGTCCATCTATGGCGCGGCTCTTACAGACCAAAGATGATGACGATGATACTTTGTATAGGGAGGAGTTGACCTACTTGACTGTACATAGTAAACAACCACTACATATTAACTGCAGTGATATATCCCTTCTCATAAATTTGACAAGGCTCGTCAACTTCAGACGTAAGATCACACAACATACATATTTAAGCCGCGTCTATACTGTCAAAACGGGAGGAACCGCCTGCGGGCGCGACCTAAATCTCTCCTTATTAATGAGATAAGTTTTAATTGTGCGCCGTGTGTGCACACCCTTTGTTACGTTATGTCAACGCCCGATGAATGATGTGGCTTTTTTGGGTTGAAAAATGTGCGGTTAGCGACAGTTTTTGGAAATATTTAGTTGTTTCGGACGGGGAAATTAAAAGCGACGATTTATAGGGTTCCGTACGCGTAATATTGCATTGTAACATAGTTACCCTCTATTAAACCTCAACGATTTAGTGACAAAATTTGGCATGGGTCTTTTTTATGCAAGCATTAATGAAGAATGATATCTTGTCATCCTATATACCGTAGTGTCAAGTCAAAAGTGTTTGACCAGTGTGTGTTGCCAGTGATGACTTATGGCGCTGACCATGCCGTAGCCCTTCTTCTCGGACTCACACATCGCAGCGGCTGCCAAACGCGCACTCTTGTAATTTTTGGAAATTCCCGCAGGAATTTTTGGATTGACCCGAAATTTTAATTTGACTGTCAGACCCAATAGCTTACGCGTATGCGGATTAAAGCCAGCAACTTATCATTTTTATCCCTTCGGTCTTTTGCCTACTATTTTCCTAGGATAACAACTTAGATTTTCCTAGTAAAAGCTTTCCTGAAGCTTCATTAAGGCCACATATCTACAATCAACCCTCTTTAATACGTCGATTACTGAGCCTATTAATGACATTAATGGAATTCAAGTCATTTAGGGTACGCTTTCAACGCGAGAGCGGAATGGAACAAATAATCACTACATAGTATGTATAATATAAAGTCGCTTCCCGCTGTCTGTCTGTCCTTATGTATGCTTACATCTTTAAAACTACACAACGGATTTTGATGCGGTTGTTTTAATTAGATAGAGTGATTCAAGAGGAAGGTTTATATGTATAATACATGTATAATTTAGTAGAGAAACACTGATAATTGCACCCGTGCGAAGCCGGGGCGGGTCGCTAGTATTTATTTTGATAAAATAAAAATACACAGTTTCTTATGGCTTTCCAATGCAATTTGGAATGTGTGTGAAGTTCCCAATCCGCAAGGCTTGCGTGGGAACTACGGCCCAAGCCCGTTCATTCTCAAAGGAGTCATGTGCTCAGTAGTGGAACGGGTACAGGCTGGGATAATGGTGATGAATTAGCCCGTATGGTTGCATGCAAAATACACTACCGAACGTTGGAGTCCTAATGACCCTATCATATAACCCTTTTACCCTTTAAATAAAAAGCCGTGGTAGCCTACTGGTTTGGTCTATGGCCTCTTAAGCAGAGGGCCGTGGGTTCAAGCCCGGGCTCGCACTCTTTGACTTTTTCGTTATATATACTGTTAGGAAGGGCTCTATACCGCTAGCCAGTGGTAAATGTTGTCCAACTGGCAGGTTAGGTTAATGTTATTATGTATAAAATTTGTAAATAATTCTAGAACTTGATTTTAAATGAAATAGAGTTGTCTGCGGTATACGAGCCAGGGCAGATTGCTCCGGACAGCCGACAGAGCTGGACGTAATATTGTAAAGTATTTATTTAAGAAAACCGGCTAATGGAATAAACCCACGTATGAAGACATCTATTGTATCATTTCTTGAAGTTTAGCATCACGCGCGTTTCCCGTACTATCTACCTAAATATCTGAGCACAGTACCACAATACCTACGTACTAGCTTTTGCCCGCGACTCCGTCCGCGTGGAATTAGTAATTTGGGCAGCTTATTTTTTTAATCCAATTTTGCCTCGATAAATGGGCTATCTAACACTGAAAGAATTTTTCAAATCGGAGCAGTAGTCCCTGAGATTAGCGCGTTCAAACAAACAAACATTTCAGCTTTATAATATTAGATACGAAATTACATTGTAAATTTACCATATGCTTTACGGCGAATCAAAACAACGCGAGGAAACTTGCACCTGCGAAGAAATTCAATGATGTGTGTTAAGTTCCCAATCCGCACTGAGCCCGCGTGGGAACTACGCTGGGATGATGACGATGATGATGAATTTACCTGTGTATCTAGCTAGGCAAAGGTACCGCAACATTACGCCGAGCGAGATCCAATTTATAGTTTTCAATGTTTTTCATTTGTCTTTTCCTCCTTAATGTATTTTCTTTTATTTATCGAATGTGCGTAAATAAATTTTTCTTTCTCTTTCGCCATCAAACGTTGGAGCCTTAATTATGACCCTATCATCCACATAACGTCGCTTTACCCTTTGAGTATATTCAATGACATAAAAAGACCCCACCCCTGAATTGGTTTCAAGTGCCGCCATCAAGGGAATTGGAGTTGAAGCCAAAATTCACACTTGCCAATGGCGTTATTTTCATTAAGCACTGCAATGTCAAACAAACACATTATTTCGTATAAAGACGCCATCATTCCGGTGGGATCGCGGGAATAACGCAGGGATACGCACATTACAAAATACTGGGGACACAAGAGCTGGACGTTCGACGAACATGGGGCGTTAAAACTCAGTCATGTTCATGTTACCTACTGCGCTGTCGTCCAAAATAAAAAAGCAGTAATCGTTGATATACCGAAACAGAGAAAAATGGGTATTAAGTTTTTGATACTTTTTATAAGGATTGCGAGCGAATGCCATATGCTGTGTAGCATAAAAAATTCACATAAGCTCAAAAATATTGTATGTTTGTACCCGACTGAAAACTGCTGAAATAATTTTAATTATGCTAAGGAACTTATACTAAGAAGCTTATACTAAGGAACTTTCTCCTGTTGTGAATTCTAGATACATAGAATAAAAACAGTTTGTAGCTTTTTTACTGCTTATTTGCTCTGTAAATACAAGTTGCTGCCTTTTCCGCTACATTTGCTGGCGCCAATTTTACTTTTTTAAAGACAATAAATGCAATTATCATTGTTATCAAAGTGTATTTACGTAGTAAAACACAAAAATAATACTTAGTGATATTATTAGTAACTATAGCTTTATTAAATTGAAAAAAGAAAAAGTTATTATGTAAGGGACTCGTTATTAAATCAAGAAATTAGCGATTTGATGGGTAATCATAACAGTCGACCTTATTTAATGTAAACTAAATTCAGATATTTAGATACTAACACAGGAAAAAAAGAGTAAGTGCAGTTTCACTGCTTTATTTCGTTGTATTAGATGTAAAAAACATTATTTAATTTAAAGCAGTATCAATCAATGCAAAGAAAAAAAGCAGTAAACAAAGATTTCAAAGGAAAAAAACAGCATAATCACTCGTTTACTGCTTTTTTACTTTGAATCGAAATTATACTGCTTATATTATTTGAAAAAAGTGTCTTTTAGCAAAAGCAGCATTATAAACGAATCTCATATGTTCGCCCTCTATTTTTTTAAAAGATTTTTATAAGTGATACATGTAGCATTTTTAATAAAAAAATGTCAAAAACCAAAAATTAATTTTTTGTCGATTACTGCTTTTTCATTTTGGACGGCAGTGCGGCGCTTGTCACTTTTTTGAGGGAAGATAAAAAATATCAATTTATAATCATATAAGTCGGCCAAGTTCTAATCTTTCCAATATATAAAAAGCTAACCTGTTGGTATAAAAATTTTGAAAAAAATCAGGATGGCAGAAAATAAGTCAAATTAACAAGAAAAATCTATAACGACTAAGTTTTCTTGAGAACTATTAGCAGTTTAAGGGTAAATAGCAGCCTGACTGTATTAATTAATAGTAAAGACATGTAAGGATTTTTTCGTATCGGCTGCGGCGGAACCCTGTCCTGAGCGTGTCCAAAACGCTCTTGGCCAGTTTTTATAATGGATGCCTTAAGGCGGCGATAATTGCTCCAATTCACAACAACAATTGCAATTGTTGCAATTTACAATTGCAATTGGTAATTATCGCCGCCTTAAGGCATCCATAACATAAGTTGACTTACGGATGCATTGTCGGTCCTTTGAGAAATGGGCAGGCTCGTTTTGAAGATCCCTAGTCCTAGAAATTGTGTCGTAATTTGTGATAGTAAAAGTATTTCGTTCTTTATTTTTCACCAAGCTCGTAGAGCTCGTAGCAAGATAAGATAAACATCAAAAACGTCAAGGCCACTTCCCCCGTCCTGCCCAGCCCTGTGTCCCCCAACAATCGTCTCAACGTCTCCCTTTACGGATGTTAATGGCTGCTATTTGACGCGAGACGTTGACAAATTCACGTCTTTCGCACTCCACGCTAACTGGTTAGCCAAGAGATCTCGTGTCTGGCGTATCAGCTTGCCTTGTTATGTCTTTGTCTATAGCCGTTATAAGGGAATTTGACTCCGAATACAGATTTCAAAGGGTTGGAAAATGTTTAGAATTATGATTGAAGGGTTTTTTTTTATTGATTTTGTTTTTTTTTTTGTTCTTTTGCTTTCAACCTTACTAGCTTAGGAAGGCGTAATTTTGCCAATGTCGACGAAAATCAGATGGTAACGCGCAGTATGTGCGGTTTTTTTCTGTCAAAAATGTGACAGCCGATGACTAAGTATATTGGTGCAGAAAGGTTTAGTTGTGCGTGAGTTTCTAAAAAACTGCTAGAAATATAATTTCAAAGGTTTAAGGCATTGGTATCTCCGTCTTAAGAAACTTTTTGTCGGGTGCTAGCTGTCTGTCATTTGCGTTTGATCAGCTAAACAACCTGACTACAAAGCATTCACAGCACCAAATAAAGACGCTGGTCAGGTGCGGGCGATGGACTGGTTGGCGCTTGATAGTGTTTTTCTTGGAGTTGTCGATGGCTGGTGCGGGGGCGGTAGCTGGGCGCTTTACCTTAGTTTTAATGTAAGGTTTCAATATTTTTTCTTTAGGAAACTGTAAGTTTATGATTCATAAAAATCTAATTGTAATTGGTACATATAACTATATAGAGACTGTTTGTTTCTAAATAAATAAATTAAGTGATTTTAAAATGTTTCAATAAATATTCCCCACTATAATAAAAAAGTATGGAAACATATCTAGCTCTAAAACTGCTATAAATGCATAAAACTATCAATTTTTAGAGTTATGGTAGCGCTATAAAATTTTATATGTCAAGACCGCGTATTTTGAGTCATAAATTTTGACTTATAAAATTTGAATATCGGTATATATTACGATTTTATTTTCTGGACAGTTTAAAAAACTAAGAGATATAAAGCCAGTGTCCTAGTGGTTAAAGAACCTGGCTACGAAGCTTGAGGTCCCGGGTTCGATTCCCGCGTCTGGGCAGATATTTGTATGAATAATACGAATTTTTGCTATCGAGTCTTGGGTGTTTAATATGTATTTAAGTATGCACCTATCTATATAAAGTATGTTTGTCCGTTGTCTAGTACCTATTTTTTTGGAATTTTTATAAAACAAACCTAACCTACTGCATTCTATAGGATGGCATTTAAAAATTCCTGAAGGAAATACTGTTTCAGAAATAAATCATTTTATGACTAACGTTTACTATGGAGAATGATATTAAGTATTATGACTTATTAAATTATGAGAAACCAAGGTGCGCCGGAACGTACATAAGCTGAGATGATAATATATAGAAGAAAAAAAATATTCATTTGAAGGAATAAATAAAAAAAATCGACTCTTCTTTTCATCTATCTTTTAGTAGTTCAGGCTTTATATTTTCTGTCAGTCTATCAATCAGTCAACACCTATGTTAGTATTTTATGAGTATGTACAATGGCAACAAAAATAATGTGAATTGTTCATAGTGAAAATAAACGGATCACTCTCGTCTAAAAACGAGTTTAACTCCACGAAACACGAGTTTTTGGAAAGTGGTAGAGCCATGTTGTAGCTAGCCGCTGCATCACGAATGGGCCGGCTCGTCCGGGGCAGTACCACCCTCTCACAGAACACCGGCGTGAAGCAGCAGTAATCCTGCTTGCGTTTCGTACGGTCAGTGAGAGTGCCGGGGCCCAATACCTCACCCCTTCCCTCTCCCCCTTCCCCTATTCCCTCTCCTTTAGGGCCGACAACGCACTGGCATCGTGTAAAGCGCTGCGGGTGTCTATGGACAGTGGTGTTCATTTAACATCAGGTGACCCACTAGTTCGTTTGTCTGGCCTGTCTAACATAAAAAAAAAACACGTTTCGGGCTCATTCTCAGAGTCACACGTCACGGCGGCTGCCAAACGCGCACTCAGCCTGGTATGTGCTACGGATTAGCCCGAAAAATGTCTAGTTAAACACGTTTTAAGACGTGATTGATCCGTTTATTTTCACTATGAGTGAGTCTCACGGTAGTTTCATGTTTAAAGTGGCAAATCTCTACGGAGAGATCTGGCAAAATAAAATCGAATTGTCCTTGAGTTTACAGTTAAGGCAATTGAATCACTTACCAGGGTGGAACCTTTTCAGAACCAATTTCACGATGATTTCTTTGGCAGATATTGTGACAATGACAACATTACAATTGCAATGAAAAAGTTCACCCTGGTACGTGATTTAGTTTACTTGAGTGTACGTCGGTCAGTGGCCGCTTCCCAACCAAATTGTCATGGTCACAGAACAGGACAGAAATGTCACCATAATTAAGGACCAAAAGGACATAGCGTACAACTTGTACCAGCCTAGTCACTTTTACTGAACCTCCCAGGATTTATTGAAACGACATAATAAATTAAATATAATTAAATTAAGTTGGGTTAGTTTTAGAACAATCTTAAAAAGTTTATGGTTTCAGAAAAAATACTTTTCGGTATTTTTTAGTACAATCTTTCATTCGTACTTCGGTATTGTAATACCCGCTGATGATAGCTAGGTAAATGGTTATGTTGATTGATATGCTCTCAAACGCATCATGACCATTCGAAAGTTGAATTGACTAAGTTCATTAAAATCAATATGCTTTGTTGTGTAGAGCACTAACATTCTTCAATTTAAGGTGTCTTGTCTAGGCCGGCCGACCTGGTAATCCACTTAGGCCGTCATTGATGGGGTAATTATGAAAAATGGATGAATAATTTATAGTTTTTAGTTACTTGATTCTTGATTATTTAAATATGTAAAATGTTAACTCAAGCACAAAATTTTAAATGTATAAAATTACATAGTGGTACCTATGCTGTTCCCTATCTGGGTCCATGTGAAACAAATGTATGCTTAAACATAAACACTAAGCCATGGTTGCTATAAATTATTAATGTGTGAAATATGTGAAAGTTCCCACCGGCCGCAGACAATAAAAAAATAAAAATAAATATCACGGGACAATTCACACCAATTGACCTAGTCCCAAAGTAAGCTAGGCAAAGCTTGTGTTATGGGTACTAGGCAACGGATAAACATGCTTATATAGATAGATACATACTTAAATACATATTAAACACCCAAGACCCGAGAACAAACATTCGTATTTTTCATACAAATATCTGCCCCGACACGGGAATCGAACCCGGGACCTCAAGCTTCATAGTCAGGTTTGCTAACCACTAGGCCATCTGGTCGTCTATATAAGGATTTATAACATATTTGGCTTATTTGATATTCTAAATTAATAACACGTTTCCAATTAATTCTAAAGCTTTTTTTTATTTTTTTCAAACATAGCTTCATTAACATGGTGTTAAATTTAAAAGTTAAGTATGGAGTTTGCTAAAATCAACTGTATTTGCAAATTAACTTAAATTGCACCCGTTGCTTCGTTGCGTACAGCACTAGCAGACTTCCATTTAAGGCGGCGTGTCTAGGCCGGCCGACCTGGTAATCCACTTAGGCCTTCATTGATGGGGTAATTGGATTAAGACGGACCGGCCGGACATGCCTTGTAAACGGTTTATACCACGCTGGGCACTGATTTCGATGGGAATGCAAAAGTGATTGAAATGTTTTGTGTGATTGTTGAGATTCTTTGTGATGTCTTTTTGACATCGTTGCCACTCCTTTCTTAAACTAGGAATGTGACAGAATCGTGGGTGTAAACTTATTTTACATCTACTTAATTAATTTAAATAAAAAAATAAATGTTGTTGTTTTTTTTACCTTCTAGACGACATTATTGTAGTGGTAGAGCCATGTTGTAGCTAGCCGCTGCATCACGAATGGGCCGGCTCGTCCGGGGCAGTACCACCCTCTCACAGAAAACCGGCGTGAAGCAGCAGTAATCCTGCTTGCGTTTCGTACGGTCAGTGAGAGTGCCGGGGGCCCAATACCTCACCCCTTCCCTCTCCCCCTTCCCCTATTCCCTCTCCTTAAGGGCCGACAACGCACTGGCATCGCGTAAAGCGCTGCAGGTGTCTATGGACAGTGGTGATCATTTAACATCAGGTGACCCACTAGTTCGTTTGTCTGGCCTTTCTAACATAAAAAAAAAAAAAAAAAAATTATGTTTATACTAAATTTATGTTTAATCTGTTTTTTTTTATGTTAATTGTATTTTTTGTAGTGTGGCAATAAATACCTTTTTATTTTTACTTTAGCAGGAATCACTATAGCACGCACTCAAAGATTACTAACCCGATGTCACAGGTCTCCTAGATCGTCCTACACACATATACATACCAATTCGATTAGGTACGCGCGCGTGATATAAAAGTCAAGCCACTACAACAGACTATCTAAAAACTCGGTAAAAACCAGCCGTGAGTGTTGGGAAACAACGCAGAGTTCCGTAGTTGCCTGTCAAATTTATAAGTTTGTTGATTTGACTCGTTAACTTTGTAGGTGCGACTCTTAAGGTTTCGTAAAGATGTAAGTAAATAAAAACGGTAGAAAAGGCACACGAAGGTATACTGAAAAGAGATGTCGAAAGTATTTACAATAAACGGACTTAAGAATTCAATGATTTTCTAAAGAGACTTGGCAGAGTTCTGCTTCAGACCGTGCCGCTGCAAGGAATGAGCCGCCGCTTCATGACCGGCCTTCAATTCAAAATCAGCCGCGCAGTTCCATCGCGCGGAATCGACTGCGGCGAGGGGGGTAATGGTTCTATATCTGGCCGCTATAACTTATAAAATTCTTCTTTTAATTTAAATGTATCATCATCATTTCAGCCGAAAGACGATCACTGCTAAACATATGCCTCCCCCAAGGCTCGCCAAACAGATCCGTCCTGCGCCATCCGCATCCAACGCGTTCCCGCAACCTTAACCAGGTCTCAAATAATTTATTGAATCAGGCTTTACTTTGCGGAGGTCCGTATTAATGAACTAAAACAATTACTTTGCTCACCCGTGACCTTAAGATAGTTACGTTTTTGCAAGAAATGTGTGTTCATGCAGTTCCTCCACCTCCACACTGTACGAACACACACAAATCACATAAACCCAACCATCATCACCACCAAGCTACACTGACCCATTTCGAACTCAACCAGAGCTCATCTTCAGAGTTAACACAACCGTATGCTATGCTACCAAATGTTAAACTATCAGTAACAACTACAACAGTAACAACTAGTTTAACATTTGGTAGCATAGCATACGGGTGTGGCGGCTCTGGTTGAGTTCGAAACGCGTCAGTGTAGCTTGGTGGTGGTGATGGTTGGGTTTATGTGATTTGTGTGTGTTCGTACAGTGTGGAGGTGGAGGAACTGCATGAACACACATTTCTTGCATAAACATAACTATTGTAAGGTCGCGGGTGAGCAAAGTAATTGTTTTAGTTCGTTTCTTAACCAGGTCGTTGCTCCACATTACGTCTTTCGGTCCGTGGACGCCGCGTGAGAACCTTTTTGCCTCATTGGCCACCAGTTCTACGAGCGATGTGCCCAGTCCACTGTCACTTGAGTCTGGAGATTCTTCGAGCTATGTCGGTGACTTTAGTTCTTGCGTGTATATTGTGTGTATCATCATTTCAGCCGAAAGACGTCCACTACTGTACATAAGCTTAGGGTTCGCCTAACAGATAAGTCCTGCGCCATTCGTATCCAACTCGTTCCCGCAGCCTTAACTACTTGGGTCTAAATTGGTTTCTACGGGACTCTACAAGCGAAAAATATTTTTATCCAACTCCTAGGGTTAGCAAAAAGAGCGCAGATATTTTTTGCCTTTGGCTCTCGAATTAAACGGCGCATAAAAAGTTAAACATTTCCGCTGCGGACTGTACGTGACTCGGTTGCTACAAGTCCGATTCTTTTTTTAATAATTTAATTTTGTTTTTAAAAGGATACCTACTTTGACGGTATCGGAATACTGATGCTGATTTTGGGCCGATTCGTTTGTTATATTCGGAATTTTGTACTTGAACTTTTAGCTTTATCAAGGATAATTTTTCTGACAAATAACTAGACCCCGTTATCAAACGGCCAATCAATCATCATCACCAATCCAGCTGAAAGACGTTCACTATTGAACATAGGCATCCCAAGGCTCGCCAAACAGATTGATCCTACGCCATTCCATGAGCTTTATGGTGAAGGAAACCATAGTGAGGAAACATGCGAAGAAATTCAATGGTAAGTATGTGTAAAGTTCCCAATCTGCATTAGGCCCTCACGAGAACTACGGCCTTAACCTTCTCATGCTGAGAAGAAGTCTGTGCCCTGCATTGGGCGAGGACGAGATGATGAGATGATGCCAGGTCAGTTTTACATCGAGTTTCAGAAAGCAAGGCTGCTCCAATTTACCAACTAGTTCAAGTCATTGAAAGTTGTTCTTTGATGTAAACTTGCTTAGTAACAGCTACGGTAAATATTCAAAGCGTACATAATCTGTTATTTGCTTTCATAAGTAAGCTCATTTAAATATCCTTCACCTCCGTCGTTACCTATTCATCGTACTACGCTCCCGCCGTACGAATACAAAATTAATGTTTTTGATCTCGTAACCAGTTACATTTTGTTCTGTGGATTTAAATATAAGACGTGGGACAACAATCGAAATAAACCGTGGTAGCCTAGTGGTTGGACCACCTATGGTCTCTCAAGCAGAGGAACGTGGGTTCAAATCCCGGCTCGCACCTCTGAGTTTTCCGGAATTTATGTGCGATATTACATTTGTAATTTACCATGAGCTTTACGGTAAAGGAAAACATCGTGAGGAAACCTGCATACCTGCGAAGAAATTCAATGGTGTGTGTGAAGTTACCAAACTGCACTGGGCCCGTTTGGGAACTAAGGCCCAACCCCTATATAAGCTGGGATGATGATGATGATGATGATGGAGGCAATGATTGGATATGTAACAAGTTTTAATGATTCATCATCCCAGTCTATATAACTACTTCCCACTACAGGGCACAGGCCTCGTTTCAGAATAAGAGGGCTTGAGCCGTAGTTCCCACGCGGGCCCATTGCGGATTGGGAACTTAATGAGTCACAGTTAAATTATAATTAAACCGAGCCGTTTCGGAGGAGTGCGGCCACAAACGCCGTGACACGAGATTTTGAAATATTAGATTTTAAATATTTATATTTTCGATGTGAGGCTCTGTGATAGCCAAAACTTAAATTTCCCCTAAGGCAAAGCGACGACCAAAATCTATTTAACCATATTTTTAAAAGCTCTAAATTGAAATATTCACGATCAGCCATGAATCTAAAATGGCGTCCGATCCGGCCATATTAAATTGACCCGTAAAATCGGATTGCCTTTTGCTTTATTAGCGTACTAATTCGATTCAGTGCCGGTCACCGTGACTGGAAACCAAACACGAGGCTGATGTATGGGTGGGGTTGCCACTTCTCGAAAAATACCATGTAAAAAAATACTAGTTAAATAAATACATATTTGGCTAGCGATCGGGGGAGAGGTGGCGGCAAATTGACAGAAAATTGGGTTGGCAACACATTTTACAGATAAAAAATATTATAATACATAATATACATCACAAAATTACGTCATAAGAGGCACTCTCTCAGGGAGGGAAGGGAAGGATATTTTCACTTAAGGCGGCACGCTCTAGGCGCGAAATTCAAAATTTTTACAGGTTTTAATTTATTGTGGGTAAACGGTGTAACTTTTTAACTTTATATGGTACTTGCGATTGTAAAGCAGTGTTCTTTATATTATTGTGTAAAGCTTTTTAAGAATAAAACTGTTAGCTTGATATAAAAGTTGTCAAACATACAAATTCGGACTTTCAACGTTTTGACAACTTTTATTTCAAGCTAACAGTTTTATTCTTAAAAAACTTCACACAATAATATAAAGAACACTGTTTTACAAGCGCAAATACCATATGAAGTTAAACAGTTACACCGTTTACCCACAATAAATTAAAAACTGTAAAAAGTTTGAATTTCGCGCCTAGAGCGTGCGCTTCCACCTTAAACAAAAATAGGAATCGAACCCATTGTGACGCGGTTGTCGAAGGTCCGTGGTTCGTGCGCTATTTTCATCCTTTATAAATAACGTCTTATTGGTGCAGATGTGAATAACCCAGCTTTTTATTCATCAAATTCAATTTTGATTTACAATGCTGCTTGCCGAATGGACTTTTAGGGTTGCCAAAACGGGGTTTACTTTGCATTGCTGGTACCAAGTTTTGCTGGCCAGATTATAATGGTACCGTCCTCGGACCACATCTACACTAGATACCAGGCGTGATTATGGTCAAACGCAAGTACCTATAAAAACCGGCTAATAGCAAGTTTCAAAAATATCTGAACACGACCATATTATCAATCGCGTACGTGCATGTTCAGATATTTTTGAGCACTTTGACTGTTCCGATGTCTATGATGGCAGCCTGTTGTAATTAAAAAGCTGCAAAAAAAAAAGAGTTTGTACTGAATAATATTTCCATGAAACTATCTATTAAATTGATCTATTGAGTGATTCTTCTTTACTTGTGTTGCCAGACATAACTTCGGAATACATTTTGACACTACTTAACGCCGGGTTAGCACATAACTCTGAGTTGCATAGCCATCTCTGTTACGTGCGAGTCTGCCTTAGGGCCACTTGCACGGTCTAGAGTCTCGATTAAGTTTGAGAGTTCTACACAAGTGTTGGGCAGGACATGGCTTGAAAAAGAGTTTGTAAGAGTAGCCTCTTTTTTGCACTCAACCAGTAAATGAAGACGTGAGTGGATGAAGGGGGTATGTCACAAAAACGTTGTAATTTTGTTTTAAATTGAATAGGGTATTGTTACTTTTATAAAAATCAACCAAATAGCCTGATCTATTGATTTTTTTAATAAATGCTTTTAAAAAGCATTTTTTTATATAAAAAAGTACATAACCCCTTCTTTCTCCTTTAAGCCGTTCTGCAAAGAAGAGAAGTTAAATAAATGAAAGTGTTTATTGTAACAAAATTTATTGATTTAGTAGAATTTGCTTCGTAAAAATACATGCATTCAGAGTTTATAAATTTTAGCTGATCCCTAATGTTTTCTTTTTTTTTTGGGATATCGGATATGTCAGAATAAGAGAAAATAAAAGTTTGTCTCATAACATGGATGAAGGAGCTAAAAGCGTACATGACACTTTCTTCTGTTGCATTCACTCGCAAACTGGTAACCACTTCTAGAGTCATGTGCCCTTAGCACCTTCATTCACGAAGAACGTAACTTATTCTTGTACATAGGTCCTTCATACACTGGGTTTAAAGCTGTTATAGCTTAAAAACATGAGAACTGATAACATCCGGTGTTGCATTATGACTTAGAACCTTCATTTATGGCATAAAACCGAAAATGAAAAAAATGCGACGTACCCCCTTCATCCACTCACGTCTTCAAATGTCCTACGTCAAAATGAGGCGAGGCGTATCGAAGCTCGGCGATACATTAGAAGTTAAAAGTGCAAGTATGACATTTAAAGGTGCAAGTATGTCTTTGCCTAGCTATTCCGCTACCAAAGTTGGTGACGGGGTGGCGGGGTTGGGATGTTGTGGTTGATGTAGACTTCCGTAAAATAATGCCTAAACCAATCAATTATCTGTAAGCTTTAGTTCGAGAATCGATTCGAAAGTGAAATTGTTTTCTGTCTGCCCCTTCCCTAAGTAAAAAATAAGCTATGATGATAATGTATGTTCGCCGCCTAAGTTAGGTAGTCATAGTGTCGCTCTGGCAGCGGCTTCACCTTTAGTTACTTAGTTGTTTAAGTTAGTTTTAGTCAGGTTGGAGACTGAAAACCAGCGGGCTCGCTGAGTCTCATTTCCTATTTATCTCATACTTACAAACTAGATAATGTGAACTATGTTTCGTAAATTTATAACTTTTTGTATGTTGGTAAATAAAAAATTCTTTTATTTATTGATTTTTTATTTTTAATGTTATTTGTCAGTCGTACGGAGATGTATAACGCGTCTGCCGCTACAACATAAAGTTTAAAATACACTTTAAAATATTAAGCCCCTCTTACATTTCGACGTTATGTACGGGAAAAATGTATGCCCTCTTGTATGTCTTACTCAAGACTATTCTACACATTTTGATAGTACTTAACCCTGGGTTAGCAGTTAACTCGTAGTTACATATTTGACTTTAATTTGTGGAATTCAGTGGAAAATGGACCCAAGACCGTGCAAGTGACAACCCTAACCAGAGTTACGTATGATTATTAGGTAAAGTCGTTAGCGAAGTAATTACAGCTGATGTTTATTGATTCATTGACGATTAGCATTAACAGGTCAGAGGTTGCTACTAGATTAACGGTGCAGATTATTTAGTCTAGATGGCAATGCAAGTATAGTAAAATAATCAGACAACCAGCAAAAAAAGGCTTAAAATCAAAGCTCTTGCCACAAAAGTTATATTTAGAACTAGCTTTTGCCCGCGACTCCGTCCGCGCGGAATTAGTAATTTGGGCAGCTTATTTTTTTATCCAATTTGCTTTTTCGGCAATTATGGCTCTCCTTAGTTCCTCGATATAAAAAAAATAACCTCTCCCCGCACCCCCCGCAACCCCCCCCCTCACCGACCCCCCACCGAACCCCCCCCCCGCACACCCACGTTCACATTCACCACCGTACCTACTCCCAAGTCACTACTTCTAAAAACTATTCTAAAAATTCTTAAAATAGACGTTTCTTTCTTATTTGTGAACCGATTCAAATGAAACAAACACTAAATGTCGTATCCGTTTGTTTTCTTTATGCTTGTGTTATTGTTGTTTTGGTTAATAATGTCTTTTGAACTTAATGCTTTTGAATTTTTTCTCTCTCACAGACATAAACACATTACTGAACAAATTTACTATTCCCAGCTACTCTCAAACTTTACACATTTCACTTCAAAAGAAACAATATTGCAATGTTGGAATACAGTGCTGACTCGAAACAATTTTAATGTTGCTTTATTTATAACTTATGTTTATGGCATTACTTGATTTAGTCGACGAACTAGATAATAACTTAGGTATAGAATGTCACGCACTAGAAGTATTGGAACATTGTAAGACCGTTCTGACTCCTAAGTTTAACTTTAAAGTCATAACAATGAATATTAGAAGTCAGCAACGTAACTTCGATTCTTTTGTGATTTCACTTAAGCGACTTAACATAGAGTATGATATTGTTATTCTTACGGAGTGTTGGCTGAGCGAGGGATCAATAGTAGATACGCTTCCTGGTTATCAGGCATTTCATTCCACAAAGATAATTAATAAAAGTGGCGGGGTAGTAGTTTACGCCAGGGAATCCCTTTTGCTCACAGTCTCCGAACCGGCCCTGGATGATGCTAACTGCCTATCTCTAAAAATAGGAGACGAACTGATGATTTTAGCAATCTATAGATCCCCGTCCTTTGCTAATACTAATGAATTCATTACTTCCTTGGATGTAATTCTTGGCCAGCATAATTTCAGGCAGGTTCTGGTTGCCGGGGATATCAATATAGATATTCTGGGTGACAATAGTAACAAGCAATGTGCCGACTATATGTGTTTAATGTCTGCGCACGGTCTGGTTCCAGCGATTACGAAGCCAACGAGAATGGGGTCTTGTCTTGATCACATTTTTATTAAAGCAAATGTTTTGTCGGTTGGTATTGTGTGTAAATGCTCCGTCACAGATCATGATATTGTAATGGCAGGTATTCAGGCACCAAAACGTGTGGTTCGGGATCGCTGGGTCCACAAGACTGACTACTCGAGGGTGGCTTTGGAGCTGGATACGGTAGACTGGACTCAGGTTACAGGCTGCCCTGATGTGCATCTAGCAACAGCTAATTTTAACAGTTTCATATGTTCAGCAATACAAAATAATACGGAGAGGGTTAGGATTAGTCGTGCCAAGTTTAATCTAAAGCCATGGATAACTCCTGGTCTGATCAGGTGTATGAGACATAGAGACAAGTTGCATAGTCAGGTAAAGGCTTCGCCAGATGATCCGATAAAACTTAAAATATATAAGCGTTATAGAAACTTTTGTGACAATCTTCTATTTAATATTAAAACTGAATATCAACGCAATCAGGTCACAGAAAATAAAGACAATCCAAAAAAGCTATGGAAGACTGTAAAAACCCTCTGTGAAATGGGTAACAAAAATAAAGATTTTGCTGAGCTCTTAAAAACTGGTAGCTCAGTGACAGAATCTCTTGACATATGCAACCAACATTTCTCAAAAGCGGGGGGCGTCTTGGCTGACCGTATCTTAAGCAAGCTTTCTGAGTCGCAAATTGGTCTGGCCGGCGCGTTCTCTTCCGGTGAGGCCGCTCTCCACTCATTCTTTCTGCTGCCTACAGATCCTCACGAAGTGGACCAGCTTATAAGCCAACTAAAGTCTGATAGTGCTCCAGGTTACGACGGCTGTAAGCCACTATTTATAAAGAAAATCAAAGACGTTATCATTGAACCGCTAACCCATATTTGTAACCTCAGTCTTGAAAAGGGATGCTTTCCAGACTGCTGGAAGTTGGCTGTAGTTTCACCCATTTATAAAAGTGGCCCGAAGAATATTCCTGCCAATTATAGACCGATATCCCTTTTATGTGTTTTTTCCAAAGTTTTGGAAAAAATTGTTAATAATCGCCTCACTAAATTTCTAGAGAGCAATTCGCTACTATCTGACAGGCAATTCGGGTTTAGACGGGGCAAATCGACGGAAGATGCTGCCATTCTCCTCATTAACCAGATCTCAAGTCGCTTAGACAACGGTGAGAAGTGCCTTGGGGTTTTCTTAGATCTCGCTAAGGCATTTGACACCGTGTCAATTGACATTCTGCTGCGAAAACTGGAGGTGGTGGGAGTGAGGGGAGTGGCTTTGGATTGGTTTCGCAGTTATTTGACCAACAGACGACAAATGGTCAGGATAGGGGAGTCAGTCAGTGGTCAATTGAAAGTGTTTTATGGTGTCCCGCAGGGTAGCATATTGGGGCCGTCACTCTTTACAATTTACATGAATGACCTTCTCCAGATTTCCCTACCATGCGCGGAAGTCATTTGTTATGCTGATGATACAGTAGTCTTGTTCAGTGGCAAGTCATGGGAGGAAACGTATCATATAGCCGAAATGGGGTTGTCTAGGGTGGCTATGTGGCTGGATAAAAATTTGCTAACTCTGAATGTTGAGAAAACAAGCTACATACCTTTTTCTAAAACCAAGGTCTCCGCACCTCCAGTTGATACACGATTGCTATTGCATACTTGTGGAAACTTTCAATCGTCTTGTTCCTGTAGCGACTTAAGTAGATGCTCCTCTGTTAGGTACCTAGGCCTGCTTATTGATCAACATCTTACTTTTAAGGAACATATTAGTGTTCTTTCGAAAAGAGTAAGAAAATTGATTTTCGTGATGAAGCGGCTACGAGATTGCGTTCCGCCGAACGTGCTTCGCACCATATACCAGGCGCTGTGTCAGTCTGTTATACAGTACTGTGTATCAGTCTGGGGTAGTGCGTGTAAGACCTATATGATTGCAGTCGAAAGGGCGCAACGTGCTGTCATCAAGGTTATGCTCAGAAAACCATATCGTTTCCCAACAGATGCTCTGTATAGAGAGGCTGGATTACTTAGAGTGAGACAGCATTTCATTCTTAGAGCGGTCGTCCGTACGCATAGCTCCATAACTAAATCCACAAATCACAGGCAGATTCTGGCAAGACGTGTGTATAGGTCACCCGTCCCGCGAGTCAGATCGGCTCTCGCCAGACGATCACCGTATTTCGTCCACCCTTTTGCATATAATGCAGTGTGCAGAAGGGTGGACTTAAAGAATCGTAGTAAGTCCGAGGTAAAGGCAGCTACTAGGAGGTGGTTGGTTGCATTGTCCTACTCCCAAACGGAGGACTTGCTTGGGATTTGTTCGTAGGATTTCTTCGCTCATGTAACAGACGCACACGTATACATATACATACACTAACAGACACACACACATACACACACATATACACACACACACACACACACACACACACACACAAACATGCACGCACATACCCACGCATGCACGCACACACACGCACAATATGCATGCACACTATACAATGTGAGGGTGGAAGTGACGAAGCAATTTTAATCTTATATTCTATTTTAAAATTATTGTACTGAACAGATTGGTTACATGATAAGTCTCGTTTTAGTATAATTAATTTGAATCTTGTTTGATTTTAAATGTTTGCTTTTATGTTAAGTATGTATTAAGAATTTCGTTTATTGCGCATTGGAACAGTAAACATTGTTATTGTCAAGTCAATATATCAACTTCGGGTCCCAAGATACAGGCACAGCCTAGTTTGGGATCCACAGTATGAATGATTGTAATCTCCTGGTGCTATAATAAAACATTATTATTATTATTTATTATTATTATTAAATGTTAATCCAAGAAAATACCAACATATCAGTGAAAACCGCATCCTTCTAGGTTAAGCCGTTTCTGAGATTAGCGCGCACAAACGCACAGACAAACAGATAAACAGATAAATAGACAAACAGACAATAATTCTAAAAAACATTGTTTTGGGTTCTACACGTATTGCGCTAGTAAATAGCCCTAGTGACAGTTTTTCTCAAATATCTTCAATGTACAGACACCGACTTGTTACAGATTTATTATATGTATAGATTAGTTTTCTAATTATATATTTTTTTCCTATGTATCGAATATGGTAAATACATTTAATAGGAACCCTTAAAATGAAGGTATTTATGAAGGTGAAAGCTGTGTGGCTAAAATCTTTTTGAAACTTTTTAACTAAAATTTTCTCGCGAGTTTTTGAATTTATCTTTGAAAATATCATCTCATATCTTTGTGGGGAAAATTAACGGTTACTGTGTGGCTTGGCCGTGGCATTGCCGAAACGTTAAGTATCCTATGTGTCAATTCAGATTTTTGTCTATTTGTACGCCAAGCTTTTAATATCTGTTCATTCGTTATTACGTGCCTAACTTACTAAAAATCAGTATAGCCAACATTCAGGGGTTACAACAATACAATACAATACAATACAAATGTTCTTCATTGATCACCAAAAGCAGTACAGTGAAATTACAAAAATAAAACTTCAGGTAGACAATAGGCGGTCAGAAATTAATAAATATGAACAGACTAATGTTATATTCCATGTCAAATTCATTTATCTGTGTCATGTTTGTTTTCTGATGTTCATTCATTCACTCAGACGCTAACTCTCAACTTTTCAACAGGACTGGGTGCGCATTTCAATTATTTCAGAAAATCATTTTAAAATCAATTTAAGTGTATATTATTTAGTGTGGTTCAGATTACATTCAGTGAATCGCCGCAATTGTTTTTCATTTATTCAATCAAGATCAAACAAAAGGGTTGCACTTCGAACCCGCGAACCCCTAAGTCAGGTATCATCAATATCAATAGCCCAGGAAGGGAATATCATCAAACCCAACTTCAATCTCAACCATACTTGGTAGAACCAAGTTTATTACAACCAATAAACTTTCTTTTTTAAGTGTTGATTGCAACTCACACTTTGTCATTAGAAATAGAATAAAGATAGTTGCCGCGTTTGATAGTAATTGATGACTCTGAGTGCCTCATTTATACATTACAGAACTGTAATTTTACAAGCTCTGTTAACATTCATACCACGCGTCTAACTTTTTGCCGCCATTTTTTCCACACCTAAAAACGTCACAGCAGTGCTAAATAATTTATATGGCTGACATTTCTACGTGTTACGGTGCTGCTGGTTAATTACGCGTAACTTTTAGATAAGCTTTGGTTTATTGAGGTGCGCTAGATTGTTAGAGTGACCTCGCTGGATATATATAAACTGTGATTGCGAATCTATATTGATATTTTGCTACTTAAATATAAAAGCGACACAAAAAAAATAAAAAAATATTGCTAAAATCGCATTTTAAATAGTATTTGAAATGAAATTGTTTGTATGCAACGATTTGTTTTCGATTGTAATTTACAAACGAAATAAGTACTGCGGTGACTGACTGAGAAGTTACTTTAATAAGCTCTATGTATATCAATGAAGCACAACCGTTTACCATATCATCCACTCGAAGGTTCACTTGTAGAGATCCCGTTAAGTGATTACTTCACCTTTAAACATGCATCTGGGTGAATGATTGACAATTGTTTTTGAAGTAAAACTTCTTTAGGTACGCTTGACTTAGGGAGTAAGCTGGTGAATGCGTTACGAAAAGTTTCACACCACACCACGACACCCCCTCCCCCGCGTTCGCCACACTCCACTTCTAGTGATAAAATTCGACTACATTATCGCCAACGTCCATACCACGTTGAAAACACCGGTTCTCGTCCGATCACCGAAGTTAAGCAACGTCGGGCGCCGTCAGTACTTGGATGGGGGTGACCGCCTGGTTTCATTTTTGTTTTTTTTTTTGTAAGCGTTTGTACTAAAACTACTTTATTTATTATTGCAGACAAAAAACCGAGGGTGCTTTAGACCACACGACTGAAGTAAAACTTTTTTTGTTTCTTTACTAAAGAGTTTTCATATATACAAACGAAAAAAATTCAAAATCATAAAACTATTCATATAATTATCGAACTTGCTCACAAAATTTCATAACAATGCTTGAGCAATGCGACCTGTAGACGAAACCAAACAGATCTAACCTACGAAAGCATTTCTACCTAGGGTGAAATTGAGAGGCTTCGTATCGTACTTACTTGCTCAATAAAGTATTGGCCGCTACAGTATCATTAAAAGGAAAACTCTAAACGAATTTCAAAATAACGCGTTAGATAATTGGCTTATTAGTCGGCTCCTCGAATTTCAAGCTTCAGTCATGTAAAACACTTTTAACTTAATTTGTTTGTTTTTTTCAGATCGCTACCGACCCTATTTTTACTGGAAACAAAGCCTACTCAGATCATTAGGCACCTAAATGAATTGTCTGAACTCAAACTCATTTATTCTACGAGATTTAAATTTCTTGAATAACTAAGTCACGCGAATAAGCCTTTTTGTTGCCTAGTTTTTGGTCTTCATCATCATCTCAGCCTTTACGCAACTATATACGATGGATTTGGGCTGTAGTTCCCACGCGGGTCCAGAGCGGATCGGAAGCTTCACACACGCCATTGAATTTCGTCGCAAGTCTCTCATGTCAGTCAAAACTCATGGTAAATTTCACATGACCCTTTTTACTGCAAATTAGTTGTACTTTATCGCCTTAAAACCAATGTACAGTACCCGGACATAAAGAATGCACATCGGTCTTTGGAAAAAGACTCGGCAAATGTCGGCTTCGTATAGCGTTGTCACACACTACTTATGTGACGTTTGTCAGTCGTTGTTCAGGTGCAGTAGGGTACGGACGCGTTCCGGTGAAAATATATAATATAGAGTTATTGAAACCCCCCAACTTTAAATTGTATGAAGGATTACACTGATAGACTAATAATAAACACGGCTGATAATGACAGTGATATTGACCAAATTAATTGAGAGCACAAATAGTGAAATGGAAGGAATTGAGATTTTTTGAAAATTTAAATTTATGAAAAAATAGATGTCTTTTAATATACTCTAATCTCTTTTTTGACTATCCTTTTTCTAGTAGTTGCAACAACCCTTTATAGATATCAAAACTTTACATGTCATTAATTTGACGTAAATTAATTAAGTCCATGGAGTGCAGTATTTATTTGATATCAAACGTCACTTAATAAATACGGCTATTGATGGACGGTCGCCAGTGTTCGGAAATCGTCGTAAACTGCGAATTGTCTCTTGCTAAAGGCCGATGTGCATTCTTTATCGCCGGATACTGTACTTTTTTGTCGTATAGTTGACCAACTATAAGTAGTACACACTTTATAGTGGCACGTCGTGCTTTTTCGGCCGCGCGGACACGAACGAACTAGCCGATGGTAGCCGAAGATACGATTCAAACTTTAAATAAGTCTTATGTCATATACAAGGTGCTAATTACAGTGGAGTTGTTATCCATCTCACTCACAAACTAACATGGCATGTGACGTGCTCTTACATGGCGGCAGCAACCCACCAATAGCGGCACAGGAAAATAACGTGCCATGCGTGGAATATGCCGATTGGTCAATTGCATTTCCCGCGCTTCTAAAATGCGTCTTCTGCGCCGGTACATCGGTGAGCCAAGGGTGAGCCATATATCAGTTGTGTACTACTGTAGGTACAGATGTAGTGCAAAATGATTTTCCAAAGGAAAAACTCGGATCTCAATTGAAATACGATGGCACCCGAACTGTCAATAAAGGATTGTATTAATTGAGTGACGTTTTCATATCCATTAATATGGAACTTTATTGTTTAGTGTCAAAATGTAAAAGTGAAAAATGTAAGATGGCTACACGGCTGTAAGATGGGTACTGAAGCTAATTGGGAATGTCTAAAAAAAATTACCAGTGGTTTTTATATTTTTTTTGTATAGAAATGTCAATTATAAGAAACTAATTTCAATATTTTGTCATTTAGTTCACTACTTTTATCAAAATTAATTATTGAAACTATATTGGTTGATTACGTCAGATTATAATTGAGGGCTCCCACACTGCCAAATTTCTAAATCTATCTTAATGGGTACGATAAGGCAACCCCTTTAATTATTATTTGCGTAGTGGTACACTATAACTAGTGTCACTTTACTGGCGCTGTCAAAGTGCTAGATGTCAGACAGCGGGTCCAAATCAAACTCCGTAGTATGATCCACGCGTAAATTCTGAAGAATTCTAACCACACAGAATAAAGTACGACTTGGACCGGTCACGCAATTTACACCAATGTCAAATGAAGGTCATTGCTTATTTGTTATTTAATAAATTCATTACATAATATTAAAATTAAATAACCACAGAAAACGAATTGAAAAGCTTTTATCTCGAAATGGTTTTCGATTTACTATACATTGCAAAAAATGGACATCCCCAATTGAGAGAGCACGATAAATACGAACTTTTCCGATAAAGTAAGAAGTAAAATCATTTTGCACTACATCTGTAAGTGCTTTATCATTAACAGAGATCGGACAAATTGGCGTCATTGCTCGCAATAATGTGAACATGACTCCAAAAATAATATATTACTAGCTGTTGCCCGCCACTCCGTCTGCGAAGAATAGGGGTAGACATAGACATAGACATAACTGTATTCGACATCAAAAAAGAAAATACACTGACTAATACACTGAGAAAAATAAAAACAACAATAATAACAATAAAAACAAAAAACATAATTGTAGATGTCGAAATGGAATTTGACTCAGCATAAGCTGCAGTAGATGCCTGCTGCAGCGCTGATTTTCAGTCAAACCCTTCATATCCGTGCATCAAACTTGTTGGACCGGAATCAGCACAAACAAATTCTGTATAAAAAGTGTGCAACAAATAAATAGATACCGAATACGGATTAAAAAGTTACATAAAAATCGGTCAAGCCGTTTTGGAGGAGTTCGATAACATGTACATCATGGCGTTCGCCGCTGTCTTGCAACTGGCCCTCGCGGCTCATGACGTACTTACATTGCATCATCCTTTTTTGTGTATGCAGCCGGCGTTCATCGATTTATTAGACTTTGTCACGTCAAAAATTAAGGGGTGAACCACCCTTAATTAATGTAATGACAGTTCCTACATCAAAGTAAAAACACATTGAGACATTAAGCGAAAATAGCTTTTGACGTTTTAAGCCGTGTACTTCCATTGAACCTTAGGGTTGTAAAGGAATTTCTTGATCGGCTATACATGAGAGGATTTTCAATAAAAGTAACCTTTACTTTTTCATCTAAATGAGGAAATTTTGGGGTTTTCTTACTTAGAATCAAGAGCGTTATGGATTTTGATGGTTAAAAAATGTCTCTAATTTGCTTTACAATTTTTTTGTGTAAAATTGTGACGACCTATTATAAAATTGTATGAATAAAAGTCACAAAACACACTCAAAACACGGAGATACTTTTTTTTTTATTAAATAGCAGGTTTTAAGGTGCCCTGTCAAAACTCTAGTTTTTTTTTTGTTATTTAGGTTTACAGTATGTACAATAGGTACGTTTACTTTTAGTTTACCACTGACAGATGGCTTGCCTTCATTTCATTGCCAACTTTAACTCCATACAAATAAAGTAGCTATTACAAAATCTGAAAACGTGGGTAACAGTATTCTAAAATTGGCTTTATTTGTAGGTCGTTAAAGTTGAATATGAAATGAAGGCAAACCATCTGTCAGTGGTAAACTTTATGTAATTTTACTGTACTACTTATTTAACGCCCGTCTCTCTTTTTCTAATTTGTTGCTCTTTGTATTTTTATCGCGTAATTCCATTAGTATAAATAACCTTTGGCATATTTGCTAGCCTATGTATAATTTTAACCGACTTCAGAAAAAGGAGGAGGTTCTATGTTCGACTGTATGTATTTTTTTTCAAGTGTACCGTTTACTTTTTATAAATGAGGAAATTGTGGGGCTTTCTTATTCAAAATCACAAGTGGTAATCATTTTACAGTTTAATGTTTTCATTCATCATCATTTCAGCCGAAAGACGTCCACTGCTGAACATAGGCCTCCCCCAAGTATCGCCAAACAGATCGGCCCTGCGCCATCCGCATCCAATGCGTTCCCGCTAACTTCACCAGGTCGTCGCTCCATCTCGTTGGAGGCCTACCCACACTGCGTCTTCCGGTCCGCGGACGCCACTCGAGAACCTTTCGGCCCCATCGGCCGTCAGTTCTACGGGCGATGTGCCCTGCCCACTGCCACTTAAGTCTAGCGATTCTTCGAGCTATGTCCGTGACTTTAGTTCTTGCGCGGATTTCATCATTTCTAATGCGATCCCGCAGAGAAACTCCAAGCATAGCCCTCTCCATCGCCCTCTGAGTGACCTTGAGCTTTCTTATAAGACCCATCGTTAGCGGCCACATCTCAGTGCCATAAGTCATCACTGGCAACACACACTGGTCAAATACTTTTGACTTGAGACACTGCGGTATATCGGATGACAAGATATTGCGGAGCTTTCCGAACGCTGCCCAGCCGAGTTAGATTATTTAAGCAAAAACCGGTATAATAATAAACAAACATTAAACTTTAAAATGTGATTTTGAATACTTTTGATTTTGAAACTTGTGATTTTGAATAAGTAAGCCCCAAAATTTTCTCATTTATAAAAAGTAAACGGCACACTTTTTATTGAAAATGCCCGTAACTATTGATTATTTATGTAATTGTAAATAAAAAAAAGCTTATTTCCAGGCTTTTCTGACCCACCTAACCATACTCTAACCCTAAGCGAAACGCTCATCCTATCAGAATAATGTGGCACAAAACGACAAAGGCCATCGAAGTGACGTATCCTTTTATAGTACCTTTTTCAACCCACAAATGCTTACTAGCATTTTACCACTTTTTCCAGCGGCCTAACCCTTCCTCATACATCAATACATCTTATACGTCTATAAACCATTTTGTCGAGATCTGCACCCGTGTAGTGACGTTTTTAGATTTGAAGAATATTAGACAAAATACGAAGCGTCGATGAAACTGCAATACCGCGTAACAAACAATGGCTAATGCCGCATAGTTAAAAAAATGTGTCAAATTTAAGTTTGGGTAAGTCTGGCGTCAATAAACACAAATATATTCAATTTTATGCTGTCCTATAAAAATTGCCACAACACAAGTCAGTTACGCGGCATTAGCAATTGTTGGTTACGAAGTATTGCAGATTCATCGACGATATGCAGTTTCCGTCCTGAGAGACATGCAAGTATTAGGTAACCACGTTAGATTGACTTAAAAAAACCCTTGCGACATTGACTGTAGCACAAAGGAGACTAGTGGTTTTAAGGTATTAATTTTTTTAACTCAACCCATAATAGTATTATTTTGACCAAAACAAAAGTACTTTATCTACAGATCTCAGTTCCTGCTCAGTCGTTAATTAACGGAAATTCTCTTATTTTTTAAATATGTGAATAATATGTAAAGGAATCATCAAAATATTATGATTGGAATTACCGAGTGCAGCGAGTGTTTTTAATGTTTCATTGTATTTTTTATTTTTATTTTATGTTCCTCTCTAACTTAGCAGTATTAAATTTGTAATATAGTGTTTATAGTCTCAGAAAATTGTTAAAACAATTTGATGCATCAATCAAGCAGTTCATTTGGATCAGTTTAGTTTATGACTAAAGCAAGTGTAAAAACAATGTTTTCATATGTTACAACACAGTAACGCAGCGAGGTTTATTGACGGCAAAATGATGGGTCTTTGTACGCTGGCCGCGCATTCCACTTTCAAGAAAAAGGTTTAGTTGCCCCGACCTACTTCTGAGCGTTTAGACAGCCCTCACAAAAATATTCATATAAAAATGCGGGTATGAATGTTGCTTTTGGATATTGCTAGAATACTTGGTCTTCCAATAAGATGGGGCGTAAGCGTTTTGTTAATGCTTTATTGTTGATATTGGGACGGAATTTCATTGCTCTTTTGTGCTATATTGTCATAGTATTCTTTAGCCGAAGGTGTTCTTTTGAACAGAATTTCTATTGTCGTCTTATCTTTCTGAAATTATCGACACTTATGAGAACAAAACTGTGTTAAAATATGATTCTATCTTCTAATTTTCAAGTGAAATCTCAGTAATTATTGACCTTACTTTTTCCTTTACCTTCAATTGTCTTGATCCGTAATCGTTTGTATTCTTCTTTCGCAGCACTCCACTTAGCGTATTTGCTGAAATAAATTAGCGCGAGGGTAAGAGTAGCACTATACTGTTTTTAGTGTAAGCAACGGAGATAGTGTCCGACTGATCTCTCGGTGTCGGTAAATTATAGTTTGGGTTTATTTCTGTTTTGGCAAAAAATCTGACGAAACTAAAAGTGAAACCTAAGCGTGATTCATGGGATTGTGTCCGGCATTCGGGAGCAATTTATGTTATGGAAAGGCTTTTTTTGGCTACTTTTTGTGCCTACGTTATATGCTCTGTCCACTGCCACTTAAATCCGGGAACACGCCTAGGTACAACTGTCAAGGTCATAAATACATAACAGGTGCCAAGAAATCTGAAATATCTGTAGAACTTTATGCTGTTCATAACTGTAAGGTTGATGTTTGCATATATTTGACGCGATGGCTGTATTTATGATTTTGACTGTACATCAATAATTATTACCTTACTATATTTAATTAATTTTTGGATTATTAAGAATCTAAAATATTAATAAAAGGTTAAATGACGAGGTATTCCATAACTCAAATAAAATCCATGTTTATCTTGATTTATTTACTTACACTGATTTACTTATCACTATATACAATCCTTTCTATATATCACAATCAAATAGCGACGAGAACCATTATATAAACAATGACTAGTTACATCAATGAATATATATTATAATGCATGTACTATCAAAACTAAAGCTATTTAACTATATACACATTTTTATACAATTTTTTTTTCAAAGTCTATTAACGAAAAAAGTTTTATTGTTTGGAAATTTAATAGCCTTCGGCATCAATTGATAAAATGTACCTAGCTTATTTAAATATTATTAAAAATCTGAATCAAAATAATAAATTTCAGCAGTGGTTACGGGTAGACTTGTAGCTAGCTACTAAAATATTCGAAGAAAGTGCCTACAGTCAAAACGTGTATGAATACCGTTTCAAAAATGTGTACTAAACTCTCATTAGTCTCATTTTAAAGTCGGCTTAATAAAGCTACACACATTTTTGAGCCGTTGGAATAGACGCATATTGTTACGAACTTGCGATTGACTGTACCACCCACTTATCCAATTTTTTATTTAGTACCATCAAAATCTCTGAAACTCCTGTTCAAATATTTCTTGCGAATAAGGTGTGCAAAGAACACAATATAGTACAATTTTTATCGAATTGAATTTGAATTCATTGAAAATAATTCAAAAGTAACCTAAAAAAGGTAAGAAGTTATTTTCTAAAAAGTGTCTTTTTTTTATTCGCTAATTTTCTAACTAGATACCAAAATATTCAAAGAAAGTTCCAGATTACGTGTCTGACACTTGTATTGTAAAAAAATCTATGTTTTCAGAAAAAAATGTCCCTACCATAAATTACGACGAAATCAAAATCAAAATGGCGTACAGCAAGATGGCGGCTGAGTTGTGTGACGCGCGCGACGCCAGCGCCGATGCGGGGTTGCGTACGCATGCGCGGAACTCGTGGTAGTCTGCGCGGGTTATTGCGCAGTAGTGGACGTGTACGCAGGCCGAGTCGCAATCGGATAACTCAGGAGCGTGCCGCACGCGCAATGCTGTTAAGTACCTGGAAAAAAGTGTCAAATTGTAGAGAATAGTCTTTTGAAGGGGCTCTAGGGCGCAAGCCACATAGGAGAGACGTGGAACAGGGCCGCGTCGTTTGTTCGCAGGCCGCGTCTCCGCCCCGTCTCTTCTGTCTGATTTGGATCGCGACGCTTCTATACATTTAGTATGAGAACTAATTCAAGGGGCGTCGCGGGGTTGCGCAAGTTAAAATTAATTAGCTTCGGGGCGTTAATCAAGCGTTTGTTCTGAATCAATTTCGTGGACACATTTTGGACACAGCTGATTTCAACTTAACCCCTTTTACACATAAAATAAAAAATAGCTGTTTGATTTCTGCAGACTTAACCCTTTTTGTTGTGGACGTCTTTCGGCTGAAATGATGAACCCCTTTTTCACTAGGGTCCCATTATGAATGTGACCAGCACCGAATTATATCGAAATAATTTTGGAGAATAAGTAAATAAGACAAAAAACGAAAGGGAAGAACGACGAATGAGTCCAAGAAAGACCGTGACGAAAAACTAATAACACGTATTAAGAGATAGACAAGTTGCAGAATTTGACCAAATAAGATAGTGACGGATAGCGAATAAGACGAATACAGAATGAGACGAAATAAGAATTGAACGAAAAACAAACGAGGCGAGATAATAGAAAAACTTGCCCAATCATCTGTGTCAATGAATCAATCAATGTTAAATCTCACAATCAATTGTTAATTTTAAGACTGTGTGTATTAAATATAAATTGATTTAAATACGTATATGATTGAATATCTGCGACAAAGGTTGAGGCTTGAGTAGGTTTTGAAAAAGGGAAAGGAATCACGAAAGGATAGTTTTGTGTAATTTCTTCATTTATACGCAAACTCAAAATGTTTCCGCTACATTCCTTCGTCCGTTATTTGCCAACTAGCAGGAACACAATTTAAACTCGTTGAATATTGAACGGGGCGATTGCATGTTTTAATGCATAAGCACCAAAAAGAACAAGGAATAAAATAAATACCGGCAACGCTTCGGTCAGCTTATTTGAATACGGACCAAGGCCTTTGTATTTTTTATCGTGGAAAGGTTAAATTACAATGTAACGCGTTAACGTATTGTGCGAACGTCAAACCCGGATTATAATGCTTTGGGCTTTTTATGTGTAGATTTATTAGTAACACCCTGTTTAAATCAATGCGTTGGCAACGCAAGTTGTTATGTTCATTTAGACGAGAACAATAAGGATTAACAACGCACACACGTTTGTATGTGAGGATATCATCAACCGCTTGTATAGGTAACGCCACGAGTGTTGAGGCGAAGAAAACAAAAAAATCTGTATTTTATAAAAAGCGAAAAATATCTGATTATCTGATTTAAATAAAATCAAAATATTTTATTTTCTGTTTTGTTTGACCTAGATGTATTTTCTTAAATAATTCTTAACGAAATAGGTTAAAGAAATTTTTAGTCAATCTTGTAAATTACTGTTGAGTTTGTTGAATTTGCTATCGTTACGAATAAACGTCAAAATCTCTCTGTCATTACATGAGATGTTGTTGTGTGCGTGACCTCAACTCTGGTGGCGTTACCTATATCATTTTATTACTGACGCAGGCATCTCCCATGAATCTGGCAAGAAACTTAATGAACTAGTTCTACAATGCCGATGGAATATAGAGGTATGTAAATCATCATCATCATTTCAGCCATCCACTGCTGGACATAAGCCTCCCTCATTGATATCCAATCATTACGGTTGGAAGCCGCTTGTATCCACCCTGAACCTGCGACCTTTACTCGATCATCCGTCCAACTCGTTGGTGAACACCCCACGCTGCGCTTGTCAGTCCGTGGTATGTAAATACTTACACATATTTATGACTCGTAGACTGATCGAATAAAAACTCTACCATGGTTTACCAGTTGCAAAAAACAACGATGATGTTTGACATTTTTGCGTTTTAATTCTGACTAGCAGTTAGTGTCAACCAAGAACACGAAAAGATCTAAATCGTGTTATTCTGAATACCTACCTACCTTTATACATTTCTTCATTTTAACTTGAAGTTTTATAGTCGCATTGGCTTAAACAGAGTTTAATCAGGCAGACGATGCCTCGTTCGCGGTTAAGTTTGTACAAGGTGTTTAATTAAAAATCATCTTGTACGTCTCGTTTTACCTTGTGAAAATATTAAGTTACTTTTTTTAATGTGTGTTTTACTAGGATATTTAGACACTGGCCACCGAGACCATGTCGCTGTTTTGAAATTTGAATCTGTCTTCTAGAATTTCAATAAGGAGACGAACAGCGGACATCAGACGGTCTAGGGAGCCATTCTTCGATAGGCTGTGATAATGTGAGGTTGTAATTTACAGTGATACGTGTAAATACCAAGTTTTTGAAAAGCAAGTTTTTATTTAAATAAACAAAGTTTTTTAGTTTTTTTAGCTACGGCCGCTTACAAGGTTACCTACCTACCTACCTACTTCAAAATTATTGGTTTGTTTTATTACCCGTCTTTACTCGTGCGTTCGTCCGCATTACAAATACTTTTTACGAGAAATATCTAAATTTTTAGTCTACGGGAACGCATTACCGGAATATTTGGTCGTCTTAATCCAGATCTTTTTTCATATGTACGCCAAAGTTTGATCCAAATTTGTTTAGCCTTTATTGTGCTATTGACTAAAAACATTCAAACATCTAAACATCTTAACAAACTTTCTCATTTATAATATTAGTAGGGTAGGATTACGGGAGTTTTTCCGGCCTTTTGAAGATAGAGTAGACTCATCATATAAACAAACAAAGTTTCCTTTTTTACATTACTACAGATATAATCGAGTGCCCTGAGTAAAATGGTTTTCTTGTTATTGCATGTTTTATTTAGCATCTGTTCTTTACTGAAGCGAATGAAATAAATTGGATCGTTGATTGACATGGCATCTAGATGGAATTGAACCAAAGAAAAAGAAAATTTCGCTTCAAATCACGCAATAGACGTTGAAATTAAGGCTTAATTTGATCTCAATCTAATCTTGATGAGCCCACGTCATTCAGTTTTTGGAGTTGATTTTTGTGGCGCAGTGGGGTGAGATTTGATTCCTTTATAACTTACTTCAAAAAACGGAGGGGTGATCAATTCAGTTGTATTATTTTATGTTGTTACTTCAGAATTCCGGTCATTAACAAATATATTTGATTTTTTTTTGTTGGATTGGGACTTTTAATCAAATTATTGTTGTAGGGACACCGAATTAGTGATTTGGGTGTATTTTATAGTAAGTTGAGCAATGCATCTGAAAATTATCATTTAGTGGTGGTGCTAAGCATTGCTCGTCGCAATGCATATGATGAAGTTGTGGTGTGAGGTGATGTAAACTGATGGTGAAGCACCAAGTGGAATACTCAACAATTAACGTCTCGGAATGAAAAATGCACTATTTTGTAAAAGACGACAAGCAGTTGACATTACTCATAATGTATTGTAATTAAGAACTGTCGTTTAGTTTTCTACTGGTCTGTTTGAAGTCGGTGCATTACAGCAGGAGTGATACAAGCCCAATAGATAGTATGTTCGTAAAGTATACTTCATTTAATTTAGAATTAAAAACCACAACATCATCTGGCTCGTCAACTATTTCTTACCTAGCAAATAGTACAGTACAATAGTCTGGGAGCCGCAAAAAAAATGTTTTAATGTCACTTTATTTGCGTGTCGTCAATTGTTACTCTAGTAGGTACAATTTGTAAAGAGATTTACAGTTCACGAGCCGCAATAATGTTGTTGTGGTTTATAATTCTAAATTAAATGGAGTATAGTGAACCTCTACTTCTGCTGACTCGTGCAGAGGCTCCGAATTGACACAGATTAGTAGAAAAATAATTTCGTGACTTTTTGGAGTCAGTTCATTTTTTTTTAATATTTCACGTACTTTACTAACCGTAGCTCTGTGGTTTTTAACGCGTGAACCAAAACAGTTGAATAAAAAATCGTGATTTTAAAGAATTGCAATGGGAGTTCCCGAAAATTCGTGGTCTTGCGTGACGTAAAACTTGCGTGCCAAATTTGATTATCTAGACTAACAAAACAAGTGAGATTATGGGATTTTACATGTGTATCCTGATCTAGTTGGAATATCGGGTAAAAGTAGTCTACGTGTTATTCCAAACATCGGTCAGTCAGACAGAAGTATTCTTCGTATTTATTACGATTTTACTTATACAGGGTTATTTGTAATTCACTGTCATCCTCTTAACCCTCAATTCCTATCACTTAAACAAATGTTTTTTGATTTAAGACTTTTTAAAATGGACCACTTTTTTCCATACAAATAAATAATAATAAATAAATACTTCTAACACAACTTCGTACTCTATGAATTTCGAGGGTGGGGCCACGCGCCGCGGTCGTGGCGGCAGTGGCGGGCAATGAATGAATGACTTACACGGCACAGAGTATCGTAAAAGTAAGAGTTAGTCTCAAATTTTCAAAACGTTATTACACTAAAAATATTAAGTTATGACAAAAGCCTTAAAACAAAAAAACATTTGTTTAAGTGGTAGGAGTTTAGGGTTAAAAGGATGCTAGTGAATTACAAATAACCCTGTAGTGAAAAAATACGGATAACTCACGTTTATGATGGAATTGATGGAGTTCGAAATGTTTCGGGCTAATCCGTAGTCAATGACAATGACAGTAAGAGTGACGATGAAAACGGGGGTAGTTGTGTGTAGCTGTCAGTTACGTCGAGCAGCCGCGCGACCAGAGCAATAGCGCGCAGTGCGCGTTTAGCAGCCGCCGTGACGTGTGACTCCGGGGAGAAGGGCTACGGACTAGCCCGAAATATGTCGACGTAAGCTCGATCATAGACGTGAGTTATCCGCATTTTTTCACTACGAGTGAGTCTCACACTTTGTGTCTGTTTTGTGTGGGCTTCCGCGATTTTACTGTACTGTGGCCCGGCGGAAGACCAGTGCTGGTTTTTAACTAGCAACACGCTGAGCCGGGACCCTTTTGTAACAGCATCAATTATGTACCATCAGCCAAATAAGTCGTCTATCAATTTATAAACAAGTTTCTATCAAATGAATATGTCGCTACAGTCGAACTTTCAAGTTGACAGACATCATATCTATTGGCATTATTGTTTTATGACATCCAAACGATTATCAACCTTAGGGTGGTAGACCACATGTTTGGCTGATGGCTATGTCTATGTTTGTATTCTTACTTTTAGCCTGTGTACGTGTTATAATCTACATCTACATCTACACTAATATTATAAAGAGGAAAGATTTGTACCTATTTTTGTATGTTTGTAATGAATAGGCTCAAAAAGTACTGGGCCGATTTAAAAAATTCTTTCACCAATAGAATGCTACATTCTTCCAATTTGACATAGGCTACATTTCATTTTGAAAAAAATTAGGGATCCTTGGTAAAATTTGAACAATGTAACCGAAGGTGTAGAAAAATGAGTCTTAAAATATCTTTCGTCGAATGCGCTGCCGAAACTATTAGCGATAGAACAAAATAATGTACAACAATATTGAAGAACATCATAATGTCTACAAAAAACTCCGCGGTAGCATATGTCCAACTATTGTAGTTATGTCACTACAACAACTTTTTTCATTTTAAACATTAATGAAAATGCTAACCAATGTATAATATAGTTGTACCCGTGCGAAGCCGGGGCGGGTCGCTAGTGTTGTTATAAATAAATGTCTTGTTGTCTTTCTTTCTTTCTTCTTTTGTTACGGTAGTTTTATGTTCAAAATGATTTTACTTAGTAAACTTACTTAGCAAATAGTCCTCTGTCGTGATAGTTTCTTATCCTCTCCGCTAAGGCGTCCAGAGAGGCAGCGCTGACTTCTCGCAGGCCGTAATACTGCGTGAGGTTGTACTCGATAGACCAATGCATCTCAGCTCGGTTGGTCACGTCCAAATAATACTGGGTGTAGTCCAAAACCTGATAGAAAGATATACAAAACATGATCATCATCATCACAGCCACACGCTTCTCTCAAAATGAGAGGGCTTGGTCCGTAGTTCCCACGCGGGCACAGTGCGGATTGGGAACTTCACACACACCATTGAATTTCTTCGCAGGTGTATCCAGGTTTCCTCACGAAGTTTTCCATCACCGTTAAAGCTTATGGTAAATTTCAAATGTAATTTCGCACATACATTCCGAAAAACTCAGAGCCGGGATTTGAACCCACGACACTCTGCTTGAGAGGCCATTGATCAAACCGCTAGGCCACCACGGCCTTTTTACAAAACGTACAAAACATAAGACATTTAAAAATAAAATAAAACCTATACCTTCTGGCTGTGCATTTGTACAAACTTGTAGACAAACTTATCCCATAAAGGGGTCTCTACATATTACATTACATTACTTTATAACGTCGAGGATAAAGCAAATCCGCTTAGCTGGCATTAGATAACTCCGCTAATCTGACGAAAAAACCAATTTCCAATTTTTACTTCAAATTCGTTAAAATAAACAAATAGAAAGATAAAATCATCCCATGTAAAACATTGTAGTGCAAATACACGATATTTACATATGGTAGATAAGCACTTGCACTATCCCCGACGATATTAGGTAAATGGACTTTTTTCGGGATAATTATATCCTGGGACCATCTTTAGATTGAGATTAAACTAATGTCCGACCAATTTTTCGGTTTCGGGGTGAAATTGAAGTTTCAGTTTAGTTTCGGTTTCGGCAGAAAATCTGCCAAAACTAGAATCGAAATCGAAAATTCATTCGAGGGCTTTCCTGCAGCGTCGAGTGTATCGGTCACCCGTGCATCTGATAATTGTCATAGCTAAATCATCATTGTTTCATTGATATTTTTTTATTGCTTCTAACCTAAATACATAATTAACGAAGGGTTAGATTAATCTCCTAATAGAAACACCTACGAATCAAGTTACGGTTTTAGCCGGAATTGTAAGTAAAACCGAAATTCGGTAGCGGTTATGGCCGAATCTAAACTGAAACTAAAATCAAAAATTGACCACTACTACTAAGTACGACTTTTACAGCACCAGCGGCATCTATTTGAATTTATTTTGTTGAGTTTGTAATCGTCAGTGGGTTTTTATGAAAGAAAATGATTGAAATGTTTAATCTATTGAATCAGGAGTTACGTTATGGAGGTCCATATTAATGAACTGAAATAATTACTTTGCTCACCCGCGCCCTTAAGATTGTTACGTTTATGTAAGAAATGCGTGTTCATGCAGTTCCTCCACCTCCATACTAAACTGAAATATTGTAAATATTGTATTTAAAATTGAAAAACTTGATTAGACGGAAATGCTTGCGAGAATTTGAAGCTTGGGGGCTTGAAGCCCATGCAAAACTAGGGCGGGAAGCTAGCTTATAATAATAGTAGTATGAACTTTTACCTTTCCGTTGTTGGAGTCAAACTTGTATAGCCTTAACCCTGGGTTTGATATGCTACCGGCACCTCGCGGCGTCACCGATGGGGCTAAAAACGCCCAAGACACTGGTCGACCTGTGGAAAAACTATTGATAACCAGTTGTGATCAATAAACTTATAGCTAAACCGTTTAAATGAGTCCTCGAGTGCCTGCCGCCCGCACCTCTCTATACTTCATTTTATTTAGAATTGAAAACCACAACATCATTATATTGCGGCTCGTCAACTATTTCTTACCTAGCAAATAGTATAGTACAATAGTCTGGGAGCCGCAAAATAAAATTGTTTTAATGTCAGTTTATTTGCGTGTCGTTAATTGTTACTCTAGTACAAATTGTAAAGAGATTACAGTTCACGAGCCGCAATATAATGTTGTTGTGGTTTATAATTCTAAATTTAAATGGAGTATAGGCCCCTTTGTCGGCCTACCCCCCAGCCCCTGTACCGCGTGGGTGTAAACCGTTTAAATGAGTCCGGTTTAACTATAGACATGTTATTGTTGTCATATCAGTGGTTCTAAATGCCCCTCAGGAACTAAATAAAACGAGTAAGTTTTTGTTAAAAAATCCATTTTCCAGCAAGCTTTTTTGCTGATTGTAAATCGATGCCATTAACCGTTTAAGTGTCGTTCTTCAGAGACGAGCCTGCCCGAATGACCAGAATTTCACTACCAGATTATTATGCTGTCAGCAAACTTATATTATAAGTATGCCAATTTCAGCTCAATCGGATAAAATATTAGAGTGGTCTAAAAACGGTTTGCAAATTTTGAAACTACAAATTGCATGTTAACTAAGATTTTCTAGATTAAATTACAATCAAATACGCAGACTTTCAACCCTTCCAGCTTAGTGAATTTAGGTTTGTAGCTCGGCTTTTATTGTATTTTGGTTTATTGGTGTTTTACGTCTGTCAGTTATTTTTTGCATTTTATGCATATGATCCGGATGAGACCAAAGGGCTTTATTTTTTAAACGCACTCGAAATAATGATTGGTTTCACAAATTATTTCTGTCGATTACGAGTGAACGCCAGACAATACGGCATCAGCTGCTTATTTTATGAGCAAGGAGCCGTAAAGCTATCACAATTAACACGCACCGTCACTGTATATCAGTCTGAACGTATCCGCATGCCGGTGCCCGTAGAACTGGCCGGCGATGACGTCGCTGTAGCTGCGGATGACCCGGATGAGTCCAGCGTTGGCCGAGGGTGTGAGCTCGCCTCCGCCCGCGGCCGCGGCGCTGCCGGCGCCGTGCCGCTCCTCCACGCCCGGACCGGCATGCGCTACTATGTACACCTAGGGAAGACCATTACAATATTATATCTGTCGGAGAATCGAGTCCGGCTTCCAAAGGACACCGAACGCAAACATGATAGTAGGAGAGTCCAAGAGGGGATTTTTGAAGTTCCTCGAGCGCGGCAGATTTATACGAGGGATACCTTATACCTTCTAGAGTATCCCCATTGAATATGAGCACTTCATGTGGGAGGTTTGCCTGGGGCACCCCGTCAAAAAACTTAGTAAAAAAATAGATTCTTTGAAATATTCGAGCGCGTCAGCTTTTGATAATTTGATACTCCAGCGTGCCACTGATAATAAATGTATGATAATCTGCCACTTTGCATGGTGGGGGTGGCCATACGGAAGGGCGCGCGTCAGGTTTTCATAAGGGATGTTAATTCCAAAGACTGACGATTTGGAAGTGAAATGTACATTGTTCTGCTACTAATTTAACCCACCTTATATTTTAAAGAATAAATTGTTTTTACTAAGTATTTTGACGGGGTGCCCAGGCAAACCCCCCACATGAAGTGCTTATATTCAATGGGGGTACTCTAGAGGGTATAAGGTATCCCCCGTATATTAATCTGCCGCGCTCGAGTAACTTCACAAATCCCTTCTTGGGCTCCCCTACTATGACTTTAGGCTCAGGCTCTATACCTACTACGAAACTCAATTTCCGAACTTCGAATCGTAACGTTCCGTTCACGCTAATAGTATTAAACCGGAGAATGAAAGGGACAGCACGATACGACCTTCGAATTTCGTAGCCCTCCAGGGTTTTGAGTCGAGCTTGGACGCGACCGTTGGAGCGCAAGGGTAAGGGTTTAAGGTAAAGCAGGTAAACGTTCCAAAGCTCGTGCCGAGCGTACGTGTCTGTTCGGTCTTACTCGGGTTAATTTAGATACTAGGTACTTAAATTAAAGAACTATTAAACAAAGTAATCTGACGAGAATCATCGCCCATTCAGACCAATTTTATGCCCCAGTGTGACATAGCTTAAAACTGCCCTTCAATGGCAAAACGCTGCAACTCGAGTTACAGCGTTTTGGGTTGCCTTGCGTCAAACGATTCCTCATGAGTGCTTCTATCATACCTACAAAAGACTTTTTCAAAATATGTTTTAGTTTAGGCTGTAGAAAACTGGCAAGACGCGGTAACTCTGCATAAAACTAGCCAAAACATCATAACTGTAATTATGATGTTTTATGTCAAGACTTTTAATGCCGACTTGTCACAACAGAACGCTGTAAGTACTAAATGGCAGCGTTTTGCCTGATTTACGGGCTACGTCGCCTGCTTCACCGTCAAGTCAAAACGCGGCAACAGAGTGAAACTTGCACTTGTTTTAAAATTAGTTTGGGGTATTTAGTCGTTCAACAAACAAACAAACAATGTTTGTGGGTTAAAAATTAAATATATTACTATGATATATACTAGAACAATCTAAAAGTTTCAGAATAATTAATCTAATATATAAAAATTTCGTGTCACGGTGTTTGTTACCGAACTCCTCCGAAACAGCTTGACCGATTTTTATGAAACTTTTTTCTCTATACTCGGTAGGCCTGAGAATAGGTCGTAGGCTATTTTTTTATACCCCTATTCTTCGCGGACGGAGTCGCGGGAAACAGCTAGTTATAATATAGAGTGATATGATAATTCATTTCAGCCGAATGACGTCCACTGCTGCAGCACTGCTGCTGAACATAGTTAGTCTTGGTTCACCAAAAAGATCAGGGAGTTCCCGCAATCTTAAATAGGTTGTCACTCCATGTTGTTGGAGGCCTACATACACTGAGTTTTCCGGTCCATGGACGCCATTCGAGAACCCTTTGGCCCCATCGGCCTATAATTTTACGAGGTCACGATCCTACTGTCATCGGTCTTGCTTCATCAGCTTTGCCGATTGGCTTTGCCCAACAAACAGATTCTTCGCAAAAACTTTATAGAGCTTCTGTTGTGCTCTATTGCCTCTTCAACACTATTAGTATTGAATTGGCATATATCGCGTCTCAGAGACTTCGAGATCTGTCTGTTGAGCCGCCGGTAAAGACAAGCGTCACCAGATGTCTGTGAGATTGTCACGTCGCTTTTCCATAGGCTTTAGAGTAGAGTATGTGATCTCTTTAATTTAGTTCAGTTTGTACGGTGGATCTTAAAGAACTTAGACCTAACCCTATGGACAGCTTCCACAAACCCGTCATTGTAATCTTCCACATCGCCTCCTATGTATTCGAAATGGTTTTGATGTTCGAGCTGGAGCGTTTCCGGATTTTAGAATTGGATGGATTCATCAGTCAAGATCTTTCAAGCTTGGCCCGAATATTCAATGTGTCTCGTCTCGTACCATATGGCGATCGCTCCCAGTTTTAACCACACTGGCCACGAAGACATCATTGAATATTTGCTTCTTTGTCGATGTGATAAAGTCTATTTCTTTCCTCGTTACACTGTCAGAGCTCATCCGAGTCTACTTCCTGTACTCGCTTCGAAAACAAAGGTTGATCACATCATATAGAGTCCTTCCTTCTCCATGAAGCCGGCCAGGTAGTCCCAGTGATTCCTACGCTCTACTCCAAATTTTCCCCATTCCCAGCTTTTTACCATACCGTTTGCCCAGTTTTGCGTTGAAGATCCCCATAACAACTGTGAACTGAATTCCAACTGAATTCCGAAGCTATGCATACCTCTGGAGATATCCTCATATATAGCTATAGAAGTTGGAGCGTAAACCTGTATGATCAACAATGATCGTTTGGTCAATCTTAAGTTACCGGACTTCAGGATTGTCCCTTTATTCAGGTTTTACATTGTTGTTTAAAAGAAACAAGCAAGAAGTGAAAATTGCAAAACATCGTATGGTAAAAAACACGGCATAACGCTTTAATTTACAACATATAGCGTTTTGCCAAGCCGATTTTTGCATTTTTTTATAATATATCTTGTGGCAAAACACTTTATCGTCCATATTATTTTAATAGTATTAAATAATAGTTACTGGACTATTCAGCCATAAAGCAGAAACAATTACTCATAAATTACAAAAAATCGCAACCTTCTGAGGCAATAAATAATAGGTTGTTTCTAGCGTCAAAGTTAAAAACCTTTAAACGCGTTTTTCTCGAAACTAGGGTTTTTGACTTACAGCGTTCTGCCATTGAAGGGCAGAAAAATTAGTGAAATCAGATTTGAAATGTTCATGTAAGAACATTTTTATTTGTTTGCGACTCTCCAGTGGATATGGCAAAAGATATGGGTCTACAGCCAATATTCTTCAGGCAGTCATGTGGGACTCTTGACCAACTTTCAGTTTGGATAAATAATGAACTAAAACAGTTACTTTGCTCACCCGCGACCTTAAAAGGAAGGTCGCGGGTGAGCAAAGTAATTGTTTTAGGTCATTAATATGGACCTCCGCAAAGTAACGCCTGATTCAATAAATTATTTGGATAAATAAATCTTAAGTTTTCTGAGAAAATTATTTTTTCTTACGCTGTGTATGGAAACTGGACTGTTAACGAATGGAATTGGGATTTTATAAAAGGAAATATCAATGGTTTTTACGAGCAAACATTTTTATAGAAAAGTCAATTATAAAAAACTAATTTCAATACTTTCATTGAGTTTACTAATTTAAAAAAAAAATTATTGAAACTATTTTAGTTGATGACGTCAGATCTAAATAAAGATAAATAGACGGATAATGGAGCTAGTATTAGAAACCCTTCCTCTCTTACACGTAATAACAATTTTAATCATAAATGCTTGTCAAGCTTCTATTTAACATTCGTTTATCTTATCTGTCACTTTGACATTTAGGTACTTCTGCTTAACACAAGCAAGCGTAACCTTTTCTTTAAGTTCATAATTTCTTACGAATAAGCAGGTACTAAGTGTTGGTACTATACATTAAATAAATCAAATTCAATATCAATTAAAATAATCACCCCCACCGTTTCGTAGTAATTCAAACCTTGTAACTAAGCATTTGAAGTCGACATTTCGAATCTACAAAAGTTTGAGACGCCTTTAAGATCATTTCGATGTGCCTTTCGTGCCAAAGAGGAGATAAATTAAGATTAAATATTAATTCCATTTTAATTTGCACAGATGAAAATTAACGATAATGAAATCTGAGAATGATTTGCTTTAATGTATTTGGAGCGCTTTAATTATTTAGCAATTATGTTATTGTGAACTAAAACCTGTAACCTTAGTCCTCGACCACTCGTACATACGTACAATACTGCTTTGTCTGTGCGTCACATGTAACATGTAAATTATCAAGTCAAATATCTGGCAAATGGGTATCGAACAACCAAGAATCCTGTAAGTCCATAACTAAGATCGCTGTGGTGGAGTACGCTCGCCAGGCAACCGATAGAGACCGGTGGAGAAGGATTGCGATGCATGGTGGCGACTGCTATTTATGATTATTTTCAGATATATTTTAAAATATAAAACTACCTAAAATATGCTCGGAGTTTCTCTTTGGGGGCATTAGAAATGATGAAATCCGCGCAAGAACTAAAGTCACCGACATAGCTCAAAGAATCGCCAGACTCAAGTGGCAGTGGGCAGGGCACATCGCTCGTAGAACTGATGGCCGATGGGGCAAAAAGGTTCTCGAGTGGCGTCCACGGACCGGAAGACACAGTGTAGGTAGGCCTCCAACAAGATGGTGCGACGACCTGGTTAAGGTTGCGGGATCGCGTTGGATGCGGAGGGCACGGGATCGATCTGTTTGACGAGCCTTGGCGGAGGCCTATGTTCAGCAGTGGACGTCTTTCGGCTGAAATGATGATGTTTTAAAATATTTTGGGGGTCGAAATCGCTCGCGTCCGTAAGTTTAACACGTGACCCCTGGGTGGTGCTAAACGAGCGATACAACTCCGGTGGTAGACTTCGGCCGCGGCTGGTCACCACCCTATAGGTTGAGCCAGGCCGCCAAGCGACTCATCGTCCTCCAGCTTGTTGCCTATAGTAGCCATTCTGGAGGAAGGGTCTGAACAGTATCGCTCAACTGACTTTTTTCTGCTTATTACCCTTTGTTAGGGTGAATGAGCATTTAATAGGCAAGCGTGCTCGTGAATGAAAATTCATCCCCACTTTACGTGAAATTTATGCAAAACAAGCATGCTCCATCGCAGACCTCATCTTCGCTTTCCATCAGGTGTGATTGTGGTCAAACCCAAGCCTATGTTTTATGAAAAAAGGTCTAGGGGAGATACTATAAAAAAAAAATTCTTTAGATTTTTCTTAGCATTTTCTTCGCGTGGTTAATTATACATACAGGATGGCACATTTAGATTGGTCAGTATGGGCACGTCTGTTAATACTTAATCTTGATACACAGATGCATAGTCGGGCAACGAAGTAATAATTTAGGGTTCCAATTATTTCCTTTCAAGGTATGAAAACCAAAAAATACAAAAAGTTAAAGCCACAAGATCATCCCAGCTCAGAATGAGAGTGGATTAGGAACTTCACACGCCCTATTAAATTTCTTCGCAGGTGTATGTATAAAGATTTCCTCACGATGTTTTCCTTCACCGCAAAGCTCGTGGTAAATTTCAAATTTATTTTCGCACTTATATTCCGAAAAATTCAGAGGTGCGAGCCGGGATTTGAACCCACGACCCTCTGCTTGAGAGGCCATTAGTCAAACCACTAGGCCACCACAGCTTTCAGCCACAAGATTCGTTGTGTAAAATTTATTATATTTATGAAATTACATAGACGTATGAGAGTACATACAACCCCTTTTTATGTCAAGTAAAACAGAGTCACACAAATTTTCATATTGCATACACGGCAAAAAGACTATAAAAAACCTTAATAGTTTCTTGACTAAAATTGCGAATAAAACGTATTCATTCGTGTATCTTTAACTTCTTTCTGAGCGAAATTGGCATTTTCTACGCTATTTACATATCAAAGGCAATATGAGAATAAGATAACAAAGTTGACATACATCGTATAATAAACGTTCCTTAACATGCGAATGTATTCAATACAAGTTAATGAAATAATAGCAGCGGAGTTTTGTTAAAATAAATAAAAAAGAACAAAGCTACACCATATTGAAATTACCCCTGGCTTATTTAGGTTTTTTTTTAGGGTTCCGTATCCGAAGGGTAAAACGGGACCCTATTACTAAGACTTCGCTGTGTGCCCGTCTGTCTGTCTGTCCGTCTGTTACCAGGCTATATCTCATGAACCGTGATAGTTAGACAGTTGAAATTTTCACAGATTATGCACCAATTTCTGTTGCCTAAAAACAAATTCTGTAGTGGTAGAGCCATGTTGTAGCTAGCCGCTGCATCACGAATGGGCCGGCTCGTCCGGGGCAGTACCACCCTCTCACAGAAAACCGGCGTGAAGCAGCAGTAATCCTGCTTGCGTTTCGTACGGTCAGTGAGAGTGCCGGGGGCCCAATACCTCACCCCTTCCCTCTCCCCCTTCCCCTATTCCCTCTCCTTTAGGGCCGACAACGCACTGGCATCGTGTAAAGCGCTGCGGGTGTCTATGGACAGTGGTGTTCATTTAACATCAGGTGACCCACTAGTTCGTTTGTCTGGCCTATCTAACATAAAAAAAAAAAAAAATACTAAAAAACAGAATAATATAAAAATTTAACTCTATGAGAGCCCATACAACAAACGTGATTTGTTTGCTCGTTTTTGCTCGATATTGCAACAGGTAGGCGTTTGAAAGTAAATAATTAAATTAAAATAAAACAAGTGTATTTAAGGAGGGCTCCCATACAACAGACATTATTTTTTTGCCATTTTTGTAAGAACGGAACCCTTCGTGCATGAGTCCGACTCGCACTTGACCGGTTTTTATGATGGCGGGCAAACGAGCGGGCGAGTTACCTGATGGAAAGAAATCACCGCCGCCCATGGACACCCACAGCACAAGTTGAGTTACGGATGCGTTGCCGCCCTTTTCAGAAAAGTGTAGGCTCGTTTTTAGGTAGTTTTTTTATGTACCTAAGTACATAAATTATTATTAGGTAACTTGTGTAGGGTTGGTAGGCGTTTCATTGTTTGGAGCGTAACTAAAGAGTTTTTGCTGGACATTAAAGATGATGATACCATCATCATCTTGGCCCATATAGGTACGTCTCACTGTAGCGCACAGGCTCTCAGAATGCGAGGGGTTGGGTCGTAGTTCTCACGCGGGCGCAGTGAGGATTAGGAACTTCACACACTATTGAATTTCATCGCAGATGTGTGCAAATATCCTAACGTTGTTTCCTCCACCGTAAAGCTCATGGCAAATTTCAAATATAATTTTTTTTTGTTTTTTATGTTAGATAGGCCAGACAAACGAACTAGTGGGTCACCTGATGTTAAATGAACACCACTGTCCATAGACACCCGCAGCGCTTTACACGATGCCAGTGCGTTGTCGGCCCTAAAGGAGAGGAAATAGGGGAAGGGGTGAGGTATTGGGCCTCCGGCACTCTCACTGACCGTACGAAACGCAAGCAGGATTACTGCTGCTTCACGCCGGTGTTCTATGAGAGCCGGTGTTCGCACATAAATTCCGAAAAACTCAGGGATGCAAGCCCAGGTTTGAAACGACCCTCTGCTTGAAGAGCCATAGGTCAAACCACTTGGCTACCACTTACGACACCATAAAATAATAATTTCAAGACTAGTAGAAAAAACATTTTAATTTAGCCCCGAAAACCAGACTAATTTTCAATTATTAGCAAAATTACATTTTTGGCTACTTAAAGCAAATGAATAGTACCTAGTAGGTAGTCGTTTGAGTTGGCATGAAAGTGAAAATGTATAGAAGAATTATGTTGTGATAGCTCATAAAAAGTACGTCAGTTGATTTTTGGTGTCATAATCGCTATCTAACAAGTTACTAAGTATTCACTCAACTCAAACTCAAAGCAAGGAGAAAAATGAACACTAATATAAAATGACCATAACTACATAGTGTCGAAGCGGAGGTAAAAAAAATGGCCACCTTTACCTTAACTTATTCGTTTTTTTCCCTGTTATTTATTAACCCATTGTCATACCCTAAGGGCCTGTTTTCCGACTCTCTAATAAGTTCCTTGTAGATATTTTATGTGACAAATTATATGCCATCTCTGCTTATTAGACTAAAATAATCAGAGACGGCATTATGGACATCTTGTCAGATAAAATTACACAGAATCTTCACAGATCTTATTCCTTGCGTGCCGTATCCGAATTGAGGCCGTCACTAAACTATATTCTTAATTTCTTAGTGTCTAAGCAAACTATGTTGACGATACGTGATCGAAGTTACGCTACCGAAAATCAGTGTGATTACGCTTGCACTTTTGTCGAAATTACGTCTTGTTTTGTCGTAACCAGGGGAGGAATTTTGATTAACACCCGACCAAAGTTTGATTGTAATTTCGGCAATTGTATTTAGTAAGTGAAACAATATTTCAGGCGTAAATAATGGCGTAAGAATTCACTCACGTAATTTTGACAAAGTATGCTCAGTCAATTTTAACGTCATTTTTAATTTGAACCTTATTTATGCAACTGTGAATGTAACTTTGAAACCAATTACACAACACTTAATAACTTCATTATTTCCACGCAGAAAGCACAGTACGTAATTAATTTTAAAAATAGACCTGAAGTAGAAACAACGTAAAAGCTTCGAGAATAAACGCGTCACGTTTCTTATTTGTAATTAACAGGGAACTGTTGTTGATTCTGGTGGCTTCAGACAATAGCTCTGGGCAGCCATTAATTACAATTACCCACAGAAGTGTCCCCACCCGCTGGCTTGAAAGCATGATGCATCGTGATGCCATGTAGGTCACAGTTGGGTTAAATGTTGCTAGTAATCATAGTTACGCAGTGATTTTGTGGTCAGTCCAAAGAGCGATTTTTTGGCAATTTTACTTACGTAGAACGTTATGAGCAAGGTAAGTAAAGTAAGTGAAGGAAATTGTAATATGGATGTTGTATTGTTGGCTACGCTGCACCCGACAGGGAAGTCCTGATTTTTTGTATGCATTTGTTACTATTATATAATGCTTCAAAGTTAGCAATGTGTATATCATAATCAATACAGCTGAATGATATCTACTGCTGCTGAACATGGTTTTTTTTTAAGAATCTCCACACGATCGGTTTTGTGCTACCAATAGTACCCTGTGAATCCAATACACTGTAACTCCCAGTGTATTGGATTCACAGGGTACATTAGCCAATCAATGTTATGTTTTAAACTTTCGTGGTTCTGACTCGTGGGACTTAATGCAGTCGAAACGTTGAGATAATTTCAAGAATTTCGTTATTAAGTCCCGCAAAATATTGGTCAATCGATGTTCAAAGTTTACCTCGTAAAAGGCACAATGGCGGATAACTTTAGCCCATATAAAACCATATACAATTATAGGTGGATGTAAATAATAGAAAAAATATAATACGTTGGCGATTAGCTAAAACCAGCCGAATGGCTATGAGCCATTATTTCAACGTAATAATTATACCTCGAGATTTTCCTGGCACGAACGACGTGTGGTTAGTGTTAGAAATAATAATAACATCGATTCGGTTTGGTATTACTGTTCATATATTTTCAAACGTGTCACATCGATATAATGCAACAAGGTACAACGACCTGATTAAGTTTGTGGGAATGCGTTGGATGCGTATGGCTCAGGACCGATCTGGCCTATGTTCAGCAGTGGACGTCTTTCGGCTGAAATGATGATGATGATGTAGAATTGTAGCACCTGCAACGTTTGTGGTATTAGGAGCCTGGTCACACTTACCATTTCGTTTTTCCTCCTAGCCTTGCTGAGCACTGAGTCCAACCATTGCCACTGCGCCCTCCCTCTGTGGGGGCCGTCTGTGTTCTCCGCCCCGCCGGCCCAAAGCACGCTGTTCAGCACGACAATCCGCAACTTGCTATGGGACTGCTCTATGGTGTAGTAGCCACCTGGAAAATGCCACGTGTTATTAGCTAAAAAGCCGTAGCAGCCAAGTGGTTGACCTACTAGCCTCTCAAGTTCAAGTAGAGGGTCGTGCATTTAAGTCCGGGCTCGCACTTCCAACCGTAACGATTGGGAATCAATGAGGGAGGACTATGCCCAGCAGCGCACGTTCTACGGCTGAAATGATGATGATAATGTACGCCAAGTTATTGGGTGACTGACTTACAAACATCATTTTCTCATTTACGATATTATTAGAATTATTCGTTTTGTAATGTATCAGATTAAGTTTTAAATTCTTTTCGTGTTAAATTGTAGTAAAACTTTAGCAGAAAGTGGTCCTTCACGCTTTCGCATAATTTATAACGAACATTGTTAATTAACGTTGCTTATTACGAGCGAACATTTTCTTATAAAAAAATAATTACAAAGGCCTCGTGTCACGAAAAGTCAAAGTAAAATGAGTTTCCCATTGAATTTTTCTTACGTAATCTCTGTTGCTTACGGCGCTTTGAGCTTCCAGTACACAGCGCGAGAAAAACCGAGCGCGGCTCATTACGTCTCAATTTCATTTTACCCGTTTACCAATACTCCTAGATTCCAAAAGGACTTAGTTTCAAAATACCTAAATTCCAGAATGCCTAACTTTTTTTCTTTGCATCTGTGCAGTTTTCAGTTTAAGTTATTTTGAAAATGTTTTTGTATCTGTAATTCGGTATTTTAAGGAAATGTAAATCGGACATGAGAGATTTTAGGTTGACATTTGTTAATTTTAGGAAAACAAATTTGATATTTAGGTATTATGAGCCCATGGCAATTTGAAATTTAGTCAATTTAGTGAATTGGGCATTATGCAAATTAGATGGAATAAGCCCTACCTACTCGAAAAACCGTGTGGGTTTCGTTACATTACTTAGCCGCGTAGCTATGAATTTATAAATGAGCATTCATCGACGGCAATGTACTGCAACTCGCACTATATTATCGCATCATCTCTAATCATGCTTCATCTAGAGTTCTAAACACAAAAAATGGAAATGTGAAACACTTAATAGTTTCATCATTTCCATCTGTCTGTTTGTCGGTCTGTCCGTCCGTGGTTTTGCCTGACTGTTAGTGCTAAAAGGGGAAAAATAAGATTAAAAAAAAATTTGGTTGTCTCCCCAACACGTAAAATGGGATTGATTTTTGTTCTCTCTTTTAAACCCGTAGTGCAAAATAATCGTAGGATAAGTATTTTTATATTTAGCTTTAAAGTGCTATAGTTTTTGTTAGAGTCATGTGTGTTCCATCTTCTACAAAAGCTAAATCGTAGCTTAAAAAATCTGAAAAAATCATAACAGTCATAATGAATTCTGGGGTACCATTGGGTAGGCCTCTCAAAACCATCAAATACTACCGTAACCTTTTCTCAGACCGAGCTTTAAGATACTAAATAATTTTTGTAAAAGATATTCTAATATGGGCGAAGTCACAGAATTAAACTAGTACTAGCATAAATAACGTTTTAAAAAGTTGAATATTGTTTTGCGGTGTGACGAAAAAATGTGACGATAACTCTTCGACGCCTGTAGCTAAGTCTGGTTGTTAAAATTACTGAGAAATTCCATTTTTCAAATGCATTCAGCACAAAAGGCATCCGAAGTCACGGTTCTTTGGATTAATTTACATAATAGACAGTTATTTCCACGTTAACACTGTTAAAATAAATTTTCAATTGCAGTTCGTTCTTTCCTTTATGCTAGCGTAGCCAAATGGCTATTTGTAAGGTGCAAAATGAAGGGTCCGTATTGGACGCATAAAATTTAAAGACATATTTTTGTTAGGCATAACTAGTGTGTCTGGAGGCATAAAATTTTTAGTCATAATTGTCGAAACTGTAAATTTTTCAGTAATTTGGCCAGACGAGAACCACACGCTGGTGTAGCTTTGACTAAAAAATATTAGTTATATACACCCTTGCATTTCATTTGAAATTTACCATGAGCTTTACGGTGAAGGAAAACCTCCTGAGGAAACCAGCACACACCTGCGAAAAAATTCAATGGTGTGTGTGAAGTTCCCAATCCGCACTGGGCCCGCGTTGGAACTAAGTCCCAACCCCTCTCATTCTGAGTCCTCTGTGCCCTGCAGTGGGACGTTTATAGACAGGGATGATGATGATCATGTAAATGTACTTTATAGACAAATTGGCTTTACAAACTGACCTGTCTCAAACGTCTGCAGCGCCTCAGTGGGTAACCATTGCATCCACATATCCACCAGCTTCCTCGAAGGCGGGGGATCGTTGTGGCCCAGCGCTGGGAACACGAACTGACTGCTAAATGTCCGACTCAGGATGTCTGTTACATTACGGACTGCTTCTAGTTTATATTCTTCTTTGAGATGCTCCATTGAAGACGAGAGGATGTCCCTGTGACAAATAAAGGGTCATGTTAAGTAAAACCTTTTTTGAATCGGCCTATACACTTCCCATTTCTTAGATCCTACTTCTAATATAAATCTCTCGTGTTTGTGTTTGTCATCGAACTCCTCCGAAATGGCTTGAATGATTGTTATGGATTTTTTTTGTCTATATTCGGTAGGTCTGAGAATACCTAGGACGTAGGGTATTTTTTATACCCCTATTCTTCGCAGACGGAGTCGCGGGCAACAGCGCTAGTAATACATATAATGGATTGGGAACTGCTTAAATGCCATTGAATTGTTTCGCAATTATACGTGGATTTCCCCAGTATGTTCAAAGCCTTATGGAGACTATCAAATTATCTGTAGCACATAAATTACATAAAATTCAGAGGTAAGTCTAGGGTCGAACCCACGACCTGAGCAAGAGGAGCTAGTCAAACCCTAGGCTACCAGGGCTGTTGCCATAATTAATATTTAAGGATAATTTTCACAAGTAGTGCACCGCCAAGTCCCTCAATTTTGTGCGTGCGCCATTGATCCAAGCTTCCTTTTGTGCGACAATAATTGGTTTATTTGCAGAAAACGTACTTTATCTTCAAGGCGAGTAAATAATTCTATTGTTGGAACCTGATACACTCGGTTCATTCGCTCGGGGGCTGTCTTTACGAGGCTTGTTACTCTAATTGAGCTTCCCGTAACTTGGCGATGTTTTACCGCGTCTTGTTGTGAGAATTTTAGCGAGTTTATGGTACTCGAACGTATATTTTATTACTCGGCAAAATAGATGAGAAAGTAGGCCGTATCGTTTAAAAAAAAAATAAAAATAAAATATTAGGGGACAATTTTACACAAATCGACCTAGTCCCAAACTAAGCAAAGCTTGTACTATGGGTACTAGACGACGATAAACATACTTATATAGATAAATAAATACTTAAATACATAGAAAACATCCATAACTCAGGAACAAATATTCGTGCTCATCACACAAATAAATGCCCTTACCGGGATTCGAACCCAGGACCTCTTGCTTCGTAGGCAGGGTCACTACCAACTAGGCTAAAGCGGTCGCTTATTTTATGATAGTTAAAAAAAATGATGTTTTGATACAGTCGTGGCTATCCCATTATAAAGAATAATATCGCTTTTGTTTTCTTAACTGCAACCGGCAACTTAGTATTAAGAAAGTAAGTATACCTATGTCAAATTTATTGAAACTAAGAATATAAAAATATTATGACAAAATAACAATAAATAAAACTTAACTATAAACTAAATATCTAACTGAAAAACTAGAAAGTAGGTTAGAAAACCTACTTAAATCATTTATTTTTAAAATCACACTTATAATACAGAATATTCAACCAAAGCAATCACAAATCGCTAAAATCTAGAAAATATAATGACTTACAAAAAGACGGAAAATAAATAAATAATAACTAATTCGTGTCACTTAGTTAACAGTCTAATGTTTTGCCGTGAAAATTCCGACCTCTGATAATTGCATAATTCTTTATTGCATTTTGGGTGTCAAAATCGCTCGCGTCCGTAGGTTTACCCTCGAGATTCTACACGTGACGCCTGGGTGGTTCTTATACTGTATAAAAAATGATTTAAAAATACAAATAGGCGAATTTACCCCTGATAAAATTATCTTCTCTATGTTTTAACTAACCCAGTTTTTGTGTATACGAGTAGTAATGGAATAAGCTCAAACTGAAACAGTAAAAGACTTCTTTACCTAACTTATTTCACAGCAAACAAATCAATAGAACTCGAAGCAACTTGAAATTGAAATAGCCGGTAAAATCCACGTTTACTCCAAACATGGAGTTCACAGGAAATTAGAGATATCGTGTTTATGCCAAACAAAAGGCTATTTACATCGGTTTAATGGGTTTTGTGGCTTGACATTTTTCAATTCGGAGGCGAACTGATTTCCGGTGCCGGACGTACCAAGATTAAGCTGCATATGGGAACGGACGGTCAGAACCGGGAAAACGACCGGCTACGGCTTTGTGCGGCCCGAGATTGCTAATATAGGTACTTGAATTTTGTAAAAGGTAAGGTGAAGCTTGGGGAAAACTGTATGATTTCACTGTTGATGATTACTTGGCGGTAGAAATAAAACTTTCCAAAGGGAAATATATTTTGTTTTTTTTTTCCAATCAGAAAAAATCTACTTTATTTTTTCATAATTTTTTCGACGAAGCAGAGGGCAGTTTTCGACTTCAAAATACGTATGTACAAAGAGTTGCATCGAAATCAAAAATGTATTCAGCTTATAGGCCGAAAAGCGCTTTTTGGTATAATTTTAAGCCTAATTAAACCATTCTTAATTAATAATTAACCATAACCATTCTTGCCAAGAAAAAATCAAGTCTCAAAAATGAGTGACATTTTCCTCCTAACCAACAACAGCTTTGAAATATTCATTGAGCAAGTGGAAAAACTAGTTTGGTACAAAACAGGTATATAAAACGAAGTATGATATTGCAGGTACTTCAGTACCAGTCCAATTTATTTTTCCAATTCATAACACAAATAGTGACGATTTAGTCACAGGTACGAAGCCAGGCGTGCACGCGACGTATCAAGACGTGGTTCAACGTCCTCAATTAAAGTTCACGATGACCTTTACTTGGTGACGTCATCATTATGCTAGCTCAAGCAAAGGTTGCTCCAGCTTTACAAGTATAAATAGCAAGGGAGCTATTGCTATGAGCACAGACTTCGAATATCATCGAATAGCCTTTAGCTTGCTTGTGTAAACTATTAGGTCTTGCTGTTGAATATGATAGCTCAGGGAAGCAAATTATTTTGACAATTTTACTAATGCAGCTCCGAATTAATTGTAAATTATTTCGGCTAACGAATGCTGTCTTCATATTAGTCAGACGGCCTATTGCGGTGGCAATAATTAGGCTATCGCTCGCCTAAGACAACGCAACTACGTTGACCGAAGTAGTCTAAGTTCGGCGACCGCTTTAGGTGTACCAACGTAATCATCATTTCAGCCGAAAGAGGTCCACTGCTGAACATAAGCCTTGCATAGGGCTTGCATAGGCATCGGGCTTGTAATATAATATTTCCAAAGTCAGACCTAATCGTTAACGCAAGCGAAGTCGAGGTTAAAAGCTACTTAGAAGTAAACGCAGACACCTAAAATTAGGTTAAAACTTGCGATTTATTGCTAAGAATTTGAGAAAATCTCATCAAAAACAATAACCACTTTTATAAACGAAGCCGCTAGTAAAGAAACAGCCCAACTCAAGAATATCAATCACGGCAATTTTAAACTCCAAAGCTTTTAAAACAGCGTTCTCTTTTGAATCACCGAATTTGAGTTAGGCATCGACCTCAAATCTAGATTTTAGCGATTCCTCCAAATATCTTTACGGCCAAACTTACTCGGTCCTTGCAATCTCTATCAAACAATTGCTCCACTAATCGCTCAACTATAGCAATAAACGGAGAGATAACTGCATGTTTGTCTATGCTTATCGCTCTCGACATTATCTCAACCCCTTAATTAGGTATGCCCATAAATTGAGGGGTGAAATAATAATATACGGGCGTGTACGCACGTCTAAGCGATAGCTCGTTGCTTTATGAGATGGTGGTAAAGAATATCTTTGGAGTGTCAGGATTTTAGAATGCTTTATTGTCGCGAATAGTGCAAATTCGCTTATCTCATCATCATCATCGCAGCCTATATAAGTCCCACTGCAGGGCACATGCCTCCTCTTTGAATGAGAGGGGCTGGGCCGTAGATCCCACGCGGGCCCAGAGCGAATTGGGAACTTCACACACACTAAAGAATGTCTATTGAGTGTCAGGATTTTAGAATGCTTTATCGTCGCGAATTGTGCAAATTCGCTTATCATCGTCCCAGCCTTTATACATCCTACTGCAGGGGAGGGGTTGGGCCGTAGTTCCCATGCGGGCCCAGTGCGAATTGGGAACTTCAGACACACCATCGAATTTGCAGGTGTATACAGGTTTCCTCAATGTTTTCCTTCACCGTAAAGCCCATTCGCTTATTCTACCATATGTAAATACGAGTATCTTCGTTTTATGTTGTTTTAAAGGGGATGGTTTTAACTTCGTACCTATCTGTTATAATTATACCTAGAGATTTTCCTATCACGAACGAATACTTTTCCTTCTAATACTTAGTTTATCAATGTCTTATAAGAGGCATTTTATCAATGAGACACGTTTGAAAATATAGAACAAGAATACCAAATCGAATCGATGTTATTATTATGTCAAACACTAACCACAAGTTGTTCGTGCTAGCAAAATCTCTAGGTATAGTTATAATATATTTTAACGAATATGGATTAAAAATTGGAAATATCCAATGCTAGTTAAGTCGATTTGCACGATTCCCAACATTGTAATGTCCGCAGATTTTCGCGTACTTAAACCGTTAGGTAAGGTAGTTGATCTGAAATTTTGGTATTTTACTAAATAAGCTGTTGCACCCAACTCCGTTTGTGATGAACTTCGTTTGTTACAGAATAAAAACTATCCAATGTATACGAGTACCTGCCTACTAAATCTCATTACGATCAATTGAGTCTTTTAAGTATGAAAGAGTAACAAACATACTCACATTTGCATTTATAATATTAGGTAAGATTCCCACAAGAATTCCCAAAATATCAGTGGTCTTCGTCAAAGTTGTACCATGCAAAATTTCACGTCTCTACACTTTGAGATTTTGTGACTTTACATAGACATAGACATAGATATAACATTATTCGACATCAAAAAAGAAAATACACTGACTAATATACCGAGAAAAATAAAAACAACAATAATAACAATAAAAACAAAAAACATAATTGTAGATGTCGAAAAGGAATTTGACTCAGCATAAGCTGCAGTAGATGCCTGCTGCAGCGCTGATTTTCAGTCAAACCCTTCATATCCGTGCATCAATCTTGTTGGACCGGAATCAGCACTTAAACAAATTCTGTATAAAAAGTGTGCAACAAATAAATAGATACATATATTATAGTGGGAGTTAGTTCTTTTTTATTATTATTTATTTAAATTATACATAGTTAAAATTTACGTGCGTACGTCTTGTTCCCGTGGAAATATCGGGATAAAAAATACTTTAGGTCTTATTCTAATCCCGTCTAAATGCATGCAGCCGTTTAGCCGTGCAAGAGTAATAAACAAACGCACACACGCACGCGCTCACAATCTTTCATATTTATAATATTACTAGCCGTTACGCGCAATTTCAACTCAAATTTGTTTATCACTTTTCGCAGGAACTATGTAATTTTTCGGAATAAAAACTATCCTAAGTCTTTTCTAAAATCTTAAACTATCTCCTTACCAAATTTAATTTCAATTTGTTTAGCGGTTTAACCGTAAAGAGATAACAGACAGACATATTATGCACTTTCACGTTTGTAAAATTACTATGGATTTACTAAGGATAGCGGGTAACGAAGATTTTGTTTTGACTCAACTACCTTCATTGCAAAAACTCCTGTACCTCGTATAAATAACCGCAGCAACAGCAGAATCCTTTTGCAAAGTCATTATTTATTAACACTAGGACAAGCTTAAGTACTATCCCGTCACAACAAGAGAATTAGACCAAACTTTGGGACCTTAATAATCAAAGTTCCTTAACCACTCTGAACTGGTTATTATTTAAAGAGGAGTAAGCCTCAATTTCGAAGTGGAAGCCCCGTTGCCAAGGAGAGTAAATATTCATCGCGGCGGCGGGCAAGTTTGAATGTGACCAGGGGTTATTATGCATGCGGCCGCGGCACGAGCGGGACATGGGACACTGAAGTCCGTGGAAACCTGTAATTGAGATAGTTATTCCCCTTTTGTGCGCCTCGGACACTGTGGTCCTCGTTAAGTGGCTGGTTGTCATGGCTAGGTTGAAATATATCAGTTTTAGAGTTAAAACGAGGACTGTTACACAAAAGGGTATTCCAAATGTCAATTACATGTGCGAGCGACGCGTAGTTGTGGCACGGCGACTTTTTTTATCGTGTCGTTCATAAAAAATGTTATAGTGAAATCGCATTGCTTCATAAGGAAAATCAATCCAACTAAAAAAATCATGTAAAATGTTGCCAAGACGAGACCATATACCTCGCACTGTCAAAAGATATCAAGTGTGTAGAGTAGATATTATCTACTCTACGCACTACTACTAACTCTACACGCCCTAACTCTACAAACCATAACTTCACAAACTCTACACCTTACTCAAAATATGTGGCTTGGGCCGTTTCGCTACCGCCACACGGGCGTAAGGTCCAAATGTTGCTTATATTTATTATTATATAATTATATTCAACTTCATTCATTGTTCATTACTTTTCTCTAGCTATAAATCCACATTCAGGGTCCCAAGCTACGAGGTTGCGTCAGGTATTAGATTGTACAGATCTCCAGGGGAGCCCGAATATGAGTGTAGAGGGCAGCGCTGTACAATGTGCTCCATAGTTTGAGCCTCCTCGCCGCATTCGCAGAGGGCCGAGTCCCGTCCCGCCAAATTAAATTTAAATTAAATTTATAGCTAGTTGTACTTTCTTTCTTTAGTGTAATTGTTTAATGTTTTACGCCATACAATTAAATAAATAAATTACTTTTCTCTTTTACAATAATTCTTGTAGGTAGTAACGAAACGGCCAAGCCACAAATTTTAACCAAGGTGTAGAGTTTGTGAAGTTAGGGGTGTAGAAATAGTAGCTTGGCTTTACATGAGATCTGATAACTTTTCGACAGTGCGAGGTATAATATTATCGTCTCGTCTTGGCAACATTTTACATGAAAATATGAGTAAAATATGAGTTTTTTATGATTTCTCGCTTAAAATATTAAACCGATAAAACCCTTAGGCCACTTTGTAAACCAAAGGTTCGAAACCAGTTTAAAAAACAAAAATATTTTTCTTTTTAGGAAACCAGGTTTCGAATGAAGAAAAATAATTCTGCTTTATAAACTGGTTTCGAAACTTTGGTTTACAAAATGGCCGAAGGGGAAGTGAAATTTGGCATCTTTCGTTGCGATGGTTATTTACAGAGGTAAACTCACCCAGTCCACAGGACAAACTCCAAGGTGTCAGGGTGTCTGGCAGCCATTAGGGCCGCCGCACTCTGTATCAGGGCCCAGGAACTGTCGCAGGTGTGGTCGCGATGCCTTTCGTTGCGATGGTTGTGCTCGGAGCCGCCGCGGTGCCTGCAGCCTGGATGATACAGATATATTTATTTATTTATTTATTTATTCAAGGAGAGCAAACAGAAGCAAGCGTACATCATATACTTATAAATAAATCACTGACTAACATGCACTTACTCCCTAAACAGCTCCCACTAAAACATATACCTAAGTGGTATTTGTTACAAACAAGAGTTACAAACTACTGCACAGGACTGAACGCACAGTTCGAATTTTAAATTCATAGACAATCTAGACTCAGATTCAAACGATTCAGACTATCAAATCGATCGGAATATTCTAGATTCAAAAATAATTGGAACAAGAATTTCAATCTGAACGAAATTACAATTCCACTAATTCGATAATCGATTCGACAATCCGAATTCGATAATCACAAGATATATTTTCTGTATATATAACAGGGAAGTTATGATATAGATGGAGATAAGACTATTTAGGTACCTACTTAACTTAAACTGTAGCTATAAACTTAACTTAGAATTTCATATAATTTGTTTTTAAATTTCTGTTTATGGTATGATTATGGTATCCAACCCAAGAACTCAAGCATCAAAGCTTCGTAGTCAGTTTTTCTAACCAGTAGACCAAGGATGCCGAATATATATTGGTATATGTGGGTGGGCTGAAGTGTTTCAACTGCCGTACCGTGAATTATGAAAATCGACTAATAATAATGCTTGTCAAACAAAAATTCCCAATGAGCACCACCACGCGTCGTGTTGGTGGTGCAGATTTTTATGTCATGAAGACTGTTTCTGATATTTATTTTCGTCTTATTGTACCGTATTCTATCAAATAAACATTTCTATTTCTATTACAAGGTTTTAGTTTGTCCTTAGATTTTCGTAACACATGGGATAGGGCGGTTGAAATTCTTCAAAACCCTTCCCATGTGTCATTTTCGTTTGTAAATAACAAATAGTCTTGTGTCTCTAAATTATAAAATAATAGTAGCTGTTATTATTAGCACAAATAAAATAATAGTAGCTATTTTCTAGGTATTAAAGTTCACTAATCATAAAACCCGGGCCCAATTGCATAACAAAGTACAACTTATATCACAAGCGGAACTCCCTTTCTAGTTAATGTAACTGAAACGAGAGTTCCGCTTGTAATATTAGTTGTACTTTGTTATGCAATTGGGCCCTGGTCGTAATTATTCTATTGAGCCTGGGTCGTCGTGTCTGTATTACTCTTTTGTTGTGTTTAGCAAATTGTGGGCCTAATGAAATTTAAATGTCATTTAATGACGCAGACTTCAATTATCAACGTAAGTACGATAATCCTGCTTTTGAATTGTGCTATAATTATGGACGTAGGGTTTAAGTGCGAGACCTGTATAGACGTCACTTAGGGATTTAAAGTATGATTAATTAAACATATTGTGGCTAGCAACTGAAATGTTTAATGACAACGTCCTTTAAAATTTCATTGGATGAGCTACTATCTGTACATAGGATTGTGTGTGTACCTACTAAGACTAAATTTACTCCTGTAGCAAAGTTCGTCCTTACCAAATCGCATAATTATGTGTTAACCGCTTGTGAACCCAGGACCTCTAGCTTCATGATCACAAATGACTGTCAAATAAAAATAACAAAACGCTTCAACAACTCTAACATTTTGTCAAGCTTATCAACCTTGTCATCAATGGATCACTTCAAACGTTTTTAAGTTATCTTCTTGTGTTTTCAAGCGCTCTCTTTTAAACGGTCATCTCAGTTGATTAACTATTTAATCATGCTAACATTACAGTATAAATTCAAATTTAAACATTAACAAGTCACATAATATGTAAATATACAGCGCTAGACCAAAAACAAACGACCCTGGTACTAAATTCTCAGGTCATTTCGCAGATCAACAACACCTCGCCAACTAACATTCCGCTTAAGTACGCTCACGAGAGACGCCTGGCTATAATATAAATAACTTGGAAACCCAGAGAATATTCCAGGGGACTCACACAATTACACACAGCATTATGCCAAACGGAGGTGTCATGCGCACTTATTCCTCGCAACGAGATCAATAACTAAGTTTTTGTAAAAAAAAGAAAAATAATTTTTATATAAGCTTTTTTTTACTGTCACCAAACTAAATTTATTCATAGAAAGTTTCAAGTCGTTTCCGTTTTGCGGTGACAATCCTGACTTGGAAAGTGGTTGGAAAACAGTTTGCAAATTTTCAAACCTCATCTTACAGAATACCAAAACAAATCATATACTACAGTTAAATAAAAGCTTGTCAAAAGTAACAAAACCCAACAGCAAAAATATCTAGCTGAAACAGCTGGCTGGGTGCGTTTGACTAATAAATTAAACTCAATTCTACTGCTACAATCAACCCAAATTAAATGGCAGCTCCAATGTAAGATCCATTAAGCATCATCTAGGGCTATCAAAGAAAAATACGTACTTACTAATGTACGATGTCCACATATTGATAATTATTGTGCGATAACTTGACATAATACATAATTTGTGTATGAAAATACACATAGGAAATGACGCATGCAAACGAAGAAAATAATCTTCTAACATTAACTTGAGATTCATTCACATTGTAGTCGTACATGTAACGGGTTTAGTGTATATCTAATCGCGTTTTATTATGCTTTTGGGTGAGGTTTCAGCCCTTTCAGTGACTTCTCCGTTAGTTTAATGCTCTAAGATCACCAGAGAATATTGGTTATTCCCTGATATTCCTATTATCTCAGCGACTTTTTGTTTTGGCTTCCATGATAGGTATCGTGACTTTGTCTTCGTGCAAGGTATTTGGAATGTCCGTAGGTTAACAAAGCATTATTGTATATCAATACCCATATTGCCATAGCTTCCTCTGTTATCAATAGGATTCTTTCTCAAAAGAATCCGCTATTTTCAGCTTTACATATTGCTTTGTGTTTGAAAAGCATTTTATTTTTTGGTTATTCAATGACGACATGAATCTTTGTTAAACGTGGATTTATCAGTAAATTTACATTAAAGATTATTACGAAAAACAACAAACAAATTTACTGGGTTTTGCAGTACGAATTCTTTTTCCTCGTACATACCACTAACCGACGTTGGTTTTGTATGAGGAAAGAAAGTTTCCTGTAACAAAATCCGATTTTGACGTAAGAAATATTTGGTCTCGTTCAATGCCGGTTATGTAAGATAGTTATGGACGGAAAACAAGGGCAATTAGGTCGACAACTATGTAAGTAAACCAAGGATGATATAGTTTTTTTTATACATTATAGGCTTGCGATTGACCACAATCACGGCTGATGGAAAGCAAAGATGAGGCCTACTATGGAGCACGCTTGCTTAGTAAATGCTCATTCACCCTACTTGATATTAGGGGAATAAGCAGGAAGAAGGCAGTTGAGCGCGGTGTTGCGCGCGCCCCCAAGAAGTGCAAACCGTACAATAAATGCGGGGCACTGTAACCGGTACGCACGCGCTGCACAACTGCTCAGACCCTTCCTCCAGAATGGCTTCAATAGGCAACAGGTCGGAAGACGACGAGAGTCGCTTGGCAGCCTGGCTCAACCTATACATCTATCACGGGTACAACCTGGTGACAGACAGACGGACGGACGGACGGCGAAGTCTCAGTAATAGGGTCCCGTTTTTACCCTTTGGGTACGAAACCCTAGAAAGTATAAAACGTACATGTACATGTATGATTTACAAACTAGGATATTCCATTAAGTTTAAGTAGAAATGTAGCCAGACAAAATTTTAATCATCTAAAAACAAAAAAGTTACCAAACCAAGCTGCAAAAACATCTCCATGCAGGCTCAACTCAGCAACAGTAAATAAAAGAGCAAGTTATATATCAAATGTAAACGAACCTCTATGCAGCTCCAGGGAGTTGTGAAACGGGTCATAATGAAGATCTGTGATGTGCCAGAAGTAACCTGTGGACAAAAGTACAGTGACCTTTATACAGCTACAAATAAAGGTAATTTGGCTGGCGCAAAGTTCAGTTCAATTGAAATTAATGGTAGTGCTCAATTTTTAACGGGAGGGAAGTGCATTTTTGAGTTTGTTTTTATTTAGTTTTCGTGAGTTGTTAATAAAATAACACTGTGCAAGCCTTAACACGGAAAATCAACTTTGGTTACACTTAAATAAAAATATTGAGGGTCGAACGGAAAACAAAATAAATGTTCTGGACCTAATTATTATAATACATACCTCAATATTTTTCTGTGGTGCTTGAAGTTATGTGATATAAATACTTCTAGAAATTTGATAGCATGTTGTCGATGGAAGTCTGCATGAACGAAATAACAGTATTTTCGGTTTGACACATTGAGCTTGTTTTTAACCCCCGATACAAAAAGAGGGGTGTTATAAGTTTGACCACTATATGTGTGTGCGTGTGTCTGTCTGTATGTGGCATCATAACTCTTAAACGGGTGAACCGATTTGGATGCGATTTTTTTTTATTAGTTTTCCGATATGTTTCATTAAAATCGGTTCAGTAGTTTCATAGTTATCAGCTCTTTTGTTAGCTGCGGAAGAGATCTTAGACGCATAATGGGCATTTACTTTATGTTCAAACATTATGTGTGACATAATTGCGTTGGGGGTTTTTAATTTATTTGTAATGTTCATAACTCAATTTGTTATTAGGGCCAGACTTGTGCGCATAAAAACAGGAGCAAAGTCGTGTGCAAAAAGCGTGCTAGTTCAGTATATGAAATTGGGTAACCAATAAGTACTCACCAATTTTAGCATCAGTCAGCGTAAGCCAGAACAGGCCGGTGATGTACACGACGAAGTTAGCGGGATTCATATTACAATGTTACATGACGCCGTCCCTCCTCCGTCATCGTATCACATAGCCTGCGGACAATACAGATTGCTCAGTGTTGCATAAATATTACCACCATTTTACTGGCTAATCATGCCGATATACCATAGATAGGAAAATTTTATCTGCTGACTATAGAGCTGGGCGTAATAACTACGGATAGACGAATAGGATTAGATTAATCCTGAACACCACACTAACTTCTAGCTATAGGCTCAGACGAGACCTAGGCTGACCACGGCTGCGTCATGCCCCAAAGATGATTGAAGTAGACAAAGCGAGATAAAAAAACCGTATGTGGTACACCAGTTTTTGCCTAATTTGGCATCTAAATCGTCCTATCTTTGCTTTTGTCTACCTCATATTTTGACATCTGTCGCTAGGCAATTTTGATCAACCGATTTGGATACATTCTACATGTTCAGCTCAGTCCAACCTTAGCAGTCTCTACACCCTCATCAGCAATACGAGTTTAGGTAAGTCAGCAAGAGCAAGAACAACCATAAAACCATGAAGAATCCAAAAGGAAACGCATCAACAGACCGCCGACATCTCTTACCAAAATCCTTAGCTATCTTGAACTAAAATTTATTAGAAACCTCCCAAAACCGGGGCTCACTTTTTATAATTTACGTGAGCCCTTAAGGACATGAACACAAAGTAATTTACCGTCGGTAAACATAAATAGCCCGGTACAGACCCTTCACGGGACGTTTACCAGACAAATCCCTTTTGTGCACAACGGAGGAAAGCTACAGTAGGTTGCAGACCTATTTTTTGCTGAAGAAAAGTGTGTTCTGTAGACGACCGAATAGCTTAGAGCATAGGTTCTCAACGTGGGCGATAAAACCACCTTGAAAACGTTACGAAGACGTTGTTGTCGTTGATCAGGTGGTCTTTATTTCTGATAATCCCGGGCACAGCTGCTAACTTCTCACGTTAGGGAGACAGGCAGAAAAATGTTCAGAGGAGTTAAGAGGCGTTACTTAATAAGAAAAGAAAAGTTGAGATGAAGCTGCTACGAAGTCTGATTTTGATTCTCGTAAGAGATACATTTCATGGGTAATATGATCGTGCTTGATGGTGACCGAAGATGTGGTATGCCAGTATAGTATAAGAAAGGGTACCCTTGTCTAGTAAATGCGCATACCCAAGATTTTCAAATTGAACTATCGAACGAATGATTAACATAAGTAGATAACTTATGTTAATTTGAAGCTTGCTTATTTTAAGCTTGGCTACTTTTCACATACAAATCATATTATATTTGGCTAATAAGCTTATCTTCTATATTTGCATCATTTGCCGGTAAAAACTATTGTGATTTTGTAGATTTCCCGCGGATATGGAAGTAGTTACGAGTTCTTATTTCGTATCAAACGGAAAACCAAAGACTATTAAATTTGATGAAAAAAACACATTTTCGATGGCAATAATAACTCGGAAGCCGAAGATTTCCAAGGGCCAAAAGTTTAGTCGGAATAATAACTTGTTTGCATACTGTTCTTGCTTTAACTACACTCGGGGATTCTATTTTGAAGTCCTAGGGAATTCGCACAAGCCTACAGTTGCTAAGGCTAAACAGTTGTGAAAATGTTGATCCTAAACTTGAAATAAATGATATTGTAAACGTAATTTGAATGAAAATATTAATTGTTTAAATGTCTATGCGTGTAAAACAACACTGGGTGTGGAAAGATGTTGTTCACTGTAGCGTTCTAAGGCGTAGGCCTTTGTTCAGGAGTGGACGTTTTCCAGCTGAAGATGAATCACTAAATGTCGATCTATCCACATAAAATGATCGATTCAAAGTGACCCTATCTCCGTAACTATGGTCCCACCAAGAACATAAATGCGAAAAATGTTAGCCAAGTACAATATTGAAACTATGCTTAAAGATGGAGATCTCAATAGGTGCCAAATCCTATAGATAATCTTGAAATCTATTTATAAGAAAAAATAACATCGTAAGCAAATATAAAACTCTTTTGTTTTCTCTGCTACAATAGTACTACATGAAAGTACCGTGAGACTCACTCATAGTGAAAATGCACATGCACGTGCGCGTTTGGCAGCCGCTGTGACGTACGACTCTGAGAGGAAGGGTTACGGATTAGCCCGAAACATGTCGAGTGAAACTCGTTTTAAGACGTGAGTGATCCGTTTATTTTCACTATCTGCTACAATAGTGTTTGATATTAAAAATATTGAGTACCTAATTCTTAAATTGAACTGTCGAATAATTTACTCAACGTAGACAACTTTAAGATTCTACTTTTCATATACAAGTCATCTTACCTTTTACGTTAAAATATTAAGCTCCTGAAAACTAAATTTATGGTCGTGATATATTTTGCAGAAACGTTGCAAATTTTGATAGCGTGTGACTGCATTATAGGTAGAGATGGTGCCTTAACATAAGTATTCAACTTTTCTATACAACTTGTATGAAAAATTAGATACTTAAGTTAGAAAACCGACCGTACTACAAACTATACATTAGGTATATATTTCCTCGCCAACTTCCCCCCAAAAAGTGGCAGGAAAAATGTACACCAAACATAATAAAAAGCCATCCCGCCAAGTACGTTGTTATTATTGCCTAAAAAGTTCGCATCCACAAAAATACGTGTTCAATTTTGAATTGCTTAACAAAAGCTATCGACGCTAACCCGTAATCCAATAGACTATTATGTAAATGTTTGGGCGCCTACTTGAAACCGTCTAAGTAAGCTGAATGAAGCACGTTACAGGACAGCACTCGACCGCCACTTGAAACGGTCAGTGTGACGGACAAATGGGCACTTGAGCGAGTTACTCGACCAGCTAGAACGGGCAAGGGTGTGGGGGACGAGATGTCAGCGATTTTTATTATTGTTATTCAATTTAAGGGATCTTTACAAAAACCGGTTGTCTGTAAAGTCGGATTGCGGACGATAGTTTAACGTGACAACGTCATAATAAAACATTCAAAAACAAAAATGAAACCCCTTTAATACCGCCGCACCTCCTCCCCCGTACCACCCCCCGCACGCACCCTGCACCAATTTGGAACCAATCTTATTTTTAATCTGCCATTTTTATTCGAACATTTTATGATGTGCTTAATAAATATTGCCATGTAATAGGGATGTTGACGCCATTAAAACATTATTTGAAGACATGACTCCAGTAAAAAAACGCTTCATTTTAACCCTGAAAACCAGATTAATCTTCGATTAACTGCAGAATTAGATTTTTTGTTTCTTTGAAACAAATAAATAGTTAGTTGATTGAGTTGGCGAACAAGTTGCTATTGCCACTCAAACTCTATGGGAGAGTTCTGTTTTGACAGCTCATAAAAAGTACGTCAGTTGCTTAGATTATTTATGCACTAGATAGAGTGTCAGTAGCAAACATTGCGATACAAAACGTCCAAAAATCTATTTGACAGCTTCATATTACAATCGCGTTACGTCATTCAAACTGAAGGGAGGCAAATGACATATAAGCCAATTGGCTTATATTTTTCGGGACTTTTTTATGCCGGCGAAGCTTTATCAAGTGTATAAATAATCTAAGGTCAGTTGATTGGTGGTGTCAACTCCCTAAGACGTTGATTAAGAACACTACATGCTCCCGCTTGTGACTTGTACCAGCGGCCACCCTTGACTAACGATCGCTGTACGAAGAGATTGACATTTGTTGTTCGCTGTCCGAGTGCAAATGAGATTTTTTGTTTAGACGCTCTGTAGGTTAGTGTCTGTCCTTCTAAAGTCCCTTTTTCGATTCTTCGATGTAGATTTTCTCCTTCAAATGTTCAGGTTTCAGGGTTCAATAGTGTTTCGTGCTAGTTTTTTTTAGGGTTTCTCTACCTCAGAAAGAAAAACCGGCCAAGAGCGTATCGGACACGCCCAAGATAGGGTTCCGTAGCCATTACGAAAAAATCTCAAGTAATATTTTTCTAAGGATTTCGTATGTGTACGGAATCTTCTAAGTTAGGTATCGTCAATACTTTGAAAAAAGCTCGTATCTCAAAATCGTTAATCTGGCAAAGTGAACTTTATTACGCGCGTATCGAGGTTCAGTTTTGTTTACATGCTGGTTTGAGATACGAGTTTTTCAAAGTAGTGACGGTATGTTTAATACCTTAGGCTACTATTTACTCTTAAACTACAAATAATTCCCAAGAAATCTTAGCCGCTATAATTTTCGTTGTAAATTTAATATATTTATTACCATTTAGAATTTTTTTTAATTTTTCCACCCAACAGTTTAGATTTTAGAGGGGGGGGGGGGGGGGACGGTCGATTTTAAAGAAAATTTTCACTTTAAAGTTGAATATTTCGCAAACAAATCACTGAATACAAAAATCATGTAAGCAACCCCTCAATGGTTTTAAAAGACCTATCCAGCGATACCCCACACTAAGGTTAGTCGAGAAAAAAAAATCACCCCTACTTTACGTCTATGGGAGGTACCCTAAAAAAAATTTTTTTAGTTTTTTTTATTTAACCACTTTGTCGGCTTGACTAATATATATATTCATGCCAAATTACAGTTTTCTAGTACTAACAGTCTCTGAGCTTAGCCGCGGACAGACAGACAGACAGACAGACGGACAGACATGGCGAAACTATAAGGGTTCCTAGTTTACTACGGAACCCTAAAAACGGAACCCTTATGACATTTTGTTGTCCGTCCGTCTATCAAGACGAGGCTATAATTTAATACAATTTATTTGACTTGTCTATCGCATTGGGTATACCAGTAATGATAGATTTAGGTTCATCATCCCATTATATACCTACATCCTTAAATAAATAAATAAATAAGAGCTTTTTTCTCACGAACGCGTAGCGGTATCAAGTTGGGATTTAATTTGTTATTGTTGAAATCAATAAATTGAGTCTGCTTTCCCTTGAAGCTGTATTAACTATAAATTAAAAGAAATAAAAAACCCCAACGAAATTAGGTCACATAATATAATAAAATATGTTGGAAAATAAAATAAAATTACCATTATGCGTCCAAGATCCCTCCCGCAGTTAGCAAAAGAGCTGATAACTTTGCAACGTCTGAACCAATTTTGATGAAACATGTCTAAGAACCACCGTCAAAAAGCCTGCTATCAAATAAAAAACCGCATCCATATTAGTTCACGCGTTTAAGAGATATGATGCCACCAACAGATTTGTGTTGGGGATTAAAAAATTAAAGACTCTAAGAAAACGCAATCCAAGGATATGGCCATTTTGAGCCGGATTTTGGTTTTTCTCGTACTGTTAGACCTTCCTCTATGCCAATTTTCATGATTCTAGGTGTATGGGAAGTAGCCTATAAGTTTTGATTTTCCAACGAAATTTTAGAAAATAAGGCTCAATCTTTGGATTGCGTTGACTTGAAAGATTTTTTTTTATGTTAGAGAGGCCAGACAAACGAACTAGTGGGTCACCTGAAGTTAAATGATCACCATTGTCCATAGACACCCACAGTGCGTTGTCGGCCCTAAGGAAAAAGGAGAGGGAGTAGGAGAGGGGTAGAGGTATTGGGCCCCCGGCGCTCTCACTGACCGTACGAAACGCAGCAGGATTAGGTACTGCTGCTTCACGCCGATGTTCTGTGAGAGGGTGGTACTGCCCCAGATGAGCCGGCCCATTCTTTATGCAGCGGCTAGCTACAACATGGCTCTACCACTACAAAAAGCTACTACTACTAGCTTGTTTTTTACTGCTTCAAGGGACCGCAGACATCATTTTTTGATGTTAATTTCAACTTGATACTACGCGTTCCTGAAAAAAAAGTCTTGACAGACAGATGGACAGACGGACAATAAAGTAATCCTATAAGGGTTCCGTTGTTTCAATAAATAAATTAATAATGGGACTATTGACACCAATTGACCTAGTCCCAAACTAAGCAAAGCTTGTACAAACTATGGTACTAGACAACGGATAAACATACTTTTATAAATAAATACATATTAAACATCCAAGACTCGAGCGCAAACATTCGAATTTTTCACACAAATATCTGTCCTGACCGGGGACCTCAAGCTTCGAAGTCAGGTTCTCTGACCACTAGGCCATCCATCATCCATGATCCCATAATCCCAGCCTATATACGTCCCACTGCAGGACACAGGCCTCCTCTCACAATGAGAGGGTTTGGGCCGCAGTTCCCACGCGGGCCCAGTGTGGATTGGGAATTTCACACACTAGGCCATCCGGTCGTCAAATAATAATAGAGCCACGGAACCCTAAAAATAGCGCTAGTGGCAAAAATATGTAGCTCGCGCGGTAAAAAAATATAAATGTGAATACGAAGGTTGTAAAGTGAGTGGCATTACTAAGAAAATAATAAAACAAAATGCCACGTTTTATTAGACATACTTTCACGTCTCATAAATAAATTAAGGCAAATGATCCATCCATCCATCTGTAGGTTTGGGTGTTGGTTTTGGATGGCTTTTTGTATGGAGCTGGCGAACTCGGATTATCTATGGCGAGAGCAGGCCATGTGCGTTTTCCGCTGCTAAATTACGTGAGCTTAATGAAAATTTACTAAAAATACAACGCGAAAAAACTTACAAAATTTAAAAAAAAATATGAATTACTAGTTTAGTATAATGGACGGCTTAGGGACGTTTGGAAATAATTCCGATCCGCATTGGCGATCCCTAGTTTCAAATAAATAGCGTATGTACAGTGATAAAACTTTAGTTGGTCTCTTTTGAAAAATAAAATGTATATTCAAAGTCAAAGTCAAAGTCAAAATGATTTATTGCATATCACATTACAGGCATAAGCTGGAATAATTGACTAGGTATACATGTGACGCCCCGTAAGGGCACGGCAATATCACAGGGCTATTTTTACAATTAAACATTTTAGACATAGTCACACGGCGGACACGACGTACAAAATACGCGTTCTTGAATCTACATAAGCACGACGACGTCTGTACACGCATACGCCTACATACATCGCGCGCGCACTCTTCTGGATTCGGGCGGTGTCCGGCAATCTGCGCTTTGAGGGGTGGGGTAGCTCGAATCGGTGCGGGGCGGAGCGTGTCCATTCTGTACATTAGTACTATTATATATTCTGTGACATAGTTCAGTATACATATGACATAGTGCAGATAGTTCAGTCAGTTTAGTTTAGTTCAGTTATCTTGTTCAGTTTTAGCCGCATTTTACCCAGCAGGGTTTTTCCGACCCAGTGCCAGTGGTAGATGCTTCAACATTCAGAAGTCCTTGTTACAGCCTAAATTAAATTCAAAAAAATTCAAATTGTTTATTAATATAAATAATTATTTACACGAAAAGTCGTTAGTAAGCGCTGAGATTATGTCTATGTGTTAGTAAACAAAGACCGACATACTAAAGTACTGACTCGATACAAATTGACCTTAATGGAACACTAACAACCTAAACATAACAAAATAAACATAATACAAACAATACCGTGCTATATTCATAAATAACTTAAATGCCTAAACTAGGATACTAAAGTAGCCTGTTTCTTAGGCAAATAAATATTTTGAGTGCTAAAGAATAAATAACATATCTAACTAATTAAAATATTAAAATATTAGTTCGTGTTTTGCATATAGAAGGAAGATATTAAATTACACAACTATCATAAGCAGGTTTTCAGTTTCCTCATAAGACATGCTTTTTAGCCACTCTATAAGTTTAATTTTGCAGCTACTATAATTTGAATCATAAATATTAAGACGCCTATTGATTTTATTGTAAATAAAAGGACCCAAAAATGCAGAGAACCGGTGCATAAAAGCGTGATTTGCGCGAGGTTGTTTAAAAACGATATCAGATCGTCTTTTATTATAGATATCGGGGTTGTAGGATGCAAGTTTATGCTGTTCTAAGATTAAATTCGTGATAAAAAGCTGGCGAACTGTGAGCACTCTACATGTTTGGAACAACTCTTTGGTGGGAAAGAAGAAAGGTCGAAATGTTGACACTTTTAGAATAGCTCTTTGAGCACGTTCAAGAACTATAAGCGCTGTTTTTGCGGCGCCACCCCAAGATGTTATGCAATAAGACAACAACGATTGACATAAAGCTGTGTACACTTGAGTGAGCAGGCGCTTGTTAGCCACATCACGCAATTTTTTAAAAATAAAAATCAGCTTACGAACTCTAGAAGCAACTGTGTCAATATGAGGACTAAAAGTGAGATTAGAATCAATGATTACACCGAGATATTTAATGGTGGATTCTCTAGAAATGACAGGGCAGGAGATACACTCGACTAGGTTAGCACGGGAACATTGGTGAGCTCGGATGAAATGGTTACTGGGCGGTTGTAGTGACTTTCTCATTGAAAAAGCAATGTGTTTAGTTTTATCAGCATTTAATGTAAGTAAATTGCTTTCAAGCCAGTTAGACACTGTACATAAACCGTTTTGAGCGTGACTATAAACATCAACCCACGTATTTCCCGAAAAAAGTAAAACAGTGTCATCCGCATACGATATTATAGTACCATGACTTAAATTAAGACTGCAGAGATCATTAATGTAAATTAAAAAGAGGGTTGGGGATAAAATGCCACCTTGGGGTGTACCAAATTCAATATTGAGGTCAGAACTAGTAAAATTGTTGATCTTTACGCATTGGCTACGATTACTGAGATAATCTACAAATAGAGCCAATTGTTTACCCCTTATTCCCACATTTTGAAGTTTACGAATAAGTATTGGAATAGATACCGTATCAAATGCCTTAGCTAGGTCAAGGAAAATTCCCACGGTTCTAATTCCTTTATCCAAATTAGACGAAACATGATTAGTCAAGAGGTGAACTGCGTCACTTGTTGATTTGTGAGCCCTAAAACCAAACTGGTTTTTAGATAGGATGCTATTACTTTCAAGATAGCTTACTAGTCTCTTGTTTATGATTTTTTCTAGAATTTTGGATAAGGATGGAAGTATTGAAATAGGTCTATAATTATTTATGCAATCTTTATTGCCTGATTTATGAACAGGAATAATAATGGCTTTCTTTAGGATGTCGGGAAAAATACCTTCAGTTAAGCATAGCTGAAAAATATGAGCTAAAGGCTAATTCGAATAAAGATAATTCGTCTTTAACTTTGATTCTTCGTCTAATGATTTTTCTGTTTTGATATCATAAAGAAAATCATCATTATCCCAGCCTATATAAGTCCCATTGCGGGGCAAAGGCCTCAATAAAACACGTACTCTTTTAATGTCTACCAGCTCCTGGAACGTAAAGGCATCTCCAGTTGAAAGTGTTTTGTGTTGCCAAATCATAAGCTCTATATTCAGATAGTCTGTGAGGGATCTTAAAATAAAACTTATCAAAAACTTAAAAACCTTTCAAGTAAAATCCCGGGGCTAACCCATATACACATACATACAAAGCTTACGCACCAAAGTCTCGCGAAATTGCACTACCTATTCCAATCACTGGGAATAACACAGGCTACTTTTTATCACTACATTCCTACGAGATCGGAATAAAATAACGGGAAATCTAACCGTTAGGTTTAGATTTGATTTAATTTTTAAAATTCGGGGAATTTCATTACTTTACTCCGGTATACCTTACCCCATGTGATGCGTTATTTGTTAAGATACCAAAATTCTAATTTTTGTTGCTTGAGTGACAGAGATACCTAAAAAACGAAGAAACCACCTGCGTAATTTTGTAACGTTGTTCCGCCTTCGCATGTCACGGTGATCCTTTTAGACGTCGGATCAGCGTGATTTTTTCACCGTGACGTTATGTTTCACCCATCTTTACTATACACAATCTTTACCATACCTATCACGACGTCACGTGAAAAGTTAAAACAGTCTAAGTAGTAGGAGTTGAGTTGTTATATCACATCAACGGTGACCACTTTTGTTCGCTGGATAAGATCTAAATCTGGTTTCACTTTAACCGCAAACGAACCCTTTCGAGCCATCTTCAAACGTTTTAAACTTAAATTATAAATTAAGATGAATTAGACGGTTACCTTTGTCTTCAAAATTGTTTCAATTAGAACTTTTTAAACTTATTTTCGTGAATTTCTTTTCCAGACCGCTCAAGCGGAACTGATGGGCAATCGATTAACTAAGTTGTATACAAGTGAGTTCATCATCATCATCATATCAACCAAAATCGTCTTTTCGTGTATGTTCGTTCGGCTGTCGGTTATACGAGCTGCGCCCTGTCCATCATCATTATCATCATTGGCCTGTGCTCGTCTACTGCTAGACATAGGCCTCACCCATGGCGCGCCACTGAGCACGATCCTCGGGCACTCTCATCCAACTCTTGCCAGCCCCTTCTTCAGCCCTTGCGAAGACCATCGCTCCACCGAGTCTGAGTCCACTGCCACTTAAGTCGGCAACTCTTTGAGCTGTCAGTGATGGTAGACAATGAAAGTATACATAATTGTACTTGCCCTATCACGCTTTGATTCGAGTGAACGGTTAAGTGGTTTACTGCGCACGTAACTAACGAAGGAGAAATGTTTAACAGTTTTAAACTGAATGTATTCTTGTTGACCAATAGACAGTTTGGATCGTGTTCTAACTGATTGAAAACAGTTTAAGCGATGATTTTGTCCCAATTAAACGTGCCAACACTTTTAAAATGCGAAATAGATTTAAAATATTTCGTTTCGATTTGAAAATTATTTGTCAGTGTTCGCAAAGATTCATAATGCATATTTAAAACGGGACCCAATTACTAAGACTCCGATGTCCGTCCGTCCGTTTGTCTGTCCATCAGGATCTGTCACCAGGCTGTGTCTCATGAACCGTGATAGTTAGACAGTTGAAATTTTCATAGATGATGTATTTCTGTTGCCGCTATAACAACAAATACTAAAAAAATAGTATAAAGTAAATATTTAAGGGGGCTCTCATACAGCAAACGTGATTTTTTGCTCTTTTTATATCGATAACGAAAACAGGTAGACGCTTGAAATATTCACAGAATATTAAGTTATATATTCACTTTAAAACTAAATAATTAAATCAAAATAAAAATAATATTTATTGGGGGCTCCCATACAACAGACGTAATTAATTTTTTACCTTTTTTATAGTTAATGGTACGGAACCCTTCGTGCGCGAGTGTGACTCGCACTTGCCCGGTTTTTTATTTAAATGACAAGGGAAAAAATACGTGTCCTATATTTTTTGTTGATCTAACTGACAGATTATTTTTTTAAGATAGTTTTATATCAAAGTTTGTTCACCCATCATCGAAAGTGTTTCCATCTGGAAATTCCAATTTGAACATAAAACAACCAAAATAAATGAATAAACTTATTCAGCTCATCTTAACAAACGTTTATTAAATGCAGTTTATAAAATAAACTACTTAACGTAAACGCAACTAAACCCACAACCAGAAATTATTCTGAACGCAGCCATTTTAGATCGACCTAGAAATTCCGCGGAGTGGAGTAATAAAATAATATTCATCTATTTTTAAATGAACCTCTGCACAACTCGAGTACCTATACAGTATTTATGAAAACAACCCACTTGTTATTTCTAAAGGCAAGTATAAAGTAGACTTTGCCGTAACAGAGTAGACTTATTAAATATCTTAAACTCTACGACCGTCGGGTAGTGTTGCCAGGTCGAATTTGATAAAGTCGGAAGATTTTTAGGAATAAACATCCATCTAGATAAAAAAAATAGTATATGGAAAATGTTTGACAATTTTAAGGGGCTGTTTCACCACCCAGTGATTAATTTTAACTGACTGATAAATGTGATGCCGTCTCCGTCTATTCGAACAAGACAAATAGAGACGGCATCACAATTTTATCTGTCAAATAAATTTGATCAATGGATGGTGAAACAGGGGGTAAATTTTTCATTTCTGTGTTTATTTCTTGGGTCATTTGTCACTTACTTATTTGTTTTAAAGTGTAAACACGATTCGTAAAACTGAGTATGTTTAATTTATCATGTGACACTAAATGACGCCAATCGACTTAATACCAAACTATGCATAGCTTGTAAAATAGGTATTAGACAAAAGAAAAACTTATTAATGCAGATAAATACATTCTTACATACATATTAAATGACCAAGACTTGATAGCAAACATTTGTATTTTTTATAAAAATATCTGTCCCGACTGGGAATCGAATCCAGGACCTTCATAGTCAGGTTCTCTAACTACTTGGCTATTTAAGCGCCAAACATAACTAAGCAGAAAATAACTGCTTTTGATCCAGTTCGCCAAAATCATTGGATTTCGTAAAATATCGGTAAAACAGTAGATGGTAGCCAAAACAGTAGGTCTCCTGCAAAAGCAGGAAACCTGGCAACACTTGGGCTTTAACGTGGCTATTCAAGTTATTCCTTGAGCTACGGAGTGGCTATTGAAGCATTTTTGACGGTCTTTGATATCCGTTTTTAATACAAATTCTGGCAGACTTCAGACTATTATAAAGGTGAAATAAAACAAATAATAGTATCTTCTAATCGTAATTGTCTAAAACTACTTAACAGATTGAAATATTTACAATAGAATCAACAATTATTTAACTTACAAAAAAAAATGTAAAATGTATGTTTGTGTAAGGACTAGTTTTGAGCGGATTGCTGCTTATTTATTACTAGCCTATACAATACGTTTACTTTTAGTTTACCACTGACAGATGGCTTGCCTTCATTTCATTTCCAACTTTAACACCATACAAATAAAGAAGCTATTACAAAATCTGCAAACGTGGGTAACATTATTCTAAAATTGGCTTTATTTGTAGGTCGTTAAAGATGAATATTAAATGAAGGCAAACCATCTGTCAGTGGTAAACTTTATGTAATTTTACTGTACTCTCGTTTTCACTCGCGAAATAATTCTAAGATTTCTTTATTAGTGTAGGATAAAAAACATTCGTGCCAATTTTCTTGTCTCTATAACTAGCGGGTCAGATTTCTGGATTTAATCCCTTGGGAATATCGGGATAAATGAAGCATTTTGTCCACTAATGTACGTATCAAAAGTATGGTGAAATTTCGCAATTTTTCGAAAATTCCCAAAGGAGTTCCGAAAAGTTTTCCGTTGCATGAAATCATCAAATCATAGCACATTTTAAGATTATATTTCTCAAAAAAAATTACATACCAAATTTCATCCAAATCCATCCGTTTTAGCGTGAAATACACACTTTCGCATTATAATCTTAGTGGGACTTTTCCTTTAATAAATATCCACATATCCTTACCAACCCTAAAACTGCCTCGAACTTTTTCTGGCCAAAAGGAAGACTTAATTTAATAAAAAATAATATGAAAGTCGTAAAATAAACATGGACATTATGCAAAGGAGCGGAGTCCAGTGTCCCAGGTGCGTCCGTGTCCGCCTGATTCATAATTTACGTCTACCCTTCCGATTACCGCAAGTGTTAAGAGATAGACTACCTACTATTTTCTTTTAGTTGCCATAACGATAAACTTGCCATTCATTTCATTTTGCCTATTATCAAATGTCCTAAAATCATTTAAGGGTCCGAAAATTCAAACGCCATAATAATCATTTGCCATAAAATACAAAAAAATGCGTAATATAATTTTTCTTGCAGAAATACCTAATAAAAGATACGGCAGCTAACCGATGTGGCGACGGCACGGTTGGTGTATTTTTCCTACTTCAATAGCATCATTTCATACGGCCTTATTTTATGGGGATCTGCTGCAGACTTGGAATCAATTTTTATTTTGCAAAAGAGGGCTATCAGAGCGATATATAACTTAAGGACACGCGATTCTTTAAGATCTTTTTTTAAAGAAATAGGTATCCTAACCCTGCCGTCGTTGTATATATTTGAAATAATCATGTATGTAAGAAAAAACATATGTGATTTTCCCACTAACGTCGATAAGCCAAAGGTTACTAGAAACACAGGGAAGCTTAAAGTTCCATCTTACAGACTGGCTAAAACTAAAAAGTCGTTTCTGGGAAGATGCATACGTTTTTATAATAAAATTCCGAAAACAATAACCGAACAAACTGATACAAAATTCAAATCCATTGTGAAGAAGACATTAATATCTAAGGCGTACTATAAAATTAATGACTATATCATGGACAGGGATGTTTGGAAATAATTCCGATCCGCATTGGCGATCTCTAGTCTCAAATAGCGTATCTACTGTGTTAAAAAATTTAATTGTATTAAATACTTTAGATGTATGTCATTTAATAACAATGTAGATCTGATTGAAAAAAATATACCTTGTTGAGTTTCTTGCCGGTTTCTTCTCAACAGGGTTTTTTCCGAACCGGTGGTAGATTTTTCGACGTTCATAGGAGCATCAATTTGATGCCTAAATTGAATAAAGAATTTTGACTTTGACTTTGACTTTAACAAAGGCTAAGGCGAAAGCTTCACTACAGTACCTAAGCCAAATCCAATCATAGGTCTCTCTCTAGCTCGTTGAGTACATTATATGGTGTCTCTTTAGCTCGCTGCACGACTCTATTATTCTCTCCAGAAGGTTGACAGTTAAGGGCCATGTGTTAGAGCTCTAAGTCACCCTTCGAGTTACAACAGGCGTATTTACTTTTGCAAGAATTACCACTGAGTTACTGAATTTCATTTTAGTTGTTTTAAAAAGAAAATCGCTGTAAGTTTATATTCTAAAACTTAGTCCACAAGAAAAGCTCCCGCGAGCTTTCTCGAAATAATCGTAAAAATGTGAAGTCGTTAGCAAGTGTTGAGTATGAAAGTACATCACAACGTAGAGGTCTTAAGAAAGGAGCCGGCAAAGCGCGATTTTCTCTTTGCAAAAGTACCAGGCCAGTGTGATCATGAAAACGGAATTTTTCGTGTGTGCTAAAGAAAAGTCTGTTCTAGAGGTAACAAAGATAAAATATGTAACATTAATATAAAAATATTGTGTCACGGTGTTTGAATCGAACTCCTCCAAAACGGCTTGACCGATTTTTATGAAGTTTTTTGTCTGTATTTGGTAGGTCTGAGAATAGGTCGTAGGCTATTTTTTTATATCCCTATTCTTCGCAGACGGATTTGTGGGCATCAGCTAGTAACATTATTAGTTTCCGTGTCTTTGCTTCTTTAAGAAGATAAAGACATGAGGTATTATCTAACGCGCAGACGCTTGCTATCGCATTTACGATTTCTTTCTGTCAAACGGTATAAGATGATGACAAAAAGAGATGGTGAAAGTGACGGCAAGCGGCCGCGCGTTAAACAATATGGCCTCTGGACCAAACCCGTTACTAATTAGCAATTTAATCTTATGACTATTTGAAATGTGAACTGAAGTTTTCTTGTGGGCCGATTTAAAGATAAGACTGCTGATCACTATATAGTAATTTATTTGTAACAACCACACTGTATAAAAATGCGAGGAGGATTACTTTTTCACACACAAATTTACCGCGATGTTGGGACCATCATAGAAGCGGAAGTAGAATAGAAAAAGTTCTGCCAACTAAAGCTATGCTTAACTTTGTGTAGCCAGCAATAATGTAGACGTATCTACTATAAAAAAACTCTATACAAAATTCTTGCCACTTGACCGAGAAATCAATAAAGAAAATAAAATGTTAAAATGAACTCCGACCAAATTTTACACGGCGCCGTTTGGCATTGTGCCATAAACATTGCCAGCGTTTTCTTTAAAAAACAATACTATGTCTCAATACTATACTGATTGTAGAAAAAGTAAAATGTTAGCTATCCGACCACTATCAGTGACAGTGGTCAATTTCTTTTTGTAACAAAAATATTATGAGCGCCAATATTTTTTAGAAATTAATAACTTTTCAAGTGAAGATGAAACACGACCCGCGTCGCTTGGCTACTTTCGGCGAGCATGCTACCAATTACACCACTTCAACCTTAAACAACTCATCCGAAAGCATTCTTCATTATTATTTCAGCCGAAAGACGTCCACTGCTGAACATAGGCCTCCCCCAAGACTCGCCAAACAGATCGGTCCTGCGCCATCCGCATGCAACGCGATCCCGTAACCTTAAACAGGTCGTCACTCCATCTTGTTGAGGAGGCCTACCTACACTGCGTTTTCCGGTCCGTGGACGCCACTCGAGAACCTTTTTGCCCCATCAGTTCTACGAGCGATGTGCCCTGCCCACTGCCACTTGAGTCTGGCGATTCTTCGAGCTATGTCGGTGACTTTAGTTCTTGCGCGAAAACAATAATAGCTTGCAAACGACAAAAGTGACATGCGATTCCATCTATCACTACTAAGTACCGTAAGTCACGACTCCTACTTTACAAATTGCATTAAAAATAATTAACAAACGCCCTCAACCAAACAAAACGAATGATACACACATAATTATATTTTATAAAACATAATTAATGAAACAGAAGCAAACAAAAAATGATTAAAACACAGAACCCGATGAGGTAGAAAGATTGTATGTAATCTCGGAGAGGGTACACAATCTAACCAACTACATCTGTACAACAACCTGCCAAAAGAAGTAAAGGAACGTGATTCAATCAAATTTCATTCATTCATTCATTATTCAATGATTTCGTCGCTTAAAGAACATGTTCTTTAAAAAATACAATAAAGTTTGCTTTGCTATATTATAAAATCAAGTTCAAATTAAAGTTTTTGTAACAAATTTTCAGTGATATTGTATATTTTTATCAGTGAATAAAAGGTAGGTATAACGATTCTATAAAACTACATTTAAAGTCCGTGAAATCCTATCCCCATCGACATCATTGTCTGTATTTCTAAACAGACACAATTTAGGGCTTCTTGACACCAAACTCGTAGAAGACACTTTTAGCCTTATCTACATTTTTGCCCGACTGTGAAGAAGGAAGGGTTATGTGTTTGACCCGTATGTATGGATGTATGTATGTATGTATGTATATATGTATGTATGTATGTTCATTCCTATATCCTCTCGTAACTACACAACGGCTGAACCGATTTTGATAAGTGATACGTCGTTGGATTTGTCTTGATAACGCGAGTAACACTGGATACATGAAATTCTTGAAAAATCAAAATGGCGGATTTTTGGCGCCAAATTGTGAGTCTTCAAAAAAATTTTTTTATTTTATCCTATCAAGTAGGGTATCAAAATAAAGAGATTTTAAAAGAAATTACAAAAATATATACAAGTCATGTGTTTAAATTTAATTTGGAATAGTAAATTGGCAATCGATGCATTAAAACAACGACGTACTACTTACTAAGATATCTTTGAGCAATAATTTTACCTACATTTTTTAAAATTGGTTTAACTTTTACTAAATAGCAACGGATTCCTAATTCAAATACTCAATAATTTATCTGGGTCGCAGGAGGTTACACTAAAAAGCAAGAAATAAAAAAGTAATTAAAAAAAACTAAAAACCCGCCTGCGGTGTAAATAAAATAATAAATAAAAACAAAAACCCGCGGCGCTCAAATACTGAAAAAGTGGAAACAAGATACAATATTCAATAACAATAAAACGAATTTAAAACACGTCGATGGCAGTCTTTCAAAATTTAATGCAACGATAAAATGCAGTCGGAGGCATGGGAGTCAGTGGCTGCATGGGATTTAATGTCACTTCATGCATGCCTCCGACTGCATTTTATCGTTGCATTAAATTTTGAAAGACTGCCATCGACGTGTTTTAAATTCGTTTTATTGTTATTGAATATTGTATCTTGTTTACTTTTTCAGTATTTGAGCAGGCGGGTTTTTGTTTTTATTTATTATTTTATTTTCACCGCAGGCGGATTTTTGGTTTTTTTTTAATTACTTTTTTTTTCATCAGATAAAATGATCTATCATGGGTCAATTTTAAGTAAAAAAATATCATAATATTTTCTGCATCTTTTCGCTTCCATGGAATCATACCCTTACGCAGTAGTAACTAAAGCATAACCGAAGTGTGTACAAGGATATTACCGTCTCTCCTATCCACCTAGTGCTCATTAAACTATACCAACTCTATCACCATCCATTATACTTTTTACGGTAACCCAAACTAAGTAACATAGCGTTCCCACCTCTGGATAGTTTTCCCTCCAATCTTTTACGTTCGAAACTTCGAAAGCAAATATTCACCCGGTTTAAAGACCAGGATTTTTACGGCCAACCCGGATATGTTTTTTATGACCCCGTAAACCTTTTTAAGAGTGTCACTATCGAAGTTTCATATAAAAATCTGGCGACGAAATCGGATCACGATTCGCTCATGTGGATTTTTGTTAAGTCCCCGTATGGAGTTTGGAAAGTTACTTTATTTTAACAGATAATTAGATTCTTCTAGAAAACAAGTTTGAAAAGTCCTATTCTATTTATAATAGAAATGGGTCATACACAGCGTAAGAAACAAAAGTTGTCTCTCCTGTGGACTTAAAATTAGCGGTATCATATATTATCTCGGCTCATTCGATTTTAGTTAAATTCTCATTTCGTCTCATTCTGTATTCGTCTTCGTCTTGTTCGCTGTCCGTCACTATCTTTTTCGGTCAAATTCTGCGACTTTGTCTATCTCTTAATACGTCTTATTCGTTTTTCGTCACGGTCTTTCTTGGACTCATTCGTCGTTCTTCCCTTTCGTTTTTTGTCTCATTTACTTATTTGACAAAATTATTTCGATACGTTCGGTGCTGGTAAATAAATGTTCGTACGTAAATGAGACAAAAAACGAAAAGAAAGAACGACGCATGAGTCCAAGGATGACCGTAACGTAAAACGAATAAGACTTATTAAGAGAGAGACAAGTTACAGAATTTGACCAAATAAAAGAGACTTATGCATTGAGTGCAATCGTGACATCCTCAATTGAATCAAATCCTTTAATAACTCGTTTGGTTTTCCTGTCGACGTTTAAAGTTTCTTGTTAAAGAACAATGTAGCCACGAGAATATTTCCGCGAAGGATAGCCATTTACATAACGACCCCGTAATGGCGGCAGCTGTCAGCCACTATTAGATTGAAACATACGGCGTGGTAACCCGTCGGAGATACGAAATCAAAGTTAAAGATATTCTACTAATATAATAAAAACCGTGGTGGCTTAGAGGTTTGACCTATTGTCTCTTAAGCAGAGGGTCGTGGGTTCGAATCCGGGCTCGCACCTCTGAGTTTGAGTGCGAAATTACATTTGTGATTTACAATGAAAACATCGCATCGTGAGGAAACCTGAGAAGAAATGCAATGGTGTGTGTAAAGTTCCCAATCCGCACTGGGCCTGCGTGAGAACTACGGCCCTAGTTCTCATTCTGAGAGGAGGCCTGTTCCAGGGGACTGTGCAGGCAGTGGGACGTATATAGGCTGGGATGATGAGCTTTTGGCGCATTTATTGCATTCATTTAATCTCGTGCTGTATCATTGTATTTGAGAGGAATGAGAGGGCTTGGGCCGTGATTCCCACGCGAGCCTAGCACGGATTGGGAACATAAAGCTCGTCAAAAGCTCCGTAAGGCCTTAATTATTATTATCCATACTTCCATTCATTATTATGAATGTGAAAGTGTGTTTGTTTGTTTGATCTTCTTTCACGTCGAAACTGAACGACGGATTGCTCTGATTTTTTGTATGGACAAAGTTGAAGGGCTGGGGAGTGACATAAAGCTTCTTTTTACCACGGGAAAACATCTCATTCCTACCGGGAAAACACGTTAAATCTACTTCAGCGGGGCGAAGCCGCTGGCACCACCTGGCTCTCTACATATTGACGGGTTAAAATCTCCAATTGTACGAAATAAACTCCCTGTTTAATCACTGTTACAAAGTTCTGCTAATTTCCGGTATTTGTTCATCAAAACTTAATAAAGGAGATTCATTTGCGCCGTATTTATTCCAAAATTAATAAACACCAGAAAATTTACTAAATCAAATTGGCCTCAACAAATATTTTCGGGACTGATCCATTTAACTAAATTTAGAATGGAAAATAATTGTACAATCATTTTGATACAGTAAAACGGTTTATTGATTGAGCTATTAATTATAGCAGTATATACGTATAATTACAGGCAAACACCAATAAGCCCAAACAATCATTTATAAGTACTAAAGTAAATTTTGGGAGTACTACACATACGCGTGCTGTGTGTGAGTAGGTGTTTCTGTGTTTGTTATTCTTTCCAATCGCATTAAAATGGATTTAGATGAACATGAGCCCCCAAGGCTCGCCAAACAGATTGGTCCTGCGCCATCCGCATCCGACGCGTTCCGCAACCTACCAGGTAGTTGCTCCATCTTTTTGGAGGCCTACCTACACTGCATCTTTCGGTCCGTGGAAGCTACTTTCGGTACGTGGAACTAGGAACCCTTATAGTTTCGCCATGTCTGTCCGTCTGTCTGTCTGTCCGCGGCTAAGCTCAGAGACTGTTAGTACTAAAAAGCTGTAATTTGGCATGAATATACATATCAGTTACGCCAACAAAGCGGTAAAATAAAAAAATAAAAAATATTTTTTTTAGGGTACCACCCATAGACGTAAAGTGGGGGTGATTTTTTTTTCTCGACTAATCCTATAGTGCGGGGTATCGTTGGATAGGTTTTTTAAAACCATTAGGTGGTTGCTAACATGATTTTTCAATTCAGTGATCTGTTTGCGAAATATTCAACTTTAAAGTGAAAATTTTCATTAAAATCGACTGTCCCCCCCCCCCCCCTCTAAAATCTAAACTATTGTGTGGAAAAATTTGAAAAAATTCAGAATGGTAGTAAATATATTAAATTTACAAGGAAAATTATAGCGGCTAAGATTGCTTGGGAATTATTTGTAGTTTAAGAGTAAATAGTAGCCTGAGATATAAAACATACCTAAACTTGGAAGATTCCGTACACATACGAAATCCTTAGAAAAATATTACTTAATTTTTTCGTAATAGCTACGGAACCCTATCTTGGGCGTGTCCGACACGCTCTTGGCCGGTTTTTAGCACTATACTGAGCCAGTGTCCAATTTGGAACCGCAATGACACGCTCTATCTTTAGCCTTAAAAAATATAATAATAATAATATTGATGTATCTTGTGTTGATGTAAATAAATCTTTTTTTTCTTTCTTTCTTTGATCGATCTTCGTGTAGCACCGCGCGCGTATGGCAGTAGTAGCCGCCGTGGCAAGTGCTCCGGGAAGAAGGGCTACGGATTGGCCGAAGAAATAATAATAATACGTCCGGCTAAACTCTATTAAAGACGTGAGAGACATTTTATTTTCATCATCATCATTTCAGCCTTAGGACGTCCACTGATGGACATAGGCCTCCCTCATTGATGCCCAATCATTGCGGTTGGAAGCGACTTGCATCCACCCCGAACCTGCGGCCTTCACCAAATCGTCCGTCCATCTCGTTGGTAGACATCCCACGCTGCGCTTGCTGGTCTGTGGTCTCCATTCGAGAACTTTTGGGCCCCAACGGCCATTTGTTCAGCGTGCTATATGGCCTGCCTATTGCCATTTTAACGAGCTAATCCGTTTGGCTGTTTCGGTGACCCCTGTTCTTCTAGGGATCTTCTGGTTCCTGATTCGAACCCGTAGAGAAACTCTAAATAGCCCACTCCATAGCTCGTTGAGCGACTCTGAGCCTATATTTATTTTATTTTTTTTTATTTAGTTATCTATCTAGAAATCTTTATTTTCCTTTGCAAGTTATTGGTTTTGCTGTATTATTACTTTGGCTTTGAGTTTTTTTGCAGCGGCTCTATAGTTTTGTGCCGGCAACAAACTGTTCTTGTTGTATTTTACAGCAGAAAACTTGCACTTAAGACAAATTCGTTGATAAGAAAGTACAGTCATTCTTTGCTGTACATAAAAGTCTTGTTTCTTTAAGTATTGTTCCAAAGAATTCCACTAGCAAATTAAAAAGGATAAAAGCGCTAACAATAGATCATCGCATTGTTTATTTATCCCACGGAGAGAAAAGAACTTCATAAAGAATTGTAGCTAATGATTGTAACGTTTTGTGTTTTGTTGTATTTAGTATTTTTTTACTACTAAACCGGAATCCCATCTGTATAATGCCACTGAAATTAAATACAAGTGCCAATTTTGACGACCGCTTTAGCCTAGTTGGTAGTGACCCTGCCTGCGTCGCAAGAGGTCCTGGGTTCGAATCCCGGTAAGGGCATCTATTTGTGTGATGAGCACGAATATTTGTTGAGTCATGGATGTTTTCTATGTATTTAAGTATTTATTTATCTATATAGTATGTTTATCGTCGTCTAGTACCCATAGTACAAGCTTTGCTTAGTTTAGGACTAGGTCGATTTGTGTAAGATTGTCCACTAATTTTTTTTTAAATGTGACAAAAAAGTGGATTCGCTAATTTCATGTCCACGGAAGACACAATTTTTGTTTCTTACGCTGTGTAGAACCCCATTGCATAAAAATTATTTTGTGAATTATTGTTATTGTAAAAAGTTGTATTTGTTTCCTGTTCTGATTGTTATACTTAATAATTATTTTTGAATTTTATTGTGAAATGACAATACTTATTGGGAGATATTATATTTTTAATGTATGATGTTGACACAGTGATAGTTATATTTACAGTGTTTTTCTTTTCTCTTTTTGTATAATGACGATCCTTGTTGGGAGAACATTTTATTTCTGACATTTTGTGCACTATAATTAATTATTTTTATTTTACATTATTTTGACGATCATGGTATGAGTTCTTGTAATTTCGACATCAACGCAAATTTTTATTGTAATTTTTATCGTGAAATAAACCTAATCTAATCTAATCGTACCTTGGACAAACTTTCCTGTTCCGATTTAGTCATATAGCGGATCCTAAATTAATTAGGCAAGTTTATTTCTCGCTATGTCAGTCTGTCCTAACCTACTATATATTATGTAACAACATGGGGTGGGTGGGTAAAACATTTTTACTAGCCATTGAGAGAGCGCAAAGAGCTATTCTTAAGGTGAGACACTGCAAAATAATGTCGTACGAAGATACAGAAAAATTATTATTAGTTGTAAAGTAGATAGTGTTTGCTACCTTTCTTTTTGTTAGATTTTAATTTTAGCTTACTATTAAAAAAAAATTATATTTGTACAAACCTACTTGTATTTGTTGTTGGTGTTTTTGTGGTTAAATTATATTTGCACTGTAATTTGAGAGAAGGTTTTAATTGTGTTTTTCACTGTTTGATTGGTTATTTAGTTAAAGCTTATATTTTAGCTCTTCCAGCCGGAAACACAGGATTTCCTAGTTCGGGCCCATGAGTTGCTTACTTAAGTTTACGTAGTATAAGGAAACTTTGTACCTATAAAGTTATTCTATAAAAATCAAATTTTCAATAAATTTTATCTTTATCTTTTATCTTTAGTTATCTCAGCTACTGTGATAGCTTTAAATTATATCTCCGTGCACATGACAAAACAGGACCGGGTTTATGCCAGAAACACTAACCGCACAATTAAAAGGGTTTCAGAGTTAAAAGATAAAGGCCAGTTTAACATAATCCGATTAAACCCGGTTTGATTCAAAAAGGAATATTAATGGAAGGGACAAGAGATGGAGTATCTGTAAGTTAGATTTTGACTGTAATTTGAGAACCTCTCAGATTGTCCTGGATGGGGTTGGATATAGTGAAAATAAACGGATCACTCACGTCTTAAAACGAGTTTAACGTGACATGTTTCGGGATAATCCGTATCCCTTCTTCCCGGAGTCACACGTCACGGCGGCTGCTAAACGCAAAACTAGTTAAACTCGTTTTAAGACTTGAGTGATCCGTTTATTTTCACTATGAGTGAGTCTCACGGTAGTTTCATGTTTAAAGGGATTGGATTTATTCAAGCTTTGTAAAAATTGAGGTCAGTACTAAGTATCACCCTAAAAAAGCCATGGTGACCTAGCAGTTTAAACTATGGCCTCTCAAGCAGAGGGCCGTGGGTTCAAAATGTTCAAATCCTAGCTCGCACCTCTGAAGTTATCGGAATGGCGAAATTACATTTGAAATTTACCATGAGCTTCATGAGGAAACCTGTATACACCTACGAAGAAGATCAATGGTGTTTGTGAAGTTTCACATCTGCACTGGGTTCACTTGAGAACTACGGCCCAAGCCCTCTCATTCTGAGAGGAGGCCTGTGCCCTGCAGTGGGATGTATTTTTTCGACATTCATCGTCTTAAAGACCGAGGAACTGCAGCTGTTTTATTTTTATCTCCTATTATTTATCGGAAATATTTTTTTTAAGTGTTCAAGATGACATTAGCGAAATTTTATGACTGATAAGCCGTTCGAGCTCAGTCCTTAGAAGAAATAGAAAAAAAATGAAGTGAACTGTCACTACTGTCATTGTCTTCTACTGTCTGTCGTCTCGAACACTTGAAAAAATATTTCCAATAAACAAGAGGTAAAAATTAAACAGCTGTTGTACCTTGATCTTTAAGACGACGACTGTCGAAAAAAAATTTATAATTAGCATCTCTTCAAAAAATTTTACTCAGCCAATTGACAGCTACGCGAAATATGGTAGTGAAACTTAACAGCAGGCAACAACTCGAACATTCATCATAGCGCTCCCCATGATGATGGCGTAATTCTGTTTAAACTCATTCTTGCACGTGTAATTGGAATATTTATCTCAGCCGCCAGTCCATTTCTACGGGACGAGAAATAAAATAAATAGAAAGAAAGAAAGAAAGAAAGAAAGAAAGAAAGAAAGAAAGAAAAACATTTATTTATAACAACAATAACACGTACACAGGCGAAAATAAGAGGACAAACATAGACATAGATAGTTATGTACATATTAATGCTGTCACAAAAGGGACCCGACTCAGCATGTCGCTAGTTAAAACCAGCACTGGTCTTCCGCCGGGCCACAGTACAGTAAACTCACGGAAGGCCACACAAAACAGACACAGATTATAAAATTATTGTAATAAACATAAAAAACTACAACCAAACATGTTTGAAAACTCAAGGCATCCACAGACCAAAGCGCGGGGCGCGCACGTGACTGCACAGAAACACTACGGTCTGTGGTGGTCTTAAAATAAACTTGGCAGCATGGTTCAGAGACCCTGAACCATGCTGCCAATAAATAAAATAAATAAATATCACGGGACAATTCACACCAATTGATCTAGCCCCAAACTAACCAAAGCTTGTACTATGGATACTAGACAACGGATAAACTAAATAAATAAATACATATTAAAAATCCAAGACTCGAGCACAAACATTCGTATTTATCACACAAATATCTGCCCTGACCGGGAATCGAACCCGGGACCTCAAGCTTCGTAGTCAGGTTCTCTAAACCACTAGGGCATTTTGGTCGCCAAATTTTTGTTTTTTTTTTTAGTAAAAAGCGAAATGACAACAATACCTCTAATTAGAATATAGGTATTATTTTTTTAGCGATAATAGATTTACACTTCAGCGTGCTAATGCGGTGGGCTATGTCGATAACTTTGGTTCTCTATCGGATCACTTCGTTACTAATTCGATTCGATTCCATTGTGGCAATGGGCTGGCCATATAACCCGAAGAACTGATAACCATTGGGGTAGACGAGTTCTTGATTGGAGACCACGGATCAGCAAACGTAGCGTGGGTGGGACGTCCTCAGACTCGGTGGAGCGATGATCTTCACAAGGCGGCTGGCAAGAGCTGGATGAGAGTGGCCTGAGGATCGTGCTCAGTGGCGTGCCATGGGAGAGGCCAATGTCCAGCAGTGGACAAACATAGGCTGATGATGATGAATTTACAATTTATATACAGGTATTAAATAAAATCGGTTTTATGTACAATCCCTGGTACAAACAAATACCTACAGGCGTAACGACAAAGCTTTCGCTGAATTCAAACGAACGAAACCCCTTGAATCAAGAGTTACAAAGCATTTGCAACGTAATAGCCATCCAAAACTTTCCTCTCTTATAATTTCATTTTGCCAAAACTCTGGAGGTAAAAACTGGCCAAGTCCTAAACTCGCGGCCATTTGCGACTCGGCGATAATGACAAGGCTGTGCACTAATTAAACTCGGCCCAATGGTACGTTGTGTTTACAATTACCGGGGCTTTGATGCCGCTTCTGTATCGATCTAACAAAGAGCCTCGTCTTGTTTAGACTTGTCGTTTAAAATACGATACAAGGGGCCTGTTGCATAACAAATTACAACTAATATTACAAGCGGAACTCCCTTTCTAGTTAATATAACTGAAGCGAGAGTTCCGCTTGTAATATTAGTTGTACTTTGTTATGCAACAGGCCCCTGATCGTGGCAATTGTTATTCAGAGAATTCTGCTAGATGAATGAGAAAGTTTTGAAAATGTTTGGATGTGTGGTTGTACCTGTTCAAATAATTAATTGAATCAATACTTTGCGGAGTTCAATATTAATGAGCTGAAACAATTACACTTATGTAAATCTGTTCTTAGGAACTATTATTATAATTAATCATGTGAGTGTAAGGACTCAATTTTACCGTGAAATCTTGTGTAATTGATCACATATCAAATTAATATCAACTCTTCAAGAGTCAGTCTTGAAGTTCAAATTATGATTACCAAAATACAGTGCGAGTGGAAAACAGAAGTTTTTAACTAACGTCTCAAAATGTTCACCGCAGTTCAAAGAGCCAGGTTAAACGAAAAAAAGCTGTTTACCGGAGCGCGGGAGTAAATACAGTACAGTTTCTCATCTACATTACAGCGATGTGGCAGCAGTCGCTTTGATTAAGACCTGATTTCCTTCTTTTAGTCTTCCGATTTCTCATTAGCCGTAAATAGGTCGGTGGTTATGCAAAAAAGAAACCAAGTATGAACAAAAATTTATAATTTACTAGCTGATTCCCGCAGCTTCATCCCCATTGAAGTAGATTAAAGCGTGTTTTCCCGTGAGAATGAGATATTTTCCCGTAGTAAAAAGGTAGTATGTCACTCTCCAGCCCTTCAACTATGTCCAAACAAAAAATCACGGAAATCCGTCGCTCAGTTTCGACGTGAAAGAAGGACAAACAAACACACTTTTACATTTATAAGGAGTATTGATATTTAGTGGTTTGTCTAATTTCATTCAATTTTTATTTTATTTAGTTTTAATTTAATTTAAGATCGCTTCGAAGCGATAAGCCCGCCTATTGCTTACCTTATATGTTTTTTTCCACGTAAGCATTTGTTTTTCGGTAGGTATTGTTTTCTTTGCGGTGTACAATAAAGAGTCATTGTATTTTACTGTATTGTAATGTAATTTTCAAGTACAATAAATTAAGATTCCGTCTAAGAAAAGTGTGTGTTGTAATTATTGATTAAATCTATGTTCATTCACTGATATCACGGATTTTAATTCATTTTAGAAACCTACTTAATGACTTACGCTAGCAAAATTGGATAATGTTTACAACTAAAAAAACTGAAGGATCAATATTGATAAAATATGCTATGTACTAGGTACTATTGAAGTAATTTTTCTTCATCTTACAAGCCATCTTACATCGCATCAAGTATCACAAACCGCATGTTAACCTCAAAACTCTATCTTTCACTTCTCTCGTATTCAAAATCGTACCTTGATCATATAACTTATAAGGTTCAATGTCGGCAAATATCCGTTTTAATATACAACGTTGTGTGAGGAAGCGATATATCCTATCTACCCTCAATAGAGTTGAAACTCTGACATGATTCCTTACAGCTCTCCTGAGCGTGAGCGCCATAAAACCATAAAATACACGAGGACCAAGGGAATTTACTTTTAAATTCCCGTGCTTCAGAGGTTTCTCCTATGGGATCTGTGATTTATACGACATATTGGCAATAAACTAAAGTTGAGGGGCTTATTTCATTTACTAACAGGTTTTTTTAGTTTCATCGTGTTGTAACTTTTAGGTAATTCTACCGATGACGCAAATTCGCGCCAAATTTTGATTTTTCTTTTACAACAGATAACATTGTTTACTACACTTTACTAGACTTTATGGCGAACCCCGTTCAAAATTTCATGACTTTAAACTTAGCCGTTAAGTTTTTGTGATACATGGATTCCGTGAGAAAAATGCAATGTAGGTATTAACTATAATATAAACAATATTTGGGATTAACTGTTTCTAAAACACCATGCAGCTGTTTAGAAAAACAATATTTCAGCTCACGTAGTGTGGACGTTCTGTACGCTTAGTGTAAGTTTTACTTCACCAAAATACTTCTCGATCGCGTTTACGTAAAAATTTCAATTCTATGGAAACATGGACAGCGCCTCCGCGCGCGCGCGTCCATGTTTCCATAGAATTGAAATTTTTACGTAAACGCGATCGAGAAGTATTTTGGTGAAGTAAAACTTATACTAAGCGTACTTTTCGCCTACCACGTTTTAACTCAACTGTTTCTTGTGTTTCAGAAATACGTTAATTCCAGTTTCTGAAACCGTGTTTCTAAATTAAATGTTTATAGTGAATACGCGGGTAAATAATAATGTGTTATTTCAAACTTCCAAATTAGCAGCAGGTAATATTTACTGCTAGACCATAATTATAATAAGAATTCTCACGCATAAATATACTAACACACTTGTATTTTATTTTTTCTTAAATTTTATAGGTATTGTAATTTAGGTGTATGTTTTTTTTTGTTTGTAATTATTTAATTTATTTTCTTTTGAAAAGATGACTTTCCGCCAAGTTTCTTGCGGCGCATTTTTCTTGCCAATGATGGTTAGTTAGAATAGTTTAAAAAAAGTGATATGTTAAAAAACACTTTGTGGCCTATGTACTTGCAGAATAAACGTTTTGATTTTTTTCATAATATAGTGACAAATTTTATTATATTTCAAACTAAATACAAACTGAAATATAGATGCACAGAAAAAACCCCAGAAAAAAGACCAATGCTGGGAATCGAACCCAGGTCCTCAGCGTTCCGTGCTGCGTGCTTACCCCTACACCATCACTGGTCTAGAGGTTAGCGACGAATCTTTCCCATACATCGTACATTTCAGTCTGTTATAATCACCTTATGCAGTGATAAAGCACTCATCTATGTTTATGCCCTCTACCGAGAGACTTTAACACTCCTTCGGAGCTAACCGCCCACCTGGACCAAGAGATGGCGCTACTGTGCAACTTTAAACAAAGCAGAGGCAGGCAGAGGTAGAGGTCATAAACATAGATGAGTGCTTTATCACTGCATAAGGTGATTATAACAGACTGAAATGTACGATGTATGGGAAAGATTCGTCGCTAACCTCTAGACCAGTGATGGTGTAGGGGTAAAAAAATGGGTTCGATTCCCAGCATTGGTCTTTTTTCTGGGGTTTTTTCTGTGCATCTTTATTTCAGTTTGTATTTAGTTGGGTTCGATTCCCAGCATTGGTCTTTTTTTTTTTTTTTTTTTTTTTTTTTTCTGGGGTTTTTTCTGTGCATCTATATTTCAGTTTGTATTTAGTTGGGTTCGATTCCCAGCATTGGTCTTTTTTCTGGGGTTTTTTCTGTGCATCTATATTTCAGTTTGTATTTAGTTTGAAATATATGGTTTTCATGGGATGACCGTAAAAGTAATAAAAAAAAAAATGAAGTTGAAAAAATAAATAAAAAAGATACTTCATATCTGACTTGTTTAAATTTTATTATTTTTAATATTAGTAAGATAACTTTTAAAATATTTGAATATGACAGATAACTTAAAAGAAACAAAAAAAATCACTGCAATGCTCACTTGCGATGTGAAGCTAACATAGTCTCGACTCTGGGACTTACCTGTAACAAATGAAAAAAAGGTTAATGAAACACCTGACTCACCGTGAGATGTCCAGAAGGGACAACACAAAAATGTCCATACAATCTGTATCTTGATCATATCCACTGCCTTATGAATACTTATTTCAAAGTACACGACATATTTAATAAGATAAGGAGGAAACCCAATAAAACGACCGTTATATAACCGCAGTTTTCAATATTTAACAGTAAGACACCCAAAGGCCGAATTGTGCGTGTCACACCGTGTCGCATTCGTGTTGTGATTTTTTGACAGTTCGTAATGGGAGCTTAAATTGTTATTTTTTAAAGTTGATTAAGTAATTTTGCTATTTTTTATTGTTTCTCAGAGTCTATATATTATCTAAATATTCATGTAGTCTTATGTTGGTATTAGTGTCTACTATATGCATAAATATAGCGATCCGAGTGTCCCCAATGGTGCTGGCTGAAAATCAGCGCTGTATTAAAAATGTCTCAGCAGTATGCTGAGCCAGTGTCTGATTTTATGTACTATAATAAATAAATAAATATCACGGGACAATTCACACTAATTGACCTAGCCTCAAAGTAAGCAAAGTTTGTGTTATGGGTACAAGGCAACGGATAAACATTCACACACAAAACACTCGAGCACAAACATTCGTATTTTTAACAGACTTCAAAAACAGGAGGAGATTCTATGTTCGACTATATGTATTTTTTTAACTTTTTTTCTATGCATGTTTATCGATATCTCCGCCAATATTGTGGACCGCTAATCAAAATTTTTTTTTGATTGTAATAGTAGTTTTTCTGAGGTGGTCCCATTAGCACCAAGTCAAGATCTGATGATAGAATCTTAGGGAAATTGAGGGAAATGCTCATTTAATGGGCACACCTATGACGATTTTGGCATTTTTAGCATCAAGTCAAGCTTTTCCTTCAAAAAATGTCATTTGGAAAACTGGATCTGATGAAGAAAACCACAGATGACCAACGGAACTACTCATCGGGTCAAAACACGCAATTTAACCTCAAGCTTTGAAGACAGGTTCTCTAACCACTAGACCAGGGATGGCCAACCGGTCGATCGCGATCGACCGTTCGATCGCGACTATTAGTCCAGTCGATCGTGGCAAGGGAAAAAATATAAATACATCGAACAGCTGGCAACGTATTACCAACTGCTACGATTATGTCATTGGTAGGTCGCCCAGGGTTTCGTCATTACACATTAGATCTTGGGTCTAATCAAGTTAGCCACCCCTGCACTAGACCATCCTTCGTCTAAGTAAGGATACCATCGATAAAAATATTACAACGTGCTTTGAAGCTTGTTTAAATACACTTGAAACTGTCTTTAATCTGTATAATGCGAAGAGATGTAAAAGATTAAAAGAGCGAACGACATTATAAGCATTATCCTCATTTCGTGAAAGCGGCGATTCCCAGGGGATTACTCTAAATCCCCGGACGTTAGGGGAACGACCTCCATCATTGCTGAGGTGCCCCTAATTATTATCGAAGTCTTTATAGTTATTGCGCGCTTTGCTAAGTTTTTGGAGTGTTTCATCCCAGCCTATATACGCCCCACTGCAGGGCACACGGATAGACGTTGACAGAAAGAGATGGTGAATGCGGTAGCAAGCGCCCGCACGTTAGACAATATGGCCTCTGACTCGGTATAACGGCCAACATGGACCAATAAGTTGGCGGGTTTTACGATACCCTCGTTATGGTAATAAAACAAAAGTTCCGTCAAGTTAAAAGGGCATACCGAAGTTTACAATCACTTACAATTACATTAAAACCTACTAGGTATTAAGTAATGACTACAATTAGTTGGAATTACACAAAATTGTACCCTGGCCGGTTTAAATACGTTGGCCGTACTAAAATTCTGTAACTACCGCCGTGACAAAGTTGTACAGTTTTATTGTGAACTATAAAAAGTTTATGGCAGGTTGTTTAGCTATTTTGAGATGAAACGGTACTAAGTAATATTACAGGAGTTAGAATTATTATCGTAGTGTTATTAACATTTTATATTAAAACCGTTCCGGTGAGAGAATGCGATAAAACGTTTTAGTAATGCTCAGGACGTAGGTAGGTACATTGTCTGTGGGAACAAAAATTACAATGTTAGGTATTTATTATGTAGATTTCATGTAAATGCTTCTTACATTTTTTTTGATCGTATCAACGTCTAATAAATCGATGAACGCCGGCTGCACGCACGAAAAAGGATGACTCCGTGTAACGTACATAACGCATTGTCCCGGTACGCGACCCGTTACGCTCGAGCCGATGAACGATCGGAGCGAGAGCGCGGCACGAGCGAGCGAAAGGCACAATCCGCAAAAGTATGCAATCATTTCATCAATGTTTTGTTATGACGTTATCACGTTAAACTATCGTTAGTCTCTCGTTATTTAAAAAATGAACTTTTCTGTTAAAACTTCCTCCATCCACCGAATGCACGGTCATCCTACATTTGTTAAAAAAAAAATACTGTTTCAGTAACAAATGACATCATGACTAACCTCGATTATGAAGAATGATACATTATGACTTATTAAATTACGGGAAACCCAGGTGCGCCAATTTAAAAAAACTCAAGAGGTGCGAGTCTGGTCTCGAACCCTCCACCCTCTGCTTTCGAGGCCATAGGTCAAAACGCGAGACCACCACGACTAGATATTAGTTACCATTTAAATTAAAATTATACTAGCTGTAGGTATCGTTTGACGTGATTGGACCTAACGCCACATAGTCTTGCTGTTACAGTAAGCACTAAACGATATTAACACACGTGATTGCATGTTGCCAAGTAGGTTAATAACCGTTACATCACATACATGGTTGATGCACATAATTATGGGTTGTGTTGACGACTTCATGACAGTCGCTTATTAATTAACTACGGAGATTCATCATTCCGTCTTAATCATCATTTCAGCCGAAAGTGGTCCACTGCTGAACATAGGCCTCCCCTAAGGATCGCCAAACAGATTGGTCCCGTGCTCTCCGCCTCCAACGCGATCCCGCAACCTTAACCAGGTCGTCGCTCCATCTTGTTGGAGGCTTACCTACACTTCGTCTTCCGGTCCGTAGACGCCACTCGAGAACCTTTTTGCCCCATCGGCCATCAGTTCTACGAGCGATGTGCCCTGCTCACTGCCACTTGTGTTTGGGGATTCTTCGAGCTATGTCGGTGACTTTAGTTCTTGCGCGGATTTCATCATTTATTCTAAAGCGATCCTGCAGAGAAACTCCGAGCATAGCCCTCTCTATTGCTCTCTGACTAACTTTGAGCTTCCTTATGAGGCCCATCGTTAGCCGCCACGTCTCAGTGCCATAAGCAACACACGCGGAGGTTAAAGAAAGTTATTTATAATTAATAATCGGCTTTGTATCGATTGCCCATTAAATATTAAGGCATACCTATGTATAAATTATCGATTTGGCTATAAAAATTTGTCGTATGGTTTCGGTACAATATTTTATAAAAAATATTTGAAGTTAGACCAGCAAGGATAGATAAATAAACATGCTCAAGCATGAGAGAGAAAAGGATCGAGATATTAATAATGATGTATCAGACAAGGATGAAGTATAATTATGTCGTCTTTGTTTTATTCCTATTCTACGGCGCAAGCCACACCGAAGAGACGTGGGACGGGGGCGCGTCGCAGTTGTGACACCCTTTGAAACAGTTTCCATATTAAATGTCTATACATACCTCTAGAAGCGTCGCGATCCAAGCCAGACAAAAGAGACGGGGCGGAGACGCGGCCTGCGAACAAACGACGCGGACTGCGACGCGCCCCCGTCCTACGACTCTTCTGTGTGGCTTGCTCCTACTAATTTTATAAATGTAAAAGTCTGTGAAGATGCTTAATAATAATAATAATAATTATTTATTATTTCTTATTTATTTCGGAATGTGTTAGCAACAATTAAAATGATCAAAAATAAAAAATGTTTGAACGTTTTTAAGTAAATCATGCAATAACGCATGATCGGATTCAGATTAAAATAGGCCATCTGCAGATGGAGAAATATCTTGATTGAGATGTAAGATACATAATATCCCGTAAAAGTGTCTCCGTGGTATAATTTGTTTTTCTTTAAACAAAAATAGAAGATGGTGTCCAAAAACATTATAGTACCTACTTTGGTTTCCAAGCATCGCCCGAGAAAACGTGTTTTAAAAGTTTTACTTTACGAGCGAAACCGCGGAACAAAGCTAATATTATTATATAGGTAACAATAATATTATGCCTGTGTTACGCACAATGTAAGCCACGGAAGCTAGAAATTTGAAAATTTCCAAACATATTTATCATAAGGATGTATGATGCTGATGTGAGGTTTTTTTGTTTACATGGTAAAAGTTAAGGGTCTATAGAGAATATTTTTTAGTGAAGTCTACATCGGTATACGTCGTATCGTCTGGCTTACGTTCGGCCCATTTATATAAATCTTAATGCCTTGATCACACATACCGAGTAAACGAGCGAGATAGTGCTCTCTGCCGAGTACTCGGTGCGTATAAACATAGCGCCGAGTGCTGGGCCGAGCGCTTGGCCGAACGAAGCGGCGAGACAGTAGCTCGGCCCCCGTTCTATTTACTAGGCCCTGTCTGTGTTATTAGACACTGTCTCGCTCGCTCACTCGGCAGGTCTAAACGTTCACTGTCTCGCCACTCGGTCACATGAGAACTGAACTGACTGTGCTAATTTCAAAACACGTGTGGACAGCTACTCGCTTACATCACTGTCTCGGCCGAGAAACATTTTAGTGACTCGCCCGTTTGCTCGATACGTGTGATCAAGGCGTAAGTTTGCTGACTCGGAGTCGTTAGCTTTATGTCCACAGGAGAGACAACTTTTGTTTCTTACGGTTTGTATGACCCAAAGATCCGTCTAACAGTTCCGTCCCTACTGAGCGAGCTGCCTCGCGAGGCAAGCGCATGAGACATCATTTTGTTTGACACAGGGCTCAAAATCGCGCCGAAAATGACTGCCTCGCGAGGCGGTTTGCTCATTGGAGACCCGGCTAGTGACAAAGAGAAGCTGGTAAGCTGCGTACGGATTGCGCGTACCCCTAGAGTGTACGCGTAGCTACAAGTACGGACATGGCGTTCCAGGACACGCGTAATCGACTACGCGTACAAATGTACGCGCAATCCGTACGCAGCTGTAAAAGTACGCCTCGCCATATGCATAGAGAGTGCAACCAAACTCTACCAAACAAACTAGTTTAGCTGCGCACAATCACAAGTATCGAGGTGTAGTTTTACCCACCCCACCTATACCCACACTTTGTTGTTGGAGTTCCGTCTTTATTTTCTATTTGCCCAGAGGTTTCTTTGTTTGCTTCAAATTTTGCAAGCGAGTTTTAACCCAGTTTCTGAGGTCAGATTGACTTTAAATTGGGTACGTACATTAAGCTACGATAGCAATGCAGCAATTAGTAAAGTTGGTAAAATCACCAAAAAAGGTTTGTGTAATTTTTTTTGTTTATCATAAAACTTATTGTGACCAGGGATGGTGCAGATACAGAATTTTAAACATCTGCAGATGCGGATGCGGATATTACAAAGCGCACATCCGCGAATGCAGATTTAAGATTTGGTACATAAAAAAAAACAAAAAATATTATTTTTAACTTATTTTTATAAAAAAAAAAAACTTAATTAAATATGAAAATGGGTGGTATTTAATGAACAGCAATATGGCTTCCTTTTCTGGGTCTAGGCGATTCGCAATTACTTCAGCACCACTAAACAATTGTTCATTGGACTATGATGTAACACCTTTATACCTATATTTTACAAATTAATAAATGATTATGATTATGATTATGATTATGATTAGTCAAAGGTTAAAGGTTCTTTAAGAGGATACGATGGCTGAGAGAAATGTCGCTGTCTCGCCCGAACCCCTCCGTGTCAGTACAGCGAGAGCGGGACAACTGCAGCTCAGACCGTTAATAGGCGCGTAAAATTGATCAAAACAGTATTTCGTAGTCCCCTGTTTTCTTAAACTAGACCAATAAAATTATTTTTTTTCAAAAATAATTAGAGGTTAGATTTAGCTATGCCCTTATGTTTTCTTTTTTTTTGTTTATACGAAGGATTCTTTTCTGATGAGTGTCTGAAAATGACGTTGAAATTGGGCAATTTTTTCAGTTACAGATTACACAGTAAAAAAAATTGGCTCTAATGCAGGGAGGAAACAGGGGACTACGTTTGTATGGATAAATGGTGCGCATCGTACCCTCTTAAAGGACTAGTCAAAGGTTAAATTGTTGACTTGTTTACCATCCGGATCTGCATAAAATCAAAACCAAAACGTTTATTCTGGAAGTAGGCCGCAAAGGGCTCTTTTACATGTAACTTTTTAAAACTACCAGCGCTTTAGTAAGGGCCATCATTGCCAAGAAGAATGTGCTGCAAGAGACTTGGCAGAAAGTCATCTTTTCAAACTTAACTTATCTTTTCATCATAATGAACACTAACAAAAAAAAACTTATAAATTACAATATAAAATAATTTATTGAATCAGGCGTTACTTTGCGGAGGTCCATATTAATAAACTGAAACAATTACTTTGCTCACCCGCGACCTTACGATAGTTACGTTTATGTAAGAAATGCGTGTTCATGCAGTTCCTCCACCTCCACACCGTACGAACACACACAAATCACACAAACCCAACCTTCACCACCACCAAACTACACTGACGCGTTTCAAGCTCAACCAGAGCTCATCTTCAGAGTAGGCACCACAACCTTACGCTATGCTACCAAATGTTAAACTGTTCATTTGCTGAGCTGAGGTTTAACATTTGGTAGCTTAGCGTACGGTTGTGGTGAACCAAAAATTTATTGATTCGATTGGTTCCTTCTTCGTCGGACTCCGAATTCGTCGGATTCCAAACTCTTCGGATTCCAAGTTTGTCGGACTATAAACTTGTCGGTTTATGTATGTATGGTCAAAGACATAAAGACTGTGCCTGAGCAAACTGTGTGAAACTTAAAATACCTACTTATTTTGTTTTTAAATTGCTTTTTGTTGATCATAATGTTTAATTTTGGCTGCTCTCAGTACCTAAGTAGAAAGTGCTTTAGTTAATGATTTTAATTATAAAGGTACTAAATAAATAAATAAAATCTTTTAATGTACCTAACCTACTTATCCACGATTGCGAACACCCAAGTTTATAAACATGACATTAGTTCTTAATTTGTCATCGAATTAGGAACAAATCGAACACAGCGACAAACTTATAATCCGACGAGTCTGGAATCCGACGAACTTGGAATCCGACGAAGAAGGAACCAATCATTGATTCTAGATAACCTCTCATTAAAATGCGCCAAGCCAACGTCGAATAAAACAACTCGCAATCCCTAATACCTACTCCGTCTTTTGTCTTCAAATTATTTAACAATTTGCTGCAAAAGACAACCGTGCGATATCTAATTAAATTGCTTTTACAAGTTCCAACACTCGAGCCACGATGATTTATTTACATCATAGAAATACAAATTTTCTGTAAACGTAATGTAATATAAAACTTTTGACGAGGCCCGACTTCCCTGTTATTGTAGGAATAATTTGATTTGCAACAAAACAAACTTTGATATTGAGTTCCGTAGGAACCCCGGGTAAGTTTTGTAATGTTAGATATGATGTGTTGCACGTCAAGATTGATATCGGAAAGAGATAAGTCAAAAATACTGTTGTCAAAGAAAACTGACGAGAAAATAAAATAAAAATAGTTAGTTTACATTGTTTTGTTAAGGCTAAATCTTGTAGGACGAATTTTATTTACTTCTAACGATCGGATTGACTTGAAATTTGGCAAGAATATTATGTAGTTTGGGTGACAATGTAAATGTGTAGTAGTTCTATTAGCGTTTCTATCGCTTTCAGTATTCTGCCGCATTCGAGTTGTTTTCATAAAAAAACTACAAATTAAGGGATTTAATAAAAACAAAACTTTATTGATTCCTTTGTGTAACGAAACTTACCCAAAATATATTTTGTAAGACTAACTTTCGTTACACAGAGGAACCGATCATTTTTTTGTTTTGATTAAGCCGTTAACTATGTATATTTTATATAATTATATTAGTAACAATATACGAGGATTGAAGAAATGAGCCACACTTAGCGGAAGATTTTCGAAAACCGGTAAAGTGTGTTTGCGGTATAATTTCATGCTATCTAGAAAAGTTTAGGATAGGTCGTAAACAGACTTCAGCTCTGTCAATAACAACCAACAGTTATGGCGTTGGATTAACCAGCCGAATGCAAGTTTTGTACATAACTGACTTTTATGCGTCACATTACTGACGTCTTCTTTAGTTTAGTCGCATAAAATAATCACCAATAAGTTTCCGCTTCCTGGCTTTTTAGGTTTTTTTTTATCATGGGAAGGTTGTGTCACGTAATTTTAAAAATGTGTTTATAATTATTTTGTCCATGTTACCTAACTGGTTTTTATTTTTGTTTGACAGTACGAATAACTGCCTTAATAGATGGGAATATTATTATACATAAAATATAAAACTTCAAAAAATTGACAAAAAATATTACCTACATTATCAGAGGCTGGCCTATAAAATAGGTACCTTATTTCGGTTTGTTTACATTTTGAAAAGTGCCTAAACCTTTCTTTTATAACTGTAGCTTCATTCTTCAATATATGCGTCAGAATACTGACAGCGCTTGAAGCGCTCGTAGACCTGTCTACAGTCAGAAAAAAGCTTGTATAAAAAAGCACATTTTCTCAACAATATAGCTAGCTGACGCACGCCCGCCGCTTTGCCCGCCGGATCTGCCAACAGACGCGCCTAGCGGGCAGATCCGTGCGTGTATGGCGGCATACGGTGAACATATCCGTGTCTGTTCTCACTGTGGTTCTCATCTCACCATACACGTACAGATCTGACCGCCAGGCGCGTCTGTTGGGTAGATCCGGCGGGCATATCCGTGCGTGTATGGCTAGCTAATAGTTTCAGAAATGCATCATTTTATAGACTTACTAGCTGACCCCGCAAACGTTGTTTTGCCATATCACCTAGGGGTATAAAAAATAGCCTACGACCTATTCTCAGACCTACCGAATATAGAGAAAAAAGTTTCATAAAAATCGGCCAAGCCGTTTCGGAGGAGTTCGGTAACAAACACCGTGACACGAGATTTTTATAAATTAGATTATTCGACACAGCCTTTGTTGTTTGGTCACTCGTAAATTTTTAAATATCTTATTCCTAATCACGTGGCTTATGTTGAAAAAGTAGTACAGTTTATAATAAAGGTTTGCCAAATGATGAGTTTGTAAAATAAAGTTATAACTAATAAACCTTTATAACTATTGGGGATACAATACATTAGTACCTTTCAACGAGCGAGAGAATGGTACTAGCCTTTTGGGCACCATGCTTTAGGGGATCTTATGAAAAGCTTTTAAGTAATTAGTTTGCAACATTTGTTTAAGTCAAATCGAGCAATTTGTATTAATTTCATTGTGTCGATTTTGTGAGTAACATCAACTTGTTTTTTAAAGTTTGTAGATTTCATTATATTTTAGTACTTTTGAATTTGATTTAACAATCTTAAACCCCAGTAATGGCGTGATGAAAAAACTCTGAACATGTTAAAAAGGCGGTATTATTTACTCAGTCTCCCCTCGCATACATAAATCGGGTCGTTACACTTATTGCCTGCACCCACCCACTGCGAAGGCTTTGCCGCACTCTACCCATATTAAAGCTAAACTAGAAAAAGTATTTAATTTTACGAGTATGGTCGGTCTCATCGGTTTTATCTAAAAAACAGTACCGTGTGTAACCAAATGGCTGATTGACTGACAAAGCATAGCGTAAACCACTGAAGCTTTTACTCAACTTGAAATTTACCAAAAATTTAAATTTCCAGACATCTTAGTTGTAAAAAGTCCCATGGGGCCGCGGCGTTATCGCATTCAGTGTTTTGAACGCATTATACTCGTAGTCAATTTATTCATAACATTTATTTTTGACGTGATAACGTCTAATAAATCGATAAACGGTGGCTGCACGCACGAAAAAGGATGACGCAATGTTCCGTACATGTCCCGTACATATTGGCCCGTTCAAGAGAGAGTAGTGAACGCCAGGATGTACAAGAGAGCAGCGCGCGCCAGGATGCACAATCTTAGTACTAGCGCTCGGGTAATTTTAATAGGGGTGTGGGGAGCGGGGGGGGGGGGGGGGTGTTTTTGAGGGGTGGTGCGGGGAGGGGGGGAATTAAAGGTGGGATGTAAATTTCATTGATTTTTCCGTTCAGAAATTTGACAAAAAACCGGTTCTCGTCCGATCACCGTGGTTAAGCAACGTCGGGCGCGGTCAGTACTTGGATGGGTGACCGCCTGGTTTCATTTTTGTTTTTTGAATGTTTTGTTATGACACTTATGACGTTGTCACGTTAAACTATCGTCCGTAAACCGACTTTACAGACAACCGGTTTTTATATTTCATTCTTAACTTGCAGTGGGCACATTGTTTGTAGAACCGACGGCCGATAGGGCAGTAAGGTTTTAGAGTGGCAACCGCGAACCGGTAGACATAGCATGAGAAGGCACCTAAGGCGCAATCCACACAGCAGAGACGTGGGACGCCCCAGAGACGCAGTCGCGGCGCCCCTTGGATCAGTTTTCATTCTAAATGTATAGCGTCGCGATCCAATAAAGCGATAGAAAAGACGGGACGGAGACGCGGACTGCGACATGCCCCCGTCCCGCATCTCTTCTGTGTGGCTTGCGCCTAACAAGATGGACTGACGATCTTGTCGTCTTTTGGCTGTATGATGATTTTTAGGGTTCCGTACCCAAAAGGTGGGCCTTATTACTGAGGCTCCGCTGTCCGTCCGTCTGTCCGTCTGCCACCAGGCTGTATCTCATGAACTGTGATAGCTAGCAAGTTGAAATTTTTTTCAGATGATGTATTTCAGTTGCCGCTTTAACAAAAAATACTAAAAACTAGAATAAAATAAATAATTAAGGGGGCTCCCGTACAACAAACGTGATTTTTTTGCTCGTTTTTGCTCGATTTTGATAACGGCTACAGGTAGACGCTTGTGATATTCACAGAATATTTATTTATAATATTCACTTTAAAAGTAAATAATTAAATTAAAATAAAACAAATGTTTAAGGGGGGCTCCCATTCAAAAAACGTGATTTTTTGCCATTTTTATAGATAATGGTACGGAACCCTTCGTGCGCGAGTCCGACTCGCACTTGGCCGGTTTTTTTATAAGAGTTCATACATAATCGGAATCTTCGTTAATTGTCATATAACGTTTCTGTATTATATCTACCACTGCGAACGCTAGTAAGTATGCGCTATGAGGCACATCAAATGGTGGAAGTTCGAAACTTTGCATTTTGTTCAAAAAGTCAGATCTAAAAGATTTAGTTGAAAGCGGAATGTTCCAAGTCAACTTTTCCTCTTTAATTCCCACCTATAGGGAAAGCTGCTAATACCTTCTTTTATTAACTTTGGCAAATTAGCCGATTAAACAGCGGCCAATCAGCGTGTGTTTACTTCGCTAATGTCTGTTTGTTAAGGACGGGGCCTTGAGAATTATGGAAGATTACTGATTTCCGTTTGTCCTTGTATATGGTCTTAACAGTTTAAAACTAGCAAGAAAAATCGCGCAACGAACGTGGAGGTTATGGACATATTATTTACTATGTTATATTTTGAATTGGTATTTTTTTATTCAAATCACAGTACGATTGACATCAGTTGACTTAGTTCAAAACTTAGCAAAGTTTGTTCTATGGTTAAAAATACTTGTTTGTAAATAAATACGTATTTAAAAACATAATTAAACATCCAAAATACGAACATAAAATTTTGTATTTTTCAAGCAACCCAAATGAAGACCTTGACATATTTTTTTGGGAATTTAGTAAAATCGCGGAATTGTAATTCAACGGGCAGTCTTACTGGTTCACGTGAGCAAAGGCACGGACAAATGCTAGTCTTACTAATATTATAATTTCGAAAATTTGGATGATTGAATGTTTGGATGTTTGTAAGTTAAAAGAACGTCAGTGAGCTGAACCGGCTCAACGGATTTGAATGAAGTTTTTCACATGGGTGGTTTTTCACGGGTGGTTTTTCATGGGTTTATATTCTCGAGTCATACACAATGTCCTATCGCTAGTATACTAGGTTAAAGACAATGGTGCGATCATTTTGTAATTTCAAAATTATTCAGATTATAATGGGCACTAAACGAAATCTTTGCGGACAAACTCTCACGCAAGAATTAGTAATATTTTGACACATTTCAAACTATTACAATAATTATGCTCTCATTTACTACGATAAAGAATTTAGAGGTTTAGCCACTTTGCAGTACTAGTCGTAGTCCGGGCAGTAAATCTGGTTCCATATTGGGTTGTATAAATTTTTAACGCATAATTCAATATTTCGCATAACAATGAACTGAAAATTACTTTGCCCATCCGCCACCTTATGATAGCTACGTTTATGTAAAAAATGCGTGTTCATGCAGTTCCTCCACCCCCACACTGTATAATGTGTTTAGTGGATAGGTTTGTGTGATTTGTGAGTGTTCATACAGTGTGAAGGTGGAGGAACTACTTAAACACTCATTTTTTACACAAACGTAGCTATCGTAAAGTCGCGGTAGGCAAAGTAACTAAATGTTTCAATTCATTAATTTGGACCTCCGCAAAGTAACGCCTGATTCAATAAATCATTTCGCATAACTCTTTTTTCTCAGAAACCATTAACTATTCAGAATTGGTATAACATAAACTTACCTAACCTATAGAGTCCTATAGGATAACAATTTCAAAATTGCTAAATAATTAATAGTGTCCGAGAAAACAAGAGTTATTATGACTTAAATGACGAATTATGCGTAAAAAATTTATGCCACTAGACTGGATCACGATTAATCTACTTGATATAGTCGAAAACCTTTAACTGTCCGACTTCAAAATTCATTAAATCCAATGCAGCAACCATCTAAAGTGAATTCCATTTCACATTTTCAGTTATCTCTATCCCAATAAAAATCCCATCAGAACGCGCAATTACAAATAGTGGTGACCAAATTTAGTTACCGTCCAATGAAGTATGGCCTGACCGGGAAATCTAATACGTCCCCGGGCATCCGCCAAATTAAATCACGGGAAACAGGAGAAATGTACCAAATAAATAAAATATCTCGAGATTCAGGAAAATAATATTTAGGAGTGTTACTTTGAAGATTGGTTGTGAATTAGATATGGAATAGAATTTTATGGAAGTTGAGTTACGTTTTAATGGAGTTGGTTAAGTGGGAGTTCATCATGAAGGGAGGCTTCTAATATACTCACGGTGTAAAAATTCGTCCCCACAGACCACCTTTCATACAAACGAGGTCACTTTGATGTCTTACTTCTCCACTAGGCGGTGCTTTGGCTGTGATCTGATGATGGCTTCTCCGAGTATTATAAAGGACATTCAGAGTTCCTAAGATTCCCTGATTGAATCTGCGCTTAACACGGAAATTAACATGTTCAGAAAAACATCTAAAATGGCAATAAAATGAATGAAAATCTAAGTGCTGCTACAAATTCTCTCGCTATGGTGTGAACTGCTTGTTGAATCAGTTGCGTATGTTGGGAATTCTGCACCTCCATTATCGATGCTCTGGATATCCATAATCAGATCTCAACCGGAGCACCGCCCTGGTGGAGAATTAAGGCATCAAAGTGGCCTCTTTAAACATGAAACTATCGTGAGATTCACTCATAGTGAAAATAAACGGATCACTCACGTCTTAAAACGAGTTTAACTTGACATGTTTCGGGCTAATCCGTAGCCCTTCTTCTCGGAGTCACACGGTGGCTGCCAAACGCGCACTGCGTGCTACCGCCCTGGTCGCGCGGCTACTCGACGCAACTGACAGCACAACTACCTTCATTTTCATAATCACTTTTATTGTCATTGTCAAATGTAGGGTAGCACACAAAGGGTAAAGGTTCATTCACACTCACCGTTGACGCAGTAATAATAACGCCCGAAACATGTCAAGTTAAACTCGTTTTAAGACGTGAGTGATCCGTTTATTTCCACTACAAAGTGGCCTCTTATGAAAGGTGGACTGTGGGCCGAATTTTATGGCCGTGAGTGTATTAACTACTACGCTACGCTTCGCTCCCGTCTTAGCCTTCTGAACCTATCCGAGTCACTTCTGGTTAGAAATTATTTCAAAATGATATTGAAAGTACAACACAGAAAAATTAGTTGTTTTTTTAACCTTTTCAACGCAACAACACTGTTGTCAAATACAACAGCTCTCACTCATACGTCATGACATCGAAATGTCAAACGCGAAATTGAACCCTACAGATCTGCATGTAGGTAGATATCGCTCTATACGCCGTGACCGATATATCAGTCGTTGGCTTAGAACCTGTGGTGCTGATATATGTGTCGTTGGCGTCGAAAAGGTTACAGTCTAGTAAAGTTCGTGAAGTTTGTCTTTACATGTATCTACTAAAATGATACATACTCAAGCTAACTATGTCCAGGAGCAATTAAAAGTATTCGAATTTGCTTGTACTCTTTTACTGCTGGTTTAATTTTTAATATTTTTTTTATTCTAAAGTTTGGCAGAGAAAAAATGGTTCTGAAATAAAAAAGGTTCTTATTCTTAAGCTTGTAAATTTTCCCTATGTACCTTTTTCTATTTAATTTATAATGCAGAATGATTTTTGTAAATAATACAAAATAAATGTTTGTAGTTTACTATACCCACAGGTAGTGGACAATTAATTTCATTATTAATATTGTTCTGATCCAATTTGGATTCCTCGTACTTTGCTGAAAATCAATCGCAATTTTATTTTTTTATTTTTATTTATATTAGCACACACAAAAATATTTTTACAATTCAAACCAGTATTTTCTGAGATTAGTGCGTTCAACCAAACAAACATATAAACTCTTCAGTATATTAGTATACATTAGTTAACTGAACTCGGAACATGTTTCCTAAAAATTATACACTTTATGTTTGTCTTAAAACTTCTTCTAATATATAAAATCTCGTGTCACGGTGTTTGTTATCGAACTTTCCCGAAACGGTATGACCGATTTTTATCATTTTTTTTCTTTATAGTTGGTAGATCAGAGGATAGATCGTAGGCTATTTTTTATACCTTCTTGGACGGAGTCGCGGAGAACAGCTAGAAACCTTTAAAAAGAAACTAATAAAAACAAATTCATAACTTATACCACCTAAAACAGCATGAAAACAAAATGTAATAAAAATGAAGCGCGTATTTACCGGAGGTATTTTAAAGCTTCAAAGTCTAATTACCGTTTTTAATTAGATGCTTAAACATCTTCAGCTAAATCGAGAATTTAATTAAGCGCATGGGAATCTTTAATTCGGAACAACAGGGTGTACCTAGTCGTTATTCTGTTAGAAGAGTACGGTAAAGTTTAACAGTAAAGATTATAAATTAATATTTTGGACCAATTTAAATCGTAAGACTGTAAGAAAATTAAAAAAACGGGCCGTATTACGAGTTCCTTTCATCTTTCAACTATCAAACTGATCAGGTCTAGGTACAGTCAAGGAAACAGAGTCGCATACCAGGGCATTTTCACAACCAATTTCACAATAATTTGGTAATATCAATATACATAATATGAACTGAAACAATTACTTTGCTCATCGGCGACCTTACGATAGCTACGTTTATGTAAAAATGCGTGTTTATGCAGTTCCTCCTCCTCCACACTGTACGAACACACACTTATCACGCAAACCAAACTATCACCACCACCAAACTGCACTGCCGCGTTTTGAATTCAAACGCGAAACGTTGAGTAATATTTTTAAGTATTTTTATATTTATTCAAAATATTTTTCCTCACTTTCTAGGTACTCCGAAATTTTAAAAACCAGAGCCAATTCAGTTCATTCTCATACAGTATACCGATTATAAATCATTAAATTGGTCAGTACATATTTTTATTTTGGCAGTTTTATTAATCCGTTGACTATCCTTAATCCCATGATCGCAAGCATGATCGTAAATTTTACATGCATTTTTCTCAATGTTTAAAAAAATGATTAGCTACACACTCGCTGGTATTCTAGAACTTAATATAACTAAGAATCATAACTTTCCATAATTTTTCATTTACTATTGACACTCTTATCATCAACACATACAATCGTACCCTCAATTATTGTGGTTCTCAATACTCATTCAACGTCATGTAATAATTACTTTCCATATTGACTTAGATCCCTAGGTATGGTATTGTACATTGTGTTGTCACAATACTAAATCACCAGGGCGGTAATTACGTCATAACTTCACAACATAATAGAACGACGCAAATCAAGTTCCCATTTTCTTCCAATTTAGACTTTATACAGTACAGCGCTGAGTGTAAATTTCAGCGTGACTAGAGTGTAAATAAGGGCTTATTGAAAGGAAAGCTACATTGTGAGGACTGTAATTCGACGTGCCCTTGTATTGAACAACAATGGAATGATAAGAATCGTTAATTGTTTTTGTAACAGCGTGTTGATATCGGACCGTTTCTGTACGTTGTTTCTGCGCAATAATAGGATATTATAACAGGAACGTTTTAAATTATTGAAAACATTTTCGTTTACATGGTTTAAATTTGAATTACAGGCGAGGAAATAAGAAGAGTTTTGAAGTAACTAAGGTAAGACTTTAATATTTTCAATTTCACTGTAAAGCTTGTGGTCATTTTTTAACCGACTTCAAAAAAAGGAGGAGGTTCTCAATTCGGTTGTATGTTCTTTTTTTTTTTCTTTTTTTTTAACGCGTGTTACCTCAGAACTCCGTCATTTATGAACCGATTTTGAAACTTTTTTCGTTTTTTGAAAGCACATGCTTCAAGGTTGGTCCCGTTGTTACCAGAATTCAAGAAGAAAAAATTCAAGAGAAATGTATAGTGATTTTAGTATTTTCGGTGATAAGTCGAACATTTGCATTCAAAAAGTATCATAGAACTATGTAATAAAACGACACAACCCCGTGGATCATTAAAAATAGAATTTTTAACATAAACTTATTTCGAAGTCAAACTGATGATTTTATCCTACGCATCTATTTTATACAGAATCAACTAAAAAGCAAAAAATAAAAATTTTAAATAAAAAATAAAACCTTCAAAAAACATCCAAAAACTATGAAATAATAATTGAACCGAACCGACCACAATAAGCATGAAAATATCTTTCTTCTAATCTGTTTGAAGTTGGTGCCTCAGCACGAGCCAGCAGGGGTGTAAAAGCCCTATAGATAGTAGGTAGCTATGTAGGTAAGTTAGATTATTAGGTCCACTCCTGCTGGCTCGAGCTGAGGCACCAACTTCAAACAGATTAGAAGAAAGATATTTTCATGCTTATTGTGGTCGGTTCGGTTCAATTATTATTTCATAGTTTTTTGGATGTTTTTTGAAGGAGGTTTTATTTTTTATTTAAAATTTTTATATATTTTAATCTTTTAGAATCTTTTATTAAAGTTGCACTTTTTTATTTCATATTAAATACAAACTGAAATATAGACGCATTGAAATATGGATTTCACGGGATGACCGTAAAAGTAAAAAAAAATTGAAGTTGAAAAAATACAAAAAGATACTTCAAACCAAACTTGTTGCACTTTTTTGTTAGTTTTGTAAATAAAGTGTTAGAATGTAAGGATCTTGTAATTTTTTTATGCTAATATTTTTAAAGCAAAACGTTCGCTTGGACAACACTATTGATTGCAGATGAAGTTAATACGCCATCTTGAACGTCAAGGTACTTCAAAGCATGGACTTAATAACCTAACCGGACTGAGTACTAACTTTTATTAGTCAATCAAAAGTGACCCATATTACCAAGCCATACAGTTTAATAATGGCAACTAGAGACAGCGGTCCGAGAGATTACATACAAACTAGAGAAACTAGAGAATTGTGTCCCACTCGCACTATTACTTGATCACCCTAATTAGAACGAGATGCAACTCTCTGGTTTTTTTTTTCGGCCTCACTTTTTTGTCGCTGTACTCAGTCCTGGTTAGGTATTAAGTCTATGCTTCAAAGTTCTTGGTCAGTGCCCTTTATTCTTATTGTAAGTCAAAATACGAGGTATTATCTCACGGAGACGAATTACCGTGATATTAAGTATCACGTCTGAATTCAGATCTTTGTCTATTTTTATTCCAAGTTTCATCTGAATCCTCCTCCGTTATTGCGAGATGAGTAACAAACAATCTCAATTATAATCATCATCATCATCATTTCAGCCAAAAGGCGTCCTCTGCTGAACATAGGCCTCCCCCAAGGCTCGCCAAACAGATCGGTCCCGTGCCATCCGCATCCAACGCGATCTCGCAACCTTAATCAGGTCGACGCTCCATCTTGTTGGAGGCCTACCTACACTGCGTCTTCCGATCCGTGGACGCCACTCGAGAACCTTTTTGCCCCATCGGCCATCAGTAATAATATATAAGTGGAATTTATATCTACGTAAAACACTTGTTTGCACACTCTATCAAATATGTTAGTGACCTAGATACTTTAATTAGATGTTGATTTTATACACTATTATGTTTATGATATAAAAAAGCTTTAGTTTTTTAAGACTATTTTATCTGGCATACGTCGAATTTTCTCTGCTTAATACAAAATACCGACATATTTTTTATTAACAAGTGAAAACACGATTTCAAGTAAGAGTAAACAAGCTTTTTATACCCTCATTAGTTTTAATACGTAACACGTGCGCGAAAGGTTGTTCTTACGTCTTAAGATGTTCTTGGGAAAAAGTGTACTAAAAAAAACCTCTTTGTTTTTTTGGCAAATGTTTAAGATCCAGTAACACTAAGTTACTAGCTAGCCGAGTAAGTAGTTAGATAGCCGTGGTGTCCTAATAGTTTGACCTATTGCCTCTCAAACAAAGGGGCCGTGGGTTCGAATCCGCGGCCACGCGAATGGTGTGTGTGAAGTTTCCAATCCGCACCGGGTCCGCGTGGGAACTACGGCCCAAGTCTTTTCATTCTAAGAGGCATATACCCTGCAGTGGAACGTATATAGGGTGGGATAGTGAACACTATGTTACTACGATGTTAACCAATGAATCTGATCAAGGGAATTTCCTTGTTATAATTCCACACATTTAGATAGATAGATAGTTAAAGACGTTTATTTGGTACTGCAAGCACACACAATCAAGATTAACAAAAATACAGAAATCAGTAGAAACTTAAAAGTAAAAGGGCCGTAGTTCAGTGGTCAACATTGCTCATATTTAGGAGCAACACACTGATATTCAGATATTTATTACAGTTTTTTTTTGCCAGCCTGTATCACTAACTCTACTGCTGGGCAAATGTCTCTCACCTGGATTTCCAACTCGCCTCGTCTGCACTTGTCTGCCCAATCATTCGAGAATATGTCTAGGTCATCCTGCCATCTTTGCCTTGGCCTACCGCAGCGCCAATGTCCATACTAAAGCATCCATTGAGTGGTAACCCGCGCCTACCACTCTGGGTGCATGCGGGAGACCTGACCAGCCCAGTTCCATTTAAGTCTAGCCTGGATTGTCTACAAAATTACATTTATTATTTACCATGAGCTTTACAGTGAAGGAAAACAACGTGAAAAACCTGGACTCACCTGCAAATAATAGTGTGTGTGAAGATCCCAAAACACACTAGGCTAGCGTGGAAATGTGTAATTAACCCCGTGCGATAATCCTCGTATTTTGACCTAATACTAAATAATTATACTAAATAATTATTTTTAAATTGTGAAATGACAATCCTTATTGGGAGATACTTATTGTATTTTTAATGTATGATATTGACATATTGATAGTTATATTTACAGTGGTTTTTTTTTCTCTTTTTTGTATAATGACGATCCTTGTTGGGAGAACATTTTATACGATCATGGTGGTATGAATTCTTGTAATTTTGGCATTAACGCAAATTTATATTGTAATTTTTATCATGAAATAAATAAATCTAATCTAATCTAATCTAATCTAATCTTAAAACAAGAATTGAGGGCGCTGACAGAGAACTTTGAAGTACCTTAACGTTCAAGATGACGATGATGATGTTTTGTTATTAACTTCATCTGTAATCAACAGATAGTGTTGTCAAATTACATCCTAAGACCTTTCATTCTGAGAGGAGGGCTGTACCCTATAATGGGACATAATAAATAGGCTAAGATAACAACGATGATAACATTTGCGATGCAAGTTTTGGAGCGCAGTACATAGTGTTCTGGATTCGATCGGTCCTTTTTACAACCTTTTATTTACTTTGCCCTGGTTAGTATGAGTGGGTCCAATCTTGGAAGGTAAATTTGACCCACATCCCTATTTCTGGTTGAGCTGAAATTGCATTCATGTATAAATAGGAAGACAATGAAATCCTACTTAATATTATAAACGCGAAAGTTATATAGACTGGATTGGCAGTCGCCATAGTACGGATCGGCTACGGTTTTTGTAGTTCGATTATTAAATCTAGATGGCGCTGAAATATAGCCAGACGCATTGAAGGCAAAACAATAAGACTACAGATGTTTCATATTACTACAAATGTATTACTTTTCATAATATGCAGCGATGTTTTTGCAGTGATATGAATTATCTGTAGTCTTATTGTTTTGCCTTCAAAGCCTCTGTCTATATTTCAGCGCCATCTAGATTTAATAATCAAACTACAAAAACCGCGGCCGATCCGTACTGTGGCGACTGCCAATCCAGTCTATATCATCCTTGGTGTGTATGGATGGATGGATGTTTGTTACTCTTTCACGCTTAAACGGATTGACAGATTACACAGATAGTTTATAACCTGGATTAACATATAGGGTACTTTTTATCCTGGAAAATTTCGTAGTTCCCGCGGGATAGCGATAAACGAATTCTTTGCAGACGGAGTCGCGGACAACAGCTAGTATTATTATAACACGACCGATGTATTTTAACATCTAAAATGCAGCGCTCCATAGCTCTTTGGTAGCCTCTCAATTTACAACGGTAAACTTAAAAAAAAGACAAACCACCTAATAAACAAGCCCTTACTCCATAACCCTTTACGGCGCTCCAAATACAGGGCGAACTTAAACTTGTCCCTCACTTTACTTTCACTTTGTTCACTTTGCAACAAAAAGACTCAACTTTGCCCCCGCTAGCGAGGATAGTGGTTTTTACCTCTTTGAACTTGCCGCAAGCGCTGCAACATTGTTTTGGGGGCGAAAATTTGAATTTGTTAAACGCGATTTAATATTCTATTTTTATCTAAGCACTTTTGGTACACAGAGTAACACAGAGTGGAGACGGAATATTTCGATAGGAGATTGAGTAAATTTGTCTCTTTTTATTGAAGTTGAAAAAAAAGGCTTGCGTTTGACCATTATCACGCAGATTATGGAAAGCAAAAATGACGTCTACGACGGAGCACGCTTGTTTAGTAAATACTAAGCCCCCTAGACTTGAAAACGGCCAGATTGTAGTGTTCAGGGAACACCAGACTTCCCTTGCTGTGGCCTTAAGCCTGCCGGCCCGAAGATACCCACCACCTCAAAGTACTCCGACTTTATGAAAATGTTTTGGAGTTCCCCTGGAGATTTTAATTCAACTTACATTTATTATCAAGGAGCAGTTAAATAGAGTACTATTTTTGTGGGTATTAAATAGGTAGAGTATTATTTTTGTCCTATCTTTGACGTGATCAAAAAGTGTGCTTACAAGGCTTCTCTTCTATCTCAATTCAATTCAAACATTATATAAAACACAAAGCGGTTTCTAAGAACCGATGATTTCCAACCAAGCGTTATTGTGGCTTCCCCAAACAAAGGGATGATTACTCCCAAATAGCTGATACAAAATTTCCTTTATCAAACAATAACGATAATTGGTTCTTGTAAATTTACTTCAGATGCTTTCGGTATCGACAAAATTGTACGGTAATTTTTTTTCGCAAGCTTTCATTAACTTGCATTTTTTTTAATGTTACACACACATCACGCCTGTATCTCAGATGGGGTGGGAGAGCACACGAAACGCTATATATAGGTTTTGGGGCTACTGTTAGCAATTTTAGGTATAATGTTAGATAACATGGTGTAATAATGACATCGCCTACAAACCTTAAGTTATGTTATTTGTGTTGATATAGGTGTCGTGTCAGATTATAGTGTTTGTGTGTTTCTTATTACTATAATCTTATTTTAATGTATCTACTTTTAGTTTAGGATATTATTACTATACATAACTACTTTAAGGTATTAAAATTCATATTTTGTATGATAATTTTTTTTTACAAATTAAACTTGTTCTTCAAGAAAACATAACGCTAAGTTACGTGAAATTGATCATTATGGACTTTCTTTACTACGACTACTTAAAGTAAAAAAGTTAATTTGTTTGTCGAAACATTTAGGTTCAAAGAGGTTATCAATATGTTGGCCGTTGTTGCCTATAAATAGGCAATATACGGTATGTACGTTTCATTTTAAGCTCTATCAGAACACATTCACAATATTTACCCAGGACATGTACTCAGGGCGCAAAAATGGTTCAACGGATTTGAAAGAGTTTTGATACACAGATAATTTATTACCCGGATTAACCCATCATCATCATCATCATCACTATCATCATCATCAGCCTATGCTCGTCTACTGCTGGACATAGGCCTCTTTCATGGCACACCACTGAGCATGATCCTCGGCCACTCTCATCCAGCAACACATTGAATACTTATTATCTCGAAAATATATGTAGGGCCCGTGAGAAAGCGATACCGTCTATCAAAATATTATTAACTGCGAAAATAACTGTTGCATGCGACTTTAATGTGTGAAGAATATGCGTATCGTCGATAAAACTGCAATACCGCGTATCCAACAATTGCTAATGCCGCGTAACTGACTTGTGACTTTACATGAGATCATCAAAATTGAACATCTTTGTGTTTACTGATGCCAGATTTACCCAAATTTAAATTTGACTCATTTTGTTAGTTACGCGGCATTAGCCATTGCGCAGTATTGCAGTTTTATCGACGATACGCAAATTCTTCACACATAAAGTCGCATGCAACAGTTAAATTTTTTAAAAACCTTAACAAGGATGTTCAGTCGGACTTAATACTACCATTTTCATTTTACAACATCATCTCGATCTATATAACGTCCCACTGTTGGACACAAGCCTCTTCTTAGAATGAGAATTGGGAACTTCACACACACCAACGAAATCATTCGCAGGCATATACTGGTTTCCTTGCGATGTTATAAAATAAATAAATAAAAAATAAATCATTTATTTTCAGACTGTTATGACCATGGTTTGTTAGTTACCTAGCTGTAGACTATGTCAGTGTCACAATTCAATAGATAAAGGAATTACAATATCAGAAAGAATCAAAAATATAAAACGAAAAAAAAGTAATAATAATGAAAAGAAAATTAGAAGTTAAGGGATTGTATGTCTGAGAACATGCAGCTCAGTTGTATCGGCTGAGTATGGCGGTATCGAACCTCTCTGCTTTCAACTTCAGGATACTATTATATTGTTACTCCCCCGTATTCGTAATAAAATTGATGCTGTCTTCTTGCGCATAATGGCATAGAAGTCACCTACACTGGTGGCGGCAAACATGCCGGACGCATTACGAGTTTATACCTCAACGTAAAGTTTGTGGTAAATTTGAAATTAAATTTTGCAATTAAATTCTGTTTAAGCCCACGATCTTCTGGTTGAGAGGCCCTAGGTCAAACCACTTAGCTGCAACGACTATCTTACATCTTTCATTCAATATCTTCTTTTTAATTTTAGAACATCTTGTTCAAAAACGATTTAAATAGAGAAAAATAAAATAACCTAAATATAAACGATAGAATAAATTAATTACAAGTTGATTTAGGAAATTTAGTTGGAGTGAATAGATTTTTTTTTATTGGAATTCATCATGTGTGATAAAATTTTGAGCTAAAAGACAAGAAACCAATGGGTCTTGTATATTTCTTAAACAAAATTGAACTTTTCACATGATTTTCGGACAAAGTAACAAAACGAATAGGTATTGGTTCGATTTAGAAGCTAATTTTCATTTTCGTTTATATTTTTTATTTCAATGCTAAAGTAATGCATGCATATTTATTTTAGTAAAATGTTATTATTGTACTGCAAATACAGTAACATTTTATGCTATTAATTAAATAACAAATAATAGAATAGGAACACATTTGATTTTTTTTCTCCTAGTATAATCTCCATATACATATATTATTGAATACATTAGCTACCAAATTACATTAAAAAAATACACGTCTAAACAGTATTTTAATTTTAGGTAAAATTCTAGTGGCGAAAAAAAGAGAAATCCTCAAAAAAACTTTACCAGTTTCAATAAAATAATTTGTAAAAAATATAACCTGATGCTTTACATAGCGCAATTGAACTCGATGATATACCTTCTAATCCTAAAAATATTTGACACCTTAAACATACATTATCAATCGAAGTTTTTTCCAAATCGGTGCTAAATTTTTCGACGTTCACGAGTGCATTTTGCTACTTAAATAAAAAAGTCTTTGACTTTGATATTGAAACAATTCCACGGTTTGGCTTTTAAACCAACTTGACTCACCTTAGACGAAGTACTCGAAAACACCAAAACCAATTCAAACCAACGAACGCCGTGCGCGTTTCAAAATAAAAATCATTACTCACGTATAAAGTATTCCATGAGCGTAAGGGCACTATAAAACCAAACACGATTGGAGCACGTATACGACACCCACGAACTCGTCCACTCCGCGCGGCCGTCGGCGGGCGAATGGGCCAGGTGAAGCAGAGTGCTTGTTTATAGAAGGTTGTATACGCCTGTGACGACTTTACTCGACACCGTAAGTGTCTTTATTATGACAATGCTGTATTAGCTTCACTCGTATCGCCTTTGGCGGCTAGTCTGCATTCATAAAATGCTACCAGCTTCTAGCTACACTACGTTTTTGTTTACTTTAGAAATTTCAAACGTCAAATCCGTATACATTTTTACGTACGTAGCTCTGAACAGCTTCCCAAAAAAAGTCATTGATAATGTCTTGAGTAAGCCAAACTCATTTAAATATGTATTAAAAAAGGCACTTATTGATTGTACTTAACTTTGAAGACGCACACACGTGTCCTTCACAGGTCCGTTTTTGTATCCGTGTGCACCCCCATTATAGCTTACCACAATCTTAAAATATAAAGATTTTTGTAGCTATTGGTTTTTTTGATGTATTTGTTCTTTTTTATTGAATTAAACAGTTTTAAATTTAAATTAAATTAAATTTTTTTTTTTTTACGTAAAGCAAAAACAATACGAAATACAACACAAATATTATTATATATGTTTATTGAACGCCAAAAATAAACAAAAATAAAAATTCAGACAGATAATTAAGTGAAGCCTTAAATTTATTAAAACGCGCATATGAACACACATACACGTACACCGTGTTATTAAATAAGACAAGTATGCTATGTCTCAATCCAGATTTCTGTCCACCTGTACGCTAAGTTTCATCTACCTAAATCGGTTCAGCCGGTATTGCGTTATTGACTTGACTATCAAACATTGAAACTTTCAAACATCTTCACAAACTCTCTCATTTATAATAATATCAATAATAGTAGAATTAAGTAAGGATAAGGATACAAGGATAATACGTCATTATGGTCACAAAACTACAGAAAATCATGTTTCGAACGCAGTAGTACTCACACATAGGTACATGCTTTATGCCGTTTTTGCTCCCTTTATGAAATGCGTGCGGTTGTCCTATTTCGCGATGTCGCATGAGGCAATATACTACAATATTGTTGCCTTTACGCCGCATTTTCAGCCAGCTAAAAATTATATCCACTTATTTTAATTTCATAAATATCATTGACTTGTTATATATAAGTGAACTGAAACAATTACTTTGCTCAATAATTTAAAAATAAGTATCATTTTGATTATAAAATTAAATTGAATTAAATTGAGTAAATTCATGTTGTTAGAGTTCCTTTTGCGCTGTCAGTATCGACGACTGTAAAGAGGATACGTTAATCTGTAGAATTGCACTTTTACAGTCCCGCTGTATTGAAAAATATATATTTTTTAAAGTGGATCGCTTTTGATAAAATTTACAACAGTGCTAACTATGTAAATACTGAAATCGTCATACCCGGAGAATAAAATGGTAATAGGAGAAAGTAAACTTTACAGGAAAAATAAAAACTGATACTCTATATCTTGCGTTCTACAAGGAATTAACCAACGTGTTATATATCAAATGAATGGTGATTTTAAGGGTGTTTGTATGCTTTAATTCATTTATTTTTAATAGTCTTTATTAGACGACCAGATGGCCTAGTGGTTAGAGAACCTGACTACGAAGCTTGAGGTCCCGGGTTCGATTCCCGTGTCGGGGCAGATATTTGTATCAAAAATACGAATGTTTGTTCTCGGGTCTTGGGTGTTTAATATGTATTTAAGTATGTATCTATCTATATAAGTATGTTTATCCGTTGCCTAGTACCCATAACACAAGCTTTGCTTAGCTTACTTTGGGACTAGGTCAATTGGTGTGAATTGTCCCGTGATATTTATTTATTATTATTATTATTTATTTATATGTTATAAGCCTTAATTTACTTTACAGAAAATATATGGTTAATTAAATTATATTTTGCAATACATGATTACCATTTTATTCGTGCAAATCACGAACAACTAAGGCTATCGTAATGTGACTTTGTGATTTTATTCAGTGATTTTTCATCAACTGTCGTGTGTAGTAATAAATTATTACGTTTTCATTCTCGTTAGTTTTATCTTTGATATTAACGTTACAAGCACAGTGCAATTTTGTTCAGGGAAAAAACTAATGGTGATTATAATGTTTTAATTAATTAGGATTGTGTTTTTTTTATAGCGAATTTTATCAAAATTGTAGTTATTGTTAACTCTTTGCTGCCATCGACATATGATTTTAGCAGTCGTTAACGGTACTATGTCGTAGAACTTGCTACGTGCTACGCGATGTAGCGCTACGAGTCGGCGTAGCATTCGATAGTTGTTTGTTTACTAGCACTAAATATTATATGGCAAAAGTATGTGTTTGTGAATCATTCACGAAAGCTGCTGGGTGGATTTGGATTAAATGGAATGCATACAGGGTAATAATATTATAACAATTATGTAGAAAATAAGAAAAAATATATCGTAGTCACTTTTTTTTCTCTTTTTTTTCGAGGCTGAAGGGCACCTGTGTGACTATGCCAGCCTCAGCTGACTAAGCCTGCCTCAAGTGACTATGCCAGCCTCATATGACTATGCCAGCCTCATATGAGTATGCCAGTAGTAGTCACTTAGTTCAGCAATAGTGGACTCACATTAGAGTCGCGTTTAGTATTAGATATTTTCACAAATATCTCCTCATCATCCCAGGCTATATACTTCCCACTGCAGGGCACAGGCTTCCTCTCAGAATGAGAGGGATCGGGCCGTAGTTTGGCATTTTTATTTTTTCTTGTACCTTTTGACTTTTTTTTAAATTAGGAAAGTTTTATGTGATTTCTGCTCAGAATCACGAGCTCTTTCGATCCTACTAGGAGAAAAAAGTGTCCCAAAAATTTCATATCGATAATTTTCGATTCCTCCATTCCGTTACGGTCATATAAAGTCTATGAAAAATGGTAACGGAACGGGAAAAAAAACTTTGGACACTTTTTTTCTCCTAGTAGGATCGAAAGAGCTCGTGATTCTAAGCAGAAATCACATAGTTAAAACTTTCCGAATTAAAAAAAAGTCAAAAGGTGCAAGAAAAAATAAAAATGCCCAGTTTCCATGCGGGCCCAGTGCAGATTGGGAACTAAACGCCATTGAATTTCGTCGCAAGTGTATGCAGGATTCATCACGATGTTTTCCTTCACCGTAGAGCTCATGGTAAACGTCAAATGTAATTCCGAAAAACTCAGAGGTGCGAGCTGAGATTTGAACCCACAAACCTCTGCTTGAGAGGCCACCAACCACTAGGCCAACACGGATATTTATTATCTCTTAACTGACATGGATTTATTTCAAACTAAATACAAACTGAAATATAGATGCACAGAAAAAACCCCAGAAAAAAGACCAATGCTGGGAATCGAACCCAGGTCCTCAGCGTTCCGTGCTGCGTGCTTACCCATACACCATCACTGGTCTGGAGGTTAGCGACGAATTTCATTCTTTTTTCTGGGGTTTTTTCTGTGCATCTATATTTCAGTTTGTATTTAGTTTGAAATATATGGTTTCACGGGATGACCGTAAAAGTAATAAATAATGAAAATTAAAAATAAATACAAAAAGAAGATACTTCATACCTAACTTGTTTGACATGGATTTTTTCATTTTTTCCAGAACTGTTAGAATGGTACCAGCAGGCTTATTGTCTAACGCTTCTGACGCTTGCCTTCGCAATCACTATTTCTTTCTGTCAAATGTTATAAGATGATGACAGAAAGAGATGGTGAAAGCGAAGGCAAGCGTCAGAAGCGTTAGACAATACGGCCTCAGGTCATAGTTGGATTTTAGGAGAACATATAAAGCTAAGTCTCAGGAATAACGCATCGGGTATTTTTATTCTGATTTCCCGCGGGATCGGGATATCAAATCAAAATTATAGATTCACTATTGGCGTATGCAAGCGATCAAAGTTTCTAGTAAGTTGGTCAGTAGCTCCATGGTGCAGTTTTGCATGTTTGGCGCGTATAGCCAGGAGAAATCCCGTAGAATCCCGTCCAGCACACGCGAAAAAAGTTTTTCATTCATAAAAATCTTATTATTCTTCTACCAGTTTGTGTTGCTAGTGATTACATATGGATCCGAGACCTGATGAATAGGCTTAGAGTCGCTCAACGAGCTATGGAGAGGGCTATGCTTGGGAATTCTCAACGAGATTGAATCAGGAATGAAGAGATGTGGAAGAATAAGGGTCACCGACATAGCAAAGCGGACTAACTCGTTGAAATGGCAATGGGCAGGTCATATAGCATGCAGAACAAATGGCCGTTAGGGCCGAAAAGTTCACGAATGGACACCACGGACTGGCAAGCGCAGCGTGGGACGTCCACCAACGTGATGGCTGGGTGATTTGGTTAAGTCCGTAGGTTCAAGGTGGATGCAAGTCACTTCCAACCGTAATGATTGGGTATCAATGTGGGAGGCCTATGTCCAGCAGTGGACGTCCTATGGCTGAAACGATGATGATAATGATTATTCTGCTAGATAGAAATCATGGTTCAGATGAAGCTCTAAAAATGCTTTAAAAAATGGAATCCCATTACATTGATTATCCTATAAAATACAACTTTTATACAATAAATGCGAATCGATACCAGAACTATCGATACCCAACAATCATCATAATGTAAGGGTTTGATTGAAACCGTTCAATTGGGTCTAGAGAGCAATCTGTGGACATTAAATCTTGTTTATAGGTGATAGAAACTTTTTATGGTGCCCGTACCTGCTTACTCCCTCTATAATGGTAGTGCTGGCCATTTCAATCATTCTTTGTAATTTTTTATAGGTTGGCAATAATGGTTACATCAACTACTCACTATGGCTGTAACTCAAGAACCGTAATAGATCGACAGCGGAAATTTATATTAAAATGTTTTTTTTTGAAGTGAAACTTCTAATGCGACTTCCAACAAGGTCGCGTTAAACGTTTAACGCTACCATGGAGGGTGTAAGAAAGCATAGTATATGTACTGCCGAAGCAAGTAATCTCGCATTGTATATATATAGGTAACGCCACCAGAGTTGAGGCCACGCACACAACCACATCTCATCACCCCCGCTCCCATTACAAAAATTATCAAATCCCGCTGTCATTACATGAGATGTGGTTGTGTGCGTGGCCTCAACTCTGGTGGCGTTACCTTTACTAACGGATGTTAAAAACTTCGACAGTGCGATGCAGAACTCATACTGTCTGTGCAAAGTATGAGACTTAATAAAAGCGCCATCTAGTGAGTAATTTAAACACATAGATGCATAAGTAAATTTTCACTTCTCATGCTCTTAAAATGTTACTTTAGTCTCTGCATATCGGGACTAAAGCTCTTTTTTGATCTCTAGGGATTAAAGTAAAATTTTTTTAATTGACTATGGAAACCCCTAAACTGCCAATCACGGTGTTTGTGAATGGAGGATTATCGCCATTTTCAGTAACTGGGTATAGACCATTTTAAAGCTTTTCACAGACCGAAGCGCGCTGCGGACGCACTGTAGCGCCCTGCGCTTCGGTCTGTGGAAGCCTTTAGGGCGTGGAAATAACCTCAAAATGACAACTGTATAAAAAATATTTAAAAAATAATAATTTCGTGAAACACATTGAATAATTACGAATATTAATCTATTTAATTATAAAATATTAAAGATGAATTCATTTTATTTTGCATGTAAAGAAAGATTTTCTTTAGCTTAGGTGTTTTTTAATTTGTTTTTTTTTAAAAACGCTGTCGGCAAAGCAGGCCCTATACTACGAAGCGCGAAATTCGAACTTCGTTTCATGCCGTTCCGCTTACGAGAGTGAGAGGGACCGCACGATCCGAACTTCGAACTTCGAATTTCGTAGTAACCCCATTGTTCCCTGCTCTGTCGATAAAATAGCAATCCGCACTGTCGGCAAAGCAGTGCTGGAGTGTACGGTAGATAGAGCAGTTACGTTTGAAAGTTAATATGGCGTGACTTCAAAATAATGCGATGTCAGTTGCATTTAATAGTAAATAGAAAGTATAATTAGATATAATTTAACAAAGAATTGGCATATAGAAAATAAACTTAAAAAGTCGTTTCTTTATTCACGGGTAAGTGTTTCAGTTAATAATATATTTTGTGTGTGAACTTAGATCAATTAGGTTAATTTATTTGCCGATTCTAATGAATGAACAATTATCATTCTTACATGCATAGTCCAATTAGTTTTAACATAGTCTTTAAGTTAGAATCTGTTGGCTAATTATGCAAGCATTTAAAGCGTCACTTTACAAAAAAATATAAAAGAAAAGAAAAGACAGCGGTATTTTTTTTGCTATTTGAATTTTGAACAGATGTCCATTGCTCGTATTGAGCATACGTTGTAAAAAAGTAATTTTGTACGTTTTGTTTTTTTCCTCGCATTCAAAGTGAAAAGTAGAGTGTTTAACGCGGGACTAAACTACCATAATGACAACTCGAATTATAGCCTCCCTCGCTATCGCTCGGGTGGCTAAATATCTCGTGTCATTATGGCTTGTTTTAGTCCCTTGTTGAACAATCTACTATTAGTTCTTTAAGTTATTGCAATAAGGTTCATATCGATGTATAAGTGCCTTTTTCATTTCCACATTTCGAAGTTTCACTTCTTCCGTGCGGAGGAACTGCACGCACGATTTTTTTTACTTAAAACTCTCTAGTGATTGACTCCTATCATGTCTCCTCTGATGGAAAGTGCAAATAAGGCCAAAGATGTATCTTACCGGTTTCATCATCATCATTTCAGGCGAAATACGTCCACTTGACTGCTGAATATAGGTCTCCCCCAAGGCTCGCCAAACAGATCGGTCCCGTGCCATCCGCGTCCAACGCAATCCCGCAACCTTAACCAGGTCGTCGCTCCCTACGTACACTGCGTCTTCAGGTCCTTGCACGCCACTCGAGAAATTTTTTGCTCCATCGGCCATTCGTTCTACGAGCGATGTGCCCTGCCCACTGCCACTTGAGTCTGGCGATTCTTCGAGCTTTGAGCGTAACTTTAGTTCTTGCGTGGATTTCATATGTTCTAATGCGACATGGGCATGTCCTAAAACTGCGGCCAATAATACCAGAGGACGGGCAGCAGCGTCCTCGATATCTTTCGGTATCCCACTGCTTTCGCCGACTCGCCTGCCAAGCGTAGCGACTATGGCAATAACCCCCTAATGGCTAGTTGAAGAGCCCTAGGTTGTATATAATATCTGGAAATAGAGACGATGGGACCTAATTACATTCCTAAGCAGTTCGTATCAGGAATGATGAAACGAACCGCTTCGTGCGGGCAAAAAATGTGAAAATGGTGTATTTCTTTTGCCGCTAAAAGTCAAAGTCAATTTTTTTTTATTATTATAGGGAAGCAAACGAGCAAGCGGGTCATCTGATGTAAATCACCACCGCCCATAAATATCAACAACTCAAAGAGATAAAATATGCTTATTCACTTTAATACTCGTATAACAAGTACTATTAGAAAACACTAAACAAGCACTATTATTATTGTAGACGACCGGATAGCCTAGTTGTTAGGGAACCTGACTACGAAGCTTGAGGTCCCGGGTTCGACTCCCGGTCGGGGCAGACATATTGTGTGAATAATACGAATGTTTATGCTCGAGTCTTGGGTGTTTAATATGTATATAAGTATGTATATATCGACGGTGGAAAGCATAAACGCTGTAACCCACAATGTATAAACTTTACACCAGAGCCAAAAAACTTTTTAAAATTTACTAAAAAAATCAGAACTCATGATCCTTTTTGAGTAAAGTAACAATTCTTTGGGAAATTATGTATATTTGGCTGGGCTATTAACCGCTTAGTAAAAATCTTGTCTAAAGTAGTCTGCAAAGAAGTTTTGGTGGGTTACAGCATTTGATTTTTTTTTTTCACTCCGCGAAAACGCTGTAACGTCAATATACTAATGTATGAAATAGAAGAAAGTGATTTTTTTTGGGAAAGCATAAATGTCGTAATTTGACAATTTACAATATTTTTAAACATACAAAGTGTTGTAAGCTTGTTTAGGTTCGTAAAATGAAAAATTAAATTGAAGTAACAGCTTACATCAATCCAATCCATGAAAAATAAATTAGCGTATTCAGCAACTGATAAAAATATTAAGGGACTTTAAAATGTCAAACAATTATTTTATTTAGAATTATTTTTATTAATCATAAAAACCGGCCAAGTGCGAGTCGGACTCGCGCACGAAGGGTTCCGTGCTCTATAAAAACGCCAAAAAAATCATGTCTGCTGTATGGGAGCTCCCTTAAATATTTATTTTATTCTGTTCTTTAGCATTTGTTGTTATAGCGGCAACAGAAATATATCAACCTAGCTCAGAGGGAAAATCTTTATTTAACATCATTTGAATCTCATCCTCTTCCTCTAAAAAATCAAGATAGCTTTTGTTGACAGCTGCTTTTCACTTCGATTTCCTTTTACTTCTTTAAAATTCCCATTGTAATCGTTTTTAGCTAAAATCAATCTTTCTATTATATAAAAATCTCGTGTCACGGTGTTTGCTATCGAACTCCTCAGAAATGGCTTCACCGATATTTATGAAATTTTTTCTCTGTATTTGGTAGGTCTGAGAATAGGTCTTAGGCTATTTTTTATACCCCTATTCTTCGCACGACGACGACGACGACGGTGTCGCGGGAAACAGCTAGTTATAATATAAAATGTAGTAAAACGTCAAAGCATAATAATAATTATTAAATAATTTTGTAACTACTGCTATTAACTTAATACAATGAAATCAACTTCTTCAGGCAACAGTTCGATTCCATCTCCAATAAAATTATGATGAACTACTGTTTGATCTTGAGCTGATATGTTTCTATCATTCTCTTCCTTAAATTTTTTTATCGCTCTTCGACTGTAAACCTTTACACATACCTCTTTTTCATCGTCACTATCAATTTCTGGCTTTAAAATCGGCTCAAAATCAGACTTTACACTGCTACCAACTTTGCTGTCTAAAAAAAAAGAGTAAAGAGTAAGTAAGAATGAAAGATAAAGCTTATAAAATTGAGATTATAAACAACCGTAAGATATGTGAGGATCCTTTTTTTGTCCATCAACAGCTTATATTGTTAGTAAAATCAAGCTTTCTCTTCGATTTTAGTTTTTTCTTTTTTTGACGACCGGATAGCCTAGTTGTTAGAGAACCTGACTACGAAGCTTGAGGTCCCGGGTTCGATTCCCGGTCGGGGCAGACATTTGTGTGAATAATACGAATGTTAATGCTCGAGTCTTGGGTGTTTAATATGTATTTAAGTATGTATTTATCTATATAAGTAAGTTTATCCGTTGTCTAGTACCCATAGTACAAGCTTTGCTTAGTTTGGGACTAGGTCAATTGGTGTGAATATTGATGATGTTCGTGATATTTATTTATTTTATTTATTTATTTAATTTCAGGAGTAACTTCGATAAAGTACGGATCTTAATCACTTATTCTTCTTGACTCTTTCTTTGAACTGCCGAGATCGCTCAAAGTAGAATCAATTTCCAAAACCTTGGATTCTTTAAGGCTTGTGTCTATCAAAGGATACTTTGTAGAGATTGGTCCGTAGAGTTTATTGTATTTTCTGAATTATCAGTATAATTTGAACTAATAGTGGCGAGATTTTGTCAAGTATTAGTTTTGTATCACCCAAAAAGTGATCTGGCTTTCTGAAAATTGGAGTGATATTCTCGGCATCCTATTATCTCGCCTCATTCTCGTCTTATTCTGTATTCGTCACTCAATCTTTATTCGTCTTATTCGCTAACCGTCATTATCTTATTTAGTCAAAATCTGTACTTAACTTGTCTCTCTCTTAATAAGTCTTATTCGTTTTTCGTCACGGTTTTCCTAGGGCTCATTCGTCGTTTTTCCCTTTCGTTTTTTGTCTCATTTATTTAAGAACATTTATTTACCAGCACCGAACGTATCGAAAAAATTTTGGCCAATAAGTACATGAGACGAAAACGAAAGGAAAGAACGACGAATGAGTCCAAGGAAAACCGTGACGAAAAACGAATAAGACGTATTAAGAGATAGACAAGTTTCAGAATTTGACCAAAAAAGATAGTGACAGAAAGCGAACAAGACGCGGGTATGCTTTGAAGTCACAGTCTCTTAGTTACATACTTAAAAAAATGATGTAAACTTATTGCTAACAATATTATCATAAATTTTCAAATGCTGTAACGTCATGATTCTTATCTTAAAACTTTGATAGAAAGCTATAACCCTAAGTAACTACTTATTTTGATTACGAGTGAATGCTTTAACACTCACCTGCAATATATTCTTGATCAGCTTAAATGCTGTAACCCACGTAATTATATTATTTTTCATTCCGCGTAAACGCTGTAAGTGACATCGGGCGGCTGAATATTGTTCCGCGTGTATGAAGTAAGATAAAGAACTCTATTTTCTTTGTTTTTTATGTCGGTTACAGCATTTTATGTATCATAAACAGCCAAAAATCATAAAAATTACTACGCTGTCCAGAAACTTCTAATTGTCGTAGAGCAACGTGGGTCACAGCATTCGACGCAGAAAAAAAAACTGAATCTAAATATGCAATAAAAAATTTTTGGTCAAGGTGTGGGTTACAGCGTTTATGCTTTCCACCGTCGATATATATATATATATATATATATATATATATATATATATATCTATATAAATATGTTTATCCGTTGACTAGTACCCGTAGTACAAGCTTTGCTTAGTTTGGGACTAGGTCATTTGGTGTGAATTGTCCCGTGATATTTATTTATTTTATTTATTGAATATCTATTAATCTACCACCGGTTCCGAAAAATCCGGTTGAGACGAATCCCGACAGAAACTCAACACGATTTAAGGTTATTCACAGCGTAAGAAACAATTGTTGTCTAAAGTTAAAGATAAAGTTAGCGACTCCGAGCGACGACCGAATAGCCAAGTGGTTAGAGAACCTGACTACGAAACTTGAGGTCCCGGGTTCGATTCCCGGTCGGAGCAGATGTTTGTGTGAATAACACGAATCATTGTGGTAGAGCCTTGAATGTTTAATATGTATTTAAGTATGTATCTATCCTATATTAAGTATATTTATCCGTTGCCCAGTACCCATAACACAAGCTTTACTTAGCTTACTTTGGGACTAGGTCAATTGGTGTGAATTGTCCTGTGATATTTATTATTATTATTAATTTGTGTTTAATTTGTGTTTTTATTCAATGACAGATATAAAGCTTTACCACTTTAAATTTTACGCGGACGAAGTCGCGGTCACAAGCTAGTGAATATAGAACAACACTAAAAAAGTTACGCAAATCAACCGATCGCTTTTCAGCCACATTAACCCAATTATAACTTTACATTGGGATGAAAATAAAATGCGCGAAACTCCTAAACGGTCCCTCGAAGCGATTTTATTGAAGTTTCATTTCAATTTGTTTTTAACTTGTGTGCTGAGTCACGTTCGGCCATTATTAAAAAACAGCTCACGTAGAATTAAACAGAAATAAATTACTCCTCCCCCCTCAAATTCGCGAGACTTCAAAGTATTGTGATTGCGTAATGAAATTTTGACGGGATATAATTTTTTGGCTGTTCTTTCTTTGTTTGTTAATGTGGAACAAGCTCTGAGTTTGGTAAAACTTCCACAAGGAAAAGATTTTTTATGGCACTAGATGGTTTTGCTTTATTTTTAGCGAGCGTGCTACTCAAAAACCTCTCATTTGGCTGTGGGTTTTTTAAAATGTATACCTATTTAAATAAAAAAACGGTTTGTAAATTGGATTCAAGTGCTGAAAGTTCCGTAAAAAAAGGCGTATTAAAATAAATTTGTACATTATTTTCCGTACTACTATGAAAAAAAATGTGGATCAGTGATTTTCAGATTTCGTCGTGAGATCTTCGTGCCGAATTTTGCAACTCTTTGTCAAGGAGAAGTATTCTACCCGTTTTGGTTCTAAAGGTTTAGTCTAAAAATACACTTTCAAGTTCAAAAAAATCATATTTATTCTTACAGTTGCAGAAGAAAAACCTTTAGCGTCTATTAAGAATTTTAATTTAACATTTTCAACGGCTTTCTAAGAAAAAGTGTCTTGTTGATTTAAAGTCCTTTGCGTTTTTAAACGTCCAAGTCATCCCGCCATTTCCTTTCTGTGGTCTACCTCATCGCTGGCCGCTCTCTGGCATCCACCATGTGACTGTGTGAATCCACCTTTGTTATTATACTTATTTTTCCTTTTGTCAATTTTTCAAAAAATAATAATAAGGCCCGTTATTTTAGAGATTCAATTGTCTGCGTACCAAATTTTATCTTAAACTGACCAATGAAATAAAACAATTACTTTGCTCACCCGCGACCTTACAATAGTTACGTTTATGCAAGAAATGTGTGTTCATGCAGTTCCTCCACCTCCACACTGTACGAACACACACAAATCACATGAGCTCTGGTTGAGTTCGAAACTCGTCAGTGTAGCTTGGTGGGGGTGATAGTTGTGTTTATGTGATTTGTGTGTGTTCGTACAGTGTGGAGGTGGAGGAACTGCATGAACACACATTTCTTGCATAAACGTAACTATTGTAAGGTCGCGGGTGAGCAAAGTAATTGTTTTAGTTCATTAATATGGACCTCCGCAAAGTAATGCCTGATTCAATAAATTATTTAAACTGACCAACCATTTCAGCGCAAAGGAGTAACAAATGCGCACACATACGAACACACGCACAAACTATATAATATCAGCATGTCCGATATATTGATACACCAATCTTACTCTAACCCCTTTATCGCAAATCGGTTAACCTATAAAGCCGCTTATAATAAATAAACACGTGCTAAAGGGGAGAAGGGGGCACATTACATCTTTTACTTCCAGCTCACCGCCTTTTATTCCATAATTCTCTTTTCAAAACGACCCTGCGTGTCCTCCCCTACTCCCTCATTTAGGCTCGGCTTATATGGCGAAATTTATTACACAATAATAATATTATATGACTAAATTACTATGACGTACCTACGAAAAACGTCGGTGGGTCGTTCTGGAATGAAATATGGAAAATAATAGCGTATTTTTTGTGACCTTATTTATTTGAACGTGTTGTAGTATATATGAGTTAAATTGTTGTAATTCCAAAAATATAAATATCATGAAAGGGTAATAAATGGGCAAGTACTCTGAACAGCAGAAACCCATGTTCTTTATGAATAAAAAAATGTGTGTGCAAAATTTCAAGTTTTTAGTTTAATTCTATTTGTTTAGGCTTCGTGATATACCTGGTCTATCAGTAATTTAGTCACGTTACTTTTTGTTTGTAAAAAATACTTATTAGGGTACAAAAACCACGTACGTACCTAATCGAAATATTAATTTAGGCTTTTTTCATTTTTATTTTTTATTTGACGCTTTCATTTCATTATAGTTTTTTTTTCTATTTTTATGTTAATTAGGTATTTAATAATTGAATTGTATAGTAAAATTAATATTAATAACAACACGAATCAATCAAAAACCTACCCCGTTTAAAAAATTTTAAACACTTCATAGATTAAAGCGTTATACTTTCCGGGGTCTTAAGTTAAAATTTCAAGAGTTAAATTTCATGAAATATAACTGAAATGCACTAAAATAAAAAATATTATTTTTTGATTTCCGCTTTCCTTTTCGTGACCGCGTACGTAATCGCGACTTTTAGCCGTTGCAATACAAACGTCCAATGTAATAACGCATGCATGCCTGGTTTTCACTATATATAATTTTAATCTGCCGTCATGTCTGCCAACCTTGCGTACGTGCCGCACATTCAGCACTTCCGGTACGGCCCGCATCCGGTTCCTTGCTCAGGTGTGGGCATTGTTACGGCGACCATTTGATTATGACGCCATATTTGATGACAAGTAAAAAATATTTTAGTGTGGGCCGTTATTTCCCCAATGTCCTCTTTTCGATTGAGGTCGCGAAGTTTTGAAAACAATTGCTGATCAAATAATTAGTCGAATATAGTGATGATTTAGTCGTGATTTTTGTGTCGATGAAGACAAAGGGAAAGGTATTCAAGTATGTAAGTTTTAATGTATTATCGACCATGCAAAAACTGTTAACGGCGTTGCCCGTTTTTGATGTTTATTATTTATTGGATAGAGTAAGTAAAAGAGTTTCAGTTTTTCCTTCAAGATAAGTAAGACTGCAAACTTGTTTCTTGACAGTGCTGGTGGCGGTTGGTTCTACGAATAATGTTCCATCCCATCTGCCAGTTAACTCTGGCAACTCTCTGAGCTATGTCAGTAATTTCTGACAACAACTCATCAACTATTGATAAGTATTTAAATTTGGCATGCACTGGTTTAAAAAAAACTGCTGGTATAAAGCCGTAGTACACAACTATGCAAAAATTAAATGGCGTGTGTTGGAAGTTCTTAATCCGAACAGGGCCCACGTGGGCATTACTCCTGAGCCCTCTAGCTTTGAGAGCAAGCCTGTGTCCTACAGTGGGACGTATATAGGCTGAATATAATGATGATTAGTGCAAAATTGGGCTGTTTTTTTTTTACTTTTGGTTCCTCCATCCACTCCCACCAGAAATGATAAAGTCACCGACATAGCTCGAAGAATCGCCAGACTCAAGTGGCAGTGGGCAGGACACATCGCTCGTAGAACTGATAGCCGACAAGGCCAAAAGATTCTCGAATGGCGTCCATAGACCGGAAGACACAGTGTAGGTAGGCCTCTACAAAGATGGAGTAACGACCTGGTTAAGGTTGCGGTAATGTGTTTGGATACGGATGACGTAGGATCGGTCTGTTTAGTGCACCTTGTGGAGCCCTATGCTCAGCAGACGTCTTTCGGCTGAAATGATGATCATAAAACTACCGTGAGGCTCACTCATATCAATAAATGCAGTGTGCACGTTTGGCAGCCGCCGCAACGCGTAGCTCTGTGTTAACTACGACGCAAGGCGACAGCGGTGAAGGCAAGGGGAGGAGGCGTGTCGCAAGACAGATCGGACATACCACAATACGAGACGCGAGCATCACTATTTTAATTAATTGTACCGTATTTGGAAAAAATTCAGAGTATCAAAAATCTGCATCCTTTTCTTTGTTTATCCCAAACACTCTAAAATGAAGGGCTATGGATTGGCCCAAAGCTAAACTCGATCATAGATGTGAGTTATCCGTATTTTTTCACTATTATGATGATGATAATCTTAACACTCGCGCTTAATCTAAACATAATAATACAGCATGTCCACCCCGTAACGTTCCGTGTGTGATCGTCGCGTGACCGAATTGATTATTACTCAAACAGTAAGGCGATTAACGACCTTTTTAGTTTAAGTGGTTTTTGTTTTATACCTTCGAAGCTATTCAGTTGTTAATCATTTAAGGTGACAATAAACGGTTGGGAGGTTTCCGTGGCATGGAAATAGGATTATTCATAGTTATGAGCTTGGTGGTATGCTCGGATTACTTTATTTACCCTGTTTGTTTGGGTCAAATCTTAGAAGTCGAATTTAACCCACTTCAAACTGTCAGATTGACTTAAAATTTGGTATAGTTGTGCAGGTCGAATGACAATGCAAGTATAGTCAACAAAAAAATAATGAATTAAAAAATCAAAAACCCGCCTGCAGAATAACTTGTATATATTTTTGTAATGTCTTTTAAAATCCCTTTATTTTGATACCCTACTCGATATGTTTGAATAAAAAAATTTTTTTGAAGACTCACAATTTGGCGCCAAAAATCCGCCGTTTAATTTTTCAAGATTTTCATGTATCCAGTGTTACTCGCGTTATCAAGACAAATCCAATGACGTTTCATTTATCAAAATCGGTTCAGCCGTTGTGTAGTTACGAGAGGACATAGGAATGGACATACATACATACTTACATACATACATACATACGGGTCAAACACAGTCATAACCCTTCCTTCTTCGCAGTCGGGTAAAAAGTACGTTCGGTAAAAATCTTGCGCTTTTTTTTACACAATATAGGCTTGCGTTTGACCACAAACACACATGATGGAAAGCGAAGACGAGGCCTACAATGCAGCACGGTTGCCTAGTAAATGTTCATTTACCCTAGACTTAAATTTAGGGGAATAAGCAGGAAAAAGGCAGTTGAGTGCTGTTTTGCGTGCGGCTCCAAGCAGTGCAAACCGTACAGCAAATAAAGGGTCTGTAACCGGTACGCGCGCGGTGCACAACTGCTCAGACCTTTCCTCTAGAATGGCTTTTAAAATGTTCTAACAACACCTTATTACTTAAGTTTATATTGTTCTTGCAATGTTTTTTCTTGGATCAATTTTGCCAGTCGATTGTCGCCCACTTCTAGTAATCGGGTTGACTTTAAATTTTGTGAAGAATGTAGTTTGAAAGACGATGTAAGCACCGTAAGCTAAAAAATTGTATTAAAAACTAGCTTTTTCTCACAGTCAATCTCAGTTTATACGTCCCACATGGGGCCCAGTGCGGATAGGGAACTTTACACACACCATTGAGTTTCTACTCAGGTGTGTACAACTTTTTTCACAATATTTTTTCTTCATTGTAAAGCTCATGGTAAATTTGGAACGTAATTTTGCACATAAATTCCGAAAAAATTCAGAAAAGTGAGCTTATAGCTCTAACCCACGACTGACGATGGTTACATTGTTTGTTAACCAAGTTTTAGCTCTCGCAATCAAATCAAAACCTATAGAATACTGTCCATTGAACTAGAATAATGAAATTTGATAAAAAAGCACCAAATTTGATAAAAAAATGCCCCCACTTAAAAAAAAAAACTCAAACTCATTTATTGTTATTATAGGTACATATACATGTTATTGTCACAATCAGAACTGCTATAATCTGCCGGTCAGGCGTACAATAATTAATTTTCTTATGAACTACTCAGTTAAATGGGATTATAATTATTATTAGAAATCACCTTTAAAATTAGCATTTCACCTTTAGGAAATAATTTACAACATAAAATATTTCATTTTTAAGTGTTTTAACAGAGATGTTTTAAATTGAGCTGTCAAGTCAATCTGATCACTGCAAGAGTGTGTAATTCGACTTGCAAAATTTGAAAAAATTTCATCATTGTCATCTAGTCTATATACGTTTCACTGGCACAGGCCTTCACTCAGAATCGGACTTGTGTCGTAGTTCTAACGGGAGCCCAGTGCTGATTGGAAACTTCACTCACAACATTGGATTACTCTACAGGTATGATGTTAAAATAAATGATGAATAATATTACATGCAAAGAATACAAAAACAAAAGAATTAAGAATATAACTGAGCAATCAGCACGAGTTTGAATAAAAAAGGCCTGAAGCCCTGAAATTAGTTTCACAACTCGTAACTGCGTTCCAGCCAGCCAGGGACATTGTTCACAAAAAACACAGACCAACTAATCATATTTCTCTTGCCGAGGAACTTTCAAGAAACAAAACAGCACTGGAAAAACTAACGCTATATTTTGTCCAAAGTACAGCTTTGTAATTCTCACTCGGCGAAACAAATGAAATTCACTAAGTTTATATATATTTGTATATGCAGTAAGTATAGTCCAGAAGAAATTTAAAAAAGTCTTTTTACGGTTGTGGAACTTTTACAGGTCTCTCATAATAAAACAAAGGTTGTTTGGGGGTCATCATCAGCCATCAACCCAGCCTATATATGTCCCACTGAAAGACACAGGGGTCTTCTCAGAACGAGAGGGCTTGGGCATTAGTTTCCACTTGGGTCCAGTGCGAATTGGCAACTTCACTTACACCTTATTATTACAAGTTCGCGTTTTTGCATGTATCTCAAAGCTTGTCATTTGTATTACTTTTATACAATAAAGGGTTCACATACAGTTTACCGATGAGCAACGTCACTAAAATATATGAAAACACAAAAACCGTTTGCGTAGCCAGGAGAGGCAAAAAGCGGCGACATCAGTCCTGGAAAAAAATACAAGCTAAATGAACTGAAAGAATTACTTTGCTTACCCGCGTCTTATGATAGTTACGCTTATGCAAGATATGTGATCTGTGTGTTTGTGTAGTTCCTCCACCTCCACACCGTACGAACACACACAATTCACACAAACCCAACTATCACCACCACCAAACTACACTGACGCCTTTCGAACTCAGCCAGAGCTCATCTTCAGAGTACCGTTCACTCTGAGCAGAGTGAACATAACATCTGGTAGCACTACCAGGTGTTATACATGTGGTGATAGTTGGGTTTGTGTGATTTGTGTGTTCGTACGGTGTGGAGGTGGAGGAAGTGCATGAACACACATTTCTTACATAAGCGTAACTATCGTAAGGTCGCGGGTGAGCAAAGTAATGGTTCATTGATTATGGAGCTCCGCAAATTAACGCGCCTGATTTAATAAATGATTTAAAATACAAGCTGTAAAATTTATATTTTTTCTTATTGTTAGTTATATAAACAGTCAGGAGCAGACGCTTGTTTCCATAAAAGACAGGAGAAAACATATCCAAGAAAACTTTCCTTAACAAAAACCTTGTTTTTAAAAGTTCCCAAGCAAGTAGTTGGGCACTTTTGCTTTGTGAGTTTTCCCTTTGCGGTGTTTCGCGCAAAAATCTTGTTAATTAAAGATGAACAGATTTCAATGGCATTGTGTTATACAATAACCATAACAATACACGAATGGAAACTTTGTTTAAAGCTAAACAACTTCACTTACAAATAAACGTGAAACATTGAAAACCTTAAAACAATTAACTCGTGGTTCTGCAAGCTCCATAGCTGTTAGAGAGTTCGAGAGTTTTTCAAAATGGCTAAAATATGATATTTTTACGTCACTCAAGAAGAAGTCGAAGTAGCCTAGGTGTTTGACCTACGGCCTTTCAAGTGAAGGTCGTGGGTTCCAGGCAGGGCTCCGACTTTTTCGGAATTTACGTGCGATATTGCATCTCCGGGAACAAATGTCTTCAGCCTAGCCGATCTGTGGATTTTATGCCTTTGTTCATTTTTATATTTTTATTATTATTATACTATGTATTATTGTATGTATTATTGTACAGCTGCACACTGCGTTTCTGTTGTTTTGCTTTGCAATGCAATTGCTCTCTCTATCTCTAAAATTTACGTTAGGATACTTTTATGTTTTGTGATTGTCTGCACGGATTCACTGAAAATCAGTGTCGTTGCACTTAACAATGTATCGACAAATGCTGAGTGAAATCCTTTTTTGGAATCACCTCAACAATAAATTTACTGTGCCTACTTTTCTTAGATTTAAGCTAAACATTGTATAATATTGTTGCGTTGTATTTCAAAATAAATCATTCATTCATACATTCAAATTTACCATGAGCTTTACGGTGAAGAAAAACATTGCGAGGAAACCTGTATGAACCTGCAAAGAAATTCAATGGTGTGTGTGAAATTTCTAATCCGCACTGGGCCCGCGTGGGAACTACAACCCTGTGATTCTGAGAGAAGGCCTGTGCCCTGCAGTGGGACGTATATAGGCTGGGATGATGATGATGATTAAGACTGGAACGGTAAACAATTAAACAATACCTCAACCACCGTGAGGCTAAAAACTTAGCAAAAAGAAAGCAAACCTATTAAGCCAAGCTTGATTAACTGGATTTACGAAGTAAAACCGAGATTCATCGTTTTATTACCAACTTTATTTGGTATGTAAATCTGTTTAGGTCCAATGAAACACCTTGTACATTTTAAGTTTGACAATAGAAGTAATTTCAGGTATATTGGGCTCAGTGATTTGGCATAAAGTTCGCGGCAGGGGCCACAGTGAGAGTAAGTAGCGGATAATATTGTTTCCTACTCCCACGTGGTAAAATTTTAGCCTTATAAACTACGCCTACGTTGGAATCTTTGTTGACTCATCTTGCCAAATCGTGTTGTCAGTCGTGTAGATGGAAACGTTGGAAGGGTTAGACCAAAAAGGATATTCCGTGATTAGATTGGCGATGTCTTGAAGAAAGGTCTGGTCAATTAATACCCAAAACTGGCGAGCATTGTATGAAAAGATTAATCAGTGTTTTGGAAGCGGAAGATGTACCTGTATTCATCATCATCATCATTTGAGCCTAAAGACGTCCACTGCTGAATATAGGCCTCCCTCAAGGCTCGCCAAACAGATCGGCCCTGCGCCATCCGCATCCAATGCGTTCCCGCTACCTTCACCAGGTCGTCGATCCATCTTGTTGGAGGCCTACCAACACTGCGTCTTCCGGTCCGCGGACGCCACTAGAGAACCTTTCGGCCCCATCGGCCGTCAGTTCTACGAGCGATGTGCCCTGCCCACTGCCACTTAAGTCTAGCGATTCTTTGAGCTATGTCCGTGACTTTAGTTCTTGCGCGGATCTCATCATTTCTAATGCGATCCCGCAGAGAAACTCCGAGCATAGCCCTCTCCATCGCACTCTGAGTCCACGGCCAACGGCCACGTCTCAGTGCCATAAGTCATCACTGGCAACACACACTGGTCAAAGATTTACCTACCTGTACCTACCTCTACCTGTACCTGTATTATGTCAGGATTTTAGCCAGATGAAAATAAATAGTGTCTGTCTAGCCCTTTGCTGGAAAGGAGGCTTGACTGTATGTATGTCACTTCACAAACAGCGTGTGGAAAATACAAGAAGTTCAAAGATGAATTCGGAATATTTCGACACAATGCTTGGGCAAGTTTGACTGAATATCCATGCAAAAGTTTGTCAGGAATTTTCAGTTGAAGTCGACGAATTTTTCAATTGGTCGATGTTCAGAGTGAGCTGCATCAAAGGCGTTGCGTGATTTTTGAATCGAAAATTCCAATGAATAACCCTTACACGGGTGTTGAGAATCGGTTTAACACACGCAAGGGATGAGGTGAGTGGTATACGACACGGCTACGTCACGATCGTCATTCCGACCTGCAGCAACCACTTGCCTGAATATCAGTCTACTGAGATTTGTTGAATAATTAAACAGCGATTAAAACCAGGCTTTTTTATATTTTATGATTTTTCGCTGAGATATTCCGAAATGATTTTATAACACGCATAGAAACTGGTGACTGATAGGACCAAAAGGTTCTCGAATGACCTCTACACGGACAGAAAGACGCAGTGCAGGTAGGTGTCTAACAAGATGAAGTGATGAAGTGGTTATGGTTGCCCAAACGCTTTGGATGCGGATGGGCAGGACCGGTCTGTTTGGTGAACCTTGGGTGAAGCCTATGTTCAGCAGTGGACGTCTTTGAGCAGAAACGATGGAGATGATGTCAGGATAGGTATAGACAAATTCAACAATAATCCAAAGCAGCAATCGTACTGAAAACTATTTAAAAATTCAAGGTTCGGCTTGGCCCCGTTACCTTCCAGTCAGGTCTGTGTTTCTGTATTCTAACAAAATATATTGTACAAGTTTGACTTTGCTTCAAATGTCTATTCAAAAATGTCTAGCAGCTCTCGTATTAACTATTTAAATTTACCGTAACAACTTAGTCATCTTTTCAACATATAACATCTAAAGTTTTCCAGGTTACTATATCGATCGTGGTTTTGATTGGCACACACGCAGTAGTTTATCGGGCGGCTGTCTAAAGCGTAGCGTCTATAAATTATTACTCCGCAACACCCTTACGTAGTTCTATAATAGGTTAGCAATGACTGTTATAAATGGACAAGGTTGCCTGTGTGGGTTGTTTAAGGTGTAGGCGCTTCATACTGAATAACGAATGTGACCAACGCAAGTTGCGATGAAGAATTGATGCAAGATTTTGATAGTTTGGTCTCAAATTTTATGTCTGAATTTGTGACGATGAGGTCTTGCATGTAGTCCCATAGCCGGGCTTGTAGTATGCTGTCTAATCTGTCTATGTGTCACGGTCGAACTGCCTCACGATGATCTCCTCCACAGAAAAGGCCACGAATATATTGCAAATGCAATTTTGCACAAAAATTCTCAAAATGTTAACCCACAATCTTTGCCTTGAGAGTCCTTTTTTTGTTTCTGTACCCAAAGGGTAAAAACGGGACCCTATTACTGAGACTTCGCTGTCCGTCCGTCTGTCCATCTGTCACCAGGCTGTATCTAATGAACCTTGATAGCTAGACAGTTGAAATTTTCACAGATGTATTTTGGTTGCCGTATAATAAAAAATACTAAAAAACAGAATAAAATAAATATTTAAGGAGGCTCCCATACAACAAACGTGATTTTTTTCCGCGATTTTGCTCGATATTGATGACGGCAACAGGTAAAAATATTTTCAACAGCTTTTTTTTAAAGTGTGACAAAATACCAAGGTGGACAGCATGAGTCAGGTGCCACTGTGCTCCGCCCCGAAGCCGCAAGGGCACCCATAAACTTTGATTAGCCCAGCGCCGCCTCTTCACATTAGAATGCTCGAATCGCGGCCGCCCGTAATTGAATTCTCTAGGTCATTGCGCAGGATTCCGTGTTATTTTTTTAAAATTTATGCATTACTTCTCCCCGGGATTCCCTTTGTCTTCAGCAATTTTATATTACCTGCTTGTAATAGAAGTTTTACGAGCGCGTGTATCACGGTGCAAAATTGAGTTCTGTAATTGTTGCTTCCTTTTGGTACAAGTGCTGGATTTTTTATTTCAGCGCGCTGTTTTTATATGCATTTTATGTTTTTGCAGGGCACGCAGCGGTCTCGTTCTCCGAATATTAAACAAGACACGGAAATATGATATAGAGCGAGTTAAATTTATCTCATCGTTTTAGTCCTAACAACAGGAGTGTGACCTACTTCTAACTTTACGTGAGTTGTTAAAATTGAATTTCCTTCAGTTGTAATTTTACGGAAAGGATTATTGTATTTTAAAATCATTGTGAATTGCTGAGGTGTAACTGTTATTTATGCCACTCAAGCTGATTTGCTGCAACTAAGGAAATATGGAAGAAATAATGGAGAAGAAAGGTAGCCTATCTAGGGCATGTATTAAAACATGAGCATTATCATCTTCTCCAGACAATAATGATGGGCAAAATTGAGGGGAAAAGACGCGTCGGAAGAAGGAAGAAATCGTGGCTCCGAAACATCAGAGAGTGGACCGGTATCGCCAGTGTGGAGGAACTGTTTTCATCCTTATACTGTTTGTATAAGGAGAGATATGCGGAGATGACAGCCAACCTCCAGTAGTGAAGAGGCACCGCAAGAAGATGAAGAAGAAAATATAGTAATGAAAATTTATAAAGTAAACAAGAACTTTTTAAACCTAATTAAAACCATTATTAAAGAAAAAAAAGAAAGTAACCTATAACTAAACGTTCATCATATTAGCTAAAATACGTCTACTGCTGGACAAAAGCCTGCTCCAAAATTGTTCCGTGGATCCTGAGTCCTTTACGAGATAATCGGTCCATCTTGTAGGGGTCCTTCCCATGCGGCGACTTTCAGTTTACCTCCTGAGACCCAACGTCCTATTTTTAGAACGAACGGTAAAATGTAATCCTTCCAGCCCAAGTAAATGTTAAAATTCATCAAATAGCGCCCCAATGTCCCAAAATAAGAACACGCACTAATTTGCAATTACAATATTGTCTAAAATATATTAAAGTACATAATGATTTTGTAATAATTGAAGTCCTGGGCTACTACAAGTGCCTATAAATAGGACACTGGGTCGTTATTACAAACGCCCTAAAAAATAGTTTGGGCCTCAGGAGGTTAACGGAATATTAATTAAGTATTTCTACGTGCACCTTCATGGAAATTTCAGGTTTACATTTCTGGGAAGACTAAATGAGGACTGTATACGTATTACGCCGAAATCGGGATTAGGATGTTGGTAAACACGATTGGTATTAGTCATCTGCCTTGCCTACATACTATTGGGCTTCTACCACTCCTGCTGGCTCGTGCTGAGCTATCGCCTTCAAATAGATTAGTAGAAAAAAAGTGTCATATTATTGTGGTCGGTTCAAATTTTATTATACAATTTATTTTTAGTGTTTACCTATAAAGTTTCTATTTTTCTTATTTTTATCAATTTTAAATAGATTTTAGTTCAATTGGGCTGGGACCATGTTAATCACATAAAAGTACGAACGTTGAAAATAAAAAAATTGTAAAACGTCGATTGGCGCTCTCAAAATACCCTATATGCACTTACCAAACACCGCGACCTCAAAACCTCGTATTGCAAATCCCTAAACCACGGCGCAGCCATAAAGCGATATACCTTATCATACAGTAAGTCTGCATGCATGTCACGCCCAGCCCTTTATAAATAAGGCTGGTCGCTCTTATTGCGGCGCCTGCAATTCGTTTCACCTGTAATTTGATGTATGGCTTGTAAAAGAAAATAAAAGAACGGAGGCGTATTCTGCCAGATATTGGGTATTATTGCCGGTTTATATCTTTCATACGTGAGATTAAGGCTACGTAATGGATGTAGTGACTTTGCTTTGATGATTTTTAAGGTAAGGAAGGGTGACAAATGGTAATCTGTTAATGTCGCTACCCTATCCATCTGTCAGTCACATGGCTGTATCTTAAAATTAAAAATTTTAAAATTATTATTTATGGGCGGTGGTAATCATTTTGCACCAGATAAACCGCTTGCTCGTTTTCCTCCCTCTCATAATAAAAAAAACGACTCGTAAACGGTAATCGAACATGTGTTTTCTTTGATAAACAAGTTGCGGACAGAAGAGAAAACTCAATTATTATGTAAATATATGTATGTCTACGTAAGGTAAACGTCCCGAGTTCGACACTGACCCAATATAGGAACATGGCACCTTCAATCTTATGTCATAGTAAGAGAGGTGGCAGATAATTATGGGTGTCATCTACTGAGCGTTGAGGTGTGGAGCATTGGTACATTACCTTAGTTTGAACTATATTAATAGTAAATTGTTAAAGAAAATATTTCAAAAACCTTGGCACGAGTTGTCATTTTGGAAGTTGTCACTCAGTACTAAAGTATATTTGCGCATCGGAAAAAAATCAAATACTTACAAAATTGGATGGTAAGACGTTTGTTATTGTAAAAAAAAAGTTCATTTCTGCCCAAAATCTCCTTAAAAAGTAGTTGTCCCGTTCTAAAGTGACAAACAAATGGCCACGTTAGGTATGCATCGTGCACTCAATCAAATTAATTAAACTAATCCAGTTATTAAAGTTGCCAAACCAAGGACACGTATTCCCACTCGTGTAAGGATGTGTGCATGTCCATTGTGTGTCTAGGACAATCGGCCGAAAGTCAAACTTTCCTATTACAAACTTTGCAAAGCATTGGGCCGAAAGGGATTAAAGTTTTATCATAATCCTATGGGAACGCAAGCGTATTAAATGGCCTGTTCTCAGGATGGCTGTGGGGAACAGGATTGCTAGGATTCATTACAATCATTGTCCCAGCGTGTATATGTACAGTCGAGGAAACTGAATCACGTACCAGGGTGGAACCTTTTCGTAACCAATTTCGCTATGATTTGTTTGGCAGATGTATAGGATGTCAACATGACATTAGTAGCACAAAGGTTCCACCCTGGTACGTGATTCAGTTTCCTTGACTGTACGTCTCACTGCGCAGGCCTCATGTCAGAATGAAAGGCTTTTTTAGGCGCCAATGTACACTATTACTGACAATGAGACTCTGCTGTCTATATGTCTGTGTATCCGTCGGTGAGTCTGTCATAGGACTCTATCTCTTGAATCGTAATAGGTAAACACTTGAAATTTTCACCGTTATGTATTATTTTATTCATAAAATTACAAATTTTACATGTCAAAAAGTTAATTAATTATTTATATTTATGATTAGGCCGAAGCCAATTAAATAACAGTTCATTAAAATAATACCGACCGATGTATTACTGTGGCCGCTACAACAACAATACCTACTAAAAATACAATAAAGTTAAAAATTAAAGGGGGTCGTTTTCAGGTATATCTATAAAGAAAGAAATAAGTTTAACCAAATGATATACATATACTATTATCCATCATCATCTTCCTATGCTCGTCCACTGCTGGACATAGGCCTCTCCCATGGCACGCCACTGAGCACGATCCTCGGCCACTCTCATCCAGCTCTTGCCAGCCGCCTACAACACAATACAATTATTATAAGAACTTAAACTAAATTACAACTGTAATTAGAAATAAAAAGCAACTAATAACTAAACTAATTCTAAAATAATTTACAGAAGGTTTCCCCCCGCGGCATGGACCCAAAGATGCTGGCAGCATTTCCTAGTTGTAATAAAGCAATGCTGATACGTTGTTAATATAGATTTTTTTCACAGTCACGTATATTAGAGTGTCTTAGCTATCCTTAAACACAAATATTTTACTTCGCACCTTCCTACATGAGGTAATTGCAATTTGGACTTTTCCACGCCGTGACAGGGTGTGTAACTGTGTGCCAAATTCATGCCGTCAAGTAAGCATTGACGATATGATATGACACTTTTGGGCAAAACTGTAATTTGTCATTTCAAAACAGAGTTAATTTTCACTGTTAAGTTCCTGTTGGATCCTCTTTGAGCAAATATGAAGTGACATGTCATTATGCTTACTTTAAAGGGGTAATTTAAATTATGGCCTGAATAATAGAGTTCCCGGCTATAGTTTTTGAGTAGTTACGTATGTTAAGCGAAGCATTAATATTGTCGTCAGCAAAGGCAATTATAGTTTTTTTAACTCAAATATATAAAGGGATTCAAACCAAAATAATTTGATAACTTTGAATTTATTTTTTTATAATATGTGCTTGTTATCCATACTAAATATTCTAGCTTTCGAGTCAATTCGAACTACACTGGCTGGTTATTACAACCCAAGCTGTCTCATTCTTAGATAAGGCCCAGTAGTGCGACAATATAAGGTGCTAATAAATTAGGTACCAATATTTCCAGGGCGTAATTTACTAATCAAAAGAAGTCACTTTCTCACAGACAACTTTTCAAAATTAAAAAAAAAAAACCAAACTTTTCATACATAATATCCATCCAAACGGATTACTGCTTTAGTAATGGAAAATCGAGTTTTTTTTTTTCAAATTTTAAAAAGTTAGAATAAAATTGACTTGTTTTGATAAGTACATTAAGCCATAGAAAATATTGGTACCTAATTTGTTAGCAATAGGCTGAAGAGAGGAAGAGAAGAATCATAACTGTAAAATAATAAATAAGTAATCCCTACTCTCGTATAAATGCTATTTCAAGAACATATATAAAGCCAATTCAATATACCCGTGTGCGAAACAATAACGCCGGTACGCTGCTACTTACTAATGAAACTACGTGAATTGCAATTTCGTAGTGACTAAGCGTGTTGCTTAAATTATTAATACCTTTACCTTTGGCACTGGGAATATGTTATTGCGCTTCAAATGTTGCAGGCAACGTTTTTTATTAGCTTTGTTCGTTTCCAGATTTATTTTTTACGTGGGTGGTAGGATCTTAGTACCTACCTACAATCGTTCGGATCGCTAACAGGACAATTAAAATAAAAAGTGTACCTTTTTTTTTTAAATAAGGAAATCTTGGAGTTTCCTTTTCAAAAATCACTAGGAACTTATTCATTTCACAAAGTAAAACAGTGTCTTTATTTTTGAGTCAGTTTAGTTCTTCTTCTTCTTTTTAAATTTAACCAGCGATACGCTGAGCCGGGACCATGTTGTAACAGCATCAATATGTACCTATGTCTATGTTTGTACGTTTATTTTTAGCCTGTGTACGTGTAATTGTTGTTATCATCATCATCATCATTTTAGCCGACAGACGTCCAATGCTGAACATAGACCTCCCTCAAGGCTCGCCAAACACATCGGTCCCGTGCCATCTGCATCCAACTCGAACCCGCAAACATAAATGTTTTTCTTTCTTTCTTTCTATCTATGCTCTTGTCGGTGTAGTAATCGCTGCTCCATACGTTTTTCGGCACTGTTGCTTGTTATTTCTCATTACTCCATAGGTGAGGATAATATAGCGCGGTAGTATCTTCGTTTGCTTTCCGCACCGCAGTTCAGATACCGATGGTTCGCTCTCCGATGGCCGGACAGAACCCTTCCAGAATCTTTTTCTTCGGCTATCTGTCAGTACCAGAACCACTGCTACCTGGTACTAGGAGAACGTTATTTAATGGCGGCATTTCTTCGAAAATCGTCTTTGGACTTATGCGGCATTTTTTAAGCAAACCCAACCCACCACGTCCTGGTAATCTTGCCGCTGCTTTGGGGACTGCTTGTTCAGTATATTCGCAGCTAACAGCCATATCTGACGGCCGTTCACTGTCCACCACCTGTGTGTGACCCCGGAGGTATCGTGTAGCTCAGCCCCAGCTAGTTTCGTTACTTTTCTCATAATAATTCTTTTTATGGGAAATTAGAATATTTTTAAATCATCTAAATCAAAAGCGTTCTTGATTGTGAGTCATAAAACTCCAAAATTTCCTCGTTTGAAAGTAGTAAAGGGTACGCTTTTAATTTACAATTGCCAAACTACCCAACTACAATGTAATACTCTTAAATTTAACGGACGTCTCTGAGTACCGGTGAAACTCAATAGGGCGTACCGTATCTTGATCTTAAAGCAAACGTCTCAGGAACACGCCTCCAGAAACAAATAGCGGCGCAACATACCGGTAGGCCAATATATTTCTTTTATTAATTCCAACCCGTCCAAGGCCAGCATGATTCGATTGGAAACAGTGGATAAAGGTGGAAACCACCAATACCAACTTTGATTAGATTTGTTGCGGCCTTACTTCAGCCTGTCCATTAGAATACAGCTCAGGACAGCCATGTAATTGAATTTTTTCAGGTCATCGAACCGGGCTTTTTTTACGTTTCCAATTTCTACGGTTCGTTTTTTTTAAACGCTGTCTGAATGCATGACGTATGGCCCGTGAACGACTAGTGACTTTGCGTATATTGGAACACAATTTAACAGATTAGCCCGGTGATGTATTACTTTTTGTTTTGAGCTGGTAATATGGAGCGGAATGTAGCGTTATTGGTAGAGAATGTCTGGTTTGTGCTTCATGTTTTTGCAAGCTTTTAGTATTATTGTAATGATGGTATGTGTAAGTTGTCTTATATTTATTTATTTATTAATCATTGTCAAGTCATTTTATTGATTGTCGTTCAAATTTTATTGATTGGATTAGCTTGAAATTTGATACGCATACGTATAGTTTGGATAACAATTTAAGTCCAGTCTACAAAAAGCTCTTTTTAAAAAATAAATTTTTGGTATAAAATTTTACGATGAACAAGTTAGGTATCTACAATAGAGAAGGGTGAATAATAACGTCACGATGAAAAAATCACAGTGATCCGCCATCTAAAGGTATCACCGTGACACGTGACAGAGGAACAACATTACAAAATAACGTAAGTAGTTCCTTGAGTTCCTTCGTTCTTACGTATCTCTGTCACAGCGTTACTCACCTGTCGCTCACGCACGGAACGGTAACGGTTTGGTATCAAATAACGGTGCGCACTAACCGATAACATCACTGACTCGTAACGCAAAATGTGATTTAGTAACGTCTAGCGCTTTAGAGTGACAGTGACTAGCGTCTACTGAAACTTATATCGTTATTACCATTATGTGAGTATTGTGAGTGACCGTCGTGACCGATGTGACAAAGTCACGATTATTTTTCACTGTGATTTTTTTGTAACAGTAACGACAGTCACGGTGAAAGGAAAATAATGCTTTTAGCCACCTCTAATCTACTATCGCCTACATAGAACGAAAAAAATTTGCTTCAGTGAAATTAACTTCATTTGACCTATTGAGTGGCCCGTTGGCCTTAATCCCTCGCATGCGAGAAGTGAAAAACATCGTGCATTCTAGACTCAACTGCTTCAATAAATCCAATGATAGAAAAAAAAATTACAAAAAGAATGGCTTAAATTGGGCATGGACCCGTGTCTTACGCATACGAGGGGTTAAATTTAATAAAAATACATAGTTAAAAATACGGTGTTTAGACTTAAATGATCAAAACAGATGAAAAAAACTAAACCTAACTCTTGAAATATTATTATACAAATAAAAATAACTTAATCATTGTAAAAATCTATAATGTCCATAACATTTAAATAATCGTTTCTAATATAGGGTAATTCCAGGATAGATGCCCCAGTGGGATAGATGCCTCGATTTCAATTTCTACTAGTAGCAAGGCTATGGGACCAAAATTCCACTAAATAATAGCAAGCTCCCTCCCTGCAAACCTCTGGGCCGCTGCTATCATGAGCAAGAGCAAATGCGTTTAGTCCATAAGTGCCAAAACCTTCCGCAGCGAGATCTCGCAGAGCGTGAAAATTATATTCGTAAGTATTTGTTTTTGAATAACTTTAGACTGGCTTATAATTGCGCTTTTAACTAACTCATTTGGTTCCACTGAAATTTAGGCTGCATGGATTAGTATATTTAATAGTGATTTTATCATAACTTGATTTTTTACCGAAAAGGGCATCTATCCTCTGCGAAAAGTATAGTTGCCCCGTTTTCGATCGCTATAGATGCCCCTAAGGGCATCTATCCTCAACTTGTTTCAAAGAATTGCAGAGGGTCGAAATGTCTTGTAAATATGAGAGAAAACGGGGCGTAGTCCCGCGTAACGTCGCCTTGTCTGAAGAAAGCTTGCTAGCATAGCCTTCGAGGAAATGAATAAGGGAGAAAAAGGAGTCAATGAAGAAGCCTGAACATATGGAATACCGTCTATAACTCTAAGACGGCGTTTTGCCAAAAATGACGAAAAACAATTGACCCTGGCTAGGTAGTTATGTAATGTAGGTATATATTGATTGATATTTAGTGAAGTTTTTTCTGTATTTGCAAATAGAAGCAAAATCACATTTTATATGGAATTGATTGAGCTTTTATAATTTGTTTCAGTAAAACATCCAGTACTAGGATTCTAAAATGAGAAGAGGCTCGTGGCTCAAACTGATCAAACTAGGCGAATTTTCAATGAATATAAAAGACTGATAACTTTTATTTAACTTGTTTAATTTCAAAGGGCATCTATCCTCTGACGCATTTTTGCGACGAGTCGTCTATCCCCCACGATAGGCACCTATCCCATTTATAAGGGGTCTAAAAAAGTACGATTTACACAAAATCCATATGATTTATATTAAAACAAGTACAGTAAAATAATAGATTAAGGACCATAGTTATCATACGCATTGGACGCAATGCTGTAATTTGTTAAGTTTTTGAATTATAAAGCTATTTCAAAAAGTGGGGCATCTATCCTGGACTTACCCTACATTTATGTAAATTCGTAACGTGTATATTAATCTATCTAATCTAATACCTTTAAACGAGCAATTCTTGTATAACGATTTCGATGAAATTTGGTATGTGGGGGTTTTCGGGGATGAAAAATTGATCTAGCTTGGTCTTATCTCTGGGAAAACGCTTGGTACCGAGTTTCAGCCCGAGCGGAGCTCGGTCGCCCAGGTACTGATAATTAATAGCATAATATTGTGACCTACAAATTCGTTCGGTACCCTCGGTGCGCGAGTAGATAGGTACGATATTATTCGCACTTGGCCGATTATTTCTCTTCAACCAACTATCATGAAGCAGTAAAAGAACCATCATAAACATACACCTCTCCAAGCGTAATCCCTCCTAAGTCCGCGTAACTTGATAAAGGTGAAACTTTATTTTCATATAACGTACTAACAAGCACTTTATCCGAGCCATTTAATCTCCATAAAAAGTTATATAAAAAGACGTCCAAGTTCTAACGCTTTTACAAAGGGATTACTTTTCAAACGTACGGTGTGTAAGCGGCTTTGCCTACTGGAAGATTAGGCGAAATAAGAAAAAAATAAGTATGTGGAAAATGCTGTGTTCCACGCACACCGGTAATCGCGCTACATATTTTATTTCGTACTTTGTCGCCCTTTTTAAGCAGGGATCGCGCTATTATAAAAACAACATAACATATAAAAAATATATAAAATAAAATTTTAAACCAAAAACATATTTATCTTAGACCAAGTTAATCTACACGTGTTGATCACAGAAAAATTATATTGTAATTAAATATTTAACATATATTTCATACTAAATACAAACTGAAATATGGATGCACAAAAAAACCCAGAAAAAATACCAATGCTGGGAATCGAACCCAGGTCCTCGGCATTCCGTGCCGTGTGCTAATTAATACCCCTACACCATCACTGGTCAGGAGTCTAGATACGAATTTTTCATACACATTCACGAAGTTGAAAAATAAAAATACAAAAAGATACTTCATATCAAACTTGTTAAAAATTTAACATCAAACAATTAATTACAATGCTTAATAATTAAAATAAGTGTGTACAGACAACTCACGAGAGTTGTCAAATATTTCAACCCTTATACTAGGTAATAGCTGTGTCTTGGGGATTGGTAATTATCGAATTTGCTTTCAAAATTTCACAAAAAAAGAAGAAAAAATTAATAGTAAACCCGAAAACTTGAATTTATCACCTAACGCAATAATTCCACGACACTAAAAACAAACTAACTAAAAAGAAAAGCCTACTTGCAAACAAGTACCTACACAAAAATAGCGGCCAAGAGATAGAGTCCTGTGAGAGACGGATGGTTGGACAGACAGACAACAGTGTCTGCGTAGACCTACAAGGCCTTTGATCCTACAAGAAATGCGTTCTATAGAGGCGAACAGCTGGACAGACAATATACGAAAGCATTCTTGCCCAAGCTAAAACAGCGACGCTTCGCTCTCACTCGGTCGAATAAAAGTACGACACCTTTGTAGAAATATATGTAGGGTACAGTGGCTTATTTGTTACCCACTCACAACCCACTCGGTTCACGGTCACTTAATGTCACAGAAGCGAAAAGGTCAACAATGGATTTCGGCCTAAGAGCGCTTAGCGAATCAACCTACATCCCCATACTTACATCCCGGTAATCTACAACCACGCGTGAAAAACTGTTGCGTTTGTATGACATTGTACGTGGTTTAAATATAGAAACACACTAGTTTCCATATGCAAAAGTGAATTAGAATTGTTACTCTTTCACGCTAAAAGCAAAATTGCAGCATTATGCATTTGTTTTACTATTTTCATGTTTGTGTTTTTTTTTAACCGCACTAAAAGAGCAATAAGCTCTTAAATTGGTGAACCGATTTGGATGCGGATTTTTTTGTTTGAAAGCAAGGTTTCTTGGCGGTGGTTCTTAGACATGTTTTGTCAAAATTGGTTAAGCCGTTTCAAAGTTATCAGCTCTTTTATGAACTGCGGAAGGGACCTTAGACGCATAATGGGAATTTACTTTATTTTCAAACATGTGTGTGGCCTAATTGCGTTGGGGGTTTTAAAAAATTTAATTTATAGTTATTATTATTACTGTACACGCACGTGTACACGTACACACTCACAAAAGTAAGTATTTATAATATAATTAGGATGTAATTAACCGTGAGTCATTAAAACTATTCATTAAAATTCAACCGCTTTTATTCTGCAACAATTCAAGGTGCATTTGCTGTGTGCTGTTGCTTAGAGAAAGGTTTTGTTGAGCGCAAATGCTGCATTGCGATTTGTATTCACGCTATGTGTTTGTTTAGGTAAAACAAGGTAAAATGATTTTAATTTCTTCAGACTTCATATTTCTTGAATGTATTCAGCATTTTTTGAACGTATATTTACTACATCATATCAATAAAGTAGTAGTGGCAAATGAGTAGGTAAGTAGGTTACATCCTCTTTCGTTCATTATGAAATAATTAACTGACATTGATCTGACGCATGTCACATAATATTTCTGAAGACAAATTCTAGCTAATTATTTCTAATGTAGTTTCTTGTAATAATGTTTGGAAGACGTAGGAGCTGAGAGGAGGCCAGTGCCCTACAGTGGGACGTAAATAGGCTGGGACGTTGATGATAGAACTCCAAATACTCGTAATCGACAATATGCCATACAAGCGATGGTCGAATGCTCCACTTTGTTTATTTGACTCAAACACCAGCAAACTACGAAAAATAGCAATCATGTAACGGCAAAATAAACTGTGGAACAATCAGCTGAAAACGCGAGTGCCACCTCCATCACTCCAGCCTGTTATCACGTTACCGAGACTAATTATAATTCCTTCATTATAGACTTAGACTAATTACCTTGCTATAGAGAAATTACCGAGAGCGTGGAATTGCATATGTAGTGGTATTGTGTGTTTTACAGTCATTGGAGAGAGAGATCTCTTTTAACAAGTTCGGTTTGAAGTATCTTTTTATATTTTTTATTTTTTCAAAAAAGAATGGCCTTGTAGCGGCATCTCTTGTCCAGGTGAGTGGTTAGTTCCGAAGGAGTGTTGATTTTTCTCGATGAGAACTGAACATAGATGGCGCTGCATCACAGCAAAAGTGATGATAGCAGGCTGGATTGTATGATGCATAGGAAAAATTTGCGTGTAAGCTCCTGACCAGTGGTGGTGTAGGGGTAAGCACGCGGCACGGAATGCCTAGGACCTGGGTTCGATTCCCAGCATTGGTCTTTTTTCTGTGCATCTATGTTTCAGTTTGTAATAAGTATGAAATATAGAGAGATCTCTATATTGTTATCTCTCTCTCACTAAAGAGGAATCCCTATAAACACGCAATACCACTACGTATGCAATTCCACGCTCTCGGTAATTTATCTATACATGGTAATTACCCCTAATATTATGATTGGCCGTTGGGCTTTGATCAATTATAACTGAAGATACACATTGCCGAACAAAATCCCCTTCAAAGAATGTCCGAACTTTTTTATTTGTTTGCATAACAATTAAAATCGAATTTCGGTTGACACTTGACAGCTAAACTTGACAATTTCACGCAACGTACTGAGAAAAAAGAAGGCCACTTTTATCAAAGTGGCGCTCATTTGGCTCGGACATTTTCGGGCGCGCGACTGTGGATCTACAGTTATAATTGATCAAAGCCGTTGGGGCCTAAAATATCTCAAATGGAGACCACGGACTGGCAAGCGCAGCGTGGGACGTCCACCAACGAGATGGATGGACGATTTGGTGAAGGCCGCAGGTTTAGGGTGGATGCAAGTCGCTTCCAACCGTAATAATTGTTCGTCAATGAGGGCTACCTATGTCTAGCAGTGGACGTCCTACGGCTGAAATGATGATGATGATGGCAATTACACAAACAAAACAATTCAATCTGCGCGAAACATATTTAAGGTGTCACAAAATGAAACTGGAATATTGATTGGGTAAGTTTAAGTGAAAGTGAACGGTGAAGGTAAACATCGTGAGGAAACTTGCTCACACACCTGGGAAGAAATTCAATGGTGTGTGAAGTTCCCAATCTGCATTAAGCCCGCGTGGGAACTACGGCCCGAGCCCTCATTCTGAGGCTTGTGCCCTGCATTGGGACCTTATAGACTGGGATGATGATGATGAGATGATGATGATAATGAAACTACCTAGAAAGGGTATTTTTTGTTCTTTCACGGGAACGAACCGGAGCGCATAAGTTAGTTATAGATAAGTATACTACTTAAGACTTTCGCTGTAGATATAATAACACTTCAACAATTTTATGCAGCAAATTCAAGTGGCATGGCAAGTGAACTTGAGCTGGAAATTATCGCGTCAGACGTCTGAGCGTGAAGCATTCAAAGTACGCGAATAGTTGTCTTGCTTTAAACAAAACTTGAGAAGGCTTGTACAGTTTCTACCCAAATATTTAATTTTCGTTTCGTTTTTGTTTAGTTTCGTTATTTTAACAAGTTTGGTTTGAAGTATCTTTTTGTATTTTGCTTTTTCAACTTCATTGTTTTACTTTTACGGTCATCCCGTGAAATCCATAATTATTTCATACTAAATACAAACTGAAACATAGATGCACAGAACAAACCCCAGAAAAAATTAATTCCGTGCCGCGTGCCATTCCCCTACACCACCACTGGTCAGGAGTTTAGAATTTTTTCCTATGCATCATACATTCCAGCCTGCTATCATCACTTTTTGCAGTGATACAGCGCCATCTATGTTCAGTTCTCATCGCGAAACATCAACACTCCTTCGGAACTAACCACTCACCCGGACTAAGAGATGTCGCTACTAGGCCATACTTCGTTATTTTGTTGAGTGGCGTCCTCGGACCAGAGGACGCAGTGTAAGGGTCTTCCCAAATCTATCAACAAGGAATCGGCTTCAGCCGATACTAAAAACCTTTATGTCAACGCAATAAGAGCGAAAAAGACGTCGTCATCTCGGCTACGCGGGCCTCTACTCTACGTCTTTTTCGCTCTTATTGCGTTGACATGAAGGTTTTTCCGATCGGCTGGAAGCCGCTTGCGCGTCTCTAGTTTTGGAGAGACTCTAATACCTCCACAAAGATGAAGTGACGACCTGGTTAAGGTTGCGGTAACTCGTTGGTTGCGGATGGCGCAGGACCGTGTTTGACGAGCCTTGGGGGAGGCCTATGTTCAGCAGTGAACATCTTTCGGTTGAAATGATGATGATGAATTTTGTTCAAAAGCCGTGGTAGCTTAGTGATTTGACATACACGTTTCTATTTATATTGGTCGTTATTCAAAGTACTTAGGTATGTCAAAGGCATGGACTACATTTGAAATCAAACATTTCGATGAAAAATCATTACAAGAATTTTATTCAAACATCATGAGTGAATATTCCGGAACATTTTTGAAAAATCTTGTATATTCCGTGTTTTTTTTTATTTCCGTTAACTTTAAGAGAAGATTATTCAAGCCAAGTAGAGTTAATTTCTCGAAGAAAGTAGTGATTAACTTTTACTATTTTTGAGATATTTAATAATTAAATTTAATGATTTATTGAATCAGGCGTTACTTTGCGGAGGTCCATATTAATGAACTAAAACAATTACTTTGCTCACCCGCGACCTTACAATAGTTACGTTTATGCAAGAAATGTGTGTTCATGCAGTTCCTCCACCTCCACACTGTACGAACACACACAAATCACATAAACACAACTATCACCACCACCAAGCTACACTGACGCGTTTCGAACTCAACCAGAAAATTAATGGCTGAACCAGTGAAAAAGATCCTTAATCTACCACTAAGTTAAGTGTTGGCATGTGCTGTTATGGATGATTTTAACTTTGTCAAAATTGACACTAACTTTTGTGTAACTCTGAGGGACCTTTTGGACTGTAATATTGATTTATTTATCATGTATGATATTTTTTTCTTTTTATCAAAAAACAATGTACCAGGTAGTTTCTGTTAATGTACCGAGCAACGTTTTGAATTTAATGGAAATCAAAGAAACACTGTGTATTGCGTCGAGAATGGAACAAACCGGATTACGTCGTATCTCCTTAAACCTTTTAGTTCTAGATTGAAAGAGAATTCGTGTTCTGTCTCAATTTTGAACGTGCAATTGAAAAACAAATATCTAACTTCATCGTGCTTCGACTGCGCAATACATGCAACGATACTACACAGAATTTTCGCCTAGGAATTTTACAGATACAAAAGCACAAAGGATTTAATTTGACTTTGTTTTTTATGAAGCAGTATCTGTATAACGACGGGTTTCGAACTTCGTACCGAGTTTACAAACGTATTGCCAAAGAACTCTAGTCGTAAGATTAGTCCGTGTCCTTGTCACAGTTTTTATGTTTCCAACTGTAGTCATCATCATCATCATCGTTTCAGCCGAAAGACGTCCTGCTGGTCATAGAGCTCCCCCAAGCTTTGCGAAACAGACCGCTCCTGAACCATCAGCGAGCGATCCGTAGTCACACCAATTTACTACACTGGTGTGACTATGGTTCGTTTTATTTATTCGTATTCACACTGGTGTGATTACCATTTATTTTACCCAACCCATGGTCACACCAATGCACCCCAACCATAATTCAGTTTAGAAAATAGGTAGCTTAGTTGGGTAGTTTCTTCTGCCCGAAGGGCAAACCGCCCCAGAAATAGGAGCCCCGCGCTCCGTCGAGTTGGTTCAAATTAAATATTTATAATTTAGTCAAGGCTGAGTTGGTCTATGATGGTGTGACTACGGATAAATAAAATGAACCATAGTCATAAGAATAAATAATAACAGAGTAGAAGGGAATCTCTTTTGACCGCGTCCAAAATGCCGCCATTTATATACCTACTTCCCCCCTCACGTCGTCACACCCCTCTGTCATCCAGGCGTGTTGCTAGGGTTGCTTACTGTTAAATATTACATACGTCTATAGATAATATCGCTAAAATATAAGTTTTTATTTACTTTGAAATCAAATGTGCGCCACCGGCCACTGCGCTGCGCGATCGCGTCGCGAGGCGAGGCGAGCGAGAAAAGGTCAACGACCGATGGCGGGGCTATTGAAGATTTGACGGAAAACAACAAAATGTTGTAGGTACCTACTCTAAACGAAATTTTACCATTGGGTGAAACAATTAGCTACACAAAAAAGAGCTGTTCATGTCTTTTTGATTAATTAGGTACGAAAACGAAATAATATTTAGAAAATATTACTTACCGCTCATCATCTTTGGGCAAACTAAAAAAACTTAAGTGTGGCATCGTTTTTCCATTATTTACAAACCCAAATACACCACAATAACTTGACGCCATTGTTATAAAACGAACGCGCAGACAGTAAACGCTTAAACACCTAAACGCGCGTGCAGCGACGCCGGCCGTGACACCCTGACTGAGTTCCCGCTTAGCGAGTACTCTAATATCGTGACCTTGAGTCCGGCCGGAGCGAGAGTTTCCCTTCTACTCTGTATTATTTATTCTTATTAAGTTGGTGTGACTACGGATAGGTCATGGAGCCCTCCTCATCCAACTGTAACAAAGTTTGTATGCAGAATACGTTCCTACTCATCATCATCTATTCAGGTAACACAGATGTAGTACCTAAATAAAATAAGTTTTACAATATTTGCTATATGCACGATTATCTTTGATCAATTATAACTGTAGATCCACAGTCACGCGCCCGAAAATGTCGGAGCCAAATGACCGCCACTTTGATAAAAGTGGCCTTCTTTTTTCTCAGTACGTTGCGTGAAAATGTCAAGTTTAGCTGTCAAGTGGCAACCGAAATTCGACTGTTAATAAGTAAGGACTAGGTTCAAATTTCTGTGTAGGTGATGATTTTAATTGTTACGCAAACAAATAAAAAAGTTCGGACTTTCTTTGAAGGGGATTTTGTTCGGCAATGTGTATCTTCAGTTATAATTGATCAAAGACGATTATTTAATAATTTAGTGTTTAGTTTCTACGCTGTCTTTGTAACTATAATAAATTAAAAGTAGGTATTGTGATAGTAAATTTTACTCCGCTCGTTGTCAGAGACATTTACAGTGTAGTTTACGTTGCTTGCAACAAACGTCATCACATTTTTTGAAGCTCCAAGAAAAAAATGGAACGCAGTGTTCCGGCCGTCAAGGTGGCAACACTGCTTGTTCTTCATTACGGTATTTTGTGTCAAACGTTATCACTCGTTTGCAATGAAATAATCAACAACCGAGAGTTAAAGGGAAAAATATAGTTTTTAGAAGTGTTATAAAGATCAATTATGGTGAACCCAAGTCTTATAATTGTGGAAAAGCATAAATGTGACGAAGAAATGGTATGTAAACAACATTTTTATTCGACTTGAAAATCCGGCACAAATAACATTCTGGGTAAGTGACAGACTCACATACTTCATATTATACATAAATTAACAAAACATTTACGTCTGAAACAACATTATTTGATCAAAAGATTTATTCAAATAATAGGTTTTTTACTCGTAACATAGTTACAACGAAGCGGTTTGGTCGCGTAGCGTAACATGTCAAAGTGGTTGTTTATATTACGAACCGCTCTAGTGGACGACCGATCTTTAAATTGACTCGACGCGCGCTCCGTTACTTTTCAATCTTTTTATTCGTGAAAGATCAACGGAACTATTAAGTATTATCACAACGTCAATTTATTGTTAATCTGAGTGAAAATGTCAGTCAAGACATTATGGTACTGCTTATTTTAAGAGGTTGATAAGTGGTAATTGTTTACGAAAAGATTGGTAAAAACAACGCTGCCGTATTGTGGACTATTTGAAGTGGTGGATTTTGTATTTTTATATTTGTGAAATAGGGTACTTGCATTTTCTTAAACCTTCCCATCTTCCATCCCTATCACACATGTGCACTTGCGTGTGCGGCTGTCCCTATCGCCGCGACGTATGGATAGTGATTTTCGAGACTTTACTCTTCGTTTGACCTTCGTTGCATCAGCATCAATTGGTGACGTGATCTTATGTGTTTTTGCTGTGTTATTTTTCATCCGCGATTTACCAGAACTGTAAACAGCTGTGGAAGTTGACAGTGTCGGCACAAGAAGAATCCCTGGATTTTAAAGGTGAGTGCGCATGACCTGTACCTCTTTCCCGTTCTTCGGCCTATTTCGGTCCTTAAACTGAAGTTAATGCAAGTACTAGATTTTATATATGTTTCTACATTCATTTGCCGCGTATACAGTCCATTATTTCCATTTCCTTGTGCCTAGGAGTTAAGTACAATCGAAGCCATATTCTTTTTTTCTTATTTTCCCGCATCCTTAAGTATAGTGGAGTTTGAAAAAGGCGCCTCCATAAATTTTTGGTCACTTCGACCGGATCGGATTACAATTTAAAATTACTAAGTAATTAACTTATACTATCGTTGTGCTAAGTACCTACCTAATAGAAATATATTGTCGAAATATCTTTTTGTATCTCCCGCATCGGCAATTATTTCACTTTATTTCCGCACCGTATTGCTTTGTACGACGTATGGTGAGTTATTTCTTAATTTATTTCACTTTTCGTGATCAATTTGATACAAGTGTTGCATTATTTCTTTGTTCATTGAATACACCATTTCGGCCATTTTGAAAGACACGTAGCTTGGTTCGGTTCTGTTCGATAAACTTCGGGTATCATCGGTACGTTCGGTTCAACCACTTTAACCAATCACGATCGCGCGCTATAATATTCGTTTGTATTTTTTTGTTTTGAAACAGCAATTGTCGGGTAGCAATAAATATATTCTTCTATCCATCCGCTTATAATTGCGTTGAAAAAACCACTACTTATTTACGTGTCCAACGAAGAGTCTTTTGTTATTATCCCACTTAAACTTGTTCATATTTGGTTCGCTATTATTGAAATACATACATTTTTTTATCGCATAACTTTTTTAAATTACAAATTACAAACTTTTAATAAATTACAATGGCTAAATCTGGTAACAAGGTGGGCGGTGAAGGTTTGTCTGGCGGAACGGACTGCGATATTGATAAAAATCAGCTGATTATTTTTTCAATTAAACGCGAGGTGTTATTTAAACGCGTTGAGAATATCCTAGAACTCGCTCATAAAGCGGAAGCAGATCCCCAGCAGTATAGGGCATTTAAAACAAGCGCATTAACCATAGATTTGATTCGTAATGAATATCAAAATATTTTGGATTCATATAACTTGTTATTTCTAAAATTACACCCGGGTTCTGACATTGATTATGAAACATGGACATCCTTTGAGGAAATGTACTGCTATATTAAAGAAGTTTTATTGGAAAATGTAAACAATAAAAGCCTTTCTGAACCGCAAGCGCAAGTTCCTACCAGATCAAAATCTCATCTGCCACCTATTGATTTAATGTCATTTAATGGAGATGTGAAAAACTGGCCCTTATTTTACGAGCAGTTTAAAAGTATGATTCATGATAATTCCTCGCTTACTGATAGTGAAAAGGTTTATTATCTCGTGGGTAGACTAACGGGTCAGGCATCGAGTGTTTGTGCGGGGCTGGCACCGACGCCGCAAAACTATCATATTATTTGGGGTGCGCTCGTCCAAAAATATGACGACCCCCGTTCGCTTGCATGTACATATCTAAACCAGTTGTTACATTTTAAACCAATTTTAAACACTAGTGCAACGGGACTAGAATCATTTATAAATAATTTTAACTCATCTGTGGAAGCACTCAAGCAACTGCAAATTGGTGATTTAACTGATTTTATTTTCTTGCATTTAGCGCTGCAAAAATTAGACGTAGATACTATTAAATTATTCGAAATTACCTATCGAAAAGAGAAAATTCCCGCTTATAAAAATTTAATTGAGTTCGTTAAGGAACAAAGCAAAGTATTGTCTAGGTCCCCATCTGCGGGCACTAATAAACCGGTTGATAATTCCTCTTTTAGATCACGTAGTAGCCCTATGCGGCAGTCCAACGCATTAACAAAAACATTCGTCGGCGCTAAGGATGTGGCTGGCAGCACAAGCGCTGGCGATAATTGTGCTTTGTGCAAAAGTAAACAACATGATCATTTATATTCATGCCCATCTTTTATGAAATTAACTCCTCATGAAAGATATAATTACATTAAATTAAACGCTTACTGTAACAACTGTTTAAGTGTGAAACACAAAACATTGGTTTGTACATCTAAGCACAATTGTTCGCATTGTTCTTTAAGACATCATTCTTTATTACATTTTAATGTAAATGTCAAATCACACTGTAATATTGCGGCGTCGATGTCCGACCCCGCTGCTACTTTTCCCGCTGTTAGTATTAGTAATAATTATGATCCCGCTACCGCTTCTGCTCATGGCGTGACCCACACTGCGCGGGCGCCGCCGAGCGAGTCAACTGTGACTCATTCCGCCATTATCGACCCTGCAAATGCTGCAGATAAGGTCGATATTAGTTCACCTCATTGTAGTTCTGATAATAACGCGTCAATATGTATAGTTTCTAGTGATCGGGCGAGTTGTTGTCAAACAACAACATTGTTAGGGACTGCAAAAATTAGATATCTTGATTCTTTTAACCGCACTCATTACTTGAGATGTCTTGTTGATCCAGGATCTCAAAGTGATTATATAACCGCTTCTTGTTGTAAGCGTCTTTCGCTTCCTGTTTATAAACAAACCCGTTATTCGGAAGTTCAGGGTATTGGAGGAACTTCACACAAAATTCTTGGAATTACTTCACTGCAATTCACATCTCGATTAGATGAGCAACGCGAGTATGCCGTTAAGCCGCTGGTAGTCGAGCAGATTACGTCACAGTTACCTACCTCGCGCGTTGACCGTGCGTCTATTGGTTTAATATTAAACCTTCCGCTCGCGGATGATGACTTTTCCCAGCCTGGGCCAATAGACATGCTTTTAGGTGTGAATTTATATTGTGAGATTTTATTAGGTAATAAAATAAAATGTTCAAATGCTAATATTCCTTCCGCTTTTGAAACGACCTTAGGTTATCTAATTATGGGTGATGCTCCTATTATCACACCAGAACCCGCGTCACACACGCTTTGTGCCTTTACTTCTGACCCACTTCATCAACTTGTCGAAAGGTTTTGGGCAGTCGAGGAACTGCCATCGCAAACATTTTTGAGCGCAGATGAACAGCAATGTGAACATATTTATTCTTCTACGACTGTTCGTAATGCTGACGGCAGTTATTCGGTTGATCTTCCATTTAAGGACGACCCTAATAAATTAGGTAATTCTTTTATAGCCGCAAAAAGGCGTTTCTTATATCTCGAAAGAAAATTGGCTAAAGATCCAGAACTAAAATTAAATTACGACCAAATTATTGATGACTACTTAAGTAAAGGTATTTTATCTCGCGTGCCCGTTGAGGAGCATTTTTCTTCCGGTTTTTATTTACCGCATCGACCGGTAGTACGCAGCGATAAGGCTACTACCAAGGTTCGTCCCGTCCTTGACGGGAGCGCAAAGACGGACACCGGGCTATCGTTAAACGATATTCTACATTCCGGTTGCAATCTACAAGCTAATATCTTTCACATTCTGTTAAATGTACGAATTTTTAAAATCGCATTTTTTGCCGATGTTAAACAAATGTATTTGTGCATTTATACAAATGCTCCGCATCGCAAATATCAACGAATTTTATACCGTTTCTCCGATACTGATCCGCTCGAGGTGCTGGAGTTCAGCCGAGTCACGTTTGGCCTTCGTTCCTCGCCGTTTCTGGCTCTTCGCACACTTCGTCAGCTCGCAGCTGATGAACGGCATAAATGGCCAAAAGCAGCTACCGTGCTAGAGCGGGACGTCTATATGGACGATCTGGCTTCTTGTGCTTCTTCTTTCGAGGAAGCACTTCAGACAGCCAATGAGTTGATCGATCTGTTTAAGGCTGGCGGGTTTGACCTGCTGAAATGGTCTTCCAACTCGGCCGAGTTGCTCAGGCACATACCGGAGTCGCACCGACAATCTGGATCTATTTCCTTTGATGAAGGAAATATATTCAAGATTTTAGGTTTGCGCTGGTTACCCAATCAGGATACCTTTGTTTTCGATACCTCGAGCCCACCGCCTATCTGTACTAAACGCGCTATTCTCTCCGCGACCGCTCGGCTGTACGATGTTCTTGGACTAGTCGGGCCTATTATTCTATACGCTAAGTTATTAATAAAAGAGCTTTGGCTAATCAACCTTGACTGGGACGATGTACCCCCTTTCCGCATCATAAATTTATGGCAACAATATGTCTCTGAATTGCCTCAGATATCGCAGCTTAAATTTTCTCGCCATCTAGGCATCGAGAATGGATCCGAAGTCTCGTTAGTTGCATTTTCAGATGCAAGCGAATCTGCTTATGGATGTGTAATATACCTACACGTCGTGAATGGCGGTCAGGCACCAAAGGTTACACTCATTTGTTCTAAATCGCGAGTCGCGTCAAATAAACCGAAAATTACTCTGGCTCGGCTAGAATTAAACGGAATTTTATTACTTTCACGGCTTCTTAAAGAAGTTCACGATATTTTATCGAAAAGACATGAAATAAATAATATTTTTGCGTTCTCAGACTCCGAGGTCGCCCTGTGTTGGTCGGTTGCCTCGCCACATAGGTTTGACACTTACGTTGCCAACCGCATTTCACAAATTCAGACAAATTTGTCGACTAACAATTTATATCATATTGCTGGTTCACAAAATCCCGCTGACTGTGTGTCACGAGGACTCACGCCCTCGCAGCTTATACAGCATGAGCTATGGTTCACTGGACCTTCTTGGCTAGCTCAGCCTGTACTACACTGGCCAATACAAAAATTTGTGCCGAACCGATTGTCGTCGCTGCCAGAAGAAAAAACTGTAGCCCACGTGACTGCTACAGTCGCTGAAACTGAACATCCCGTTTTGACACTAGCTGCTAGGTGTTCCACATGGAATAAGCTGCTCCGGATTTTCGTTTATGTACTCCGCTTTACAGGGAAGCTATCCCGAAATGATATAATAAATGCTGACGATTTAAATGTAGCTGAGTTAGAAATTATACGAGTTGTACAGTCCAAATATTTCGCTGACGACATGAAAAATATTTCAAGAGGTCAAAAATGTTCTTCAAAGCTTCGGAAATTATATCCGTTTATTGAAGATGGAATATTACGCGTCGGAGGTCGTTTATCACATTCGACATTAGACTATTCCGCTAAACACCCCATGTTACTGCCAAAAAAGGGACACGTTTCGCAACTAATTATAGATTCTTACCACCGCGACAATTTCCACGCAGGACCGCAATTGTTAATGGGCATTCTAAAATCTCGGTATTGGATTCTTGCTGCGCGTAGTATTGTTCGGCAACGGATAGAAAAATGTAATTCTTGTTTCAGGTTAAATCCTAAAGGTACATTTCCAGTTATGTCTGATTTGCCTAAGTGCCGACTAGAACAATGTAAAGCATTCTTACACACGGGTGTCGATTATGCGGGACCGCTTTATGTTACTCCTTATCGCAAACGTGGTGTTCGTAGTATTAAAGCCTACATGTGTCTCTTTATTTGTCTAGTGACAAAAGCGGTTCATTTAGAACTTGTTTCTAGTTTAACTTCAGTTAGTTTTATGGACGCTTTTAAGCGTTTTATTTCGCGACGCGGTCCTTGTACTTTTTTATACAGCGATAACGCGACTAATTTCGTTTCCTCAAAAGCGTACTTTAATGAACTTTACGACTTTTTATCATCTGACGATTACTATCGAACTTTCAATGACGAGCTAGCGAAGAACCGCATAACGTGGAAAATGAACCCTCCTACAGCTAGCCATTTTGGTGGGATTTGGGAAGCGAATATAAAAAGTACGAAATCGCTATTATTTCGTGTAATTGGCAACCAAATTCTCACTTTCGAGGAGATGTCGACTGTGCTTGCACAGATAGAGGCAGTGCTTAATAGCCGACCTCTCTACGTTTTAAGCTCTGATCCTTCAGAGCCGCTAGCTCTCACACCTTCTCATTTCCTGACTACTTCTCCATTAGGATATATTCCCTCGACCGACTTGTCTAATGAACAGACCAATTTACTGTCTCGTTTTTCATTAATGGATTCGCTTGTACAATCCTACTGGAAGCGGTTCAAAATGGAGTATTTACATAACTTGCAGCAACGCGAAAAGTGGAATACCTTATCAAATCCTATCACCGTTGGTACCGTAGTTTTATTAAATGTGGATAATGCTCCACCTTTACAGTGGCCTTTGGGAATTATCACGGATGTATTTCCCGGTAAGGACGGAATTATACGCGTTGCGGAAGTAAAGACAAAGGTTGGCACGTACAAACGTCCCGTTGTACGGCTATGCCCTTTACCAACTCAGTAGACTCCTTTATCTAAACCACTCAGTTGCTTTTTTGCATTTACTTACTGTCCTTTATTCACAAGTGATTTCAAGCAAGTGAGTGGCTAAGTTTGCTTTAATTTTAGAACCACATTTTTAAGAGCAGTTTTTAATAACACTAAACTTTCCACTTCAACTGTTCACATTTGTGTGGCTATATTTTTATTACATATTAGATTATTTTTTTTTATTATTAGTTTTATATTCCCACGAGGATCTGGTTCAAGTCCTTGAGCTGCTTTATGTACAGCAGTGTTGTATCTTGCTTTGAAGGGTTACTTCAAGGCCGGGGGGATGGTGGATTTTGTATTTTTATATTTGTGAAATAGGGTACTTGCATTTTCTTAAACCTTCCCATCTTCCATCCCTATCACACATGTGCACTTGCGTGTGCGGCTGTCCCTATCGCCGCGACGTATGGATAGTGATTTTCGAGACTTTACTCTTCGTTTGACCTTCGTTGCATCAGCATCAATTGGTGACGTGATCTTATGTGTTTTTGCTGTGTTATTTTTCATCCGCGATTTACCAGAACTGTAAACAGCTGTGGAAGTTGACAGTGTCGGCACAAGAAGAATCCCTGGATTTTAAAGGTGAGTGCGCATGACCTGTACCTCTTTCCCGTTCTTCGGCCTATTTCGGTCCTTAAACTGAAGTTAATGCAAGTACTAGATTTTATATATGTTTCTACATTCATTTGCCGCGTATACAGTCCATTATTTCCATTTCCTTGTGCCTAGGAGTTAAGTACAATCGAAGCCATATTCTTTTTTTCTTATTTTCCCGCATCCTTAAGTATAGTGGAGTTTGAAAAAGGCGCCTCCATGAAGTATAATACAGGGTAATTTTTTTATCAGTGCACAAATATTGATATGTGATTCATTATCGTTGATAGATCACGATTCGATTATCTGTTCGAGATTTTTTTTACATTTTGAAATTTGGGTTGTTCATTCATCCAATAATTAGTCAAGTTAGTAGGTGTAGGTACTATGAAAAACAAAAAAATTAAGTTATAAATATTATAATGAAAAATACTGAAATTTGTTATTTTGACGATACTGAATCACATATTAAAATTTGTGCACTGATAAAAAAAATACCCTGTATAATTTAAAGACTATCATCTAATTTATAAAAATCTCGTGTCACGGTGTTTGTTATCGAACTCCTCCGAAACGGCTTGACCGATTTTTATGAAACTTTTATTTCTGTATTCGGTAGGCCTGAGAAAAGGTCGTAGGCTATTTTTTATGCCCCTAGAAAGGCAAAAAACGTAAGCTGGGTCAGCTAGTAATCTATTTAAATAAAAATTAATCAGGAGAAGGTTTTTATGAAAGAAATTTTTTAAAAAATAGAACGGGGGCGAAGCCGCGGGCATTAACTAGTTTATCATAATTTAAGGACTATTTGAAGTCAATCTACGTGCGGTGCAACGTCATCGGCAATAAAAGTTCGAGCCCTAATCATCATATCAAAGAAAGAAAGAAAGAAAGATAATATATAAAATATATAAATATATAAATATTAGGGGACAATCTTACACAAATCGACCTAGTCCCAAACTAAGCAAAGCTTGTACTATGGGTACTAGACGACGATAAACATACTTATATAGATAAATAAATACTTAAATACATAGAAAACATCCATAACTCAGGAACAAATATTCGTGCTCATCACACAAATAAATGCTCTTACCGGGATTTGAACCCAGGACCTCTTGCTTCGTAGGCAGGGTCACTACCAACTAGGCTAAAGCGGTCGTTAAAATATATATTTATATATATTTGCCACAGTATAAAAAACCAAAATACACAAAACAGGAAATAAAAACACAAAAGTAAAAAATTAAGTAAATATGTATAACGATTTCTGTCCTGCGGCAAAAGGAGCAGACTCAGCTAATGCTGCGCTTACGGGGAAGCTGCCAGCGCTGGTTTTCAGCCTGCCCCTGTTGACACATGCTGGAATAGCGTCTGTAGCGGGTTTGATGGCGGACAACAAATAGAAAAAAAAAATAACAATAGTAGGTAAAAATAAAAAATAACAAATATAATACCACAGATAATACTTAATATTGAAATGAAACCAGAAACCGTAAAAAAAGAAGCCAAAAATTCAGTTTTCTATTCCTACTAAACAAATATCAATAAGGATAGTTACCAAAATATGATACTTAATAACTATAGTTTGTGTTAAATTACATAAATAAATATTCGAGAACAACACCGATCACCTAGTAATAGTTGCAGCTATTTTCAAGTTGTGTTAGAAAAATAAATGTTCGAAGCTTGCGTTTAAAAGTAGGCTGGGACATACTTTCACGAAGGGCTGGTGGCAAGTCATTCCATATCTTGGATGCAGCAAATTTGAACCCACCTCTGCATCCCTTTGTGTGATGCTTGGGGATCACTGCCGCGTTTGAGCTTCGCCCACGAGTGTGTCACGAGTGTATATCGTGTGTGTGTGAGTGTGTATCAGCCAACAGACGCCCATTTGCTAGCCAAAGTCCTCTCCCGAAGAGTCCCACAACAGTTAGTCTTGGAATGCCCGCATCCAAGTGTCCTCGAGTGGTTGAAACTACTTACCAGGTAAATATTTTTTGTTGTAACCGGAAAAAAAATCGCAATACATATTTGCAGGATTTCCGTCTTTCTAGCCTATATATATGTCCTACTGGCACGGATACTCTTTTCTCAAAGGGCTGGCAACGCAATCGTAACTCAACTTGTGTTGTGGGTGTCCATGGGCAGCGGTGATTTCTTTCCATCAGGTGACAAAAAAACGACCTCCTCTTACAATGAGAAGGTTTATGCTGTAGTTCCCTCGCGGACCCAGTGCGGATTTGGGACTTGACATCATCATCAACAGCCGCACGACGTCCACTGCTGAATATAGGTCTCACTCATTGACGCCCAATCATTACGACGACGAATCATTCATCATTAGACGATTGAATTGACGATGTTTTCCTGAAAAGTAATGATCAAATTTGAAATTTAATTTACTGTTGTTACTATAAATAATTTAATTACTAATCTTGTCATCAATGAATTAATAAATGAACTCAATTGCCATGTTAATAACTAATTCGATATTACAAAAGTTTTAACGGCGAATTTACTAAGTCCCCATTAAAAAGTTTCGATTGATTATTTCATAATTAAAGCGCTCCAAAATTGAGGAAAATATAACTTTGTTGAGTTTTTATCAATATATTATTGGAAATATTTTAGAGTTGGTATTTAGGTGCTTACTTTTTTCTTACTTTTTGTTTCAGTACACATTTCTATAAAGAAATACATTTTTTTGGGAAAACGTGTGTTTAGTTTGTCTAGAAAATGAGATGACAAAAAGGGGTACGGTTAGAATACGATCTGTATTTCTCGACCCTTTGAATGACAATTATAATTGCAGGGTCTGATATTTCACACCTTTATGGCAATAACACGAGGGCTTGAATTATCAGGTCGTTCATTATTGTCATTTATTCCGAGTCGACAAATATGGGGTCGTATTTTAGCCGGACCCACAAATATCATATGAGTATGGTTTAAAAGCTACTTTTTGACCTAAACTACTAAGTTGTAGAACGATCTTCCCTCGGTAGTAGATATTATTTCCGTATAGTAGTAGCTTCGACATAGAGGCCTTAAGAGAAAGAGGAGGAGGAGTCTACTGTCTCTCTCTAAAAAATTGAGAGTGTATTATTATTTATTGAATCAGGCGTTACTTTGCGGAGGTCCATATTAATGAACTGAAACAATTACTTTGCTCACCCGCGACCTTACGATAGTTACGTTTATGTAAGAAATGCGTTTTCATGCAGTATCTCCACCTCCACACTGTACGAACATATACAAAACACACAAACCAACTATTACCACCACCAAACTACACTGATGCGTTTCAAACTCAACCAGAGCTCATCTTTAGATTAGAGTAGGTACCACAACGGTACGCTATGCTACCAAATGTTAGACATAAATTATTATAATTTAGAATTATATTAATTTATTACATTTTAGAATATGAACAACATTTATACCAAACTGAATCGATGTCACGTCGTTTGTGCCAGGAAAATCTCTAGGTATATTGATAACTAGGCTTCTGTCCGCAGCTTCGCCCGCGATTAATTAATTTTCCCGTAGGAAAAGATATTTTCCCGCGGTAAAAAGTAGCCTATGTCACTCACTGATAATGTAACTTTCTAACGCCAAAAGAATTTTTGAAATCGGTCCAGTAGTTTCGGAGCCTATTCAATGCAAACAAACAAACAAACAATCAAATCTTTCCTCTTTTTAATATTAGTATAGAAGTATAGATACAAGTGCAGTCATCAAAAAGTACGTCCAGCAAAAAAAAATACAAAAACTCATGTAATTTGTGATGTAACTGCCGCAATTTACCAAGAAAAAGCCAGCGATCATCACAATCGTGGTACCTTCTTACCCAAGGACCACCTGTGTGGCCATCGATCAGCGCAAGCATCATCAATCATTTGTCAAGCCATGAACACAACATGGCTTCGATTTGCTATGTTATGGTAACGTTGATGAAAAATACTAATTTTGAGTAATAATTGATTGATTTCGGAATTACTTTGAGGAGGTCCATATCAATGAACTATTAAAATTCTTCATGAGGAAACCTATACATGTCTGAGAAGAAATTCAATGGTGTGTGTGTGAAGTTTCAAATATGCATTTGATCTGCATGGAAACTACGGCCCATGTCCTCTCATTCTGAGAGGAGGTCTGTGCCCTGCAGTAGGTACGGACCGACGTATATTATATTATAAGCCGGAACGATGACGATGATTACGTTTCTTGCTTTCTTCTCCGCTACACACCGTGCACCACATCTACGTCTGTACGACACATATATTATATGTTTACATGCAAACCCGCCTACAAAACAATATGCTTGCCGCAACATTATGCGGGGTGGAAAACCCAATTCATACCATTCGATGTTGTTTTGTTTTTTTTTCCCGTGAATCAAATATGTGGAAATCACTCTCTCTCTCTCCTCCCCTCTATCGCTCCCTCCCTCTCTTTCTATTTCTCCCCCTCTCCCCCCTCTCTCTGAGAATGAACTAGTAAACCTGAACCTACATATTTGTACGTTCACAATTCAATTTTATTAGTTTCACCAGAAATTATGCTATGTTAAAGTACCATTATAATTATATTTCGTGCATTATTACTTTTAAATTTTTATATATTTAGAGACGTGCCGTGTTTTCTGAACTCCTTTGTTAAAATTGAATCTCTCTGAATCTAATATATTCTTATACAATGTCGATAATGAATTTTATGGTTAGATTATGTACTTACAGTCAAGTGCAAAAATATAATTATATCGATTCAATCCTCTCATAATTATAAACTGATACCTTATATCGACGACCTAAAGAGCTATGGGACATATTTTGAGCAAGTTGTGTGCACCCATATTTTTACTTTTGAACAATGTTAAATTATTTTACAACTCAAAAGGCTAAAATAGCGGCGGAAAATAATATAGCTATCAAAGATTTTCCAATACTAAATAAGTTGAGAAATGTGCATCAATATATACAAGACTTACTGAAACATTTGCAGTTAAAAACAAAATGCAAATGAAGACCTGAATATTTAAGCAAATATTTTTACTTAATAAAGTCACTGTATCGATTATTGAAATCATGTCTCTCGAAAATAACGTTGCAGAGAGATAAAAATCGGTGCAATACTGCAAAACTATTTTTCAAATACAATTTTCGTGAAAAAGACGAGCTTAGCTTAATTGGAAGGCTCTCTGTTGCGTTTCAATCGCTGCATCTCAGGTGTTACAGAAATTCAACTATAGCTAGACCGTTTTAATTGAGTCCTAACCCGCACGGTACAGGGGCTGGGGGTAAGACGACAAAGGGGGCCGGGAACGGTGCGGGCGGCAGGCACACGAGGCACACTCGCCGCCCGCACCTCTCTCCCCCTGCACGCGGAACGGTTTAACTATAATACTATTACTATTTCCCTTAATAGCGGCCTTAAGGCTTGGGCCAATGTCAATTGGCTATAATACTATACGACTTAAAATCACAATCACAAATCACAATTTAATTGGCAAAGACAATAGGTCTATACACAGACATTGTTGTGCATAAGTATTGTTTTTCATTTCTTTTGTAGTTAAGGTATATTTTTGTGTTGTAAAGTATTCGGTTGTGTATTATGATAAATTTTTAGCTGTCGAGTTCATTGTTGGTGTTAGGTATGTTAAACTGAGGTTCAAATTGGTTCCAATGGAAGACAAGCGTCGGCTGTAAGAAAAAAAAAGAAAGAAAACATTACAAAAAGAACGGAAATAGATATTTATTTTATTTACATAAAATTGTCATGAAATGGTAACTCAGCCTGGAATGATGATGTTCACGAAACGCCGTAAAAATAGCTATCAAAGAGTCTTTTTAAACCACGTTTGATGGACTTGCATGCATGAAAACTTAATTCACTGGCTCACGCCACTGTGATTGTATGTTGCTTAATGATTCAGGGCAGTGGGTAGAAGCGTGGGCGAACAAGGGGGTGCATCAATACAGCTACGCAGGTGTTACAGCTGACGAATTATAAATTGGTTGTATGCACCATTTTTACTTTACTTTTTACAAAGTGTTTCAAAAACTAAATGTTAAAACTAACTGTGGTCCGCAAAGAATTCTTTTATCGCTATCCCGCGGGAACTAAGCTTTTTCCGGGATAAAAACCATCACACGTCCTTCCTAGGGTATCAAAACTACGTCCCACTACTAAGCGCCATGTGGATTCGCAACTTCACACATACCATTGAATTTCTTCGCAAGTATGTATAAGTTACCCACAATGTTTTTCCTTCACCTTTGTACTTAAATTCCGAAAAGTCAAAGGACTAAACCGGGCTCGAACCTGCGAACCTCAGCTTGAGAGATGAGAGACTATAGCTCAAACCACGAGGCTTCCATGACTTCGAAACGACTGCGAAATGAAACGTCATCGATTTTAATTTTCTACTAAATTACGCCTATAGGCATTCGGTCAGAATAAATTATAATTTAGGCGTCAGTTTACGCAAGCGCAAGATAATGACGTAATAATTCTTGCTTGATTAACTTTATATTTATGGGGAGTTAATTTAAAAGTATTCACACCGGGGTGTAAAATTTAATTTTGTTTGATAGCCTCGGAACTGGGATTATTTTTTGTTGTTGTTCATAAAAATGCAGATGTAGCTCATACCATCTGTCTAAAATATTGAAAATACTACTTATTTATTTTATGTATTAAGCATACACAGTTTCCCAAACCTGGTGGGTAAGCCAAGTTATAAGAGTTATGGAAAAATTCCTTTATTCCCAGTAGTTCAAGAAAAACAACATGTGTCTTAGTTAAGCGATAATGGATTTTTTTCCAATTATACAGTGCTAAAAGTATCACTGCAATAAGTGATTAAACTGAGATGAGTGACGCATAGAAAAAAATATGGTGTCTATATCTCGACCAGTTGTTGTGTAGGGGCTTAGCACGCAGCACGGAATGCTGAGGACCTAAGTTCGGTTCCCAGAGCTGGTCTTTTTCTGTTTTTTTTTTTTTTTCTGTGCATCCATGTTTCAGTTCGTTTTTAGTATGATATAAGTATATGGATTTCACGGGATAACTGTAAAAGTAAGAAAGTTGGAGTTGAAAAATAAAAATACAAAAAGACTCCATATAAAAATCTTGTAAAAGCTATTATGTTTTGCGACTCTATTGTCGCTTAATTAAGTGATATGGATTTTACTTTTCAATTTTTTCCAGAGCTAGTAACAAGTTATCGTTGGGGTTTTGGGATACCTGTATAAGTATATAAATTAATTAGTTTGGGGAGCTTTCCCACTGCTCCCTCCAAGAAAAAGGGCTCCCCCTTTTTATCTATTCATTCCAATTTTGAGCGATACCTATCCTCCTATAACTACTTACAGTTATTTTTACATCCTTGCTTAGGTACCAAATATCCGGAAAATATTTAGTTCGCTCGTAAAAGTCAAGCTGAACTTTAATTTTTTGTTCTATTTTAATTGAAAGCAGCGTGGTTGGTGGTACGAGTTCATGAAGATAAATTGACAAAACAATTTAAACCAGAGTGGTTATGGCTTTCTATTGTGAGCCGTATAATCTGTGCCTTATGGTTCATTAGAGCTTATAAAAGCGTTTGAATATTTCAAAACTGGTCTGACATATTATTCAAGTGACGTTCTATTTATGCTCAAAATAGGATTATTTCAATTTTTTTTAGATAGGATGCTGTTGTATGTAACGGTGTATAATTTGCTTTAACAAGCTAGATCAATTTTATTGGTGTAAATTTTTCCCATGATATTTATTCAATTATTTATTTATTATTCATAAGGGGTACAAGTAAGTATATTGTTATTCTTATTACAATCAGTTTGGAAGCCATTTTAACTGCTATAAAATAAACGAAAAAATGCATTATTGTAACTGTTTATTAACAGTTTTTTGATACACTAAAACTTATTTAATAGTTGACTGGTAGAGATTGCTTATACAAAATACATATATCACAACTGTTGCCAACAGCGCATTTCTTTTTTTTGTACAGTAAGGGGTTTATACATATACCTACATACTTGTCATCCTTTAATAGACTAAACAGCAATTACTTTACTCAACGAAAACGGGTCAACCCTAATATTTACTTTATCCGAAGGCATATTTAACAAGAAAAGTCAAATAAAACTTCCTAAAAATACTTGCGTTTGTCCTTTTTGGCAAAAACACTGTCCTGTGAAAACATAACGCGTGGCCACACCGCCAGTGCGGGTGACGTTAACACGGAATTGGTGGGACCGTCCCATTGTGCCACATGAGCCTCCATGTGGCCCCAACATTCGCACAAAACAAAATAACGGCTTATCAACTTATCATTTTATGTTAGAGTTATTTGGGTCGTTAGTGACGACCGGATAGCCTGATAACCTGAGTACGAAGTTGAGGTCCTGAGTTCGATTGCCGGTCGGGGCAGAGGCTCTACCATGAGTTACACTAGTTTGCAGTGACCGTACTCGCTAGCGACGGCGTAAATGATTTGTATGGAGAATTGTACTTCCGTAAGTGACCGCTAGAGGCGCTGTACACAATTATCTATACAAATCATTTACGCCGTCGCTAGCGAGTACGGTCACTGTAAACTAGTGTAACTCATGGTAGAGGTACAGATATCTGTATAAAACCGTTCCGTACCATTATCTATAATAAGGGTTCCTAGTTGACTACGGAACCCTAAAAAACGGCAAAAAAACACGTTTGTTGTTATATGGGAGCCCCCTTAAATATTTGTTTTATTTTAATTATTTATTTAAAAAGTAAATATATAAGTAAGAAGTATTCTGTGAATATTTCAACCACCACCAGTCTTCCAGTTTCGTCTACTACCTAGTTGCCGTTATCAATAACTAGCAAAAAAATCACGTTTGTTGTATTTGAGCCCCTTAAATATTTATTTTATTTTGTTTTTTAGTATTTGTTGTTATAGCGGCAACCGAAATACATCATCTGTGAAAATTTCAACTGTCTAACTATCACGGTCAGCCTGGTGACAGACGGACGAACGGACGGACGGACAGACAGCGAATTAATAGGGTAATAGGGTCCCGTTTTTATCATTTGGGTCATCATCATCATCATCATCAGCCTATAGCAGTCCACTGCTGGACATAGGCCTCCTCTCAGAGTGAGATGGTTTGGGCCTTAGTTCCCACGCATACCCAGTGTGGATAAAGGCTAAGATGATGAATCTAGTAGATGATGATCTAATGGTATACGTAAGCAAAGTCGCGAGTAAAACATAGTTAGAAATAAATCTTTCCCCCAGACCAGAGGGTATGAAGTAAAATCACCAAGTAAATCTTAAAAATAAAACTCACCCGCCGCCGATCTCCTAGTGCGGCCGCAACTTGTCAAACAATATCAAACTTTTCCTGTTAAAATCAACCGTGAATTCTGTAAAAATATCCCTTTACAAGGTGTTATACCTGGAGTTTTGACACATGTCAGACGGAGGCCCCTGATATTTTCCTTTGCCCTAAACTTTTGACAGGTAATTACTGGCCACCACTTCGAACCTTTCCACTAAGACCACAAACGAATTTCTGCGTTATTCCGCCGCAAATAAGGATTAGTTTTGTTTTGTGGGGTATTGCGTGACTATGATTTTTAGTAGCATAGGGTATATTATCTAGGTTAGATTTTAATTGCATTACTTCAGTGCACAGAGCATTAAAGCCAGGAGATGGCAGAGCTTTCGCTTCTGCCAAAAAAAATGGTAGGTAGGTCATACATTGGTCACGGAAAATGTTTTTTTTTTTTTGTCTGCGTGTTTAGTATTTGTAAGAGGGTTTTGTTTTTGTGTATATGTTTAGGAAAGTAAAGGTTGTTATTTTAACACGAATATAAGCGTATATTGTAGGTCTTTTTTGGGCTTGTAACACAACGTAAAATACGGAACTTTCGCAAGAAATCATACCTACCTCCGCCACCGCATACGCCACCGTAAAATTTTTGCGTAGTTTGATATACGTTGACATGAAACATTTTAATGCAGCTCGTTCATTTACGAACCCCTAAGAAATTGTTGTGAAAGTGACGAAGTCTCAAAATTATAATGTATTGTATAATGTACTAGCTGACCCGGCGAACTTTGTTCCGCCTTAGAGTAGAGGCAAAAAAAAAATGAAACCCATCCTCATACATTACATCCTCTTGCAACGCGTTCGCCTCTCTCTTGCAACTGGCCTACGCCGCTCATGTGCTTACATTGCGTCATCCTTTTTCGTGTATGCAGCCGGCGTTCATCGATTTATTAGAAAAAATTAAGGAGTGAACCACCCTTAACATTTAGGGGTATGAAAAATAGATGTTGGCCGATTCTCATACCTACCCGATATGCACACAAGATTTCATGAGAATCGGTTGAGCCATTTCGGAGGAGTTTGGTAACAAACACCGCGACACGAGAATTTTATATAAGATTTTGCCCCTAAATTTTCACTTTCTTGATTACTTTAATAAAAAATAAATTTCTAGTTTTCCCTCTTCTATTTTCACCTCCACTTTCATGGAGGCAAAGCTGTTCGCATCTGCATCCGAATCCGTGTTTGCTAAGAAGGCGTCTATTTGTAATCTAGTCTACTTTGCCCACAAATAAAGAAAAGTAAGTACCTAGTGCAAATAAACTAAAGCCATCTCCTGTCAAAAGTGCTGCTTTCTTAAGAGAACACCCGGCATACTCGAAGAAGGCTGTAACAGTGTAATAATCCTATCAATATTATAATTGCAAGTTTGTTAGTAAAGTGGGTACGTGCGGGTGTGTGTGTTTGTAACGCTTTCATTCTAAAACGGCTGAATAGATTTGGATGAAACATGATGCTAAAAAATTAAGTCAAAGATTAAAGAAGAGAAGTAAGACAGAGAAGGAGGTTACATGTATAACATCCAATATAAAATGATCCCACACTGCATACATTTTAGTTAGAAGCAGGGCTCCGCTAACGCTGGGTTTCACAGAACCCTTAATGTGGGAGTCCAACTTGCTCTCGAACGGTTTCTTGATAGTTGAGTAGAGAAAGTAATAAATAGCATTATATAAAACATTTTTCATCACTTAATCTCTGAAAGTAGGTTGCATTTAACTTGGTAAATCCGTGTTGTAAATTCGATTCACATTTTTAGGGATGTAAGTAAATTTAAAAATCGAATGGTGCTCCTTTGTATTCACGAACTGGTAAACAAGGAGATTGTAATGCGTAATACTTACCTCCAAACCTCCATTGGGGCATAATGCTGCTGGCCAGTGTTGGCTGAATGTGCCAAAGCCAAAGAGCGCGAGGCCATTAAAAAAAAGACGATTTGGCGCGTTAAATTTTCTTCCGCTCTGTTACAAATTGCGTATACATTTTTAACATAACGGTTTTTCTTTATTTCCTCGCATTTGTGATGAAAAGTAGAGTGTTCAACTCGAGTGTAAATGATCAATTACACCCGCAAACTATAAACACCCTCGCTCGCTTTGTTCGTTCGTGCGCCTAAAAATATCTTGGATGTAATTGATCACTTACGACCCTTGTTTATCAATCTACTATAACCTTTACACTTGGAAATACCAGAAAGATACACAAAAGGGTGTGTAGGCGTAGCTTAGCACATTTTTAGTATATTTAGGGTTCCGTATCTCAAAAAGAAAAAACGGAACCCTTATAGGATCACTTTATTGTCCGTCCGTCCGTCCGTCTGTCAAGACCCTTTTTCTCAGGAACGCGTAAAGGTATCAAGCTGAAATTTATATCAAATACTTAAATCTACTGTCCCTTGGAGCTGAGAAAAAATCAAACTTCTAAGCCAACGCAATCAAAAGATACAGCCGTTTATGACGCAAATTTCCGCATATTTTCGAAACTCGCAAGGGAATCAAAACCTACAGGGTACTTCCCGTCAACTCAGAATCTTGAAATTTGGTACGAAGCAAGGTCTTATAGCACAAATAAAGGAAAAATTGCGAAATGCATAAATTTTTTTGTCTGTCTGTCTCAGTAACCAACCTACAATGATCCCACACTGCGCACATTTTGCTTAGGAGCAGGGGTCTGCTAAGACTGGATGTTCATAGATACATATAAATTTGTACGGAACCCTCGGTGCGCGAGTCCGACTCGCACTTGGCCGGTTTTTTTTTAAGAAACGTCACGTCATACTTTATTAAGTAAATTCTATTTACGTAGGTACGTACACGTTTTGTCCTCTTTTTCGCCGACATAATAGCGTCTAGACATGTAATTAAATTTTAGACTTTTAGAAGAAGATAGTCTTGCCAATTTTTTTACACAAAAGTGTCTCTTGTTTGATCCCTATTTCACCTGATAATAAGTCCAGATGAGGTTTAAGGTGAATTTCACTGGTTCTGTAAAAGCCTATTTACTTTAGCCTTGTAGAGCTCTATCTGGAAATACAGACGATCGATGTAGCCAGGATCCGAGTATATAACGACCTTCACCGATCTGATTAATGGATGAAAAGTATTTTATATTAGGTAAATAAAATATGTTAACAAATATATTGCAAGTGGGATGGCTAAAAAAATTAAAATCCAAAATATGATTAGTTATTTTTTTATACATTTAATTTTTACCGTTTCGGTTAATAGACAAATTATATACCAATCAAAAGTACAAAGCCTATAGAATATGCAAACGTTAGGTTGACTAACCAGACCAGTGCAAATATCGATTTACCTGTTTTTACGTGTTTAGGTATACCTGCCTACCCAAAAAGTTATGACAGGAAAAAAATAGTCAACCTAACGTTTGCACATTCTATAGGCTTCATACTTTTGATTAAATCTTAAAGCTCCGCGACGGGCATCTCATAAAATACCTCCGAGGGTGGCCTTTACCACATTAATCACTTCACCTGATTTGGGGAATACGCTGGATCTGGCGTTTGCTGAGTGCCCTCCTCCGACTATCTCTGCTAACACAAATGATGAGTGGCGGTCTTTTGCTGAAAACCTTCATGCCTGTGCTCTAGAAACTATTGGCAAACCAAAGAAGAGGGATCAGGATTGGTTTGATGCAGCGGATGACAACATCAGAATGCTTGTTGATAAGTACAGGCATGAATTGAATTCTGGGTCGGTGGATACATGTAGCAGAAGGGAAGCACAACGCAAGCTTCGGTCCGGGGTCCGGGAACTCAAGGACAAATGGTGGAGAGAAAAGTCTGCTGAATTACAACATTGCGCAGATACTCATCAAACTGGAAAATTCTTTGAGGGCATACAAACTATTTTCGGCCCGAAAGTTAGGACATCAGCTCCACTGTACTCAAAAGACAGGCGGAACCGAGTTACCGATAAAGATGCGGTATTAAAGCGGTGGGCAGAACACTTTAATGATGTCTTAAACCCCAATGCGCTCAGTGCTAACCTGTCTTATATAAATTCTCTCGAAGAGTTACCAGTGTCCCAACAGCTGGACGAGCCACCTACATTCGAGGAGTTCACGAAAGCAGTCAAGCGTCTCAAAAACTTAAAGACGCCCGGCATGGACCTCCTTCCAGCTGAAATTTATAAATACAGTGGAAACTTTATTTTGACCAGGCTATACGATCTTGCCTTGAGGGTGTGGAATACGGAGGAAGTGCCTCAGGCCTGGAGAGATGTGGTTATTTGCAAGCTGTACAAAGGAAAGGGAGATGTCCCTGATTGCAGCTCATACCGAGGCATATCGCTGCTCTCTAGTGCCGGTAAAGTCCTTGCTCACATCCTTAACTCCCGTCTGAGTGAGCTAGCGGAGAAACACCTCCCAGAGAGTCAATGCGGATTCCGTCCCAGCAGAGGAACTATTGACGCGATTGCTGTTGTAAGGCAGCTCCAAGAAAAAAGTCTGGAACATCAACGGCCTCTCTATATGTGCTTCGTGGATCTAGAGAAAGCATTTGATAGAGTTCCACGTGAAGCTCTCTGGCTTGTGCTTGGTAAATTTGGTTATCCAAAGAAGTTCGTCAACCTGATTCGCCAATTCCACGTTGGTATGAAAGCGCAGGTTCGGCACGAAAATGAACTATCTGAGGAGATTCAGATTTCGAGTGGGGTTAAACAAGGATGTGTTTTGGCGCCCACGCTCTTTGCATTATATTTTTCAGTAGTCATGAGAGACGCACTGCAGCATTATGCCAACCGGATTCAGCTTAACGTCAGAACTGAGAGGGGTGTGTTTGATTTATCAAGATTCAGAGCAAAATCCAAGGTCCTAAAGATCCCCATATTGGAGGTACTTTACGCTGATGACGTATGCCTTATGTCTCACAGCTTGCCAGATCTCCAAAGCTACGTTGATGCATTAAATCAGTCATGTCAGCAATTCGGCCTGGTTATAAGTGCTTCCAAGACTCAAATCCTCAAACAACCACCACGAGGAGGCGTGGTGGATCCGGCAGCGCTAAACCTGGGTGGGAAACCTCTAGTTGAGGTATCTTACTTTAAATATCTGGGAAGCACTATTCGTCATGACAACACCTTGGCTTCGGAGATACCTTCGCGGATCGCTAGCGCTGCTGCCAATTTTGGGCGGCTTACAGATCGCGTCTGGAAGTCCCATGATCTCAAGCTAGAAACAAAGATAAGCGTTTATAAGGCACTTATCATTCCTGTCCTTTTATATGGAGCAGAGACATGGTGCGTTTACAAAGCAGACATAAAGAAGCTGGACATTTACCACCTAAGATGTCTAAGATACATATTGAGGATTAAGTGGCAGGACCGCGTTCCTAACTCTGAGGTCCTACGTCGTTCTAGAATGCATGGCATAGAGGCTCTCTTGATGCAGCGGCAGCTTAGATGGAGCGGGCATGTCCTTCGAATGGATGACCGCCGCTTGCCTAAAGCTGTATTCTACTCTGAGTTGGCGGAAGGCAAACGGAGGCATGGCGGACAGCACCTGCGCTTTAAGGATGTGCTCAAACAGCATCTGAATGCCTGTGCTATCGATCCTGATTGTTGGGAGGAACTTGCTGCAAAGCGGTCATCTTGGCGATCTACCATCTCAAAAGGCATCAAATTATTTGAGGAAGAGCGCCTCACGGCGTTACACGTAAAACGCCAATTACGTAAAGAGAGACCTAAGTTCTCCTACACGTATACATACAACTCAGCTGGGCAACTGTACTGTCACGCGTGTAGGAGAGTATTTAAAAGTAAATTCGGCCTAGCCAGCCATATCAGAGCCCATGATAGGCGTCTTAATTTATAGAATAGTGGGGTCGCCGTCATCGAAACCGATGAGGAGGACTATATATACTTTTGATTGGTAGGTATTTCATTTGTCTATTAACCGAAACGTTGAAATGTTAAAAAAAAATACAGGACTGAAATTTTTTAGTCAACCTACTTGCAATATATTTATTAACATAATAAATTTAATATATAATACTTTTCATCCATTAACCAGTTCGGTGAAGGTCGTTGTATACTCGGATCTTAGATTAATGGGAGCGACATTCCTTATTTGTGACAGAACAGCGACGCATAATCATCATATGCGTGGACATGACCTCTACTTGCCTAATTGGATTTGTTGCCAAAAAATAGTTTAGTTTTCTATTAGTAATATTGAAAAACCGGTCAAGAGCATGTCGGGCACGCCCAGGATAGGGTTCCACAGCCGTTACGAATAAATCTTCGCATATCTTATTAATTTTACTAATAATTATTCTGTCCGTATTGAACAAGTAATATTTTTCTAAGGATTTGGTATTTTGTACATAATTTCCCAAGTAGATTTACATTTTATAGGTCAGGCTGCTATTTACTCTTATACTACTAATAATTCTCAAGTAAACTTAGCCGTAATATTTTTATTGTTAGTCTGAACTCTCACTCTGTCTCGCTCTCACTCTGTTTGACTGAGCTGAGAGAGTGATTGTGGACTAAGAATGAATGAGTTACTCGTCAAATGTCTCCTTTATGCTGATGATCAGGTCTTGCTCGCTTCGTCGGCCGTAGAGTTGCAGGCGATGGTAAATATTATGAATGGTGCTTTGGAAAGGAAAGGAATGAAAGTTAATGTAAGTAAGACAAAGGTTATGGTTTTTGAGAGAGAAGAATGCATGACAGATATTTGTGTGCGGATAGGAATAAAAGAGTTAGAACAAGTGAAGCAATTTGTGTATTTGGGTACTTTGTTTTTTAGGGATGGGAAGTGTGATAGTGATATTGAAAGGAGAGTAAATGCAGGTAATATGGTAAATGGAGCGCTGCATGCCTTTATGAACAGCCAGAGGGTCTCTCAGAAGGCTCGTCTGGCTGTGCATAGGGGGTGTTAGTTCCGACACTTATGTATGGAAGTGAAAGCTGGGTTTGGCAGAAAAAACATGAAAGTAGGATAAATGTTGTGGAAATGAGAGCATTAAGGAGTGTGATTGGTGTGAACTTGAGTGACCGAATGAGGAATTGTCTAATAAGGGAACGTTGTGGCATGAAAGATGATGTTGTGACTCGTATAGAGAAAGGGATGTTAAGTTGGTTTGGACATGTGGAGAGGATGGACGAAGGAAGAATTACGAAAGAGATATATAATGCGAGTGTAGATGGAAATATTGGAAGAGGGAGACCAAGAAGGACATTTCATGATCAGATTGGGGATGTCTTGAAGAAGGGTCAGGTCAAGAGTACCCGAAACCGGCGAGCATGTATGAAAGGACTAATGAGTGTTGCTGAAGCGAAGGATGTATGTCAGGATCGTAGCAGGTGGAAACAAATAGTCTCTGCCTATCCCCTTGCTGGGAAGAAGGCGTGATTGTATGTATGTATGTATGTATGAACTCTCATCATGATTTTTTTAAAATTTTCAAACCAACAGTTTAGCTTTTAGAGGGAGAGGACGCTCGATTGTAACAAAAAATTGCACTTTAAAGTTGAATTTTTTACAAACGAATCACTATATCAATAATCGTCGTATTATTATTATCCAGAGCTATCTTGTAACATCCCGCAAGATTTCCGCTTTAAAGATGGCTGGAGTTTAGAACCACACAGAAAAGACGTGGGACGGGGGCGCGTCACAGTCGCGACGCCCTTTGAACCAGTTTTCATATTAAATGTATAGAAGCGTCGCGATCCAAAGCAGACAGAAGAGACGGGGCGGAGACGCGGCCTGCGAACAAACGACGTAAACTGTGACGCGCCGCCGTCTCAAGTCTTTTCTGTGTGGCTTGCGCCTATCGGCCGTCAGACATACGAGCAATGTGTCTTAAGCCTGGCGTCTCTCTGAGCTTACGAGTATCTTGACTCCCCACAGAAAATTTTAATCTTATTTATCATATCCATCCGCTTCCCTTTATCTCCGATCCCAACTGACCTTCCCTAAAGAGTCCCCGAACGCTCATTAACAATTTCAACAATTGTCGTTTACAAACTCTAATACTTTCAAAGTAATAATGTTATGCTTATTATTATGAATAGCTTTATTCGCGTCTTGCAATCATTAATTCCAAGATAAATTCACAAATTTCTCAATTATTTCGTAAAGTTGGCGGCACATTTTGCTAATTCGTTGACTTTGTTGAACAAGCTGCTATGCTTACGAACGGTATTAGAACGATATTACGGAAACATGGACATGACACAAAAGATGATAACACTTATTTTCTGTAAATTGCACCACCTGCGAAACTCTATTCTTTATTTTTTTCTGCTGTAAAAGATCTTCTAGAATAGATTGCTCTGAAGTTATAAGTACGAGTACCTTGTATTTTTTTATAATACATTATACATACATGTACAGTCAGCAACGAATGATGCAGAACAAAACAATGTATGTATGTAGTTTTTACAGAATTACAAACAAAAATACCTACCTTTACATCATAAATCTACTAAAGTAGTAAACAGCATGTTTTCAAAAGTGGCTGAACGTTATGATTACAAAAGTGGCTGGACAGTACTTCCAAAAGTAAAGTTGCTGGACACTAAACATTCATTATCCAAATGTGTCCGAACCAATTTTTCAATTTTAAATGATGACAATCGTCGAAAACTGTAGGTATGAAATTGTCATACGATACATTTTTACATACATATACATACAATATAAGGAAACCCCTTTTTCACGTAAAAACGATGCGACAGACAAATTGGCGTCAAACCTATAACATCCCTCTTTTTGCGTCGGGGGTTAAAAAAGTTTTTTGTATTTATTGTGTAGCGCCATGCTTTAACTTTTCGATAGATAACCAAGCGAATTGGTCGACCAAGTACTTTGAAACGCGGTCAAAATAATTACCTGATCGTGATCATAACTTTTTAAATCAGGAAAAATAGTTTGTTCTATTTTTTATCGCGAGAAACTCGGCCGTTGTAATTAAAGTCGGGCACAGATGTGAATGAGAGAGCGTCGCTAAGGAAGCCAACCTAGTACAATAGCTGTAGAGAACAGTAAGGAGACCATTAAAAATAATAAGACAGAACTTTGTCCGTATTAACGATGGTGTGCAGTGAGTCAATCCAGGGTAGGCTGCTATAGCTATATCATTTAACCCTTTAACGGGCAAGACCGAAAAAAAATCGTCAATTCAAGCCTCATCGCCAATCTTTAGTCCTAAAAAAATTGTACAAGAAAAAAATACAAAAAGATGTTGTTACAGGGTGGTCTTTTTTGAGATCGTTAACCTATAAAGGGTTAATTGCCACGCAGTACAGGAGCTGGGGGGTATGACGACAAAGGGGGCCAGGTTTCACACGGTAGTACATATTTGTGGGCGAGAGACTACTGGCTCTTGTACCTGCGGCCCTAGGGAGTGTTGGCTATGCTGACTCGTCTCATATTGTAGTACAGCCGCACTTGAATAGCTTTTTAGCTTTATATTCTAATGCAAACAAAAATAGCCGGAAAACACGAGTAAAAGCGATTTTCTGAAAATGAAACATAGCTAGATCAGTTTTTTATCCCCGAAAACCCCCACATACCAAATTTCATCGAAATCGTTGGAGCCGTTTCCGAGATCCTGATTATATATATATACATATATATATACAAGAATTGCTCGATTAAAGGTATAAGATAGATTAAACATCCAAGACTCGAGCACAGACATTCGTATTTTTCACACAAATATCACACCACCACAAAATTCGTAGTCAGATTCTCTAGTTAGGCTATCCGGTCGTCAAAATATCAAAAGAAATAACATTATTTCAGACAATGAACCAACTCGTTAAGGCCCTATCGAGCTTTTGGCGCATTTATTATATTAATTTAATAGGGATGACGACTGGGTTAAAAATTGGTCATTCTAATTAGTCCGTCATTTAGATTATGGAAAAATATGGGACACGTATTTTTGGTTTATCAAATTATTAAAAAACGACAAAGATATAGATCATCAAACTTCCGGAGTGGGGGCTTGTGACGTCACCCTTAGGTAAAAATTGTACCATATAGTGACGTCACTCGAAACTTCTAAGCACTGTATCCTCCTCATTTTTTGTTTGTCAAACAAAGGAAAAAATACGTGTACAATATTTTTTAATAATCTAACTGACGGACTAAACGGTTTTTTTTAGTCGTCTAGCCTATTCTTTGCTGTATCATTACTAGCAAAGCTTTAGTTCTGAAATTCATGTGTTAAGTTTTGAGGATTCACTCTAGTGACCAGTGTTTTTCGAAACACGATTAGATTTTACTTGTCTTGTATTTTGCTCGACACAAAAAATCCAAAGTCGTCTCTAAAAAATAAAATAAATCCTTAGTACGGCGTCAATACTGCACGGCAGCAGGTCACGGCTTTTTGTATGTTAATAAAACAAGATGTTTTCTAGGGCCTAGTGTTGCTACATTTTTAAAATATGATAGATAGATAGATAAAGACGTTTATTTGGTACTGCAAGCACACACAATCAAGATTAACAAAAATACAAAAGTCAGTACAAACTTAAAAGTAAAACATTGTATATTGTCTGTATGCGCTGCAGTAGTGCAAAAGGGCCGTGGCTCAGTGGTCAACATTGCTCATAGGAGCAAAACACTGATATTCTGCCACAAGCAAGAGGATCGAGAACAAAATATTACTTACTAATTCAAAATAATTATACAACAAAAGAAAAACAAAACAAACAGTGCTAAGCATCATTAATACCGACACTAAAAAGCAGATTACACTTACAACAAAAGCACAAAACAAGCCATGCCACCCGAGACATCCCCAAAAATATGTATTTGTTTTAGTAATACGATGAAAATGCGAGCTGACCAACCTATCTTGAGCCGTCGTGCTTCCCCCTTGTCCGCATACTTAGTTGCGTTAGTTCTCCTTCGGCTATCGGACGGGGAACCGTTGTCGCTTGCGCTTACGAACGGCTTTGATTCTAGCCGCTCTAACGCACACATACACGAGTCCATAGAATACCTCAAATCGATTAGCGCAAGAAGCTCGGTGCGGCCTTAAAGAAAAACAAATATTAAATGTATGAATACTCCCTTCTGCCAGTTCCAACCTGTGTAAACACCGTCGCAGACGCACAACTGAATTATCTAAAACTTTTAATTGTCCTGCTCGCCTTACCTTCATTAAAATTCGCGACTCCGTAAGGTGTTTTGTTTGAACACAAAAACTTAGTCCGACGTGTCGGACTAAAATATGAAATGTGCTCGTAGGTAATGTAGAGCAGAAAGTGCAGGGTTTATGTCTTTATTTGTAAAAGATAGTAGTTCATACAAATGTTAAGTAACTCTGTACTTACATATAAAGCTCTTTTACCTACGCCATGCATAGGGGCATAGCGTAATAATTTTAAACAATGAGTGAACTTCTTTCTCTAAACGCTAGAATCAGCTTATTCTTTTATCAATTAAATAAATAATGATGAAGTTATAGCCCGTTAAAAGTTCCGTGTAACGTCACGCTTTGATACTATTTTTAGTTAGACGTAACGTCCCGGCCGTACTCGTTAACTTTGACGCTCTATATCTTTGTAATTGATTATTTCATAACCTAACACATTAAAGTAACAGAATAACTACAGATTAACAAAGTGATTATTATAATTTTTTTTACCCCGGGTGCTACCCAATTAGCGTTGAGGGTACGTGGCCACCGCAACGCACCACTTAGCTATCTAGCCAGCTGTCTAGACAGCTGAGTTACGTAACTAGTTGTTAATTTTACAAATAATTATGTCGCATGAGAGACACCCGTGCAAATTCTCATGTCATATCTTCAACAAAAGTGTTTTGCAGTTTGGCGAAGTTATTCGATAAAATAAATCTAATTGTTATCTTGAGATACACAAATGAACAAAATAAAAATGAATAAATGTTTTACATTTAGGGCCACTTGCACGGTCCAGGGTTAAAAAATTAAATCGTTTACCATGGGTTAGCACTTAACTCGGAGTTATATAGTTAACAGAAACGAGTCTGTGCAAGCCTTCCTTACTGGTTAAAAGAGATTTTACCTGTATGAATTTGGATTCCGTGGGAATATTGGAAGACAACATGGGGCGACGAACTGGTAAAGGTTCCGGGAAGGCTTTGGATGGGGCTAGCGCAGGGCCGGTCTATAAAGGTAAGGGTGAGTGGGTGGAAGCAATCGTGCCTTCGGTACCACTCTGTTTTCAGAGAAGGACACGAGGACACGAGGACATGAGAGCTAACGTGAGGGCACGGAACTCTTCGGAGGCTACGAGGAGTTTTTTTTTTTTTTTTTTTTTTTTTTATGTTAGATAGGCCAGACAAACGAACTAGTGGGTCACCTGATGTTAAATGAACACCACTGTCCATAGACATCCGCAGCGCTTTACACGATGCTAGTGCGTTGTCGGCCCTAAAGGAGAGGGAAGGAATGAGGGAGGGAAGGGGTGAGGTATTGGGCCCCCGGCACTCTCACTGACCGTACGAAACGCAAGCAGGATTACTGCTGCTTCACGCCGGTGTTCTGTGAGAGGGTGGTACTGCCCCGGACGAGCCGGCCCATTCGTGATGCAGCGGCTAGCTACATCATGGCTCTACCACTACAAACCTCTTTAAACAACTGACACCAACGGGGGAGTCCGGGGAAAGCCGAGCCCGCATTGCATGGTGTCGACAGAGGATCCTGGGGCGGCCAGTGGGCGTCGCGGTATCTCTTCATGCTCCCGTGGCGTTCACAATGGCAACGAGGGAATCCGTGCGGTTTTTAGTGGGGCCTACCCACTTGAGGGAGAGCCCCACATATTTTTCGGCTGAAATAATGATAACAATAAGGAACATTGGGGTAAAAGTTTTAAGTCCCTCCAGTAACAAATAAGCTTGCAAACTTTAGCGTTTATATTATTAGTAGGATGCCTCATTGTGTAACAGCCGGCAGCACAAGCAGACTTTATGCATCTGCAATGAAATTAACAAGCTGCACTTAGCATTATTACCAGTATTTCGCTGTACTCAATTACGAGCAATTCTAAGTGTTCCCAGAGTAATTAAAGATAATGGAACTGAACATTCCATTGGCAAGTTCTTTCGAATGAAGCATTTTTTAACAAATTACGGAGCTAAATATTAACAAACTGAAACCGTAGGTAAAGGCTAGTACTATAGCTAGACCGTTCAACTGAGTCCTCGCCCGCACGGTACAGGGGCTGGGGGGTATGACGACAAAGGGGGCCGAGAGAGGTGCGGGCGGAAGGTACGTGAGGTTTACGAGGTAAACAGTTTAGCTTTTAGCACAGAATATATAATAGTACTAACGTACAGAATGGCCACGCTCCGCCCCGCACCGATTCGAGTTACCCCACCCCTCAAGGCGCAGATTGCTGGAACCAACGGAATCCAGTCGGGTGTGCGCGCGCGATGTATGTAGGCGTACCTACGCGTATACAGACGTCGTCGTGCTTATGTAGATTCAAGAACGCGTATTTTGTACGTCGTGGCCGCAGTGTGCTTATAGGTCGATTAATAAGAGTTGGCAACAATGAATTAAACGAAACAGCACTTTGACCACTTGGCACTTTTCGTGTCAGCTCTTGTGATTCGACTTGTACGATGGGCTGCAAATGTGTGAGTGTGTCCTGTCTGTGGCATCATAACTTTTAAACGTGTGAAACGATCTGGATGCGCTTTTTTTATTTGAAAGCAGGTTTTTTTTGAGAAGGTTCTTAGACATGTTTCGTTAAAATTGGTTCTGTCATTTCAGAGTTGTCAGCACTTTTGTTAGCTGCGGAAGGGATCAAAAGCTCAGTTTAGACTTGCAAGAAAAATCGTGCAAGTTGCATAACATTGCGGCGCGCAATTGACCACTTCAAACTTGTTCACTTTAAGGCCTCACAGTGTAATACAACTTGCATGATTTTTCTTGCAGGTCTAAACTTGGCTTTAGACGCATAATGGGCATTGACTTAATGTTCAAACATACGAGTTACATATAATTGCGTTGGGGGTTTCTATAATTTTTAATGTATAGTTATAAGCATATGTGTGACGTAATTGGGATGCACCAAAAAAAATAACCTATAGTTTTATATTTTTTTTGGAAAGAATAGGATATTTTAAGACACCATTTTCATCGATTTTGAATTTGGTTGAGTATTTAATTTTTTATATTTTTTTTTAGAAATACGTTGGATGACGTCACAGTCAGAGAGCCACGTTCCATAGCCTAGAAAAATTCAAGTCGTACATAAAATAATCTGTGGCACTACCACGGCACTACTGAGACCCTACTACGAACTGCATAATTCGAACTTCGTTTCATGCCGTCCCGCTCACGCTAATATGATTTGACACGAGAGTGAGAGGGATGATACGATACGAACTTCGATTTTTGTAGTAGTGCCCCTGATTTGTCTTGTCACTTTCAATATTACAAGCACGGCTTAGGGTCCTAAATGAACCATGACAAAATAGTTTTATTTATTTCTCTTCTTTTAGCTTCGATTATTCCTGTTTGTTTAATGGTGTGATAGTAAATAGATATTTTTTATTAAAATCTGAGATTTAAATTCTTTCATATTTACTTGTAACGTAGTAATTTAATAATTAAATTTGTAAAAATACGTTGCGAGTATTGTATACATTTCGGACTTTATGATAAATGACAACTGTTTAAAGCCAGGTGTGCATCATGTGATTAAAGTTCTGTCTTTGTCACTCTTTGCTATTATAAGCAGGACAGCAACATTTCAAACTGTCAATTTGCTTTAGAGTGTAGACCTGCTTTATATCTGCCATTGTGACGATTCACTGCAGGGGTCAAATGAAGGACATAACTTAAATTTTCTTTATTTAATTCAGATTATCATATTTTTGGAATCTGATTTCTGAAAACGCTTCACAAAGCCTATTTCTCCAAACGGTTTTCGATTTATTATACGTTGCCAAAAATTGGGACATCCCAATTAAGTTGGGGTTTTTCAAATTTTTTAATTTATAGTTATACTACTTGCATATAAAATTACAATCAAATCCGCTTAACCGTTTTAGCGTAAAGAAGTACCTAACAAATACATCCACGCACGCACGCATACACATACTCAAGAACTATCACATTTTATAATAGGTATTAGTACGATTATATTTTTTCCAATTTATTAAATCGACATTTAGAAATAACGAGCGTATCTAGAAGCTACTGCGACCCCAAAGTGATTCCGCGCTCCCCTTGGGAGTTGAAAAACACTGCTGTTTCATAAAAATGTCACCATACACTTATCGGCACCGTCACATGTCACGTTAAAATGTCAGCACTTACCCCCTACAGGATTTTAATGCTGGCACAGTAATTCATTTGTTACTGAATTATTGAATAAATCTCCGGTAATGGACCTTTTTTGTCAAATGGATTTGTTTCGGCGCTTCCTGCCAGGCCATTAAAAGGTTGAGCCACGGGAAGAGCGAAACCTTCACATAATACAATGTGTTACTAAGGTCGATTATCAAGACTGTCAATGTTTATACAAAGTAGCGTTCCTTTCAAAATAAACATTCTGTAGCTATTTTTGAGTGTATAAATTAACTACCCGAAATTTTTGTTTCCTAATATTTTTTGTTCCCTTTCGCTTTTTTCCGCACTTTTTATTTCCCTATCAACCATTAGGCTACCGTTAGGCTATTTCTTCAGACGCATTAATTTCTATTCGTTTTTAGGGTTCCGTACTCAAAGGGTAAAAATGGGACCCTATTGCTGAGACTGCTGTCCGTCCGTCCATCTGTCCGTCTGCCACTAAGCCGTATCTGATAGCTAGACAGTTGAAATTTTCACAGATGATGTAGTTTGGTTGCCGCTATAACAAAAAATACTAAAAAAGGAAATAAAATAAATATTTAAGGGGGCTCCTATAAAATAAACGTGATTTTTTGCTCGTTTTTGCTCGATATTGATAATGGTAACAGGTAGACGCTTGAAATATTCACAGAATATTTATTTATCTTGAAAAGGGTGCATCCTACGGCAAAATCAATCAAATTTTCATCCTCCCTTTAATACCCCGCATCCCTCTCCCACACTCCCCCCCCATCAACCGCCCCCCCGCACCCCACACCCCCCGCATTGAAAATTTACCCGAGCGCTAGTACTAAGATTGTACATGCTGGCGTTCGCTGCTCTCTTGTACGGTCAGCATCAAAAGTAGTTGGTCACTTTTGTACTTTGTCGTAATAACACAATTTTTCAATCAAGTATGACGTTTTGCACCTTACTGTAGAGCGACAAGATACAAAAGTGACCAGCTACTTTTGATGCTGACTGTACATACTGGCCTTCAATGCTCTGTAGGTACATGTACGTTACATTGCGTCATCCTTTTTCGTGCATGCAGCGTTCATCGATTTATTAGACGTTGTCACTTCAAAAAAAATTCGGGTAGCTAATCTATACACTCTGTTACATAACAAATTTCAAAGCTCTGAAGTCTGGCCCGCTTATTTCGAAGCCCGACTTTTATTTCAGTCTGAGTTTTATTATAATTCAGGTTTCCTTTCTTTTCTTAGTTCTTAATAAGATTTGGAGTATAATGACACCACTGAAATTGACGTTTGGGAAGTTATTTCCGAGTTATCTTTGTGGAGTTGGAGATAGGACAATAGGAGTTTCCGAGAAAGATAATTTTAGAGGAAATAAGTCAAAAGGTTTCAAAATAAAGCTGTGTTGTGGAAGGAGAAAGGTTAAAATGTCTGGGGAGTGGAAGGTCCCTGGGCCAATGTAAAATGACACTTATGGCGGCGTTAATAGTGACTTTGATAGGTCTTTATTTCGTACTTATAGCCGCCAATACGTCACACACAGGTAGATTCAACACACATATTATTTCAGACTAGCTTCATCTTATTATTAAAAAAAATATATATATTAAAAAAATCGCGTTCGTAATTTGTGATCGTTAAGAACTATGTGTACTTTACAAAACCTAAAAAAATAGAATCGACTAGCAAAAACTATTTCTTTTGTATATTGTATTTTTGCTTTCAGTTGATCAAATATAGCGTCGTTCATGCTATATTTATCGATTAGTTTATCGATATAAGTCGTTTGGTCGAGAGTAAGCGACCCATTCTTTTGGATAACTCTCATGCCGAGACAGTCCTTTAGAGGACCTAGGTCTTTTACCTTAAAAAAGGTTTTAAGACCATTTTTAAATTTGGATTTTAGCCGGTCATTGTTGCATAAGACGTAAAAATCGTCCACAAATACTGCAACGACTAGCAAGTCCTTTTCGTCTCGTTTATAGTACAGACAGTGTTCCGATGTGGCTTGTGTCAGTGATAAGGCTGACATTGCGTCACATACCTTTTTGTTCCACTGACGCGGTGCTTGTTTCAAACCATAGAGAGACTTCTTAAGTAGACAAACTTTGTTTTTAGGGTCAGTTGAGAAGCCTTCAGGTTGCTCCATGTAAATTTCCTCTTCTAAATCACCATACAAAAATGCCGTTTCCACGTCCAGGTGGTCAATTTGACAATTTAAGTCTACTGCGAATGCCATTAAAATTCTCACAGAGGACAGTCTTGCAACTGGCGAGAAGGTTTCGCCGTAATCAACTCCTTCAACTTGTGTGAAGCCTTTGGCTACAAGTCGCGCTTTGTATTTCACAACTTGCCCACTTGTGTCCTTCTTGAGTTTAAAGACCCACTTACATTTTGTGGTCTTACGATCCTTAGGTCTGTCCACTAATGTCCACGTCTTATGATTCATTAATGAATCATATTCAGCCTTCATAGCTTCGAACCATTCATCCTTTTGCGGATGCTCTATGACCTCTTTGTACGTTTCAGGTTCCTCTGAAGACATCTGCACTGTACAAACATACCGCGCAGGAGGATGCCTGTCTCTTGACGGGTATCTCCGTTCCGGTACTGGATCTAGATGGGTGGCTTCAGGTTCAGGAACTGGTTGAGGTTCTGCTTGCTGGGGTTCAGATTCAAGCTGCGCCGACACAGGTGTCTGGGTGTTCGGCTGGAGTGGAGGAACTGACTGTTCAAATATCGGAATTTGGACTTGAGTTGATTTTGGCTGGGAATCTGGCATGTCGATTTGAGGTGAATTCTGAGTGGACTGCTGCTGCGTTTTGTCTTCTATGAAGACAACATCTCTCGCGACAATTATCGCTCGAGGATTTTGGGGATTGATGAGTCGATAGCCTTTGCTTTCGGTCGCGTAGCCAACAAAGATGCACGTTTGCGTCTTCGAGTCAGGTTTCGTACGTTTTTCTTTAGGTACGAAAACGTGAGCTTGGCAGCCGAAGACTCTCAGATGAGACAGGTTGACTTTCGTACCAGTCCATATCTCTTCTGGGATCCGATTTTGAAGAGACTGAGTTGGCGTTCGATTCTTCAAATAGATAGCTGTGTTGACAGCTTCTGCCCAATACGCTTTTGATAACTGCGAGTCTTGAAGCATAGATCTTGCTTTCTCAATTATGGATCTGTTCGCCCGTTCTGAAATCCCATTCTGTTCAGGAGTGTACGGGATTGTGGTCTGATGAATAATCCCGTTCTCCTTTAAGAAGGTTGACAGTCCGTGGTTAACGTATTCACGGCCGTTGTCCGAACGTAAAATCTTAATCCTATGACCTGTTTGATTTTCTACTAAATGTTTAAACTCTACAAATTTACTAAAAACTTCGTCTTTTGTTTTTAAAAGATATCCAAAAGTTTTGCGACTAAAGTCGTCTGTAAATGTTAGCAAGTAAAGGGCTCCGCCCCACGAGTGCATACTCATAGGACCACACAAGTCCGAATGAATCAACTGCAATACGCAACTCGACTTACTGGTAGAGTTCGGGAAAGGTCTCTTTGAAAGTTTACCTTGTAAACAGGGAACACAAGTTTCATTTAAACTACCTGCGTAGTCTATGCCAACGTGTCTGTTTTTTAAAATGCTTAAACATTTGGCATGTATATGGCCGAGGCGTCTATGCCACAACATAGCAGACTCTTTGCTTTTAATAAGAAAGGCGGTACTCGAACTCACGTCTAGTTTGTACATGCCTTTATGGTTTGAGCCTGTGGCAATGACATTATTTGTCACTTGACATCCCCCGCTAGGAAAGATGCTCGCGCCTTTGGATGTAAACAAAACATCGTAACCATTTTGATTTAATTTACTAACTGATAATAAATTAGTAGCTAGGCCAGGGATATATAAAACGTCGCTTATTTTACTTACACTAGGAGATATGTTCATATTTACAGTACCTTTACCATGACTTAGTAATTGTTCCTTGTTCGCAACAGTAATAGGAATCGTATGGGATGACAGATTTGTAAACCAATCGCTCCTGTTACTCATATGAGAAGTTGCGCCAGAATCAATGAACCAGTCTTGATGACCTGTGGAAGGAACGTTAGAAAAACAAGATGAAAGTGTATGTTCGGATGTATTGAAGGATTTGATCGCCGAAACATTCTTGTTTTTGTTAGTTTTGATGCTCTTACACTGCGAAACAACGTGCCCTAACTTTTTACAATAATTACAAAACAGTTTCTTCGATCGGTTCACGTGTAGCGCGGTGTTGACAGGTCGTTGTAGAGTACTCGGTGTGGTGGGTACAGCTCTAAGGTCTTCCTTGAGGAGAGCTGTCACCACATTCTCCGACGTAAGCTTGACGTTGGCGTGCTCCAGTGTGACAACGAGTGGCTTGAAGGACTCTGGTAGTCCCGCCAGCATGATGACTGCAAGGAACTCGTCTTCAACTGCTGCTCCAATGCCCTGTAGCTCTTGCTGTGTAGTCAGCATATTATTGACATATTCTTGCATACTCCCGTTGAACTTGCATGCTAATAATTTCTTGATAAGGCCAAGACGCCTTGTCAGCCCGCTGTCAGCGTAGGCCTTCTTCAGACATTCTAGCGTTTCAAAGGCTGATTTAGCTGACCTTATTATCGGGTACACCGATTCGTCGCAGGCTAGGCAGATCTTCGCTCGAGCTTTTGCATCCTTCCTCTTCTCGACGGGGTCTGACGGTTCGATGGGTCTTGAGGAAACGTCCCAAAGATCGAGGTCGGTGAGCAAGCACTCTAGGCTAAATACCCACGTGCTGAAGTTATTGCCGTTGAGCTTGGTAAAGCTCACAGAGCCTGACACTGACGTTGATGCCGATGGTGCCGACGATGAGGGCATCGCCGATGAATTATTAGAATTCATAGCACTTTTTCTTATTAGCACTGTTTCTTCTATATTCCGTTAGCGGCTCTGGGCCCATAACCGCTTAAAGGAAACCAGAGTTTGGCAGTGGAAAATGGTTAAATATAATATATGTTCAACGGTAAAAGTTTAGGAGAAGACAGAGGTGACAGCAGACAGTAAAGAATGGAAAAACAATATTCAAAAATACAAATCATACACATGGCCAGGGTGTTTGATATTATTAAAATAAACAAGAAGGTTTAACAGAATTAATGGATCAAACTAATAAAAATAGTAAGCAAATAAAGAAAGAAAACGGCACCATTAGTGATTATTTATATAAATAATCAACTTGTATATTTTTCAGCCATCTGAAATAATTTGAACTATTGAAAATCGACATAATATATATTTTCAGATTTTTTCGGGAATGTATATACAGAGCAAAATACGTAAAACAAACAGTGATTTGACCTGTAGTCTCTCAACCAACTCGCTCTGAGTTTTTCAAAATGAATGTGCTACACTTGCGACTGCGTGCGCGTGGGAACAGCCAAATCCCTCTCCTTCTGGGAGAAGGTCACTGATCAGTGGATCGATAATCCGAGACAATGATGAACACAGGGTTCTCTTTCAAATGTTACGCTTTTAAGGGAGAGTAACCTATATTGCACCGGCGCTTAAATTGGACCACTTCCGTATTTCTACCAAATTACACTATTTATTTACACTAGCAACAAAAAATTAAGCGATGACAGCGCCACAAACAGTCCGCCATTTTGCATCATCGCTTCATTTTTTGTTGCCAGTGTAAATAAATAGTGTAATTTGGTAGAAATACGGTATTGGTCCAATTTAAGCGCCAGTTCAATATATAGGTTACTCTCCCCTACGATGTTTATAAGCTGTAAGCACCTTAAGGAGCCACCCTACAGTATTTACTAAACAGACACCTCGTAATAAGCAATCGAGAAAACAATCTCCTGGCGATAGCGATCTCTTTATGAGCTCTCAAGATATAAATTAAGAAGGGAATTATGTCAGAAGGCGGCAGCTTGCAGTGTACAAGCTACGTTACTTTAATGAAAACAAAACAAAATGGCAATTCATCACCATCATCCTAGCCTACCCCATTGCAGGGCACAGCCGTCATCTTAGAATGAGAGGGCTTGGGGTTTAGTTCCCACATGGGCCCAATGCGGATTGGAAATTTCACATCCACTGTTGCATTTGTCTTCGAGATGTTTTCCTTCACTGTAACCAAGGATGATTTAGACCGGATTAGCAATCGATATAGTACAGATCGTCCGCAGAAAATAGTTCGATTATTAAATCTAGTTGGCGCTGAAATATAGCCCGAGGCTTTGAAAGCAAAACAATAACACTTTCATATCTTTCATATTACTACAAATGTATTATTTTTCAAAAATATTGCATAATAATACATTTGCAGTAATATGAAATATCTGTAGTCTGATTGTTTTCAAACCTTCGGGCTATATGTCAGCCCCATCTAGATTTAATAATCAAACTGTTTTACCGCGGCCGATCTGTACTATGGCGATTGCTAATCCAGTCTATATCATCCTTGACTGTAACTTAAGATGTCATAACAGAAGGTTATTTGAAGGATTCTTTTTCTGACTGTAATTTTTGATGACTGTCGCATTATCATTCAACTAGCATCCTCGTTACAATTAAAAGTTGCACTTTTATCGGTGTGTAATTGCCATTGCAGTATTTTTATTAATTGATGTAATCGGTGTTAATGTTCTCTTTAATCTGGTTGAAATAATTTAATCTCAGTTATCTCAGTCCTCTTCCTCTCCTTCCATCAATTTTTCTAACTAACGTGTACCAAATTGCATGAAATTGCGTTGATATCGACGACAACACTAACGTACAAGATTTTGATATAGAAGAATTTGAAATGCACTGGCAGGTAAAGTAATCAAGACGTCCATTACCATAGAACTTTTTCATTATAAATATAATAACAACATCACGCGACCAAACAAGGAAAACCATCACAATTAACTGTGAGAAACTCCACAGCGGTTCGCTATCCCAATGGTTTTACTATCCATTAAATGGCATGTATTTTATTATCAAGTGACTCCTCTGTCCCCCAGTTCGTACAGGGTATTAATATTATCTCGTAGTGTCGGTATAAATTAATCCGGCGCTGGCGCAGGCCCCCGACAATAACTGGATGGAGTTAAACTTGACTGTTTTGTGCTGTAATCATCGACAGACTAAAGAGGATAGGCTGGGAATTAACAAGAAAGAAACCAGCCAAGTATTGGTATAAGTACATTGTGCAAGTATTTTAAATAGGCAACAATTTTTTGGATTATCATCCTCTTTGGCTGTCGGTGGCTGATTGGCGCTAAGCCCATGTCATGCACCGCGGCCAAAAAGAAAGGAGCTGTCAGGGCGGCACTTCTTAAATTTTTCGGCGGACGTATATTATATTGTGAATTGTGCTGTGTAAATAAAAAACATTGTAAATAGTGTTATCTAGTACTAATGATAAATAACGGACATTATTTAGTGTAATATGTAATAGCAAGTGGCGGTGCGGACTTTGCGGCTCTACGGACGGGCTAAGCGAGCGCTTATCGAAGTCGGCTTCCTTGAGGTTTGTGGTTCATAAATTGTTGGTTAGTTTTAATGCTGCATAGAAACGAATAACCACGGCCTTGGTGGCAGTATATCGAAGGTTTTAATGAACATACATAGTGATTGACGTAAATTGACTATAAAATACAAACTTATTCCTTGCCTGATCTACGAGTATGTACATACAATATTGACATGATAACCTCCGAACATCTTGTGTCAAACGAAAGTAAAGCTAATAAATCACACGGTACCGACCAAATTAATTCCTATCAGTTCTAATCACTCCCGTGAATCTACCTCAAGTGGTTGCTAGAATAAATTTCTTGCAAAAATCTAACGCTTTAAAAATTAACCATTTTGGTCTATTATATTATAATAATTAGGGGACCTTTGTGGTCGATTCAGGCTATATAAATGGGAATAATAATTAAATATTAGTACTAAAAGAGAGTGCTAGAAACCAAAACGACACAACAGTAACTGCCAAGAAGCAACGAGATAATGCCCGAAATAATGTTTTTTCTATTTCCACCAAAAAAAAGACACAGATTATTATTTGTATTGCTCGTTTTTTGTTTGTTCAAAATGCATCTTAACGAGGCGTTCACTTTTCTGAATTCTGAAATTGCATACATCTGTATATAGTACAATTGCAAAAGTTATGTCTAATGAACTGAAACAATTACTTTGCTCACCCGCGATCGCGGTCGGTCGCGGTCGGTTGGTCGCTGGTGAGCAAAGTAATGGTTTCAGTTCATTAATATGGACCTCCCCAAAGTAACGCCTGATTCAATAAAGTTATGTGTATGTGTTTGTAACTCTTTCACACTATAAAGTATGACTAGAGTTATCATATTTTGCACTAGTATTCTTCTTACAACGTGAATTTTTGGGAAATATCTACGTGAATTTAAAGAAATCGCGGATTTAGGTTTAATTTAACTGTCACATTTAATAGATTACACAAGTGATCGAGAAAGCTAAAGGCTAGTTTTTCATTTATTAAATGACATGATCCACACTATTCTAGCGCGTACCGTAACCCAAGGTATCCTGTTAATTTGTTGACCGTCTCTGCTAATACCGGGCATAAACATCAAATATCTAAGGGCCCATGGACCGTGAAATTAAGCCATAACTCCCGCCATAACTATACATAAGCCCCGTTAGGATTAAACTGTCTTAGATTCCATTGAGTTTTTGTGATAGGACTATAAAATAATGAATATTTTAAGCGATATTAAGGCCCTTCAGAGTTTTTGGCGCATTTACTGCATTCATTTAATCTCGTGCTGTATCATTACTAGTTAAGCTTTAGTCCTAAAATTCATGTGTAAGATATTTGAGGATTCACTCTAATGACAAGTGTTTATTGTAATTGTGTTGGGTACGACGTGTCAAGCACGACTTGGACCGGTCACGCAATTTACACCAATGTCAAATGAAGGTCATTGCTTATTTGTTATGTAATAAATTCATTACATAATATTAAAATTAAATATCTACAGAAAACGAGTTAAAAAGCATTTATTTCGAAATGGTTTTCGATTTACTATACGTTGCAAAAAATAGACATCCTCAATTATAACAATGTTTGAATTCAGGAATGTGGTGCCCCTGATTCCGTGGAGTATGGGACTGGTGCTGGAGTGGGATGCAACTTGTGTTGACGCACTGGCCCCATCACATCTCCACCGAACGTTCATAAGGTCAGCGACAGCAGCAGAGACTGCCGAAATTGCCAAATTAGGAAAATACAGTGGTCTATATTATGGCGCCGAATATAATAAAATGTTGTACCTTTTGGCGTTGACACCATTGGTCCGTGGTACCTTGGTGCCAGATCACCACAGACCACTTCCAGACTCCAAGTCTCTTCAAAGACTAACTTGTCAAAGAGAGTCAGAGATACCACAGGAGAGCGAAGAGCTGGCAGCTTCCTCGCTCATTGCATCAGTCTTACGATCCAGCGAGGAAATGCTGCCAGCGTCTTTAGTACCATGCCGCAGGGGCTAAAAATTTTATGTAGTTTTAGTTTATTTTATTTTTATAGTTAGTTTTAATTTTTATAGATTGTTAATGTATATCGGATATTATTGTGAGTTCTCTTAAATGTATTTTTGCGACGTATTTAGGAATAATGTCTGTCACTGCCTAAGTAAACATTCAAACGAGCATTAAACATTCCAAGAGTCACTCAATCAGAGTTGAAACCAAACGTAGCCGAAAAGTAACAACTGGAAAAATCAACACTAATCACTTCAAGCGTGCAACTGTGAAGCACCCGAATAAAACTTCTACAGGTACAAAAGATTACAAAATATACTTACTTCCAAGAAAACATTTTACATCCGACGCTAAAATGAAAAGCAATCAAGTCATTGGCGGAACTTTCCCCGTCCCAGAACTAAGTTTCTTCTGAACCTTTCGGCTTTTTTTGAATATTTGATGATTTCATATTCAAATTCTCGCCTTCGATTTCTCAAGTTCGTACCACGAAATCTCACACGACTTATTTGGAAGTTGGCAATTATTTTGTTTCATATGTAAAGATGAGCATTTTTCTAGATTGTGATTCTGTAATGGCAATTTAGCTTCAAATCAAACAAGATGCAAAAATTATCGATTGAATAAATCGATACAAAAGTTCTTTATTTGTTAAAATACTGTGGTCTACACATAGTTATAAAAAAGCCCAAAGCCTTAAAGAGTTCTACCTTATGGATAGCTGAAAAAAACAATGGGCCGTGGACACGGCAGGAGGAAGTGCTCAGGCCATTGATCCAACAGCTAAACCAAGAGGATTCGACCTTCCCCGAAATCTCTGGTGCCGTCTTAACAGACTACGAACTAAGCACGCCCGTTGTAATTATCACCTACACAAGTGGGGGTGGAGGGATTCTCCGCTCTGTGAGTGCGGGGAAGAGGAGCAGACAGTGGAGCACATCATTTGACGCTGCCCTCTTCACTCCTACCCTGGACCTGCCGAAGACCTGGATGCACTGACGCCTGATGCAACCGCATGGCTTAGCAATTTAAGTGTTTTACTCTAATGCCTGTATATATTAATTATGCCATACGATTAAATAATAAATAAGTTTTAAAAAAATCTAAACGAGATAGTACAAGCTAACTACAAAAGTCGCGATTAAAAATAGCTGTTTCTGTCTCTTTAAACATGTTTCTGTCTGTTAAGTTCCTGATATTTTAAGTGCTGATAAGCTGTCTCTGTTTAGTATCTGAGTGGTAAAATAAAGCGTTAAATGAATTTAATTGTTACTAAATATTACTGTAAGTATTATTAAAGTATTTAATTTTCTATTTTTTGTGTTGAATTGTTTCATTTTTACCGCACGTAAAGTTGACTGTTTGCCTATCTTTGTCAATTTTTAGATCAGCTAGAATCCTTTATTAGAGATAAGTTCGCTTTTGTCCTTTTTTTGTTTATCAGTTTATAAATTTAAGAATAAAAGTACTGACTTTTATTCTTAAATTTATATTTGCAATAAAGATTTTACTAACATGTTGTTGCACGCGACAAGTGATTGAAAACCGTTTTTATTTTCACTAAAAATATTTTTCTACTTTACAGCGTAATATTAATGTAACACTATAAACATTTCTCGAAAAGAACAACTTTGGACGCATCGAAAACCCGACCGTTCGTAGTTTTGCCGTCGCATAAAAAGCACAGTTCACAAACTTCAAACATTTTCATAGTGAGTAAAGCGAATTCCTAAAGTTACAGTCGAACTGGACTTGGAATTAAATTAAAATGTTACAATTTATGGGTGGGCGGGCGTCATAAATTTTCGTCTCTAATTGGCTGCGCCGAGTTCGCGGGCCGTAAACTCTTTTACTGCTCAATCGTACACTTTATTAAATACTAGCCTTCTTCTGCGGATAGACGCAGCTTAGTTCCAATTTTTACTAACACAGGTCACTGCTTCTTATCCGGCTCGTAGGACCGATTCACTGTTCAATCGCACATTTATGAAATTTTTGGTAAATGTACGATTGAGCAGTGAATTAGTTTTTCGAGCCGGATATATAGCTTTCTTCTGCGGGTGGACGTAGCTTAAAGCCTATTTTTACTTCCACAGGTCACTGGTTCATATCCGGCTCGAAGGACCAATTTACTATTCAATCCCCTAAACTACCAGTAGTTTTGTCAATAGTGTTTTGTTTTTTGTCTTATATTTTTGTACAATAAATAGTTTACACACATACCGGTGCTAGAGACTTAAAATCTGGTATATAAACCTATAGTATCGTAGAGGTGCACTAAGGAAGAATTTTTCGAAGTTCCCATGGGATAGGGAGATATCTAAACTTTATTTATTTCTTTGTTTGTGGGGGGTAATGTTACTTAACAGATTTTAAAAGTTCTTTCACGGATAATAGCTACACTAACTTTGATCGACATAGGCTACTTTTCTCCGGGAAAATGCAAAATTCCCGAGGGACAGAATTAAGTGAATGAAGTATGGTTGAATTTATAAATTCTTTCACCAATAAAAAGCTTGGTAACTTTTCATCTTCCCGAAATTAACCTATGGATGTTTTAATCCATGTAATAAATAAATAAATAAATGAATAAATATTAGGGGACAATCTTACACAAATCGACCTAGTCCCAAACTAAGCAAAGCTTGTACTATGGGTACTAGACGACGATAAACATACTTATATAGATAAATACATACTTAAATACATAGAAAACATCCATAACTCAGGAACAAATATTCGTGCTCATCACACAAATAAATGCCCTTACCGGGATTTGAACCCAGAACCTCTTGCTTCGTAGGCAGGGTCACTACCAACTAGGCTAAAGCGGTCGTTAAATAAACTAAGTGTATGCCAAATTTCATCCAAACAACTAACGCTACTGTCTACGCGTACGTAGTCACGCGCTAAAGCTAGTTCCGTAATAAAGAATGATAAAAAACCAAGCTGGTATAACGTGAAAACATCCACTACCTCTATAAATATATTAAAACGTTGTTCTCTTTTAATTAAAATTCAATGTGTTGCGTTAAAAGCCATGTTTGTAGTTATTGAATTAATACATTCGTGGTTTTAAATTAAATTCGATTTCATTTCCGACGTCGGAAAAGAATGTAACACAAACTGCTTTTTTTTTCTCCTCATCATTTCAGCCGAAAGATTCGCATCCAACGCGGTCCCGCAACCTTAACCAGGCCGTCGCTTCATCTCGTTGGCAGCCTACCTACACTCCGTCTTCCGGTCCGCGGACGCTACTCGAGAACTTTTCGGCCCCGTCGGCCGTCAGTTCTACGAGCGATGTGCCCTGCCTACTACCACTTGAGTTTAGCGATTCGTCGAGCTATGCGGTATCTTTAGTTCTTGCGCAGATTTCGCCATTTCTAATGCGATCCCACAGAGAAACTCCGAGCGAGCATAGCCCTCTCTATCGCCCTCTGAGTGACTTTGAGCTTTCTTATTTATTCTTTATTATTTTGTTTCTTATTTTTTCCTTATTCCATAGGAATTTTAACAAATCCGTCCTCATTCCTTATCTACACCATAAAGACAACTTCTTTGGCTTCCAACTAAAAACAAGTATGCAACTTCCAAGGCCAAGGGTGTGTACTGGGAATTTATGAGTCAGTCAGCCTGTGAGTAAATCAGTCTATCCACCAGGATTTTCCCTTTCATATTATGTAGATTAGGGGTCCTAGATACACTTTGGCTCGTAGGGATCTTTTGTGTCACCCCTCCTTTGCACTAAATCCATTGGTTCCCCACACAGTGCCTAACGGGAGAGTGCATGCTCCTCTCCCGGCCTTCGAGCAAATGGCTGAGGCAAGACACTGAGGTTAAAGAAGTCCACTCCTTCCCCTCCTCAAAATTGAAAGCACTTATTTTTCTTTTTGACTATCTATAGAGAAGGGGACTTGTGGCCTGGTTTTTTAGTCCGTGCAAGTCGGATACTGTCTGGGCCCTCCATTTCCAGGTCGTTCGCAGGGATTTTTTCCAAACACGAGTCACCCTTCCTTTACCTTTAAGTAAATAATACCAAGGACTTCGCGCCTTTGGCCTCTCTGGCGACTTATGAAAAAAAAACCATTGGTTTTGCCACTTCATCCATAATTTGGACGATTTAACGTAGCGGCAGTACTTAAAAGTCCTTATTCGAGGTATCCGTCGCCAAAGAGTGTCATTCTTAAGGATCTTCATAAGTTGAATTTAATTGAACTATCACAGAGCGTAATAAACTCAAAAATGGAACTAGCTAATAAAATTTACTATTAGAAACTAACTGACGCTAGCCCTGTCGTAACATTCACGTAACGATACTTTTACGATGTTATGTACGTCTCTATTTATTACTTGCATTCTAGGTTACGACATCGACCGTCAAATAAATAAAATCATTAACCTTTATTCTCGCACCAAAAACAAGAATAGAGCGATAAAAGAAGAAACAGAGTTCATCATTCAATCTGCTCTTACTTAGTTACATAATTTATTGAATCAGGCGTTACTTTGCGGAGGTCCATATTAATGAACTGAAAAAATTCGGGTGAGCAAAATAATTCTTTCAGTTCATTAGAAGGAGTAAATTCATCATCCTACTCTATTTATGTCCCACTGTAAGACAGGCCTGCTCTCAAAATGAGAGGGCTTAAGCAGTAGTTCTCACGAGGGCCCACTGCGGCTTGAAAACTTTACACACACCATTAAAATTCTTTGTAGGTGTGTGCAGGATCCTCACGACGTCAATTTTTGCCGTAAATCTCATAGTTCCAATGTTGTTTTGCTCGTAAATTGCGAAGAACTTAGAGGTGCGAGCCCGGGATCGTACGCACGACCCTCTGCTTGGGAGGCTACTAGGCTACCCACGCTTTGAAGTAAGTCTACGCTGTAGCGGAAGTACGTTACATAATAACTATTTGACGATTTTGTAGGTAGTCATACTTTCTATTGTATTTGAGGCTTACACCTAATACAGGGTTATTTGTAATTCACTAGCATCCTTTTAACCCTAAACTCCTGCCACTTAAACAAATGTTTTTTGTTTTACGGCTTTTGTCATAACTTAATATTTTTGGTGTAATAACGTTTTGAAAATTTGAGATTTCCTCTTATTTTTACGATACTCTGTGTATTTGTATGGGAAAGAAAGTGCTTCATTTTAAAAAGTCGTAAAACAAAAAACATTTGTTTGAGTGATAGGAATTCAGGGTTAAGAGGATGTCAGTGAATTAAAAATAACCCTGTATATTTATAGACGCCAAGCCTTTATAAGTTTGAATGCAGCTATGGTAGTTCTTATTTTGGATAGATGAAGCGAATAATGGTGGATAGGGTCAAGGAACACGAAAGCTGTCGGAAATGGATACGCATGTCAGCCATACCAGAGCATTTGGAGTCACTTACGTTGTCAGTATTCCCAAAATCCACACAAAGAGTTTTCGTTCTTCCTCAACCTTAGGCACGTAAGGAGTGGAACTTCCTACCTGTGACTGTGTTCCCTGAACACTAAAATCTGGCCGTTTTTAAGTCGAGTGTGGCCTAGCCTAGGTAGGCCTCATCTTCGCTTTCCAATTTCCATCAGGCGTCATTGTGGTCAAACGCAAGCCTATATTACTTGGAATGTAATGATAGACAAGTGCAGGAGTGCAGGCGTCGGAACGAACGTTCGGAAAAATCGCCGGACATTGTCAATATTGGTTATTGGTGTGAAAGTCTGAATACCGCACCATGTCGCTTCTCCCTCGGTCCGCATACCAACGTGTAGTGCAACACAAAATATGAAACCGTACTGTATAAAGATTATTTTATAGAATGCAGTGTCTATTGGCTAACCAATAACCTAACCTAAGTTGCTTAATAACAATTCCGAAGAAAATGCTGTTCCAAAAATAAATAACAATACAATACAATACAATACCACAAGAAAAACAATACAGGAAAAACAAGTTCATGGAAAAAATGTACAAGGTCAGCAATAGGCGGCCTTATCGCTTAATTTATCGTGAGACTTACTCATAGTGAAATAAACAGATAACTCACGTCTTAAATCGAATTTAGCAAGAAATGTTTCGAAGTAGTTCGTAGCCCTTCCTCTTGGTTACTTTATGAAAAAAGAAAATTATGGAAAACGATACATTATGGCAAATTAAATTGGAGCAAACTAAACCAGGAAATATCTAAGACATACTATAAAATTATCACAGACAGGTGTGTGGAAATAATTTGGCGATCACTAAGTCGCAAATAGCGTATCTACTACTTTCATTCCAGCCTATACAAGTCCCACTATAAGGCACAGGCCTCCTCTTAGAATGAGAGGGCTTGGGTCGTAGTCCCCACGCGGGCCCAGTGCGGATTGGGAACTTCACACACACCATTGAATTTCTTCGCAGGTTTATGCAAAGCTCATGGTAAATTATAAATGCAATTTTACATATACATTCCGAAAAACTCAGAGTTGCGAGCCGCGATTTGAACCCACGACCCTCTGCTTGAGAGGCCATAGGTCAAAACCACTAAAGGCCCGTTGTTTGATCAATAGTTAAGCTAACTAATAGCACAGAATATATAATAGTACTAACGTACAGAATGGACGCGCTCCGCCCCGCACCGATTCGAGTTACCCCATCCCTCAAGGCGCAGATTGCCGGACACCGCCGGAATCCAGAAAAATGCGCGCGCGATGTATGTAGGCGTACGCGTGTACAGACGTCGTCGTGCTTATGTAGATTCAAGAACGCGTATTTTGTACGTCGTGTCCGCCGTGTGCTAATAGTCAAATTTCCTTTGAAATGCGTTAACTATGTTGTGTTAGTTTGTTTAACTATTGATAAAACAACATGCCCTAAGCCACCACGGCTATATGTTTACTATAGAATTAATGAATGATTACTATCATAGACAGGGATTTGTGGAAATAATTCCGATCCGCATTGGCGATCCCTAGTCTCAAATAGCGCTACTGCTTTAAAAATGTTTTCGTTGTGTCAAATACTTGAGATTTATGTAATAAGAAAAGCTTGTAAAAACATCGTAGACCTCTTTAAAAAAATATACCGTGTTGAGTTTCATTCCAGTTTCTTATACATTTATAAACAGGGTTTTTCCGAACCGGTGCTAGACTTTCCGACGTGCTTGTTATAAAGACATTTTGACTTTGGCTTTGACTTTGAACAAAACGACGAGCAGTGCAAGGAGCATACTCTGGCCGTGCGAACGGCATCGAGAAACTCAATACACGCCATGATTACCAGAGTAATTGGATCCAAACGCATCGTAATTTCCACGAACACGGCACACAGGCACACAATACCCGCAGGATCAAGGACTTAAAAGATATAAAACATAAGATAAACATCAAAATTGAGCATGCCATAAAGAACGGCCCATAAAAGGCCTAACATGTTACCCGGGCTGGAAATCACGCCACATTTCGTTAGCCTGGTGAGAATTTTCCTACACTGAGAACTTTAGCTGGAATAATTTTCAATAAAACATGTGATGCGCACTCGACTCTCCTTCATAAACAGCGACCCCTACCAGTGCTCTTAGAATTTGAAGTGAGATCTTGGAACTCGAAGTCAATAATCGCTAAGTGATATGGACAAAAATTTGACTTTAATTTGGCATTTAAAAATCTGCTCTTCATTTGAATCGATTAGCATGCGTACATGCTATTTGTTACATTGATAAACCAGCGGATTTGGATTGAAAAGGCTACTTTTTATTCCGATATACGGTCGACTGCAGAGAAAATGTACCCCCTGTATGGATTTGAAGCGAATGTTTCACGTTTCTGTCGCGAACGCGCAGCAAGTTCGTCGTGTCTATAGGGCTGGGTCACCATGATGACTGATTAGATCAATTTACCAAAATCGTTATTTCCCAGTAACAAATATTCCATTCGCATTTTTTCCCAGATGCTTTTTTTCTCACTTTCTTTCATCATCATCATCATCATTTCAGCCGTAGGACGTCCACTGCTGGACATAGGCCTCCCTCATTGATGCCCAATCATTACGATTGGAAGCGATTTGCATCCACCCTGAACCTGCGGCCTTCACCAAATCGTCCGTCCATCTCGTTGGTGGACGTCCCACGCTGCGCTTGCCAGTCCGTGGTCTCCATTCCAGAACTTTTGGCCTCCAACGGCCATCTGTTCTACGTGCTATATGGCCTGCCCATTGCCATTTCAACGAGCTAATCCGTTTGGCTATGTCGGTGACCCCGGTTCTTCTACGGATCTCCTCGTTTCTGATTCGATCCCGTAGAGAAACTCCAAGCATAGCCCTCTCCATAGCTCGCTGAGCGACTCTGAGCCTATTCATCAGGCCCATAGTGAAGGACCACGTCTCGGATCCATATGTCATCACTGGCAACACACACTGATTAAAGACTTTTGTTTTGAGGCACTGAGGTATTTTGGACGAAAAGATGTTGCGGAGCTTCCCGAACGCTGCCCATCCGAGTTGGATTCGCCGATTGACCTCCTTCTCGAAGTTGGACCTACCTAGCTGGACGGCACACTGCACTTTTTTGGCTGGCTGCACTTTCTTTACTGAAGCTTATTTCCACAGTAGCGTTTTTTCCCAATTTGAATTGACATAGAAACGGCTCACGCGGAGCTCCTTCTTCTGTGTGCTTTTCACCCTTCGGGCCGATGCAAACTTAACATAACCTAAACGGGTCGGTCAAGGAATAAACCAACGGGTAAAAACATAAAAGACCGACCTAAGCACCCCCCAGTGCCCAGCGGGAGAATGCATGCTCCTCTCCCGACCTTCCAGCAAATGGCTGAGGCAGGACACTGTGGGTAGATTAAGTCCCCTCCCTACCCCTCCCCTCCTCAAAATATAAAGCACACGTTTTTTGTATTTATAATCAATATAGAAGGGGACTTGTGACCGGGTTTTTTAGTCCGTGCAAGTCGGACACTGTCTGGGCCCTCCATTCCCAGTTCGTCCGAAGGGATTTTTCCCGAGCACAAGTCACTCTTCCAACCCTAAAGTAAAAAAACAGCAAAGACTTCGCGTCTTTGGCCCCTCTGGCGACTCATTAAAAAAAAAAACATAACCTAAACCTACCTATGGTTCTGTGTCGATCAAAGTTGGAAAAAAACGCGACTGTGAAAATAAGCTTCAGTTATACCATAGTGAGAAAAAAGGCATTTGGGCTTTGATCAATTATAACTGTAGATCCACAGTCGCGCGCCCGAAAATGTCCGAGCCAAATGAGCGCCACTTTGATAAAAGTGGCCTTCTTTTTCTCAGCACGTTGCGTGAAATTGTCAAGTTCAGCTGTCAAGTGTCAACCGAAATTCGACTGTAATGAAGTAAAGACTAGGTTCAAATTTCTGTGTAGATGATGATTTTAATTGTTATGCAAACAAATAAAAAAGTTTGGACATTCTTTGAAGGGGATTTTGTTCGGCAATGTGTATCTCCAGTTATAATTGATCAAAGCATTTGGGGAAAAATGCGAACGGAAATTTTGCTACTAAGAAATAACGATTTTGGTAAATTGATCTTACCAGTTCCCTATAGACGTGGACAATTCGCTGCGCGTGCGACGAAAACGTTACGCGTTCGCGGCGTATACGTTGCGCATTTGCAGCGAACACGCTGCGCGTTGGCTCCGTTTCTAATAAATAATAATAATAATAATAAATTTCTTTATTAAGGTATGTACCCATTGAATTAAAATTACAAATTACAAATGTCAAATCCTAAAAATAAATTAAATTAAATTAAATCAAACATAAATAAATAATAAGTTCAATTAAATTCAATGTAAAATAAATTAAATCAATAAAATAAATTGTAACTTATTACTAACGTGCACGTAAATAACCATGATATCTCATGCGGGAGACCACAGCCGAAAGACTGAAATCTCACGCACGAGGTAGCATGACTCATACACCACTGTAACTATCGAGTTTGCCGATTCGCTAACCCTCGCTATAAAAGACCAGTGCCTCTTACGCATTATGGCGAAAAAGTCATCCACTCTGTTCTCGGCAAACATGCCCGACGCACTACACCGCCACGGCAACCGCAGCATAGCACGAAACGCGTTATTGTACTGTACTCTGAGTCTGTTGAACGATCGTTTCGTGTACTGATACCACAGCTGGCCAGTATAGAACGCCTGACAGTAAGCTCCGAACAGAGTAATTTTCACTTGGTTAGAGCAGTGAGCGAACCGGCGTGCCAACATATTGCTTCTTATAGCGACGGCCCTACGTTGTCTCTCGATGTCCTCGAAAAATAAAATAAGATATGGCTTTAAAAACGTTTTACAAAGACGACAAACCATGGTAGAGTACTGGAGATCGAATGAAACATGGCCGTAAAACGGAACGCACCTTTTACGATAACTCGGTCTCGTACGTGTAGCTTACACACATCGAGGTGACATCCTATAGACACTAGAAACCTTACAGCTCTTCTACACGATGGGCCATTAAATGGCCGGTGCAATGGCCCAGCGATGGCTGCGACGTACCTGCACGATGGCGACGTTCAATTGTGATCTTTTGATTCTTTCGATGTGCGCCCAAAAATCAACACCCACCATCGCACGCGCCATAATCCATCCGACACCACTACGCCCTCCACGCGCTGGCCCATCACAGTGGACCATTACGATGGCCCAATTAGTAGTGCCAGCATTAGTTGAACTCTAAGTCAGCGTCTTAGAGTCTGAAGTCGAATTTTTATGCAATACGTTTATTATCAATTGCGAAAGTAGATAAATTAAAATATGACAACTGTTTTTATGCGGATTGAACGGCACTCTCCTAAAATATTTCTTTACATCTAAACTTCATCATCATCATCATTTCAGCCGAAAGACGTCCACTGCTGAACATAGGCAACCACCAAGCCAAACAGATCGGTCCCGTGCCCTCCGCATCCAACGCGATCCCAAACTTAAAGTGAGCTAAAGAACTAAAGCAAATTCATGTGCCTTGCTCTAATAAACTTTGTAAACTCTATAATGGTTATGTCATTTATTTTGCTGCTCCTTTCTTACCGTGATTTTTTTTTTAGTGTAGTATTGCTCTAAATTGCTTATAATTTGGTTGACAATAATCTCGTGTTTTATTGTTATTAAACATTACTGCTCTATCTTAGGCATTAGCCAAAAAGATTTTCTTGTAGTAAATCTAACATTAGGAGTCTAGAGGCTATCTGTTCGATGCTCAAGCCTTACGCTGTAAGGTTCCTTTACGGGCCAGGCTTCGGGCTTTTATTTATAGCTTTTTATTTCCAACAGCGCGAAAAAACACGTACAGTTCAATATGCAGTTGGATTAGTAAAGTGCGTATCAATTAAATCGGTAGTGTAGATCATTGTTAAATACAAAATGCCTCGCTTTACAATTACCAGAATAAACGAGCATGATGGCGTAACGTCAGTGGAATATGTATGAAAATGTTTTCGTGCAAAGTCCCAAATCCAGTCTATACATTTCAAAGATTCAAGAAGGATGCAGGCAAAGTTGCGAGCATAAGCTCGTTTCTCCTTTTGGCTTATCATTCGTCGTAGTTTAGCTTCGTTAGGTGACGTTAGTTAAATTCCGCATGGCAAGGTATCACGAAAGGCTTTGAACGGCTATGTAACGAACATGCAATGATACATCTTACTGTGTATGCACCTTGACAGTATGATTAATTAATCATTTAATTTGATGTCAACTCTTTGATTCATGAATCTAAGTCACGATGTCGCAATTTCATTCTATGTTTCACTTCAGACGAATTTCCGAGATCGCCATCTCATTCAGATATCAGAAATGTTACAAAGATGTTACAGTCTTCTTGACTTATTCAATGTGTTCAGTCTGCATGCAGGCGTGCAAATTATTTAGAGTAGGTACAGCCAACCAATTTGATTCCTAGGGCACTATAGAACCTTGTCGTAGTAACTACTAGACAATTACAACTTCAGTGCGGGTCAAAGCAACGTTTTCATTCAATCCATGACATGAGAGGAAAAGTTTTGACAGACGGCCAGTGACAATTCAAGTTATCAATACACAAGCAAACTCCTTTCCTATTCATTATCGTTGACACACGTTCGCAAAGATCGAGTTCGTCATCATGACATCACTCCGCAAGATAAACAATTTGATTCATTTGACATGGTTCTGTAGTGGCCTAGGAATCAAATTGGTTGACTGTACAATTACGATATTGGAGCATATCAAAGTGTTTAAGCCTTTTAATAGTACAAATGACGTTATAATTCCGTATTGACGTACCGTTCAGTCACAGTTTTACAACCCATAGAGTTACGAAACTAGTGTTCTTGCTTACTTACGCTTGCCAGGAGGTGAGCGAGAGGTGGGCAAATTATATTTTAAGCGTAAAGTTTTTTGAAAACTGTATAATTGGTTGACTATACTTAAATTGTCATCCAACCAACAATACGTACTTATACCAAATTTCATGTCGATTCAACCACAAGAATTGGGTTAAATTCGTCTTTCAAGATTTGACTCATGTCAACATGGCAAGTTACATAAACAAAGTCTAGTAATAAAGCGTTACATAAATATCTAGTAGGTAGTGCAACACTTTGAAACATAACAAGGTTCATACGTTTTTGTAAATAATTGATTTCATAATAATCACATTTGTTTGACACATCCGTCGTCAAAGGGGTTTGTCAACTGTATGGATTGTAAAACTGTGGTTCAATCATGTATGTCCTTATAATGGAACAAATTGACGTTGACAGCCCGTTAATGATCATGTTTCGTAGCGAACAGACTACAGATCGTGTAATTGACGCGAGGATTTAATCAGCCGTACACAGAATTTGAGCTCGCGTCTCTCTCGTTGACGTTACGAAACTTAAGGGTGGTAGTGAATATTTTTTTGTATTTTATTTACAAGCTTTTACCATTTTTTTTCGACGATTGGTTAGCTGAGTGGTTAGAAAACCTGACTATCAAGTTCGATTCCCTGTCAGGGCAGATAATTTCTTGTTCTCGAGTCTTGGGTCTTCAATGTATGCATCTATCTGTTTAAGTATTAATACCAATTATACAACTTAAACATGAAACTACCGTGAGACTCGCTCATAGTGAAAATAAACGGATCACTCACGTCTTTAAACGAATTTAACTCGACATGTTTCGGGCTAATCCGTAGTCCTTCCTCTCGGAGTCACACGTCACGGCGGCTGCCAAACACGCACTGCGTGCTACCGCCCTGGTCGCGCGGCTACTCTACGCAACTGACAGCGACACACAACTACCCCCGAAAAATGTCGAGTTAAACTCGTTTTAAGACGTGAGTGTTCCGTTTATTTTCACTACCAATTAAACAAACTTTGTTTACTTTGAAACTGGGTCAATGAGTGTCGGTTATCTTGTTATATTTATTTGATTACTGGCCTTATTTTGTGGCTTCACTGGTGTTGGAAACAAAAACGGTGGCATAAAATTTTTAGTCAGAATGTAATGTTAAACATGAAACTAAAAAAAAAAAACATGTCGAGTTAAACTCGTTTTAAGACGTGAGTGATCCGTTTATTTTCACTATCAGAATGTAATGTTTTTCTTTTGTTTTCAGTCGAAACAGTACTTACGTTTTCAGAAATTTTAAACTCTAGTTTAAAAACAAGTTGGTATCTATTTCACTGCGGATGGCATCGAATCAACCAATTTTACTGACTTTTGTATCGCAATTCTGCGAATAGCGGATTTTTTTATTGTATTTTTTGCAACATTTTATGCCTACTACATACCCCGCAGTCATTCACTTCGTTCACGCTTCGTTCAATTACACTTCGAGCTACGAATATTGATTCCAACTAGATTTTAAAAGTGGTTTAATGGTACATTAAACTACCACATTTTTTTCTTCTTTTTAACGTATTCACTGCCAAAAACGCATATATTTTGCCTAATACCGCAAAATAAGCAAATATACGTTGGTGGCATCTGAAGAAGTTTCGAGTCTGACAGCCAGCAGCGAAGGCGTTAACTTCAGAAAGTGGCGAGGTGTTAAAAAAGAGTAACCCAACAGGCCTTAAAAGACTAATTTTATTCTCTTTCATCACTCTCTTTTAAAGCCACCACAAACCAGAAGCGCCTTGCGCCGACGGAGCGTGCCCAGTGCGATCAATAACACTAAATCATATATACGGTAACACACACCGCTTTGTGGTGGCCTTAAAATGGTTGGTCAGATTTTACTCGTACACGTCTCCGCTTTGCTTCTATAAAAGTACCTACTTTCTAAACAAACCCCCTAAACCTTGAGCCTAAAATGTTACCCTCCAAATTTCGTGGGTCTCGGTGCGAGCTCAATGTTATTCGAATGTGCGTTCCATTCGGCCATTTTGTGAATGCGAACAGGAAAAAATGCAGCAACGGCAAAAAACGGTACCTACCATTTGAGCAATCGTGAGTACGCAGTACGACCCACAGCCTGATTGAGTACGTATGAAATGGCAAAGTATTTTTACGTGCACTTTTACCAAGTATTTTCAGCACAAATTATTTATGACTGGAGAGCGCTTTTAAAATGTTCTACGTATCAGCGAATAACAATTATTTTTTGGTTTAATTTAATATTTGGTGTGATTTTACTCCAGTTCTAATTATAAATTAGTACCTGGGCGACCGAGCTCTGCTCGGGCAGAAACTCGGTACCAAGCGTTTTCCCAGAGATAAGACCAAGCTAGATCAATTTTTCATCCCCGAAAACCCCCAAATACCAAATTTCGTCGAAATCGTTGGAACCGTTTCCGAGATCCTGATTATATACACCGGAGGGGTGGGGGGGGGGGTTGAGAGGGGGGGAGGGGATGCGGGGGAGGGAGCGCGGGGGAATTAAAGGGGGGATGAAAATTTCATTGATTTTGCCGTAGGATGCACCGTTTTCAAGATATTTGACAAAAACACCGGAGGAGGTGAAGGGGTGTCACGTTAAACTATCGTCCGTAAACCGACTTTACAGACAACCGGCTTTTCCTGTTCTGTGCTCCCAATAGGGAACGTGCACATAGACGGTGCTGCCAACTGGTGCCATAAGGGTGCCATCAATTTGAATGTTTTACCTTGATAAGTTTGTTTTACTGTCCGCATAGTCTCTTCTGTCGCATTAGTGCTGCCACCTATAGTTATTGCACGTTCCCTATAATACTTTTTCTAACAAAAAAGTAACTTTTTCTAACAAAAAAGTAACTTTTTCTCACAAAAATGTAACTTTTTCTCACAAAAGAAGAAACTTGACGTTTTCTCATGAAAAATAAACTTAAAAAAAAACTAAAAATGTTGAAAAAAACGTGGAATCGAACCGAGGTCGGCTGGATCCGCGACCACCCGATTTCTAATGTGCCATTATGATCTGCTCGAAGTCGGCGAAATTTAGCTTTATATTCTAATGCAAACAAAAATAGCCGGAAAACACGAGTAAAAGCGATTTTCTGAAAATGAAACATAGCTAGATCCGTTTTTCATCCCCGAAAACCCCCACATACCAAATTTCATCGAAATCGTTGGAGCCGTTTCCGAGATCCTGATTATATATATATATACAAGAATTGCTCGTTTAAAGGTATTAGATTTAGAAAAATCTTTTACATTGGCTACCTACTTACTTGTTAGATGGATGGTTTCGAAAATTTTGATCGATGATTTCGATAAAAAGTACGCAGGGATAAAAAATATTCTACATCCTTTAGACCCCGCGTTTTAGTTTTTTTCTAAAAACATAACAAGATATCATAATAATATGCTCATTTATATGCATGTTTAGCGTTTGCGTGACAATTTTGTTTTCTTGGTATATAGGAACGGAACAAAAACATGAGAGTAGACGAGAGCCTTAATACCTCATCTCCAAAACAAATAAGAAAAAATGCAATTTGCTAGACGTATTTATGTCCTATTTTTGGATTGGAACACTAGGCCTGACGAGGTTAAGGAAACTCCTGTTGTAGAAGGTATGTGGCTAAAATCGAAGGTTTAATTAAGTATTGCAACGCCGATTGAATTTTGGTTCGGTAGAAAGAAGAGAATGTTTTCAAAGTTATGCGAGTTTTCAAATTAAAATGTCGATAATGCTTTTTGACGATGCTTCATTTGAATTGGGGGAAGGAATCATATTTGTGGGAAGAGATCCACTGCTGGACACAGGCCTTCCCCATGAATCTACACAACGATCGGTTTTGTTTTTACCATTATCATCATCTCGCCGAAAGAGACGTCCACCTCTCTGGACAAAGGCATCGTCTAAAAAATCCCACAACGATTGGTCCTGCATTGCCTACATCCATGGTTTCTGGGTACGTCCATCTTGTTGAGAGCCTTCCCACACAATGTCTTCTGACTCGTGACCACTCTAGTACCTTGCTGCCGCTTCGGCAGCCAGTTCTACGAGTAACCCTACCCGTTGCCGCTTAAGTGTGACAACTCTCCAAGTTATGTCAGTAACTTTGGTTCTCCTGCAGATCTCCTCATTTCTAATTCGATCACGCAGGGAAACTCCGAGCATAGCTTGCTCCATCGCTCTTTGAGTGTCTTTGAGCTTCATTATAAGGCCCAGTATAAGCGACGTCGTTCCAGTTCAGACACCTCACACTGATCAAAGACTTTTTTGATGACTTTGACTCACTCTTGAGGTACTGCGATGCTTTGCTCGTGAACATATTGCGTTACTTCCCGAACGCTGCCGAAATGAGCTAGATTCGCCGAGAGACCTCTTTCTCGAAATTGGACCTAAGTTGTCTGTTTGTCCTAGGCATACTTAAGCGCTCTCTATTCGAGTTTAGCAAGTATTATCGGAATATTAAGTAGTAAGTAGTTCTACGTCTCAAAACAGATCTTTGTATATACGCCAAGTTTTTTAAACTCTTTTGTTAATCTCTATACACTAAGTTTCATCTAAATCTGTTCACCGTTCTAAACATCAAAGCGTCTTCACAAACTTTTTCAAATATAATATTAGTAGAATAGGATATTATATCAGTTATTAATATCAGTAGATACTGCGACCACCATGTGACGTGGTCGATTATCGGCTATCCATTACCGAGCCGTCTTTAAATTGATCGCCGACGGGGTCCCGTGCCAACGATTAGCCATTTGTGGCCAAATGTGACCGCAAATGGCTACCCTATGTGGCACCAGCTTGTATAAAATTTTAAATAAATTGCCTGCCAGTAATTTCATTGATTGGCGCGGTTGAAAAGTTAATGAATGTTGCAAGGCATCGTGTCGAAGTTTTTTGTAGATAACTAGGGCAATGGATTTACCACTAGTGTAACTATTTCTTCACTTTACGCACACGATATTTTCTTTCAATGAAGAGTTAATTCATTAAAATGTAATTTAAAATTTCGCACATATAAAATCAATCAATCAATCGCAGCAGGATAAAATTGTCTAACTCCCTCGCAATCGCCATCGCCTTCCCCAAGCATTATAAGAAATCACTTTTGGTGTACACGAAAACTTGAAGCTGTACAAGACAGTGTTACAATGGTGTTAACAGCGCTGTTAATACTGAAATAACTCTTATTTGGGCACAAATTATTCAGCCTATAGTTCTAGTTTAGTTCACATTTCTGTTTAACAGCATTACAGTAGCACTGTATGAAATTATTAAAATATGGAATTATTATGGGTCACCAGGCTGTTTATCAGCAGCTTAACAGAATACGAGTATCCTGTTATACAGACTAAGCGTTAGGATTGTCTTAAATAACGCCTTAGGTTCTACATTACCCTTCGTTCATATTGAAATTGCTTATTATATTTGCAGATTTGCTTTTAATAGTATTATAGCGGTGCCGATAAATTTCAAAGTGTGATGTAAAAATGGCGAAGTGAATGTCACAATTTTATTGAGAATTTGAGTTAACTCAGAAAAGGACACTTTTATATCCAACCTACTGTGAAATTATTTGGGAATGCAAGTTTACTGTGAATGTTTATATAATTTTTTAGCAAAATTTTTACGCGCCTCGGAAATATTTCGTTTTTAAGTAGAAATGTTGTGAAAAAAGTAACACACCAAAAATATATGTAAACATTTTTGAGTGATTTACATAAAATTATACGAAGTTTTATATCTAATACCTTTAAACGAGCAATTCTTGTATATATATATATAATCAGGATCTCGGAAACGGCTCCAACGATTTCGATGAAATTTGGTATGTGGGGGTTTTCGGGGATGAAAAACTGATCTAGCTATGTTTCATTTTCAGAAAATCGCTTTTACTCGTGTTTTCCGGCTATTTTTGTTTGCATTAGAATATAAAGCTAAATTTCGCCGACTTCGAGCAGATCATAATGGCACATTAGAAATCGGGTGGTCGCGGATCCAGCCGACCTCGGTTCGATTCCACGTTTTTTTCAACATTTTTAGTTTTTTTTTAAGTTTATTTTTCATGAGAAAACGTCAAGTTTCTTCTTTTGTGAGAAAAAGTTACATTTTTGTGAGAAAAAGTTACTTTTTTGTTAGAAAAAGTTACTTTTTTGTTAGAAAAAGTATTATAGGGAACGTGCAATAACTATAGGTGGCAGCACTAATGCGACAGAAGAGACTATGCGGACAGTAAAACAAACTTATCAAGGTAAAACATTCAAATTGATGGCACCCTTATGGCACCAGTTGGCAGCACCGTCTATGTGCACGTTCCCTATTGGGAGCACAGAACAGGAAAAGCCGGTTGTCTGTAAAGTCGGTTTACGAACGATAGTTTAACGTGACTTAACTCCCCCCCCTCCGGTGTTTTTGTCAAATATCTTGAAAACGGTGCATCCTACGGCAAAATCAATGAAATTTTTATCCCCCCTTTAACACCCCTGCGCTCCCTCCCCCGCATCCCCTCCCCCCCTCTCACCCCCCCACCCCTCCGGTGTTTTGATCTCGGAAACGGCTCCAACGATTTCGATGAAATTTGGTATTTGGGGGTTTTAAGGGATGAAAAATTGATCTAGCTTGGTCTTATCTCTGGGAAAACGCTTGGTACCGAGTTTCTGCCCGAGCAGAGCTCGGTCGCCCAGGTACTTATACTATAATAAGTGTATGATTTACGTGTAATTAAAAGGCAGTAAAATATAAAAAAACAATACAATAATTATTAATTAGTTAGTTAGGGTTAGGTTTAGGTTATAACAAAATGGCGCATTCTTAAAAATCTTTTGTGAACTCTTTTTATCCTGAATTAATTACCATGGCTGTACAAGAGTACACCCCAGTTCCTCTATTATGCTTATTGCAGTAAATAAGAGTTCAAGTGAACCAATATTCAGCCTGTCAGCTGTTATTAGTTTTATTATGGTTCACATAAATGCTAAAGCCATTTATGTGAACTACTTAAACGTATTACCTTTTAATATTTATTTAGTAGTTTTAATTTTAATTCAATCTTGCTTGAATATTTCAATTTTTTTTTAGCATTTTGTATAATTTAATACGCGATCCACGCCAACTGTTGAAATGACCGCTTAAAAATTAATGATTGTTTAACGAGAACCTGATTGCAGCTTCGTGCGTTATAATATATGTAAAGTGTTCTTTTATGCAGGCTGAAACAATATATTGGTATATTTCACAGCCAAATGCTGTATTGCTGAGTTAAACGAGGATCTTGAAATACCTTTGGTGTTTACGTGTATTAATAAAACACCTTCTAACTGCTTTGAAAAATAGGCTTATAACAGAGCTGAGGCGAACCGATCTGGAACTTTTTGTGTTAAATCACTCTAAGTGTACACTACTCTAAAACTGTTGGCTGTACGGTAGTACACAGTGACACTTTTAAGACGCAAGCATTTCAGTGGTATAATTCTACGCCTTTAAACAGCAATTATCATATTTTACTACCACTAAAATGCTCTTAAGCAACCAAGGCAAAATAGACTGTAAGAAGGCATTTTTGACATCTGCACTAACTCTGATCCGTAACAATAGTATCCGTTTCTACTTTTATGATGCTGTTATACAGATTAAAGCGTAATACGCAGCTCTAAGTTCTCGGTTGAACCATATTAACTGTTTATCAATTCATGAAATTCCCAGTTATACTCAAAGTGATCTTTTGTAATGCTACTTGTGCTACTTGGGTCATTTTGACAGTTCTTGTATGGGCTGACAATTGGTATCAGAAACAGCCAGCTGTCACAGCCATACAAAAACTGTCATTTCAATCCGATGCGAGTGTCAAAAAAGTTATACAACTACCCTGCAGTTCGATTTCGAAATCATAACCTTCTGCTTGAGAGGCCTTTGTTTGAGTTTGAACAGAAGTCTATGTCCAATTCCTCGTATTGGACTAAACTATTACGTTTAAGCGTTAATAAAACCGCTTAGCATGCAACACAATAAAATAATTCAAGTTTCTAAAGCAGTTAACGCAATATTATTTCGCGCGAAGCGATGCAAAAATCTGAAACTATGAACGCGTCACACCCTCCGCATAGTCTCCATGTGGGACGGCCAAGGTCGTGAACTTTTCTCATTTGGTGACCAACTCGCGACACCAGCCGAGTCTGCGACATAAACTTGTACAATCACGGTTAACCAAACGTGCTGTAACGGAGTGAGACCAGGTTATGAACCGGCACCGGATTGCTGAGATAGTGGAACTATGCCGCCGGCCAGCGTGACTATGAAGATAATTTTTAAATATGTGGTACAGCAATTTATACAGTTGCTTATTGATGGGTTTTAAAGTTGAGTACCATGATACGGCTACGAGGCGTTGCTGAGTGGTTTAATAAAGGTAAAAGGTTTTTAAAACATAATCATATAATGATTAATTTATTGAATCAGGCGTTACTTTACGGAGGTCCATATTAATGAACTGAAACAATTACGTTGCTCACCCGCGACTATATGATAGCTACGTTTATGTAAAAAATGCGTGTTCATGCAGTTCTTCCACCTCCACACTGTATGAATTCACACACAAATCACACAAACCCAACAATCACCACCACCAAACTACACTGACGCGATTCGAACTCAACCAGAGCTCATCTTCAGAGTACCGCAACCGTTCACTAACCTTATTATTATTAAGAGGTGGAGGAACTGCATGAACACGCATTTTTTACATAAACGTAGCTATCGTAAGGTCGCGGGTGAGCAAAGTAATTGTTTCAGTTATAATATATTACTTATGTTATGTTATATGTAATCATTGTATACAATACTTTTTTTATGAGTAAAAATAATCATCCCTGCATACGCATTTGATATAAATGCCGTGAAATTGCCATAACATTATTTAATGACTGTTATGAAGTTGAAGTTTCATATTTCTGGAAATTAGTTTTGATACCTCTAAACACGAGTATGTATCGCGTATGCAGGGATGTGGATTAAATTATTCTTATTAACGTTATAAAAGATAACTGACTTATTGCACTTAAGACCTTTATTTTACTAAGAAGTAGGTTTTTTTTTTGTAGACGGCCGGATAGCCTAGTTGTTAGAGAACCTGACTACGAAGCTTGAGGTCCCGGGTTCAATTCCCGGTCGGGCCAGATATTTGTGTGAAAAATACGAATATTTGTGCTCGAGTCTTGGATGTTTAATATGTATTTAAGTATGTATTTATTTATCTATATAAGTATGTTTATCCGTTGTCTAGTACCCATAGTACAAGCTTTGCTTAGTTTGGGACTAGGTCAATTGGTGTAAATTGTCCCCTGATATTTATTTATTTATTTTAATATAGGTACTTAAGTTTTATGTATGGTTGAAAAGGGCGGGAAACCATGTAACTGCAATAAAAAAACTTGCTGTGCTCAAACTTTTGTTTAATTTCACATTTGTGGCGCCCTGGTACCCCGTGAAGAAATCATTAAGTATTACAATTACTAACCCTACTATTAGTAAAAAGTGCAGAAATAACGGCTTAACTTGACATTTTTGGGAATGAAGCCCGCATTCACTGACCAGCCGCCCCTAATCACAAACCAACATTAATAACCATTATCCAATCCACTACGGAACAACCAATTATTCCCGTCGCGTCACCAACAAAATTTCGCAACCGCCATATTGTGAATACGTTCTAATTTCCAATTTGAAATACGGAACTAACATTGGTCCCTGCGAGACCGTTGAATAGTTGAGCGGCACGGATGATTAATATCTAGATATTAATCAAAGCATTAAACAGGATTAAATTCCAAAATGGAATAGAAACAGGAACGACGCTAGGGACCTACGTATGGATTCTGCGTAATAGGCGGTAATTATCCTCTTTAGAATTAAGCTTTTAGTGTGTCGATACGTTGTCGGAGTGACGTATAGCTTGCGAAATGCTAAGGGACTCAAAAGGCCTAATGTATTAGGAAGTTCGTATGGTAACCTTTGAGCACACTGCAAATAAGAATATAGGTCAGTCTTAGCTCTTGCGAGGTAGGTAAAAGTCTTTGGTAAGGAAAAGAGCGGAGAAAACCGGTGTTGTGCAAGTCGTTCCTACTGGCACACCCATGGTTCTGTTCTAAAGTTAGAATAGTACATTATGATACAAGTGTGCTACGTTGGTCATTACACATGAGGCATTACTGTAAGCGCGAGCCGTCAGGCGAGCGCGATAAGGAAGCCGAAGTGTGTAATGATCAATGCACACGAGTTGCATACGACGTTTTTCAACACAATTGCGAGGAAAAAAACGAACTTGTATTGTTAGTAACTTTTGTAATTTTTACAAGGAACATTTCACCGTGGGTTTCTACATCCTTGGTTGTAATATTTATTAAGCTCCTGACGTCTAAACGCACCAGTAATACCGAATATTAACGCAACCTGCAATGAGATCAAATAAGTATATTAGTAAAGTTGTAGGAACGTATTGCCATAGTACTTAACGCAATTATAGAGCTGATACATAAAATTACATTTATAATGTTCAACTCACCTTTGTTGTCAAGTACTGACTGTCCGGAGCTTCTTTTAAAAACTTTTCAACATCGGTTGGTGACGACACCTTTGACTTTCGACCAATAGATCTGTCAGGATGTCTCTTTAGAAATGCCGTATGTGTACCAACTTCATTTTTTGTCTTTACTGTGCTTTTCAACATGGATATAACGAGCTGGGCTTGTATTTATTTGCCAATTTATGCTATCACTCGCGTTCGTGCCTCGATAAGTATTTCCGGCGGGATTGAATTAGTATTTTGCTCGTCTTCACTATTTGAAGCAGATGTTTTTGATAGTAATTAACCACACAGCAGCAACTTTACCAAATATTTACGTAAAATAACACACTAGTTTTGTTTTTTTCGCGCGCCGCACTTTCGATGCGCGCGCAGGTTCAATAAAGGCACTGGAAAAACGGCTGTTCAGCCAGAGCAGCAGCAATATAAAAAATAAACTATATTTAATGTTTGTAAATGCGATAATTAAGTTAATTTGTGTTTATAAATATACAATTTGATGAAATAAAATGTTTATTTGTCATCTTAACCCTAAAATAATTTAATATTCGTGAAAATATTCAATGTTCTTAGACATAAACTTTTGCTCAAATTAAAAAAAAGTTTATATTACAGCACTTGTACGGTAATGTTTTTACAGCACAAGTGTGGTAATATTCTGAATTATGAAACTAAAAACGGTGTAATAAGAGTCAATTACGAGCAACTGTGTTGAAAAGAATAATATACACTTCATAGTTTCTAGGGCGTCTCAAAACTCGATAGTAACCTGGTAACGGGCGAGAGGTCCTAAAGAACTAAAGTCACGGACATAGCTCGAAGAATCGCTAGACTTAAGTGGCAGTGGGCAGGGCACATCGCTCGTAGAACTGACGGCCGATGGGACCGAAAGGTTCTCGAGTGGCGTCCATCGTCTAGTACCCATTAATACAAGCTTCGGGATTAGGTCAATTGGTGTCAAATTGTCCCATAATTCATTTTTTTTTATTTTATCAACCGCACTCACAGACATTTCAATGTCTTTAGTTTATCATTTCCATTACAGTTGACCGTAGGTAACTCGAGTTAATAGAAATAAACCGCACAAACCATAACCTATATCCTCTGCCTCGACACGTACCAAAGAGTAATCTTACGCTGCATCGAATAAATATAAGCTGTTGCGAGTAATATTTATTATGGCTATGTATGAGACACGCACGATCCTTATTGGTATTCTGCGGGCAAGTCTACGGTCAAAACGTTTGGTAACGCAACCTGAACGCGGCGCGTTAACGTGGTTTATCATCATCTCAGTGAAAATATTGTCGTGTAGGTAATGGAATATTGACCGTGAGATTCCGCTGGGCGGTTTCATGTAAGATGTGATGAGTTTGTTTTGGATTTAGTGCGCGGTATCGTCGAGTTTTTGTGTTCTCTAGCGTATTCGAAATATCGATAATCGATACTTAACTAAACGGGACTTATCACGCAATTAATACTTACCTCGACGTTTTGGCCATATTGCATGATGCATTGCATTGATGGGCCGAAACGTCGAGGTAAATATTAATTGCGTGTTAATGATAAGTCCCGTTTAGTAAAGTAACAATGAGTTAAATATAATCGATGTTGATTTCTCGTCTACATAAAGATCGTGTGGACGTCTTTTGGCCGAAATGATGATAATGGTAACGATTTAATAATAATGGTCGTGAGTTATAGGACAAGGTGCATGATGTTTATTTTTTCACATAAATATGTTTTTATTTTGTTCTTTTTTAACGAGATTCAGGCACTTTTCCTCCTGTCGACGATGGAAAGAGAAGCGAGTAGAACTTCAAACTAGATACAAGTTAGTGAGCAGCTAGAAGTGAATGTGTAGTTTAGATAGTTTTGTCGTTAGACTATAAGCGGGTGTACGAGAGCGACGGTGATTGTTGTATAAATCATCCCAGGTGAATTTTTCGCTTCGAGCCATTACATTAAATTTGAACCTTAATACTATGACGATACCGTTTGTTTTGAAAGATAAGGGCTCGAAGCGAAACATTTACCTGGGAAGATTTATACTATACTTGCACTATAAAGTAAAATGACCGCTGTTTATTTTCTCGGGATAAGGCGTAAGCCACACAGAAGAGACGTGGAACGTGCGTCATTTATTCGCAGGCCGCGTCTCCGCCGTCTCTGCCTGCTTTGGATCGCGACGCTTCTATACTAGTATGAAAACTGATTCAAGGGGCACCTCGACTGCCCCCGTCCCACGTCTCTTCTGTGTGGATTGCGCCTAAGTTCTGACTGCCATGCGAGCATCGCTGAACGAATTGTATCCTTGATTGCTCTTGTCGCTATGATAAACTAGTATATAGATATCTCACCAGCAATGTGAATAGCCAGCAGCCAACTATTTAATTCATGTATCTCTTTCACTGACACGGGATCTATAGGATCATCGAATACCTACTGATCTAGAAAAATTGGTGATTAGGTCCGGATTAAAAATCATCGTGCATAGCGATCGGAGTGTGCGCAATGATGCTGGCTGAAAATCAGCGCTGGGGTGCTTTAAACGCCTTAGCATTATGCTGAGCCAGTGTCCGATTTACAACCGCAATGACACACCGTCTTTATTATTCATGCTGTATATTTGTAATAATATTGATGTGTCTTGTAATGTTGTAAATAAATGTACTTTATTTCTTTCATTTTATTAAGCGATTCTTGAGCGAGAAAAAAGTCGATCGCTAATCCCTCCATCTACAAGGGTGGGTGAAATTACGATTTTTGCAATGTGGGTGTTTACCGGGGCGAACAATCGATGTAGCTTGGTCTTATCTCTGGGAATATGCATGATTCCGTGTTGTAGTCCTGCTTTTCTATTTGCTAAACTGAGGATCAGTTCAGAAGATACGGCTAAATATAAAGGACCAAATGAAAGATCTAGCATTATTCTAGTCATAGATGGTCTTTCTGAAAACGCTGATATAACATAAAAAGGCCAGACAAGTAAAAAAGCCCTTTGCGGCCTGCTTACAGAATAAATGTTTTGATTTTGATTTAAATTAAGTTTCAGATTATAATTTATAAGTCTTGGAGTGCAGACGTGTGTTTTTGTGGTCGAGGTGGGCCGCAGACTGAAGGACATGGGGGTAGTCCAGGTTCGTAGTGCAAATACTTGGATTTTCTTGGATTTTCTAACGGGGCAACGCTGCCAGCGTTATGGGGACCTTTGGGCCGGGCGCGGTTCAGGACGGGGATTTTTGATAATTTTCATTTTTCTTTTTGTTTTTTTTTAGCTTTAAGGATGTAAACTTAATTTAATTTAATTTATGAGTGAATATCGCGGAAATTAAACGTTACATTTTAAACTTTATACAGTAATTATAAAACACTCTACAGCTATCCAACTTTGCTCATCTGCCCCACTCAAGTACGGCCAATACGAGAATGCTTCTAACTATTACTGGGACAAACTTTGTAGCCATGCTCACGCTTTAACTTTTTAAAGGCAAGCAATTTCTGCTTGTGCTTGCTTTTTTAATTCCGATTCACTTCAGTGTGCCTGTCTAGGGGATCCTTGTTTTTGTACCCTGATTGGACATGTTCTTCTTTCGGTATTTGGTTCGGACTGATTTCATTTTCCAAACCGAAGCTGAACATGTCCAAACAAAAAAAAATGTATGGGATACGGTTGGTCTTAGTTCATTTACAATTCTTTTTTAAGGTTCCGTACAGCAGCAAAAAACGGAACCCTTATCACTTTGTTGTCCGTCTGGCCATCTGGTCATCATTCCGTTTGTACGTCTGTCCGTCTGTCTGTCTGTCAAGACCCTTTATCTCAGGAACGCGTGGAGGTATCGAGTGGAAATGAAAACCATATACTCAGCTCAACAGTCTCTCAAAGCTGTGAAAAAACTTCTAAGTTAACGTAAAAAAAGATACGGCCATTTATGCCGTAAAGAACGCATATTTCAACACTCACGGGAATCAAAATTTTTAGGGTATTTTCCGTTGACCCAGAATTATGAAATTTGGCAAGTAATACCGTCTTATACTTTAAATATTGAGGAAAATCTGAAAACTATACATTTGTAATTTTGTGAGGGGTCCCGATGTACCAATATAAATTGATCCCACACTGCGTACATTTTGTCGCAAAAGTAGGACTCTACTAACACTGGATTCTATTGAATACGGCTGTTTACGGTGTATATTTCGACATACATCTACAAATTTGTACGGAACCCTTGGTACGCTAGGCTGGCTCGCACTTGGCCTGTTTTTCGTTTTGTAAAAACTAGGTATTGCCGCGTTTTCGTCTGCAAAGAGTTCACTTATAGCAATCCTGCGGGGACAATGCATTTTTCGACAAACAAAATATTAATGTGTGTGCATAGTAACAAACATCCAGGCATCCAAATTTTCTTATTTGCGAGTAAGTTAGAGGTAGCCGTGGTGGCCTAGTGGTTTGACCTATGGTCTTTCAAGCAGAGGGTCGTGGGTTCGAGTCCGGGCCGCACTTCAGAGTTTTTCGGAATTTATGTGCGAAATTACATTTGTAATTTACCATGAGCTTTACGGTGAAGGAAAACATCGTGAGGAAACCTGCATACACCTGAGAAGAAATTTAATGGTGTATTTGAAGTTCCCAATCCGCACTGGGCCCGCGTGGGAACTACGGCCCAAGCCCTCTTGTTCTGAGAGGAGGCCTGTGCCCTGCAGTGGGACGTATATAGGCTGCTGGGATGATGATGATGTAGTAGGAGTAAAGTTTACGCAAATAGTTACAGTAAATATTTTATTCTGAGATTTGGCCTTGGCGTGTCTATAAATAATTCTCGTTCAAAAACGAACAGTAATTTTTGTTTAATTCTATTCGTTTATTCCAGACTAGCTTTTGCCCGCGATTCCGTCACTACTAAGCACTACTACACGGTTGTAACTTTTATAAATAAAGTGGCAAACCCACCCAATTAATTACACATTACTCATATAAGGGTCAGACATATCATGTGTCACGCGTCAGAACGGTTGCAATATATTAAAATTTAATTTGACGATATTTCTAGGTTATATTTATAGCTCATGTTGTATGTATTCGATATTTATTATTTTCCTTTATAATGTACACATTATTATTTATGCGTGTAGTCTTATGTAGCTATTAGTGCGCAGTTTGTATCTATCTAAACAGCGATCCGGGTGCCACCAACGGTACTGGCTGAAAATCCGCGTTGGGGTGCTATAAACGCCTCAGCATTATGCTGAGCCAGTGTCCGACTTGCAACCGCAATGACACATTCTATCTTTAGCTTTCGAGTTTTTTTTTGTAAAAATATTGATGATAGCCTTGTGTTGTTGTAAATAAAATGTATTTTCTTTCTTTCTTGTTTTAGGGGTCAAGGAATACAAATTACAAGACCATTCAATTAAAAATGTACCAATTAAAAATACAAAGTCACCCCTAGAAAAACAAGCATCACAGGCCAATTCTCGTTCACCACTGCATGCGTCCCTTTTACTCCAGCAAAGTCAGAAAAGGACGCACAACAACGAAAGTACTTGTGCTAGCCGCGCAACTTATTTCATCTTAGAGCAATGAAACCGAAATGAGAAAAGTTCCTTGGTTGCTAGTGCAGTTTTGATGGCAGTTGCCCGCTTCATAGGAGAATTGTGTTGTGTTCGCATCGGATTTATGACTTTGATTTGCAGAAAGGCTACGATAAGGGTCACTTTATATTCCAAGTTAGCTGTGATCAGAGAAAATTGGTCGCACGAATTGAACTGTTTTTTGTGGAAGTCTATAACTTTCCAGACTTTCACGAAGATTAATTTAACTGCAATATTTCTTAGTTAGCCGAAATTCATCCAATTCTGTTCAAAGCATTGACTTGAAATTTGGCACACATACTTATGTTAGGCTGAGAATCTAATCTACCTATACTAAAAACCTACATATGCTATGACCTAGCCATGCATGCTTCATAATAAAATAGTAGCCCTGTTTGTTTGCATATTATTGGACGCGATTCTACGTGCACGTCGGCTAAATAGTCCAAATCTAAATTTTCTAAATTTTAATTATAATTTAGACGGCGGATTTAACAAGTGCTATTCCATAATGTCAAGCTGACTAAATTTAGCTGGATTATATCCGTATTCTAAAATTTCTAAGTTAAATTGAGTGTGTTGCTACTTGGAAAAAATAAGTGAGCGAATAAATGAATGAAAGCTGTAAAAAGTATAGGATTTTTTCAAATAATTTAATAAAATTTGAGTGGGCAACATTTAAGAAAAAAGGCTTCTGTCCATGTCTTTTAAATTAAAATGTCGCGAAAACGAATTAATAAAATCCAGCAGGATTTACTCGTGTAGCACCTGCACTCCAGTTTGGGTTTAGTTGGCTTTGAGCTAGTATTAATTTATTTCTTCATCCATTTCTAATACAATACAATACAAATATTTTTATTGCACACCACAAATCAGTACAGTGAATTAACAAAAATACAAAAAGTATGGCAGACAATAGGCGGTCTTATCGCTTAAAAGCGATCTCATCCAGACAACCAATTATTAAAGAAACTAATATAAATTAAATACGTTATGTTTATGGAATTGATCCTGCACAACTTGACTTTTCGAAATCTTATTTTAAATGGGACTATTTTAGTCGCCGCTAAAATTAGCCAGTTTAGCTTGACTTTTGCTTAAAAAGGTCATGCAAAGAATAGCATTGAAGCAGCTAAACCTAAATTGAATAGACCGCCTAAAATAAGAAATGTCAGATACCAATTGGCGTTGTCATTTGATTATGATAGCTGTTCATAGAATAGCAAAGTGATTTAGCAATGCCTAAATAAAATTAGGAATTTTAGCGACCGCTGTGTAGAATCGCGTCCATTATGTGCATAATTCGTGTCATATAAGTTTTTGCTTTATCAGCATGTTTTAGTTTCAATAAAAACTTCGAAAACCAAAAGGGAAATCCGTAATCCGTAAAAATATGGAAGTAATAAATGGAAGTAAATTTTCTGAGTTTGATACTTAAAATTTAAACAGTTAACTAATAACTAACTGAGCTGCGCTCAAAGACTCGAATTGCTGACGTGAGCGTAAAGACGGCCAAGTTGAAGTGGGACTGGGCTGGACATGTCTGTCGAATGAACCCAGAACGTTGGGCCAAAATCGCCACGGAATGGGTCCGTAGAGACGGATACCGTAATAGAGGCAGACCGAAGAGGAGGTGGAGGGACGACCTAGATGCTTATAATGTGGGATGGTGGGGGCTCGCCTTTGATAGGCAGGAGTGGAGCAAGAGTGGAGAGGCCTTTGCCCAGCAGTGGGACACAAAAATAGACTAAAAAAAATAAAAAAATCCAACCTAATAATTTTATAAATGTGAAAGTTTGTGAGTATGTACCTATGTGCTTCCGTGAGCGTGTGTATTTGTTACTCCTTTAAACGAAAACAGCTCGTTGAGTTTGAATGACATTTGGTATATAGATAACTGTACATCTGGAAAAACACATAAGCTACTGAACTAAAACAATTACTTTGCTCACCCGCGACCTAGCGCGACCTAGGTCGCGGGTGAGCAAAGTAATTGTTTAAGTTCATTAATATGGACCTCCGCAAAGTAACGCCTGATTCAATAAATTACATAAGCTACTTTTTATCACGATATTCTCAGGAATTTTCGGAAAATCCCTGAATTTTTACTGGACTTCCAGACCTTTGGTACGTTAATAATAACACATAGGGTACTTTTTGTCCCAGTATTCCTACGGGATAGCGATAAAATTCCGAAATCTCAATTGCTGAGTTTAGAAACCTGTGCAGCACGGGTATTTTTTGCATCGTTAATGAAGAAAACGATGCAATTTCTTTTAATACTAGGAAATTTTTAGGAAATTTTTTTAGGAAATCCCGGAATATCAATTCAACGATCAGTTCAGTTGGTTTTACGAGTACCCAGGTACGAGTCGCCAGTACCTAAAGGATGAAACAGTGTTAAAAGGTGCTAACTGTTATAACACAGCGTAAGTAGCTTTAAATTTATATCCGTTACCCACCTTTTGATAATTAAAAAACTATATATTCACTGTAGTGGAAACCAGGAGTAGAAACACTCGTAAACAATGAGCTACACAATAAGATTTTTAAAGAAATGTTTATTGCGCTTGCTATGCAACTTCTAGCTACTTTCAGGGGTTTCAAAATAGCTTTAATTTTGCCGAGTATATTTTTTTAGAATATCCAGTATGTGAAGTACGTAGCATTTATTTAATACTCGTTTTAACCCTCCCGTGCACTTGTGGAGAAAAATCATATCAAATGATCATTAGACCAAAGGTTTTTTTTGATAGCCTATTGGCGTCCCACTGCTGTGCAAAGGCCTCCCCTTTTTCTTTCCACACTTTAGTATCCGTTGCAAAATCTTCCCAAAATAGGCAAAACGGTCCAAAATAATCCCGCCATCTCCGTTTTGATCTGCCCCTGCTCCGGTGGCTGTCGCGTAGACCTCAATCGGTGACGATTTTTGCTCTGTGATTCGGACGCATGCGTCTTTGTCGCCATAGACAATGTAAAATCTAAGTTACATTAGAACAAACATATCAACGACTCGAAGGACGCCCAAATTTATTTGATATTTTTACTTTGTGATGGAACTGCAGAAAAATTTATGTAGAGTCAACGACTTCACGTGTTAGCGTACTAGTACTTTGCATATTTCTCCTGGTTTTGTTACAATGTGTTGAGACACGTACTGACTTTAACAGCAACATCGTAACGACATGCAACAGTGACGTGCTTGCAACCTTTATGTCTGCCCATTTTTCGGTACCTCATGTTTTATTCAGCGATTTGCACTTTTTTACTGGCGCCCAAAATGGGACTTTTGTAATTAATCCCACTCAGATTTCAGGCGGTAGTTTTAAGTCTTTAAAATGTTCAAATTGGTATCTACTAGAAAGTTTAATGTATAGTATTATTTAGTAATACAAAACATAGAAAACATAAGACTGTTTTGTTTTAAACTTTCCCGATAGTTTATTGCTAAAATTGGCAGCGCTCACATGGTCACGAGTATATCAACTGTATTATGCTGCGATACTGACTGGAAGTTTCTAATAATAACAAGAACCGATTCCGAACCGAAAAAATAGTTCTTCAAAAAAAATTTCCATAAAAAATGGTTTATTAAATTTTACGTAATCAAATTTTGCATGGCGTTAAAATCATGTTAGGGAAACGCTATCACAGGGTGTTTAAACATTGACGAAGACAAATTATGTTTATTGGTACAACTCCGACCGATGTTCACGTGGAATTACGTTACTGTACGCGTTGTACCGTAATAAGGTTAACGTAGCGTGATTAGACAGTAATTTGGTGTGAGAACTGTTATTAATTGCCTCAACTAGTGCGTGACATGGTTCTTGAAGAGTTAAAGCTTCATTGAATCATCGTTATCTCGAATTACGAGTTCTTTTGTTCCAAATAGCTCGTTGGGTTGATTGTAAACCTTTAGTTTTGTAGAAAAATTATCTTTTCTTTTCTTTTCATTTCCATAACAATTATATTCTACCAAAAGTGGCTCTGTGAGTTGCAGATCTTGCGAATTGGATAAAATATGATATTTTTGCGAGTCATTCGTAATTTTTCGACGTGGACGTGTTTTATTCGGATCTATAATAACTCCCATTAAATTATTGTTCCGAATTTTCAAGCCCATAACGTTTACTGTCATAATTTTTCTACGTCATAATTATTGGAAGTAATAATATTAAACAACATAAATTGGAGTTACGATTTTCTTAAGTCATAATTATTGTAAGGACTAATAAGTAAAGTCATATCATTCAGTGTCATGGAAGCATCACACTTCATAATATTAAAGTAATAAAGTCGCTCATAATAATTATTGCAAGGTCTTTTTTCGCAGGTCATAATTATTTTAGGCATAATATTACTTTGTAATAAAATTCAATGTCATGGTTGTATGACATTTTATAATATTAAAGGTAATAAAATAATACTTTTCTTTGCTGTCATAAAAAAATACCTAACATCGAAGGCTAAGGCGCCTTAGGAGGATACGATGCGCACCATTTCTCCATACAAACGTAATCCCCTGTTTCTTCCCTGGATAATGGCTTTACAGCCAATTTTTTTTTACTGTGTAATCTGTATCTACCACAGCTATGCCCCTAGGTTTCGTTTTTTTCCATATTTCAATTAACATAAGAAATATGAGCTTCCAAAAACTGAAAAAATTGCCCAATTTCAACGTCATTTTCAGACACTCATCAGAAAAGAATCCCTCATATAAACAAAAAAAGGAAAACATAGGGGCATAGCTAAATCTATTATCTAATTATATTTGAAAAAAATATTTTTTTTGGTCCAGTTTTCGAGAAGAAAACAGGGGATTACGAAATGCTGTTTTGATCAATTTTACGCGCCTATTAACGGTCTGAGCTGCAGTTGTCCCGCTCTCGCTGTACTGACACGGAGGGGTTCGGGCGAGACAGCGACATTTCATTAAAATACCTATTTCTCAAAAGTCTCTCAGCCATCGTACCCTCTTAGCCTGCTGAACCTAACCTGTCCGAGTCGCTTCTGCTCTGAAATGTCTTGCTCGCTCGCTTCGCTCGCTCGCTGCCAGCAATATGCCTTGCCATGTTTCTGAATAATTATCGATATTCTTTCGGATGTTATAGATTTCGATGTATATTATGCTTAGTGCATTTTAGGTAATGAAAAATTATGACTAAAATCAATTATTACTTTAAAATATATGCCTGACAATGTTTCTGAATAATCAACGATATTCTAGGGGATGCCTACGTCATAATAGATGTCTATGTGATGGCACAAATATGGATCAAATATGGATTTCAGTACAATCGGTTTAGCGGTTTGATCAGGCAGTAACGGTTGCCTTTTATATATACAGACTTGCTGTTGCCTGCGACTCCGTCTGCGAAGAAAATGGGTAGTAAAAATAGCCTACGACCTATTCTCAGACCTACCGAATGTAAAGAAAAAAATTCACAAAAATCAGTCCAACCGTTTCGGAGGAGTTCGATAACAAACACCGTGACACGAGATTTTTATATATTATTAGAAGATAAAACTTGTCCACCATAGACTAGAAGCTGTATTGTCTAAAGCGCGGGCGCTCGTAATCACATCCACCATATCTTTCTGTCACCATGTTTATATTGTTTGATAGAAAGATATAGTGCGTTAAGTAATAAGCTTACTGATTGCATTCAAAGTGATTCATTCTTCGAGCTATGTCGCTAGCTAGTTCTAGATACAGTTTGAGATACAATGTCTATATGCGGTAATCGTCTTTCGTCGTGATTTAACATTACTGCAGACAATGTGCGGCAGCTATTAGTTATACGAGGAGCTCCATATTGCGATGTCGACCTGGTTATGTCATTCTTCGCGGGTGCTTTAGAGTAGGTAGTGCGGTTTTATTTTAGGGTAACTTGCACCCTGGCTTTCCTCCATTGCTTGTGGTGTTCTCCGTGGTGAATCTCACAGTGCCAAATTGGGAACCTTCCCACGCCACGTCTTCTACAGTACTCTAGAACCTTCCTGCCCCATCGGCGTCGGTTCTACGAGCAATGTGTCCTGCCCACTGCCACTTGAATCTGGCGATTCTTCGAGCTATGTCGGTGATTTTATTTCTTGCTCGGATTTCATCATTTCTAATACGATCCCGCAGAAAAACTCCGAGCATAGCTTTCTCCATCACCCTCTGAGTGACTGTGAGCTTTCTTGTGAGGCACATCGTTAGCGGTCACGTCTCAGTGCTTTAAGTCTTCACTGGTAATACACACTGGTCAAAGTCTTTTGACTTGAGACATTGCGGTATATTAATTAGATGACAAGATATTCCAGAGCTACCCGAACGCTGTCCAGCCGAGTCGGAGGGGAGACCACTTTTGCTGTCTTACTTTTGTTTTTTACGCTGTGTTTAACCCATAAATGCATTTTGGCCCAGTGCGTGGCAATGCCACTGTTCATCTTGCTATAGCTAGACCGTTTGAACGAGTCCTCGCCCCCGCGCGGTACAGGGGCTGGGGGGTATGACGACAAAGGGGCCGAGACAGGTGCGGGTGGCGAGCGCACCTCGTATGCCTGTCACCCGCACCTCTCCCGGCCCGCTTTTTCATCATACCCCTAGCCCCTGTACCGCGTGGGTGAGGACTAATATAAATGGTTTAGCTATAGCCACCACGTTCAGAGCAAACAAAGAAAAATCAGACACAAGCACCTCAAAACATCTGTTGAAACATTTCAATTTTTATCCCCACCCGGATAAGCTCATTATTCGGCTAACCACCAACCACATACCACACGGCCCCTCGCAATAAATCCGGGTGTCGCGGACAGAAAGAGCCGGGACAGACTGTAATAATGGATTTATTAATACCGAGACCTTATTGCCAACTGTTTAACGTTGCTTTGATTAACGGGGCAAGGTCAGTGTGAAGATTTTATTTGATAACGTTTGGAACGTATTTTTTCCTGGATTTTTACAGTAGCTGGACAACGCTAAAGTACTTTTTAACAAGCTACATACTATTTAACTCGTTTAACCCACTTTCTAATGTTTTTTGTTTGAAAAATTTGGTATGATAATGCAAGTAAAGTCAACAAAAAGCAAATAAATTGCCAACAAAAAACGTGTTAAAAAAATCATTTTTTTACGAAACTTATTTTATTTTTGAGATAATAATTCCAGCCGATACTAGCATCATTAGTGAAAGAAGGACGGTGTAGGTAAATACAGAAGTATTTCACTCACGAATGGTGCGATGTATAGCTGCGGTTTTTTTTTCTAAAAAAAAAGTAAACATGTGCCAGGTTTTGCAAGAGAATCTATAGAATCTTAACGAATAATAATTTATTCCATAAAAGTCTCGCGTTTGTGGCTTTTGGCGTTTGATGGTATTTTTTATACAATTTAGGTTTACGTTTGACCACAATCACGCCTGATGAAAAACGAAGAAGTACCCTAGACTTGAAAAGGGCTAGATTTTAGTGTTTAGGGGACACAGACGCAGGTAGGGAATTCCAATCTTTAGCTGTAGGTACAGTTAATGAAGAAAGAGCGAAAACGTTTTGTGTGGATTTTGAGAATACTGACAACATAAGGATTGAGAAACCCGCTTACTTCTGGTGGACATGTGAAAGAAAGAGGCAGGTATTACTTGACGCACTTGAGCATAAAAAACCATTCAGTGAAGCTGACATCCAACCTAAAAGAGACAAAAACAAATAATAACAGATGTTATCTCATCTAAAATATTGTGAGCAGAGATGGCCAATTGTTATTATGATTCACAACATTCCTACCAAACATTTCATGTGCGCCACGCTAAATTTAATGTATTTACCGTAATTACAATTTCAACCGCAAATGCCTGCAATCCGGTAACGAGGTTCAATTATTTAACACTAGCCCGTACCCGCTGCGCCGCTTGCATAAACCATTAAATCTGGTAGTTGAATTGAAACTCCGTGATTTTACTTTCCTATAATTACTTCATGGTGTTCAGTTACGATGATGAACACCCGTGCATTCACTCAGTACCGAATTGTTTATGAAGCAAAATGACCACGATTCAGATGGTCTAAAAAACACATGCCCAATTATGTCAATTGTCCATTGTGTGAAGATGTCTTAATCGTAACCACCAAATTAGCATAACGCCTATGAAGGGACATGGCCGATAGCAACAAGCGTTAAAACTGAACGCCAAAATTGCAAAACGTCCAAAAATATACATAGTTTGAGTATAATAGGTAGATCTAAATTGATAGTATAACCGGCCACTTGAAACTCGAACACACTTCGTGGAAGATTAAATAAGATAATAAATAAATATAGGGCCAAATTCGAATAATACTAATAACCGATCAAGTAGTGCGAGTTGGACTCACGCACAAAGGATTCCGTTTATTTCCGATTATCTATAAAAACGGAAAAAAAAATCATGTTGGTTGTATGGGAGCCCCGATTTATTTTATTCTGCCTTAGTATTTTTTGTTATTGCGGCAACAGAAATACATCTTCTGTGAAAATTTCAACTGTCTAACTACCACAGTTTATGAGATACAGCCTGGTGACAGACGGACAGACAGACAGACAGATGGACAGCGGAGTCTTAGTAATAGGGTCCCACTTTTCCCTTTGGTTACGGAACCCTGAAAATGAGGGAGATACACAAGGAATGAGTCTAATGGCCGTTTAAAAAACGAATAAGATTTATTTATTAAGCTTATCTTTTCTTGCCGATTGTATTTTTTTATCCTGTGTGTCGAATTATAAATATTCTTTCTTTCTCAAGTAGTAGGTCCGGTTTGCTTCAGATACCCTAATACCTGATTTACACTCTCGCCTCGTCACTTCGCCTCGCGCCTCGCCTCGTCGTCTCGCTCCGGACGCGAGCGTCAAAATCAAGGCAAATCACGAGACGAGGCGCGAGGCGCGCCTGTTCACACTCTCGTCTCGTGGCTCGTCCCGCAGTTCGTCTCGCCACTCGTACGCGAGTGTAAACCAGGTATCAAAAAAGTCTAAGCAACATTTACAATAACAAATAGGTATATTAAATTCTATTATACCGCATGCAGCGGATCGGGTTTGCAAACAACGGCCGAGAGCGCTCAAACTAATGGTAGTGGTAATTGCCAACAGTGACGCGACGAGTATTTTCCGGTGCTTGCCCGATGTTGGGACCCCAGGGTATGGGGAAGCAGTAGGTTAAACAATTAGACATTTTACTAAATAAGATTTCGTCATCGCCAATACAGCTTACGTATATACCGGGTGTAGTCTATAAGTAAAACAATAAATTTAAACGATGATTCCTTAGCATATCCGAAGTTACCTTGACCTGGTCCTAATGCGCCAAAATGCTTAATCATAGAAAAATTGTAATTTAAAGTTACAATGCATAATCAATGAATTTCATCATTGCGTAATTGTCAGTTATCGGTCGTTAGATGTCTTGGTACAGGGGCGATGTTATTTTTTTATAAATATTTACTCATAAACATAAAGATCTATACAATCTGTGCCTATTTAAACTTTTTATCAACCTTACGTTGTTGAACTCCAAAAAGTTCAATATTATTATCTCGGAACTCCACAGACCATTAACCATACATTGCAAATGCAACCTTGTCTTTTCTTTAGGAATAAGTTGGTTACTCTATTACTAATGTTACATTGACAAATACAAAAGTCAAGTTGGTAAACAAATCAAAATAATTTAAAATGGCATCAACAAAATTAAATTACGATGCACGTGAATTATGACGAAACAAGAGCAAATGTAAGCCGAGATTTGAGTTAAATAACGCATACGAGGATCCTCCGATTGATAATTTCGTGCTGTTGTCACGATCATGAGGCAGGACGTGTGCAGCCAGCATACGGTCCATGGGCGTTTTCGTTGTAAAAGTACAAGTTATCTAGAGAAGAAGTCACGGTGAGATTGGCATAATTTTACTATTGCCAGTGATATTATCATAATGCACTATTTTGTTGATAACGTTAAATAAACAGGATAAAGTTATTTTAGTGTTTTGATCATTTCGCCCACACTTAGGTACTTGATGAGGAAAACTATTACGTAATTTTGAAAGAACAGATCGTTTAATTAAGAACTGCGCATATTTATTAAGCAAAATATTGGTGTATTTAGTACATTTTCAATTGAAAACGATAGTAAATGTCAACGTCAAGTACTTCTACTAGACATGACGGTCTGCAGTGCAGTACATTGCTGGCCCGACTAATTTTGTTAGAAAATAACAAATTCTTTTTTTCATTTTAAAAAATTAAAACCACTTGGATTTAATTACTGATTAGTTAAAGGATGTATAATTTAATTTATTGATCGTGTTAACGGATACACCCTGTATACCACTGCAAGGCTTCCTCTTAGAATGAGCTTGAACCGTAGTTCCTACGCGAACCCAATGCAAATTAGGAACTTCACACACCATTGAATTGTGAGATTTAAAGGTTTCATCATGCTGTTTTTTGTCACAAATTTAAATTCGTGTTGGTAAATTTGATTTTTTTAAATTCGCATTAAATTCCGAACAACTCAGAGGTAGATGGAATAAAACTTCATAAAGGAAGCAAAGACAATGTTTACTTTTAGTCATGGTTTTTCCTATGACTATTGCCGATTTTGTCTGCAAAGAATCCGTTTGTCAGTATCTCGCGGGAACTGTACAATTTTCCAGAAAAAAACCGGTTGTCTGTAAAGTTGTTTTACGGTCGATAGTTAAACGTGACAACGTCATAACAAAACATTCAAAAAACAAAAATGAAACCAGGCGGTCATCCATCCAAGTACTGACCGCGCCCGACGTTGCTTAACCTCGGTCTCGGACGAGAACCGGTGTTTTGTCAAATATCTTGAAAACGGTGCATCCTACGGCAAAATCAATGACATTTTCATCCCCCCTTTGAATCTCCCGCACACTCTCCCCCGCACCTCCCCCCACACCCCGCACCTCCGCACCCCGCATTGTACATCCTGGCGCGCGCTGCTCTCTCTTGTACGGGGCATGTACGTACATGTACGTTACATTGCGTCATCCTTTTTCGTGCGTGCAGCCGCGGTTCATCGATTTATTAGACATTGTCACGTCAAAAAGTATCCTATACTACCGTGGTAAAAGACCATTTAACAGGTTAAATGAAGTTAATTTCTCTAAGACACTACTTGTGTCTTAAAAGCCATGGTAGCCTAGTGATTTAACTTATGGCTTCTCAAGATGAATGTGAATTTAGCCCGAACTTGCACCTCTAAATTTTTCGGAATTTAATTACGAAATTACATCAAATTCACCATGAGCTTTACGCCAAAGGAAAATATTGTGAATGAAGAAGTTTTTCACCTACACACCTGCGATGAAATGGTGTGTGTGAAATTCCCAATCCGCACTAGGCTTATGTCGTTTTCAAATCAGTCGTTTTTTGTTAAAAATTAATTCGTGATGGGTAACAACAATGGAAATTTCCGTACAAATGTTTCCGGACAAATTTAGGAGACTGTTAGTTAGTCTCAGTTGCCTGTAAATTGCCGAAATAGGAAAAAAAAATTTTTTTTCTATTTCGACTAAAAGCGACTAAGTACCAATGCACTCTCTCGTCCATGGCGCCGACCGTACATTTAAGTAGCCATAGAAAGCATATAACAACTGAAAGCGACAAGGTACCAAGGCTCTCACTCCTTCATGACGCTGACCGTATTATCAAGTTCACCAATATCCGCACCGCCAACATCCCACAAATATCTATACATATACCCTATTATGGTAACATAAGGTCTATGTACAGACATCCATGAAAGGCCGGCGATACATATACCGGCGAACCAGACTGTACATTTATTTACCTAGATCTAAGTACACAATAAGTAAATACAACATATGACAGAAATTACATTGTCGGTGTTTATACTTGGAAGGTCTAGGCAACTAACCAAATGCAAACAAAAACAATGCCAAATGATGTCCTAAATACTGTAATTCTCCCATTAAAAACTATCCAAACAACATTTCTGTATTCAAAAAAGTTAGTCTAATTTGTATTACAATGATAGATTAATAAAAATGTTTTGAACCCTTGAATGTGCCAAATTTGGAAACAAAAGTTTGTCTACATCTAATCAACCACCCAAAGGAAAAAAGGAAAAAGCCGTGGTGGCCAAGCGGTTTCACCTAAGGCCTCTCAAACAGAGGGTCGTGGGTTCAAATCCCGGCTCGCACGTCTGAGTTTTTCGGAATTTATGTGCGAAATTACATTTGAAATTTACCATGAGCTTTACGGTGAAGAAAAACATGCATACACCTCTGAAGAAATTCAATGGTGTGTATGAAGTTCCCGATCCGCACTGGGCCCGCGTGGGTAGCCCAAGCCCTCTCATTCTGAGAGGAGGCCTATGCCCTACAATGGGGCGTGTGTGGGGCTAGGATGATGACCTGTAAAAGTCCAAAATTAAATGTACAAAGTTTTTGAGAAATGCTTTCCTACCCTTCTGTGCTTTATCTACCTTGTGGGGTGCTTCTGTGGGCTGTCATTAACTCCACTCGTCCACCATTGTGTTCTGTTCACTTCCACGTTTTTAAACGGGTCGCAGACCGTGGTAGGTGCAGCTCTAATTAGTATCATTATGCCTGTTTATGGGGTTAGTTCGGGAAGTGTTATTAACAATGGAAGGAAGCTGTAGGAATGTCAATTTTGCTGGGAAAATATGCGTTGTTGCTCGTTGCTAAGAACACGTTATGTGCATAGAAGTTTTGTCCATTTACTAAATAAATTAATAATTGCTTAAATTAACTACCAGTTTCAATGTATGTATCTATGTGTGTTTATTATAGTTTAATTACCAACTAAGTATTATGTTTTAAGATATTGTGTTGCGATGTTAAATGCTCGAGTTTTATTTTAATTCTTTAGATTCCTTTTGTCTATAACACAGGTTACACTTGTAACCTAGCTTAGACTAAACTAAATTTACTATCTAGACCTAAGATTATTTCATGTTCATGTTTATATTTTGTATTTTATGAATAAATAAATAAATAAATAAATTTTTATGTATGTATGGGTCAAATCTTGCAAGTTAAATCTGACCCACTTCCCGGTTTCCGATTGAGCTGAAATTTTGCATGCATGAGTAAATCGTATGACAATGCAACATTATTAAGACATGGAGCTGATCTGATGTTGGAGCTGGAAGGAGGCCATACCTATAGGAGCTTTGTAATAAAACGATATGACCGCATCGAGTTTCGGCTCGTTTGGTTCGTAATGACGAGTAATTACTTTATTCCTAGATGGTAACTAGGGGCAAAAAGTACAGTCAGCAAAAAAGCTTGTGTTAAAAATAAAATGTTTACCAAAAACTTATTTTATAAATTCACTCCATTCATTCGGACCGGAAGATTGAGCGATGACCTGGTTAAGGTGGTGGGGTCGCATTGGATGCGGATGGCACGGGACCGATCTGTTTGGCAAGCCTTGGGGAGGCCTATTTTTAGCACTGGACGTCTTTCGGCTGATGATGATGATAATAAACTCACTGGTCGTTTTAATTCAAGTGCCGTTCTTAATGGTTCAGATAAGCAAAGCAGAGAGTAAACGCAAGTTAACTTACAACGGAATGTCTTTAATAAGGAAATCGTTTTATTTTGTTTAATTTATTTCTTAAAGGACGGCATAGTCTCATTCCGAGGACATAAAGACCTCATTACGAACGCGACCTCGTCAAAGAAACGACAATAAAGTGTACTTGCTTTCAGAATAGACCGCTTTGGATCGCGAAGTGTTTCAGCTTTATTAAGCTGCGAGTTGGAGTTCAAATCCGAACGTCCAGTGTGTCAAAGTTAAAGTCAAATTCTTTTTTGGTTATTAAATTTAGGAAAATTATACTACATACATTTGAAACACCGACGCTTAACAGTTTCAAAATCGAAATATCGGAAGAACGATAAATAAATATATAAACTGTTTATTTCAAATAATATCAAAAAATTACAAATCTTAACTTCAAGTCTTATTTTAGTGTTAAAGATTATTGGAGTTAATTCAATACGACATAACATTACATTACATTACATTAACATTTCACTGCTTATCTAAAACAACGGCCCAAAATACCGAAGCTTACCTACGATATACCGAAGCTTGAAATTACTATTTTGAAATGACCGAAATAACGAAATTCTGAATTTTAAAATGTCGACATGCACCTAGATGTCATCATTTCAGCCGGAAGACGTCCACTGCTGAACATAGGCCTCCCCCAAGGCTCGCCAAACAGATCGGTCCCGTGCCTTAACCAGGTCGTCGCTCCATCTTGTTGGAGGCCTACCTACACTGCTTCCGGTCCGTGGACACCACTCCAGAAACTTTTTGCCCCATCGGCCATTAGTTCTACGATATGATATGATAAAACTATAATCCTACTAATATTTATAAATGAGTAAGTTTGTGATAAAGATTGGATGTTCAGATATTTGGATGTTTGTTAGTGAATCACATAATAACTGGTAAAAAGATTTGAATAAAACTTCATATACTAATTTAAGCTGTAACAATTACTCATAAATAAAAAAAATAAAAAAATAAAATATTAGGGGACAATCTTACACAAATCGACCTAGTCCCAAACTAAGCAAAGCTTGTACTATGGGTACTAGACGACGATAAGCATACTTATATAGATAAATAAATACTTAAATACATAGAAAACATCCATAACTCAGGAACAAATATTCGTGCTCATCACACAAATAAATGCCCTTACCGGGATTCGAACCCAGGACCTCTTGCTTCGTAGGCAGGGTCACTACCAACTAGGCTAAAGCGGTCGATAAATGTCGAAAAATCTACCATCACTTGGGAGGAAAGTAGAATTTTATTATGTAGCTACGATCTTAGCGTAGCACAGCTACGAGAAGCTACGGCGTAGCGCCGCTAAGGCTACACGTATCTTAAATTAAAAAAAAAAAATTTTTCATGCGCACCATGACACCTACCAAATAAATGGGTACGTCACGGCATTCGCTGTTTAAACTTCATTATCATACAAATTACAATTTGTTGACTTTCGTTCCCTCCCATTTCAAAATGGCGGACTTATTTTGGAGAATAGAATGTGTTCGGAGTGTATTAGCATACTTTTAGGGGTCCGCGGTAATTTTTTAAAAAGGGTCTCTAATGGAACGGGCACTGTATCCTCTGCTTTTTGCCTTGGGTCTTTTAGAAGCATTAAAAGGTTTTATTTGGAGTAATTTTATTTGTATGCTAGCTCTTACCCATTACTTTGTCTGCGCAGAATTTATTTCTTGCTATCGGCCATTTATCTGGCAATAATAAAAGACAGGTAGCGTATTTTATTTTCAATCATCAAACTTTTGTTTCCCAATTTCATCATAATTGGTTGCTGTTATAATTATGAAGAGATACCAAAAATATATGAACGAAGAAATAAAATTACTTTTGTAATTTTCATGTCATATTCCATGCATATTTTTTAAGCATTGACGTATCCTTTACGATTGGACCTTTACAAATACAAATACAAATATAAATAACTTTATTTCGCTTCATATATGGTACAAAAGATGGCTCAACAATCATATGTATATAACGGCTCACATATTTCGCCAGTATCTGGCATGCAAAATTTTACAGTAAATATAACTAACCTTACAATTATATTATTATAACATTATCCCACCAAAAACATATAATGTAAAAAATGTTTGCCTAGTTCAATACTAAAAATATGCTTGATTATGGACTTCACTGACAAAGGGTTGAGATCTAAATGGGTGCCAAGTTCTGCAGGTAATACTGAAATCTATTTGTAAGAACAAATAACATCCTAAACAAGTATAACACTTTGGTTTTTCTACTCCAACAGTGTTTTATAGTTATAAATATAAATTCTTAAATTTAACTATCTAATAATTTACACAAAGTAGATAACTTATGTTAAATTGTAGCTTAACATTTGACTTGGCTACTTTTCACATACAAATCATCTTATATTTGGCTAATCAACTTATCTTCTACATTCAATTTGCTGGTAAAAACTAGCCAAGTCAAATATTAAGCTACAATTTAACATAAGTTATCTAATTTGTGTAAATTATTAGATAGTTAAATTTAAGAATTTATATTAATAACTATAAAACACTGTTGGAGTAGAAAAACCAAAGAAATAGAGTGTTATACTTGTGTAGGGTGTTATTTGTTCTTAAAAATAGATTTCAGTATTACCTGCAGAACTTGGCACCCATTTAGATCTCAATCCTTTTGTCGGTGAAGTCCATAATCAAGCATATTTTTAGTCAAATATTATTTATTTTATTAGCAGTACGGCTGCTTACCGAATCTAAAATTATTTATTTTATTAGCAGTACGGCTGCTTACCGAATCTAAAATTATTTATTTTATTAGCAGTACGGCTGCTTACCGAATCTAAAATTATTTATTTTATTAGCAGTACGGCTGCTTACCGAATCTAAAATTATTTAAAAGCGTAAAAGTTTTTCGGGTGCGCCGGTGGGATTTGAATCCACGTCTCCTGGGTATGCGCCCCAACCTGGGTGTTCTACCAATTGAACCACGTCGCTCCCAACCGACTTCCCCGAAATTCTTAATCGCTTACAATGCCAACAGTGGCGTGCGGTAACATCCATCGCAACTATTAGAACCTACGACTCATACGTAAAGTAAAGTAAATTTTTGCTAACCATAATGAGAACAATACATACAAAAAGAAATACCAATGACTCCACACTAGGCTAGGCCTGTATCGTGGCAGCCAAAAAACCCAAACGTTCCAAATTACATTGGAAATGCGTAAGAAATGATGTACCACATCTATTTATTCAAATATTATTTATTTTATTAGCAGTACGGCTGCTTACCGAATCTAAGATTATTTAAAAGCGAAAAAGTTTTTCAGGTGCGTTGGCGTAAATAAATTTCATTGATTTTGCCGTTGGATGCACCGTTTTCAAGATATTTGACAAAAACACCGGTTCTCGTCCGATCACCGAAGTTAAGCAACGTCGGGCGCGGTCAGTACTAACTATGATGGGTGACCGCCTGGTTTTTGAAGTAAAACTTCTTTAGGCACGCTTGACTTACGTTACATTGAGTCATCCTTTTTCGTGTTTGCACCCGGCCGGCGTTCATCGATTTATTAGACGTTGTCACGTCGAAATTTTTTGCTTTATAATTTTATTGTGATAGGCGTTAGGTGCTAATTTATACCTGCAAACGCCCGTACTTCAAACATTGTAGGCGTACTCGACGCCTTATGGAGCCAGCGGGTTTTGACGGGTTAATCACACTTTTTGGAAAAAATTCAATTTATAGTTAAAAACTTGCTGTTTTTTATTTTTTCCTTTGTATACACGTAATTACCTGTCTGGATGCCAGATTTGAACTTCCTAGGACATCTGGAAGTGGGTTAGGTTTTTGATCTACCCATCAGTCAGTGAGTAGAATAATAGCGATATTTAGAGCTTGTATCTCAAGAACCATATAAGCTATATTTATGAAATTTGGGATTCTAGTTAATCTTATTAGTATCAATAAATAAACCAAATTTGGTGTGTTTGCGTTAAATAGATTTTGAGTTATGAAGGTGTCAAAAGTGGCTCCAAGTGGTTCGTGTAAATATACACACGGCGCTGCTTAGCCAGTTCCTTTTGCTTGAACTTGGTTTGACACGCTACCGCGTGTCTAGATGTTATGTAGGGTCAAACTACTTACTACTCTTAGTCGAAAAAGTACAATTTATATAAAATTATATTCAACTACGGTTTTTATCTAGTTTAAGATCCTATTTCCAGTCAGTTTATTTTTATACAAAATTCGGACAAAATAGGAAATTTACCTTTATTTACATCATTATTTGATCTGACAACCCTATACTTTGGTATCGGTTTTAATCGTACCCGAAAATATCAAGTTACTCGTCCTCCATCATTCAAGGCAAACCCAATTTGGCCTTGGCCGGTAATACCCCACCTCTGAACCTTTCGTGTACCTTCTTCACATTTGCAATACGTTTTAGGCAATTTGGCAAATTGGCGTCATTTACATGTCGTCATGTCTCTTCCCGTAATCTTTAGTGCAGTAATAGTAGTCGTAAGAGCTCACCTGTTGCTTTCAAACGATGATCAGCTGAGAACAAAGGTCGGAAAAATAAGTCAATGGTTGTTCTGTGTTTCTTGAAATGAATACGAGATATTGAAGCTTACGATTGGGCAAGTTTGCCTGTGTTCACTGTTCAGCCCTTGTCAATGTTTTTCAAGATTTTCACCTGACTGTCGAAGGAGGGTTGTTTTTCGAGCGTATGTAATTATGTATGTATGTATCATTCTTTGGCACGCCCTGAGGCCTTAACGGCTCAATGGAATTTGATGTCTGAGGTGTCGTTAGATTCGTCTCAGTCCTGAAAGTGACACAGGGAGGGTATATATTTCGCGGAATTCCCATGGGAACGGGAATTATACAGGCGGGTTTTTTCACCCGAATGTCGAAGGAGGGTCAAGTTTTTTCCATCTAGTATTGAAATTAAAGTTATTTTTAATTTCTATTTTTTCAAATGTCTCGAACCCACGTCCTTCCGCTTAAGAGGGCATAGGTCATACCACTAGGCTACCACGGCTTTCTTTTTTGTGCAAAAATAATTTTATTAATTGTGATGTACCATTCAAGCTTAATCGTACTCGCAATATTTTAACTTTTACCGTTTTAAACTTTGTTCTTGTTCGATTTCCTATAAAAGCGTATTTTTTCGTTTTTTTTTAACTATTATTTATTAGTATTCAGATCACGATTCTCATAACTTTAACGTATAAATAAATGTAAACGTAATAATTTTCTTTTGAGAAAACTGGGCTATGGGATAGTGAGAGAAAATGTTGACATAATACCCATAAGAAATTCAAAATAATTACAACGTGATTCTCATTGACCTAAGGTATTACCTTTTTATCGTGACGAGCAGCTTGGTTTTTCGTTGTCAGCATACCTGAGCGTCATGTTTCTGATTTTATTTATCTTACCTTATCTTTCGTAGGTATGTGTTTTTGCTAGCAAAACCACAGGGCAAATATAATTTTACATTATAAAAGTATAAATACAAATTAAAAACTAAATAAAATAAAACTAAAACTATAAACTAAAACTACATACAAACTAAACTTATAAATAAAAAAGTTGCCCAAAATCACTGCCAGGTGGTAAGGTGCCCAGAAGGCTGGCAGCATTGCCACGCTGTATGGCAATGCTTATTCTTTGTGCTAAGAAAAAGCCAGCCCTCTGGTCGCCTGAAGCTGTAATTAATTTTGACGACAGTGATTTAAAGATATTAAATTAATAATATGCTAATATAATAATGTGCTATCGTCATAAAATTTGTATGTTCGTAAAGTTTGGCACTTGAGTGCTTTGCTATATTATAGTCGCGATAAAAGATATAAGAGGCGGAGATCAATGACCCAAGACTATCACCGGATTTTCTCGAGTATGGAGTCTTTGAAATCATGTCAGAATTTTCGTCTCGTTATACTGATACCGATGTTTTTCTCTTTGCCTATTCATCCAAAATATATATTGAATCTTCTTCTGAAACTGCCACTCCATTTTCTGGAGGTTAGACAGTAAAATTTTCTGAAATTTTTCCCCTTTCTTGAGCCATCAGGAACAGTTACTCTGGACTGCTGATCCCGATCTACTCTCTAATATTCTGCAGCCATAATTTCTTTCTACTTCCAGGGCAACTTTTTATGTCCTATGTCCTCTCGTAACTATTCAAAGGATGAACAAATTTTGATAAATGATGCGTCATTAAATTCGTCTTGATAACCCGAGTGACACTGGGTACATACATGAAATTCTTGAAAAATTAAAATAGCGGATTTATGGCGCCAAATTTTTTACACCGCAGTCTTGACTGCGTTTTTTTAGTTTTTCAATTACTTCATTTTTTGACTGTGTTTTATAATTTCCGGGCAATACCTCATCATAATTTTGTCATCATTTTATACCGTTTGACCAAAAGAAATAGTGGATGCGAAGGCAAGCGTTAGAAGCGTTAGACAAATAAGCCTGCTGGTTTATTCAAAACTCCTAAGCTAAAGCCATCGCCATGAGTACTTGATGTTCGTTGCCAATTCACGTCTTATTACCAACTTCGCTTTTAAAAGTATGATGTTCGAAATAGCCTTCAATCGATAGCACTACCATTCTATTTCCGCCTTCAACCAAACTCCTCTAAAACAAGAATAAAGAGCGCCTAATCACACATTCAACAGATTTTTAAACCGACGATACCGACACTGATGCCGATATATCCGGCAGCAGTATCGATACCGCGGCCACGTATAAAAAATCGATTGCTTGAGTGCTTTCTGCAATAAATATTATGTTATTTTCACAAGATATTCCCTGTGAGTGTTTCGCTTCGATGTTGGGATGAGTTAAGGCGCTGTGTAGTTTATATGTTAAGGTTGTTGTAATGGTTTCTGATGGCAAGTGATAATAAGAACTGTAATACATGACATCGCTTCATCTTCATGCAATATACTCGCATGATGCATCTTTAACATTTTGTACCTTATGAGCTTAACAAATACACTTTACAAATATTTGAATTATCATGTTTATTCGTAACTAATTTAATCACGGTAGATAAATATTTCACAGCCAAATATTCTTGTTTTGTTGTTTATTCTTGTTTAGTTTAGGCTATAATAGAGGTAAGCAATTAAAAACGTATAGTCTACTAAAAAAACTTTGTTGTTTAATTTGCACATTAATCCTCTGTATTTAATGCGTAGACACACACTTACCCAGTACTCTGTTTTTTTTTGAGGAAAAAAAATAATGACTACTAAAAATAGCACCACTTTTGTAAGAAGGATGGTAATACTATCATACTTTTCGACGAATAAAGCTATTTAAGACTACGGATTTTAAACATAAGTTGTAGTTCTTACATTTTTCTCCCACGTAAGTTGAGACATTTAGCTGTCGTTTTGTTTCAAACATTGAAAAATATACTTCCTAAGCTTAATTACACATTCACGCAGAAACGTTTTCATTAGCTAATTAAAATGCAAGTTTGAAAATGGATGAAGCGATCCCGCAACCGTTGTACGGTTTCCAATCATTTTCTCGCTGGAGATACTTCGTAACACACTGCTATATAGAACACCGAACAAAATTATGTTCTGTAATATTTTTAAATTTTGTAAATGTCATCATCATCATCATCAATGAGCCAAGAGACGTACACGACTGGACCAAGGCTATCCAAAGAGTTGTACAACGATACGACGAGTTGTAACGATAACGGTAGTATCGCTGAAAAAGTGATTAAGCAAGCTGAGATGTGCGATGCATAGGAAAAATTTGTGTCTATACTCCTGACCAGTGGTGGTGTAGGGGTTAAGCACGCAGCTCAGAATGCGGAGGACCTGGGTTCGATTCCCAGCGTTGGTCTTTTTCAAGGTTTTTCTGTGCATCCATGTTTCAGTTTGTATTTAGTATGAAATATATGAATTTTATGGGATGACCGTAAAAGTAAAAAAATTGGAGTTGAAAAACAAACTTTTTTTTTGTAAATGTGTTAAGTTTTTACTAAACTAGCTGTTACCCTGTGTTTTATCTGTGAAGAATTCACGTATCCTTCTCCCGAGGAAACAATGCAATCTTTCAGGATAATAACTATCCGGGACTTAAACGATCTCCATGCCAAATTTCGTCTTAATTGGTTCGGAATTTGATACAATGATTAAATAGCAAACATACAAACTTCTTCACAAGCTATAACAGTTACTTAGGCTGAGTTTTTGTTATTAATTACTTTTAATAGGTTTATTTAAGGTAATTAATAACATTATGTGATTTTATTATATATGATTCAAATCTAGAATTTTATATAAGTACTGTATGAGAAAACATGAACCTTTACGATAAAAACTAATTACTGTAAATAGATTTGTTTTTGTTTAAATTCGTTTTATATCCCTAACGACAGTGTGTATATGTTAATCTTGATATTAAAAGTAGAGTGATCAGCGCTACTCCCAATGTTTAGATCTCCCGCTGGTAGTCATTCAATACACTCTAATCTATTTTTACACTCGTCTATCCTATATAAATAACTATGAATTCCATACATTACTATTTTTTATTTAATACAAGTTATTCATTTTTATGCCTAGTTATTAGGTTGGCTGTCGTTCGTGCCAGGAAAATATCTGTGCTTGACACTGGCCTAATAGGTATGTGACACCTTAAATCTCATGTCATAGTAAGAGAGGTGACAGATGGGTATCATCTATTGGGCGTTGAGGTGTCGAGCGTTCGTAAGTTTAGCTTACATTATTATTCACAAAAAAAATTGTTAAATGAACTGATAATAATTCGGATTTTTAGGGCTAAAATAAAGTGTCTTTTAGTACAAAAAAATTAAAAAAGTTGATTCCTGTAAATATTTGTACAAGTAGCGAAAATTGTCCACATCTTCAGAACTTACACTCAATAATACTGCGATTGACAAAATAAAGATAAATTAAACTAAATTATTCTTCTTCATTGCAGCCACTGGCTGAACATAGGTCTCCCCCAAGGCTCGCCAAACAGATCGGTCCCGTGCCATGCCCATTTGGCCGATGGGGCAAAAAGGTTCTCGAGTTGCGTTCACGGACCGGAAGACGCGGTGTAGGTGGCCACCAACGACATGGAGCGACGACCTGGTTAAGGTTGCGGGATCGCGTTGGATGCGGATGGCACGGGACCGATCTGTTTGGCGAGCCTTGGGGGAGCCCTATGTTCAGCAGGATCAACAGGTTCAACAGGTTTGATACTTTTTAGGGTTCCGTACCCAAGGGTAAAAACGGAAACCCTATTACTGAGGCTCCGCTGTCCGTCCGTCTATCCGTCTGTCCGTCTGTCCGTCTGTCACCAGGCTGTATCTCGGGAACGGTAATAGCTAGAGAGTTGAAATTTTCACACATGATGTATTTCGGTTGCCGCTATAACAACAAATACTAAAAAATGGAATAAAAAGGGCTCCCCTACAACAAACATGATTTTATTACTCGTTTTGCTCGATATTGATAACGGCAACAGGTAGACACTTGAAATACTCACTGAATATTTAATTATATATTGACTTTAAAAATAAATTTCAAACTAAATACAAACTGAAATATAGATGCACAGAAAAAACCCCAGAAAAAAGACCAATGCTGGGAGTCGAACCCAGGTCCTCAGCGTTCCGTGCTGCGTGCTTACCCCTACACCATCACTGGTCTAGAGATTAGCGACGAATCTTTCCCATACATCGTACATTTCAGTCTGTTATAATCACTTTATGCAGTGATAAAGCGCACATCTATGTTATGCCCTCTACCGAGAGACTTTAACACTCCTTCGGAACTAACCGCTCACCTGGACCAAGGGATGGCGCTACTGTGCAACTTAAAACAAGATAGGTATGAAGTATCTTTTTTATTTATTTTTCAACTTAATTTTTTATTAATTTTACGGTCATCCCGTGAAACCATATAATTAAGCATATAACCATATAACCATTGTTTTTAATTTATTGTGGGTAAACGGTGTAACTGTTTAACTTCATATGGTATTTGCGCTTGTAAAACAGTGTTCTTTATATTATTGTGTAAAGTTTTTTAACAATAAAACTATTAGCTTGAAATAAAAGTTGTCAAAGCGTTGAAAGTCCGAATTTCTATGTTTGACAACTTTTATATCAAGCTAACAGTTTTATTCTTAAAAAGCTTTACACAATAATATAAAGAACACTGTTTTACAACCGCAAGTACCATATGAAGTTAAACAGTTACACCGTTTACCCACAATAAATTAAAACCTGTAAAAATTTTGAATTTCGCGCCTAGAGCGTGCCGTTCCACCTTAATCTCTTTAGTTAAGATAATTGTATCAATTAACTCTGTTAATTAATATATTATTGTACGGTATAATTACAGCTCCAAGGCGGATATTGGATTTGCTATTATTGTTATTGACAAACAATCCATTACCATCTAATACATAAGTTAGGTGAATGGTATTTTGATTAATTTTATAACCTACAAATTGCATATGAGTATCATCATCATCCCAGCCTATATGCGTCCCACTGCAGGGCACAGGCCTCCTCTCAGAATGAGAGGGCTTGGGCCGTTGTGCCCATGCGGGCCCAATGCGGATTGGGAACTTCTCACACACCATTGAATTTCTTCGCAGGTGTATGCAGGTTTCCTTACGATGTTTTTCTTCACCGTAAAAAGCTCATGGTAAATTTCAAATGTAGTTCCACACATTACTCTTAACTATATAAAATATGTAAAATTTTACCGGCTAGCCTGAAACATAAATACCTATCTTCTACTTGTAAAAAATCATAGTAAACAGGATCGTTTCACTAATTTAGTGCAACATAAAACTGGCACAAGGTCAATGTCCAAAGGTAAATTTGAAATACCCATGGTGCAAAATTACTATGGAGATAGAACGTTAAAAAAACGAGTTCCATACTTACTCAATAGTTTACCCGAGGACATAAGACGTGAGCCTACACTTGCTAAATTTAAAAGTTTACTAAAAAAACACTTGTTAAATACGTTGTAACCAATTACGTAAATTAATTGTATTAATATAATCTATTTTAATAATTTATAAGCTATGTTTATATAAAGCGAGTTACCTGCAGTCAAACTGCGTAAGCAGTTTTGCGGGGCATGGTTTAAATGAAAGTGTAACTTTTTATGAATAAATATATTACATGCATACATACATACATACATACATAGTTAACATTTCCCTGTAACATAGAGTATCTAAACCTATGTAATTTTAAGTGGAGGAGCGGTGTTCTTAGTACGAGTATCACGATAATCAATAACTATAAATTAAAAATTTTTAAAACCCCCAACGCAATTCGATCTAAGATCCCTTCCGCAGCATACGAAGAGCTGATAACTTTGAAAGGGCTGCACCAATTTTGATGAAATATGTTTAAGATCCATCGCCAAGAAACCTGCTTTCAAATAAAAAAACCGCATCCAAATCGGTTCACCCATTTAAGAGTTATGATACCACAGACAGACACACAAACATACAGACAGACAGACAGACGCATACACACACACACACACACACACACACACACATAGCGGTCAAACTTATAACACCCTTATTTTTGTGTCAGGAGTTAAAAAGAGGCACCAGCACAGCTATTGTCATTAGTTAACTAAGTTACTGAATAAATTATTCCAAAAAACTTAGAAGTGCGAGCCGGGATGTGAACCCACGACCCTCTGCTTGATAGGCCATTTGTCAAACCGCTAGGCCAACAGTATTTTTCACACAAATATCTGCCCCGACTGGGAATCGAACCCGGGACCTCAAGCTTCGTATTCAGGTAGCTAACAACTAGGCTATCCGGTCGTTTTATATGCATTTTTGTCGACATTTAAAGCCATTTCGCGTCCCTATGAGCGCTTATCACTTTGCTACAGGCGAGACATCGACATCGACAAACAGAATGAAGCCATCCCGAATAACCGTTGCACACTCGACTGCCGGAAGTTGTCACAGCCATGAAGCAGCCAATATCCGGATCCGGCAGGCTTTGACGGACGTCCCACTATTTGACATTAGGTGTCAAATTTGTAAGTGTGGATATAGTTTCAAATTTAGCTGTAGATATCTCAATCGCTAAGCTTTCATGGCTTCGTGCATGTGATGTGTTTAAAAAAAATCAAAATGTTTATTCTACATAATTGTACCCCTGTGGCCTACTGGCCGCAAAAGGTTCCAAAGGTTATTTACATGTCACTTTTTAAAACTGTTAGCGCTTTCGGAAGGGCCATCATTGCCAAGAGAATGCACCGCAAAAAACTTGGCAGAAAGTCATCTTTTCAAACTAATGATGAATACTTACAAACAAGAAAAAACATGAATTACGATATAAAAGTAAACAGAAATTTACAAAAAAAATACAGGGATGTATGGGGTCCCTTGGTTAAGGAACTAAAAGTAAACATCTGAACTATTACTTCGTTCAGTGGAAGAGTTAGAATGCTTCCACCGTCAAAAAATAAAAGGAGGAAAAAAATTGTATAGATTCAGGCATAAGAATAAATAATAACAGAGTAGAAGGGAATCTCGTTTGACCGCGTCCAAAACGCCGCCATTTATATACCTACTTCCCCCCTCACGTCATTACACCACTCTGTCGCCCAGGCGTGTTGCTAGGGTTGCTTACTGTTAAATATTACTTACGTCTAAAGATAATATCGCTAAAATATAAGTTTTTATTTACTTTGAAATCATTATTTTATTCTAGTTTTACAAAATATGACATTTATAAATCATTAAGTACAGTCAACAGCATAAATAAGTGGTCATTTCTGTACCTTGTCGTTTTCAATCCTTTGACAATTTTGTATGACATTTCAAACATGACGTTAAAGTGACAAGGTACATAATGATCACTTATTTATGCTGTTGACTGTACAGTCAAGGATTTTAATTGTTAGGCCACTTGCCACTGTTTGTATCTTAGCCGTGTATTGCAAATCGGGTGAAGCCGCTTATACTTACTCGTATTTGCTGATTTGCATTACACGGCTAAAATACGAACAGTGGCAAGTGGCCTAACAATTAAAATCCTTGCCTGTACGTACCTACATATTGTAGGTAGGTACTTCTAAGTAAGAAGTTATTACAAGTGCCATACCAAATGAAGCCATTTAAGGTGATTTGGCATCGTTTTTGAATTGTTTATACATACACCCAAATACACCACAATAACTTGACGTCATTGTTATTTTTGTTTCCAATAAAACGAACGCGCAAACAATTAACAGCCAAACGCGCGTGCTGCGACGCCGGCCGTGACACCCTGACTGAGGTCTCTCTTAGGGAGTACTCTAATATCGTGACCTTGAGTCCGGCCGGAGCGGGAGTTTCCCTTCTACTCTGTTATTATTTATTCTTATGATTCAGGCCTTACATTGCGGAGGTCCATGTTAAAATAAATGGAATACCTATCTTGCTCCTCCGCAATGATCAACAAATCACCACTTACACCAATTGCACACTACTCTCGCGTCGTCAGCCCACCTACTTAGAGGTCTGGCAACACATATTCCTCGATTCGCTTACATACATCCAAACACATAGTAATATTTTACAATTTCAATACAAAAGTTGTAAGTAATATTTGCTGTGGAATCCCAGCAGTGGTCAGTGATATGAGTTTCTATTCATAAACTTGGATTAGTGGCGCGCTTCGTGTCTGTATTTGACAGCTTTTCACTTCTTTACAAATTGGCGTTTTATGTGAATTTATTATTTCGTCACATTCCTAAAGATTGGACAAGTCGACATTTAGAAATCAATGTGTACACTTTATATTTACTATTTATAGGCACAAAACATTTCACTTAAAGAACTTTAATACGTAATGTTTGTTTTGCAGCTCTATCATTACAAATAATAAAAATAAATACTAAATAGTCAAAAACTTGAAACAAATAACAAACAGAAATATATAATTATTTCTTAAAATTTTTAAGAGAAAGAACTTCATATATCTAAAATAAAACATGACAAATAAAGTACGGTAACAACTTGTCCCGTAATAACAAAACAAAAGTTAAAAAAACAACAGTTGTCACTATAAATAAAGAAGTAAGTAGTAAAAGCTAAAATGATTAAAATGAATATTATAACAAAAGCAATTACTCGTCCTATTTTATCAAAACCCTTCGGGGAATCAACAAGTTCGAGTGTCAAAATGTCCAAGAGCGTCCAAATGCTGGAAGGACCACCTAGTCAATTATAAATAAGTATCCATGAAATCATATTTTTCAGGTGTAAAAAGACCCCAAATAACATTGATATAAATAGGAGGTACTTAGTTATGAAAGACCTAGCTAATACTCGTAGTGAGATAGATCCAACGGCAATGCCTAAGCAAATTTTCTAGAAAAAAAAGAATTAAGAAGGCTGGCTATAATCAGATCAAATACTGAGATTAGAATCAATAATAAGTAAAAGTCATTTATTTGCTCGATCAAAGATGATATAATTCGAGTCCATGGACACCTGCGACACCAGAAGAGTCACAAGTGCGTTGCCGGCCTTTTAGGTAGGAATACGCTGTTTTTTTGAAAGCTTGAAGGTCAAATCGGATAACGCGTACCATGTGATGGTTCTTATTGCAATTACATTAATGCATCTTTGTGAATGGCACTAACTATTCAAATTAATAGGTGCGCCATGTCATCACAATCAGTCAAACTGTTTTAGCGTGAGTCAAAATCAAAAAAAAAAATCAAAACGTTTATTCTGCAAGTAGGCCGCAAAGGGCTCTTTTACATGTCATTTTTTTAAACTACCAGCGCTTTCGTAAGGACCATCATTGCCAAGAAGAATGCGCCGCAAGAAACTTGGCAGAAAGTCATCTTTTCAAATCAAAATATAATAAATTACAAATTAAAAAAAATCATACAAATATAGAATTAAGTAAATAAAAAAAATAATTATATAAAAAAACAATACAGGGATGTATTGGGTCCCTTAGTTAAAAAACTAAAACAATACCTACATCTTAACTATATCTACGTTAAGTGGAAGTGTAGAATGCTTCCACCGTCAAAAAAAAAAAATTAAAAAGGAAAAAATAAAAATATTGGAGATGTCTTCCAATGTCACAATAATTAAAAATGATAATGTTAAAAACACATTTCAGGTCAAGTAACCATTAAACTTTTGGATTCCAAAGGCAAACGCTTACGCCTGCCGCCCCCAAAGTTGGCTCACACGCACTCATGTCATGCTCTGAAAGCAGAGCGGTACCGAGGGCATGTATCGCTTCCGTTCCCATAAGCCTTATGGGACCGTCTTAGGAACTTCGACGTCGCGGGCCAATGACTAGTTAATAAAGTATTAATTAAAAAATAAGAGTTTAAATCCATAAGCTTAACAATATACAGCCTTAAATATAGCAAAGGGATATATAAAGTCCCTGAGTTAATAATAAATAGAAAATACTTCATTTTATTTTAGACTATATGTCTCTAAATGTCAACGTAAACTAGTTACATACATTAGAGGTGTAAGAAGCCTCCAAGGTCAAAATTAATAATAATATTAATAAAAAGAGCTGGAGATGTATAAGGTCTCCGAATATCAAACAAATAGGTACCTACTTATTATAATTAAGTGGACAACGGCAACAGAACCAGAAACTAGCCGCGGATTGCGCCGGGACACTACAAGTCACACTTCACAACACTTCACATTGCAAAGCACATCCACATAAACACACACACGCACACACAAACACGAGTACATCACATCACATATCGACATCCTAATTATCTTCGGCTTTCAGTCTTGGCCATGTCGCATTATCACACAAGTACTCCTCAACTTTATAGTATGCTTTCTTCAGGAGTGCACTCTTTATGTATTCTTTGAAAGAGTTGTGTGGCAATTTCCATGCTTCTACAGGGACTTTATTGTAAAATCTCACGCAGTTTCCCACAAAGGATTTGCTTATTTTCCGTATACGGAATTTAGGGACGACAAGCTTGTGTTTATTACGAGTGTTGATATCATGTACGTCTGACATTTTCTTAAAGGACTTGATATTTTTGTGTGTATACAATATCACATCATGTATGTACTGTGAAGCTACTGTGAGGATGTTTATCTCCTTAAAGCGTTCTCTTAGTGAAGACCAGGAGCCAAGGTTGTAGATAGACCGGACTGCCCTCTTTTGTAGAATGAAGATCGTTTCGATATCGGCTGCCTTGCCCCAAATCAGCAAGCCGTAAGACATTATGCTGTGAAAATAACTGAAATAAACAAGCCGGGCAGTTTCTACGTTGGTAAATTGCCTGATTCTTCGTACAGCATAGGCGGCAGAGCTCAATCTACCAGCAAGACCAGAAATATGTGGGCTCCATTGCAAATTTCGATCCAAGGTAAGACCAAGAAAAACAGTCTCATGCACAAGTTCCAGATTTTCTCCATTTAAGGATATAGTTGTGTCAACCTGTCTTACATTAGGCAACGTAAATTTAATACATTTAGTTTTGGCTGCATTCAGTAATAAATTATTTGCGGTGAACCAGTTTAGCGCAGCTGTTAAAGTCTCATTGATGTGACTTTGATCTTCTTGTTGCCTGTTTACTTTTTAAGTAATAAATAAACATCCACACATTCATCCCTTCATACAAACTTTCACGTTTATAATAATATTAACATTAGGATATTAGTGGGATACCCTTTGATCAATTATAACTGAAGATACACATTGCCGAACAAAATCCGCTTCAAAAAATGTCCGAACTTTTTTATTTGTTTGCATAACAATTAAAATCATCACCTACACAGAAATTTGAACCTAGTCTTTACTTCATTACAGTCGAATTTCGGTTGACACTTGACAGCTAAACTTGACAATTTCACGCAACGTACTGAGAAAAAAGAAGGCCATTTTTACCAAAGTGGCGCTCATTTGGCTCGGACATTTTCGGGCGCGCGACTGTAGATCTACAGTTATAATTGATCAAAGGGGATACCTAATTAAATTTATTGTTATTATAAACTTGGGAGAAGCATAGGTTCAGCAGTGGAAGTCTTTCGGATGAATTCAAAATGATGATGTTAGAAACAAATTAAGGTAAACGTTCCTGTGCTCAACACTGCCCCAGTACATGGCACCTTCAATCTTATTTCATAGTAAGAGAGGTGACAGATGGGTCATCTACTTGGCGTTGAGGTGTCTAGCATTGGTGCGTTTCATCATCAGCCCATAGCAGTCCACTGCTGGACATAAGCCTCTTCCATGGCGCGCCACAACACTCTGTCTTCGGCCCCTCGCATCCGCCGCCAGCGACTCATCACCATCATCGTCATCCGTCCACCGTGCCTCAGGACGCCTTACATACACTACGTTTCCCCGTCCGTGGTCTCCATTCGAGGACTCGTCTGCTCTACCGCTCATCAGCTCTGCGACAGACGTCCTCGTCGTCTGTCGCAGAGCCAATTGGTGCGTTTACCTTCATTAATTCTCAATATCGAATCCTCCCAGCTCGTCACGCGTATGACACGTTTAAAATAATTCAATTTCATCTTGAAACTTCCAACCACATAATTCGCTTGCTCATGATCGCGCGATCGCGTGTTCGCGTGCCGGCGTCGCGTGCGCTTTCGCTCGCAGTCGGCGCTTTCTTGAGTGCTCAATAAGCCACGCAAAAGTGGCGAAATAAAGGGCTGGATGTGACGAGCTTTCCTACTAATCCCACTTGCTCTTACTAACGTGGAGATTTGTAAGTGCGTGTTTTTGCTAGTTCTTCACGCGATGTTCTTTAGGATCACCTAATATACAATTATTGTACCTGGGGGATCCAAATAGGTGATCCTAGAGGACATCGCGATTCTTCACGCTGAAACTGTTTAAATAATATATTAAAATGATCCGGTAAAGATAGTTGCAATATGGGTTAACGTTGCTGTGGGAAATCGACGTAGTATCCGGCGACGTGATGATGATTAAGTTGATTATGTCGATGAAGATGGCGTTGATAATTATAATAATGAAAGCAACAAGCGTTTATAAATAAGGAGGCGAGTCTATAATAAGTCACCGTAGTAATAAAGTTCATTGCCATTAGATTGGATGAAGTTTATGTCTCAAGGACCTTATCTCTTCATTTTTCCATTATTTCATTTGTCCCCCCGCACCCCGCACCCCGCACCCCCCGAATTGAAAATTACCCGAGCGCTAGTACTAAGATTGTACATGCTGGCGTTCGCTGCTCTCTTGTACATACTGGCGTTCGCTGCTCTCTTGTACATACTGGCCTTCACTGCTCTGTAGGTACATGTACGTACGTTACATTGCGTCATCCTTTTTCGTGCATGCAGCCGGCGTTCATCGATTTAATAGACGTTGTCAGGTCAAAAAGAGTTCGAGGAAAATGATGAATTCTGACAAATGATGAAAACGGACTTTGAGTTTTATGCCAATAGAGACAGCACCCAAACTTACATACGAACGTTTCAATTTCAATAAAAGGAACTATGAAGCTTTTAAAAATCCTTTGGCCTCTTCCAGTACAGAGATATCCCAATTAGTAGACACAGTTAAGCCCCGTTTTACATAAATGATTTGAGAGATGGCTCCAGCCTTTTTCTTGCTCTGTTTACCTTCTACTGAATGCCACCACGATTTAACTTAGTAACGTTCATAATTTACTTAGCTGTCTTACCCTTATTCTAAATAATCACGCTAAGGTTACTTTCAATTTTATTCACAAGTTTTGAGGTATGATTTGATTATTGCTCTACTAGCTTTTATCAGGCACTTTTGCTTCTATGAAATAACTATAAATTAAAAATTTTAAAAACCCCTAACGCAATTATGTCAAACGTATGTTTGAAAAAAAAGTAAATGCCCATTATGCGTCTAAGATCCCTTCCGCAGCTAACAAAAGAGCTGATTACTTTGGAACGGCTGAGCCGATTTTGATGAAATATATTATCTAAGAACTATCGCCAAAAAACCTGCTTCCTAAAAAAACCGCATACAAATCGGTTCACTCGTTTAAGAGCTATGATGCCACAAACAAAGACACAAACATACACACACACACACACACATAGCGGTCACTCTTTTTGTGTCGCGGGTTAAAAATGAAACTTACTAGTACAGTATGTAACAGGACGAAGAGAAAAGCCGACATAATGTTTGATGGCCAAAAGGAGTATGATGGAATGATATACTTTCTATTAACTTTTTAGTAGGTACTTTTTTTCCCACGCGGGCCTAGTGCGGATTGGGAACTTCACACACACCATTGAATTTCTTCGCGGATGTATGCAGAGATCCTCACGATGTTTTCCTTCGCCGTAAAGCTCATGGTCAAATGTAATTTGATTTGATTTGTGTTATTTTGCACCTAAATTCCGAAAAACTCAGAGGTGCTAGCCGAGATTTGAACCCACGATCCTCTGCTTGAGAGACCAGACTTTAGGTTTTTTGCCGAATTAAACATTAAACATTAATTTTGAACCATCTTGTACTTGCGTAAAGAAAAGGGTTAACCTTATGCCAGCGACTGCAAAACTTCAATACTTACCTACTTATATTGAAAAGGTTGATTTTGTCACATAGAAAATTTCCCACTGTCTGAGGAACGCGTGAATTCGTTGCGCACCGCGGCTGTCCGGTCTCAGTAATACGCGGTCACGTGACTCGCATATAAGACGCGACACACACGGCCCGACCGCGTCGGGTGGTTAGGTCATGGTACCACCGCTCTCAAAACAGAAAGTCAGCTTATCACACATTATCAGCCTATGCTCGTCCACTGCTGGACATAGGCCCCTCCCATGACACGCCACTGAGCACGATCCTCGGCCACTCTCATCCAGCTCTTGCCAGCCGCCTTGCGAAGATCATCGCTCCACAGAGTCTGAGGACGTCCCACGCTACGTTTGCCGATCCGTGGTCTCCACTCAAGAGCTCGTCTACCCCAATGGTTATCGGCTAGCTTATCACTAGCGGTCTTTTAGTTCGTTTGTCGTGAAATTTTGTGAGTATCCATTATTTAAATGCAAAAGTGTGTATGTCTAACTGTCTGTGGAAAATTGCGTACTTCCCGCGGGATAGCGGTAAACTAATTCTCCTTAGACAAAGTCGCGGGAAAAAGTTTTAGTAATTTTTTTGAAACGGTGGAACAATGGGTGTTAAAAACATAAAAAAAAAGCTTTTTCAAAAATTTCAGAGATCTACATAAACATAATAGATCCATAAAATTTACAAGGGCTGGAATAAATAGGTATTGCAATGTAAATTTTAAGAGACTTTGTATACCACCCTTGCCCAAGTTTTGCCTTGCTTAAGTGTCTACCTACGTTCAAACGTCATAAAATAAGGAGATGGAGCCTTACTAAGAAATATAGTTAGGTGTGGCTCTGTACCCTTTCAATCGCCGTATTCTCTGTGTTACGAAAATCCATTAATTATTTGTCCAATAATCACCACCACCACCACTCGTGGTACGGAGTGTGCTCGCAGAATTGCTATTAGTTTTAGTTCATGGATAATTATCCTAAGGCGCAAACCACACAGAAGAGACGTGGTCGTGGTAGAGACGCGTAGCAGTCCACGTCATTTGTTCGCAGGTCACATCTCCGCCCCGTCTCTTTTGTCTGCTTTGGATCGCGACACTTCTATACATTTAGTATGAAAACTGATTCAAGGGGCTCCGCAACAGCCACGTGCCCCCATCCCACGTTTCTTCTGTATTGCTTGCGCTTGGATTTTCGTTGCACGGTATAGAGCCGTTAAAATGCTTCAGAGCCCCACCTAATTGCTATTTTTATCCAGACGCGGTCGAACCGTGTGTATAGCGCTTTATTCTACCCCTGGTCACGCCGTCTTACTCGCAAAGGGTGTAAAGCTATACGCGCCCCCTGGGTCACCGGCTAAACTAAAAAGCTTTTGCTGGAGATGCAACGCGGGCTTTGATAAAGTAAGGTGGCGTGTCGGGATGGAGACAATGGCTGGAATAAATATGAGATTTCTGTGCTTCATTGTGAAAATAAAGATAATGTTTTACACTTTTGTGCGTATGAATACGACTTTTGGGTCCTTTACAAATAGGGATGACGACTGGGTTAAAAATATGTCATTCCATTTAGTCCGTCAGTTAGATTATGGGAAAATATGGGACACGTATTTTTTGGATTATCAAATTATTAAAAATCTACAAAGATATAGATCATCAAACTTCCGGAGTGGGGGCTTGTGACGTCACCCTTAGGTAAAAATTGTACCATATGGTGACGTCACTCGAAACTTCTAAGCACTGTATCCTCGTCATTTTTTGTTTGTTAAACAAAAGAAAAAATACGTGTACAATATTTTTTAATAATCTAACTGACGGACTAAACAGTTTTTTTTAGTCGTCTAGCCTATTGTGTAAACCCGACTGTTTTAACCGACGGCGTTATTTTTTTTTTATTTGCGGATGTCTACGTCAATAACCTACATTTTTTTTTACCCTTACACAATACAACTCAATATGACTCTTTATTATACACCACAAACAATACAATACAGAAAAACAAGTACATGAACAAAATATAAGGTAATCAATGGGCGGCTCTATCGCTTTGAATCGATCTCTTCCAGGCAACCTTTAAAGAAGAAAGAAAGCAAGGAATAGGTTTCAGCAGGTAGTGCGATATAAAATTAATAGTACCTAATAATAAAAAACAGATCCTACCTATTTATCCTACCAAAGTTTGTGGTATTATTATAACCCATTGACGAGTATGTATCATAATACCGAAGTACGAAAGACCGAATGTGTTAAAATATCGAATGGGTTGACCGAAAGGTTTTTTTTCTAAAACCGTAAACTTTTAAAACTAACCTAACCTAATACGACTACTCGACTATACGAGACGCTGTTTTAATAAATTCTGAAAAGTTAACGGTTTTAGAAAAAAAATACTTGTAGGTCTTTTGACCCATTCGATGTTTTAATAAATTCGATCTTTCTTACATCGGTATTCCCGCTGTCAAACGCTTTTTTTTCCGTGAGCTAGGCGATGCGTGGCATAAAACTTGGACTAATCAGGCACCGAAAGGAAAAAAAAGAAAATAAAAAAGAATTTATTACAGCGAAGTTACTCAAGGTGACATTTGTCCATAACGCCAAAATTGTAAAAAAAAGTCTTAGAGAATATATGACAGGAGGAGACGAGACCCCCCGAGGGTTGCCCGCCTTGTCGTGGCGGGGGGGCTTAGTAACCGTGGATTGGTCATCCACGGTGAAGCTGAGAGGCAACCAGGGCCGGCCTGTTGAAGTCACCGGCTGGCCCAAGGCGGGGGCGCTCCCAGCGGGCTGAACAAGTCCGCTGCGGACGCGCCTGGAGATGGGACCGCAGAAGAAGAGGAGTGCCGGTATTACGGTGCGCCACTCTCCCTACCCCCTACGAGCTGGCGGGGCCGTTCCGTCGAAACGGCACTGGTGGGGCCGCAGAGGAAGAGGCATGTCGGTATTGCGGTGCGCCGCTTGCCCTATCCTCTGCGGCCGAGGTGTGGTCTGGTGTGGTGTGGGGTAGCTCCGGGGGCCTCCTGGAGGAAAAGTATCCCGGGGCCTGAGTGCCCCGGGTGGCCCAAGGATTCCTTGGGTCTTTTCCTGGCCCCAGTGAGGCGAGCTTTCCCCGCTTCCATCAGATGGACATCGGGTGGTGGATCGGGGGTCCTTCACCCGCCAAAGATGTCCCGAGGTTGTAAGGCGCTCCAGGTGTTTCCAGAGCGCCTTAAACAGAGGTGGGCCCGCAAGGGCAACCGCCGGTGGGGGCCGCGAATGGCGCCGTTTCCGTAGCCCCTACCTAAGCGGAGAGAGGGAACACCGTGGGGTTTTAGTCAGTAGGAGTCTGACAACCCATCGTCCTCCCCCGAGGATGGTGGGTATCCATGAGGATTTCCACACGTAAAAAAAAAAGGAGGAGACGAGACCATTCTCAAGCTTGTTGACCGAAGATGTTTGTGGTTTAGTTTTAAATAATGACTTGTTATATCATTTTAACCGTCACGCTGTTCCGTTGCCCATTTAAAATTACTTAATGAGATTAATATTTCATACACCAGATAGTGTATCTACGGTATCTGACTATTTTTAACAAAAAGTGAGTTATAATTTATGGGTTACGAGTTTGGTCAACGTTCGTAACGTAACGTAATAGTGCGTGTAGTGTTCTTAATCCACACCGAGCTTGCGCGGGAACTATTGGCCTAGTCCTCTAAGCTCATTCTGAGAGTCTGTGCTCTGCGTTGCACTGCTTATTCTAGGTCGAGATGGTTAGGTTGAGTATGTGACAGGTACGTGCTATAACGCACCATTCAATTTCCAATTCCCCGCAGATCGTTCTAACATTAAGTTTAATAATGGATTGGCTTGTAAACCAATGCGATGTCACAATAGTTATTCTGTGAAAAAGTTCCACAGTGGTGGGTCAATTTTCATTTAATTTAATGACCTCCAAGAAAGGCGAACAAAGCTAAAGTCAACTCCGAGCATACGTACGTCGTGAGAAACAGGGGTTCTTAAAATAACGTATTCAGCTCAAAGGGTGCCCAACAATTTTTGATTATTCTGAGTGAGAGGAATTGATGGTGGCTTTGACAGACAGACGCGGGGCGGCGCGGGCGCTTCGTATTCGGGACACACGCGCAATACGGCGGCAATAGTCCTAGATAGTGCGCGTACAGTGGCAAGACATTTTATTTTTAACCCCCGAGATAAAAAGAGGGGTGTTATAAGTTTGACCGCTACTTATGTGTGTGTGTGTGTCTGTCTGTGGTATCATAGCTCTTAAACGGGTGAACCGATTTGGATGCAGTTGTTTTTATTTGAAAGCAGGTTCCTTGGCTATGGTTCTTAGATATGTTTTATCAAAATTGTTTTAGCCATTTTAAAGTTATACTAAGCTCTTTTGTTAGCTGCGGAAGGGATCTTAGACGCATAATGGGCATTTACTTTATTTTCAAACATAAATATTATGTGCGACCAAATTGCGTTGGGGGTTTTTAAAATTTTTAATTAATAGTTATATCAAATAATTATACTCTTTAATATATACGGCGTACATTTTACTTAGAAGCAGGGCTCTGCTAACACTGGATTATTATACTCACGGCGTTTTACGGCGTATATTTTGACATAGCTAAAATGTCTACGGAACCCGCGGTGCGCGAGTCCGATTCGCACTTGGCCGGTTTTATGATATTATTTCTCATAATTCGATTATAATATCACCAGTATTCCCTTTGTGCGTCGTTCCTTAGCACACGTCTCTGACGAATGAACTCGGAAGACGTATCGGCAGCTTTGACAAACGATTCTGTGACGGACGCACGCACGACGAATTGCTGCGTTACATTAAGGCTTGCTTTCCCATACAAAACGGGAATTGCTGATTATTGGGAACGTTAAGAAGTTTTTGCTGGGAGTTATCTCCGAATATACCCTCTACTTCCCGGAGCAGTGCAGTGTTCTCAGATAATGACATCGGGACTTTCAATAAAAGGGTTAATACTTCCTTTAATATTGCCATATTAAAGGAAGTGTTAACAAGGCATTTAACACAAAAAAACACTTACTCACATCAAATATTTCAAAGATCACTAAGAAAAAATTCATCAGAGCATTTATATGGAGTATAGCCTTATATGGATGTGAGACCTGGGCCATGACACAGAAGGATAGGCAAAGGTTGGAGGCATTCGAAATGTGGTGCTGGAGAAGGATGGAGAAAATTAGTTGGACGGAAAGAGTCACCAATGAAGAGGTTCTGGAAAGGGTGAAAGAGAAGAGAACATTAATGAAAACAATAGAGAATCGGAGAGGGAAAATGATTGGTCATCTTATAAGACATGATGAGTTCATAAATGTCATCTTGGAAGAAAAAGTAGAAGGGAAGCGAAAAAGATGGAGGCCGAGAATTGATTATGTAAATCAAATAAAGGAGAAGGTAGCCGTCATGTTGTATAAGGAGGTCAAGCAGGCAGCTTTGAGGAGAGGGAAGTGGAGAGCCATTCATCGGCTACACCGACAAGAGTTTAACTCTTAAATAAGAATATATACTTCCTTTAAAGGCCGGCAACAGATTGGTGACTCTCCTTGAGTTGTCGATATTCATGGGTGGTGGTGACCATTTCCCATAAGATGACCCGCTTGCTCATTTGCCTTCGTCTCATAATAAATAACTAAAACCGTCTTAAGTGCAGTCGGACTCACACACGAAGGGTTTCATACCGTTATCTATAAAAACGGCAAAAAAATCACGTTTGTTGTATGGGGCCCCTTAAATATTTGTTTTATTTTAATTTATTTTTAAAGTGAATACAGAACTTAATATTCTGTTAATATTTCAAGCGTCTACCTGTTGCCGTTATCAATGTCGATCAAAAACGAGCAAAAAAATCACGTTTGTTGTATGGGAGCTCCCTTAAATATTTATTTTATTCTATTTTTTAGTATTTGTTGTTATAGCGGCAACTGAAATACATCATCTGTGAAAAGCTATCACATACAGCCTGGTGACAGAAGGACAGACAGACAGACGAACAGTGGAGTCTCAGTAATAAGGTCCTATTTTTACTCTTTGGGTATGGAACCCTAAAAAACAAACTTTTTATACCGCAAACCAGAAGACGTGGAAAGCCAAGTGGGATTAAAATGGACCGACGTCAAATAGTCAGGGATTTCATGCGTGATTGAATCAGGAATGAGGAGATCCGCAGGTAAAACAAGGTACTGATGTAGCTTGGAGAATTGCCAGACTTAAGTCATTGGCACATTGCTCAAACAGACAGCCGATGGAGCAGTAAGGTTCTAGAGACCGCGAACGCTTACGCTCACGGTAGGGCTGGTCCACAAATTATAGTTGCTCAACGTGCTATGGAAAAGGCTATGCTCGGAGTTTCTCTGAAAGATCGAATTCGTGACGAAGTGATCCGACAGAGAACCTAATCGACTTAGCCCACCACATTAGCACGCTAAAGTGGCAATGGGCCGGCCATATAACCCGAAGAACCGATAACCGTTGGGATAGACGAGTTCTTGAGTGGAGACCACGGATCGGTAAACGTAGCGTAGGACACCCTCAGACTCGGTGGAGCGATGATCTTCGCAAGGCGGCTAGCAAGAGCTGGATGACAGTGGCCGAGGATCGTGCTCAGTGGCGTGCCATGGGAGAGGTCCAGCAATGGACGAGCATAGGCTGATGATGATGATGATAATAACCGCGAACCAGAAGACTTGGCGTGAGGAAAGCCCTCAAGAAAATAGACCGACGATCTGGTAAAGACGTAAATCATGCAGACCCATTTCGACAGCCGTACTTACCCATTATTGCCTACTTCAATAACCTAATATTCTAGTCATGTTAGTACAAGTGGTTAACCATGTAAATTTCTAACAATAGATCAGTAAACTACCGTTTCACTTGGTAGCGAAGGAGCAAAGCAAAAAGTTTGTAGTTATAGTGTTAGTTTAGAATAACTAAAGATAATGCAAGACACTCATTCTTTTCACAAAGAGCTGTGAAAGACCTCGAAGCTTGCCCTTCAGACGCGGGCAACAAAGGCGAAAGCGCGGTGGTTCGAAGACTGAGTGACTACAAGCTTGTAGTCCGTTGTTTGATTACTACTGTGTACTGAGGTTTACGCTAACGGCAGCGCAGACGAGCGTTATCCTATCCTACTAATATTATAAACGCGAAAGTTTGTAAGTAAGTATGGATGGATGGATGGATGGATGGATGGATGGATGTTTGTTACTCTTTCACGCTAAAACGGTTTGATGGATTCTGGTGAATTGGGAATGTCTAAAAAAAATTACCAGTGGTTTTTATATTTTTTTTGTATAAAAAATTAAATTATAAGGAACTAATTTCAATATTTTGTCATTTAGTTCTTTACTTTTTTCAAAATTAATTATTGAAACTATTTTAGTTGATGACGTCAGATTATAATTGAGGGCTCCCACAATGCCAAATTTCTAAATCTATCTAAATGCGTACGATAAGGCAACCCCTTTAATTATTTTTTGCGTAGTGGTACACTATGCACTGTGTCACTTTACTGGCACTGTCAAAGTGCTAGATGTCAGACAGCGGGTCCAAATCAAACTCCGTAGTATAATCCACGCGTAAATTGTGAAGAATTCTAACCACATAGAATAAAGTACGACTTGACCCGGTCATGCAATTTACACCAATGTCAAATGAAGGTCATTGCTTATTTGTTATATAATAAATTCATTACATAATATTAAAATTAAATAACTACAGAAAACGAGTTAAAAAGCATTTATCTCGAAATGGTTTTCGATTTACTATACATTGCAAAAAAATAGACATCCCCAATTTTGGCACGCAGATAGTTTATAATCCAGATTAACATATAGGATACTTGCTATCCCGGAAAATTGCATAGTTCCCGCGGGATAGCGATAAACGAATTCTTCGCAGACGGAGTCGCGGGCAGCAGCTCGTTCTCCTTATAATATTACATTAGGTACTTCTCTTCTTCGTCGTTTCGCTTTTGACAGAGTGGTCGTGGTCATCATTTCTTATGTGCTGGTACCAGCACATAAGGAATGATAACCACGACCAGCAAGCTTAACAAGACGCCTCTATTCATCTCTCAGATCAGCTTTCCTTATGCTTGCGTGTACTTTCTACTAGAGTTTTGACCTGGTCTGTCTATCTCATGGGCGATCTGTCTCGTGGCCTAGTGCTTTCGACTTTCCCCTGGATCATAAGTCGCTCCATAGCTATGTCTCCTCGACGGCATAAATGTGTCCATATACGCTTGTTAAAGGAAATAAAGATTTTTTTTTTATAAAAGTATGGATGCCAGGCTGTACTATGGATGGTAAACGCTACTTGATGCCGAGTTCTTGACTTGCTTATATTACATATATTGTCGATTATTTATGTATACGCGTACACAAAACCAAGAACACATAACATATCTCTAAGAGGAATATTAAAGGCAGCGACTCTCTGATGCCTCTTGATGCATAGAATACAAACACATTACATTAGCTTGTTCATATTAATTAATGTCTGAATAATTGTTTGTCTGGAAGTGATCGCTTTTTAACGATAAGATCGCCTATATTCTACCTCAATAACTATTTTTGTAATGTCACTGTACTGTTTTTAGTGTTCAACAATAAATATTTGTATTCTATTGTGTCACCATTGGACTGGCAACTAAAAGACATTCAATGTTGGAAATGTGTATTTCGCAAAAAACGCCACAGTAACCGTACCAACGCCGCCCCGTCACGTGTCGTCATCTTCTAGTACGAAGTTCCCACACAAGAATACATTACCCCAACGGCCATCAGTTTTTCGAGTAATATGTACCACCCACTGCAATTCAAAAAGTTATGGTAGTGATTTGATCTATAGTCTCACAAACAGACAGTCGTTACCTCTGATTTTCTCGAAATTTACGTGTGAAATTAGATTTGCAATTTCACCTGCTAAGAAATTTAACGTTGCGTGTGAAGTGCGAAGTTCCCAATCCACACTGAGCCGGCGTAGGGCGTCCAAGCCCTCTACTTCCGAGGGTCTGTGCGATGCAGTGGGACGTATATAGGTCAATATGACTGCCATTTATGATTGAAAATTCATCGATATTGTTAGTTTGGAATACGAAAATTGCGTTTCAAATAAACGCTCGTTCAACCCGCCCGTCTGCCCCAGCGAAGACAAAGGGCTGTTCGCCGCCCGCTTTCAAACAAATAGCATAATACAACATGTTTGTTTGCCCAGGACTGTATACACTCAGTGGCTTATGGCAACCCCATGAATGCCCCATCGGCCCCTACGAAAGTTGTGGGTAAATATTTATTTAATTTCCTTGGGAGGTAAAGCAACTTAATTTGTTTCAGAGATTTCGTTAGACAACTAAAGGGATCTGAAATTTGAGCTTAAGCTTTCCTAGTGCTTAATTAAAGATTTTGTACATGTTAACGGATTATTGTATAAGACTCGGCGTAGTTATTAATAACAATTGGAACAATTACTTTTTACTAACTAGGTAGGCAGTTACATTATCCAAACTAATTAAAGTACGAGTAATTTAATCATGTTTTTATGTATAATATTTTTTTTTATGTTAGATAGGCCAGACAAACGAACTAGTGGGTCACCTGATGTTAAATGAACACCACTGTCCATAGACACCCGCAACGCTTTACACAATGCCAGTGCGTTGTCGGCCCTAAAAGAGAGGGAATAGGGGAAGGGGGAGAGGGAGGGGGAGAGGGAAGGGGTGAGGTATTGGGCACCCGGCACTCTCACTGACCGTACGAAACGCAAGCAGGATTACTGCTGCTTCACGCCGGTGTTCTGTGAGAGGGTGATACTGCCCCGGACGAGCCGGATAAAGACTTTTACATAAAATAAGCCGTTTAGGTTAATTTCGTCCACATTCCCAGTTCGTCCACATTCCCATTTTGTCCACATTTCGGCAGTAGGGTTAAAAATGAATTCTTCGCAGACGGACTCGCGGGAAAAAGATAGTTTGTAATTAAAAAGGGTTTTCCTTAAAACTGTTCACTTAGCCGTTTTTACGCTCATTACTTAAGTAATCCAATCCGCTGAAATGCGAGCGCTAAAAGCATCTTTAATTGTACAGCAACTAAACCCAATAGCTGTTAGCAGTATAAACCACGTTAGACGTAAATCAACATCAAAAGACAGTAACTCTACGATAAATTCTGCTAGTTAAATAAAACAGAGCATGCTCACTTGGTAACTCGGGATGCGGTTGCAGTTGCATCCGAACGCTAAGCACGTGGATAGATAGGGTTGCTGCTGTCATTTGTATTATATATTTTCACTAGCTATTACCCGCGACTAAGTCTGCGAAGAATAGGGGTATAATAAAAAATAGCCTACGACCTATTCTCAGACGTACCAAATTCAGAGAGAAAAGATTCATAAAAATCGGTCAAGCTGTTTCGGAGGAGGTCGATAAAAAGCACCGTGACACGAGATTTTTATATATTACACTAACTGTCTCCGTCTCACTCCGTCCGCAAAGAATAAGGGTAGGTACAAAAAATAGCCTACGACCTATTCTCAGACCTACCAAGTATAGAGAAAAAAATCCGGAGGAGTTCGATAACAAATACAGTGACACGTGATTTTTATATATTAGATAATTAATCATTAATCAGTCATTTACTCAAACATGGTACAGATAGGCGTTACAGTCAGTTTATAAAGCTATTGCGTGAATATTCAGCGTTGTTCGGCGTTTTCTTTTCGTCATTATTGTTCAGCAAAAATTTATTAAAGAGACAATGCTCAGGGTTTAATTTTTTATCAAAACTACAAACAGTAGCGATGCTAAATCAAGCGGAACTTGTCAACCCTTGTTATCTCAATCCTTTTGTCGGTGAAGTCCACAACCAATCATATTTTTAATACTTTTTGAACTTGGCTAATATTTTTCACGTTTGTGTTTTTTGGTGGGATATAGCCCATAGGTTCACTATGACTCAGAATTGTATTTAAATCCTACGTTAATGATTATCATTAAGAAAAAAAAACTCGCATACTCACATCATCATCAGCAAAACTCGATCCATATCCATACTCTTAATTGAAGTATCAGGCGAATCAATTTTATTCCAAGCAATCCCATCAAAAATTTAATAAATTTATCTGTAATTAGTTGTTACCAGCGACTTTGAATAAGAAAAATTAAGGTAAACGTACCAATGTTCGCCCAGTAGATGACACCCACCTGTCACCTCTCTTACTATGACATAAGATTGAAGGTAACATGTATTGGGTCAGTGTCGAACACAGGGACGTTTTACCTTAATTTATCATTTAGATTGTGACTGTATCATCCTCAAGGAACATGTCTACTAAATTTCAAGTCTCTCGTTGAATCAGTTCCGTTTGAGCTTGGCCAAAAATGCTTTCATATGTCTGTCCACGCCGTTGTTCTCCTCTACAGGTCGTATTCCCCAACCGATTCTTGTGAAATTCTGTGAGCCACTTGATAATAATTACATTAAATTATTAAGCCATATAGCTCCGCCGCCGCTTTGCCGAAGTCAGGCCCTGAAGAAGGAAGCCACCAAGATCACCGGTAACCCAGCTTTGCCAGCTCACAATGAGTTTTGACATTCGCCTCCACAGCGACTTAAGTCCCGAAATCCCCCGTGTGTCGCAGCCCAAAGCCTTAAAGAGTTCAACCTTATGGATAGCTGGAAAAAACAATGGGCCGTGGACACGGCAGGAGGAAGTGCTCAGGTCATTGATCCAACAGCCAAACTAAGAGGATTCGACCTTCCCCGAAATCTCTGGTGCCGTCTTAACAGACTACGAACTAAGCACGCCCGTTGTAATTATCACCTACACAAGTGGGGGTGGAGGGATTCTCTGCTCTGTGAGTGCGGGGAAGAGGAGCAGACAGTGGAGCACATCATCCGACGCTGCCCTCTTCACTCCTACCCTGGACCTGCCGAAGACCTGGATGCACTGACGCCTGATGCAGCCGCATGGCTTAGCAATTTAAGTGTTTTACTCTAATGCCTGTTTATATTAATTATGCCATACGATTAAATAAATAAATAAATAATTACATATTTTTTATCGATTCAGTTTTTGAAGCCTGGTTGTTGAAAATGTCAACAACTGACTCGCGAGATTCGCAATTCATAGAGATAAGTAGGTACTACTTAAGTATAAATGCTCAGGGAAGCAACTACGAAATTCGAAATTCGTACCGTTTTCCTTTTACAATTCTGTTTAGTACCTACTGTAAGTGTAAACGGAGCGACAAGATATGAAGTTCGAAAACCGAACTTCTAGTGCAGTGGTCGCCAAATGGCCCATGACCCTTTTGTGCGGACCGCGAGAACACAGCAATTTGCACTACCCAATACCTCACCCCTTCCCTCTCCCCCTTCCCCTATTCCCTCTCCTTTAGGGCCGACAACGCACTGGCATCGTGTAAAGCGCTGCGGGTGTCTATGGACAGTGGTGTTCATTTAACATCAGGTGACCCACTAGTTCGTTTGTCTGGCCTATCTAACATAAAAGAGTACGTAATTTAATAAAAATGTATTTATTATCTTCGTTGATTATGCGAAAACGGCCGGGCGAAGTCATGAGCTAACAAGCGAGAAAGACTTCAAACTTCAGACAGATAGTCCGCAACAAAAAATGACATTTTCCTCATTGATATATGTAAAAAAATACCTTTGCTATTTCCGTAATTACATTTATTTAATTTTTTTTAAAATGTTGTGTGGACCGCGATGGTCATGTCATTTCATAAAAGGGACCCCTAGCGAAGCTAATTGGTGACTAGAATCTAATGTAAGGGCGGATCTTAGAACAGCTCTGTCAAAATTTAATAGATACTTGGCAGCCCTAGCAACAAACAATGCAAACATTCAGACGGACTATTCTGCAATCAAGCGATATGAATATTACTAATTGGGATGCGAGTTGCGTGAAGTCGCGCTTAGAATTAATGATGTGGTTAAATTATAAAAGATTCAGGAATAGATCGTATGCGCATATTAAAAGGAACTCGTTCGGACAGTTGTTTGTCTACTAGAATTTATATACTAGAGTTTAGACTCTACTGAGTCGGTAGAGTTTTTCATCTTTAAAAGCTGTGATGGCCCAGTGGTTTGACCTATTGGTCTCTCAAGCAGAGGGTCGTGGATTTGAGTCCGGGCTCGCACCTCTGAGTTTTTCGGAATTTATGTGCGAAATTACATTTGTAATTTACCATGTACAGTCAACGTCATAAATAAGTGATCATTTATGTACCTTGTCGCTTTTTGTTGTTACATAGTTTCGTATGGCTTTTCAAACATGACGTTAAAGTGACAGGGTACAAAAGTAGTCACTTATTTATGACGTTGACCCTACTTTACAGTGAAGTAAAACATCATGCATACACCTGAGAACAAATTCAATGGTGTGTGTGAAAAGTTCCTAATCCGCACTGGACCCGCGTGGGAACTACGGCCCAAGCTCTCTCATTGTGAGAGGAGGCCTGTGCCCTGCAGTGGGACGTAAATAGGCTAGAATGATGATGATGATGTATTTTTTGTGAATTCACTAAGAACCCGAAATTTTAATTCTACTGTCATAATCGTCCACACTAGCAAACCTGCAGACTGCAGGTCAAGACTACATATACATAATAAGTCACATATATACAGTCGACCTAACCACACGTCGCACTTACAGCTGGCCTTAATTGAATTTCGAGCGCTTCGCGATAGACCCTCCGAAATACCTATATTATAAGCAAACAGTCCCAATACGGAACTATTCAAATCAGGGACATGCACTCCTATTAATATCCGCTGCAAGACAAATAGCACGTTTCACCCGTTGTTTGTTCGAGGACGCTCTGAAATATTCCCTTACCGTTAGTATAGACTACATAATAGGTAGTTAGTTAGTGTATATGTGGGTAGTTTAAGACTTTGTAAATTGTAAGGGCGCCTGTCGCTTATTAAATGTAATCCCATGGACGCGTTCCCTTCAGCTCCTTGTACAGTACCTGCTGTTCTACAGGACATATTTTTCAGGTATTATTATTTTATCTTATGGGGATCTGCTGCAGATATGGAGTCAATTTTCATTTTACAAAAGAGGGCTATCAGAGCGATTTATAACTTGTAGTTGTAACAGATAATGTCATGACAATTTAGAATGCGTTGACAGCTCATTTTAAGCCGTAAGTAGTTAACCTGAAGTTCGAATTTTTTTTTGACAAAAAAAGGAATCTTAAAATTGTCGATTAGACCCCAGGTATAACGTTTTTGCTTCTGTGGGAATCAGAAATTTGTCTTATGATTCTGGAGCATTTGGTGCACCCACGTTGTATATTAGTGGGTTAAGTAGGATCTAATTAACAACTTGCTAGTTTTCTCTGCTATAATTCCGGAACGGCACGTATCAATATGTAAAAGTGAAATCACTGTAATCACTTTAACTGAAACTTTTCACATTAGCGGTAACCTTGTTAAAAATAAATCAAAAGCCCATTTACATTTTTACGGCAAGTACGACACATCTACAGAATTAGCTGATGGAAGTTATGGTACTGGATGGTAATAGGAGTGAAAGAAGTCCAATAGATGGTACCTATTTAGGGAAGGAAGATGACTACGTCCACTCCTGCTGGCTCATGCTGGCGCACAGGCTTCAAGCATCAGCGGGAAGTTATTTTTTTTTTTTTGGAGAGTATTATTTTTAATATTTAAAGAAGGTAAAGGGACCTTGTAGAAATAACAAGTGTAACAACTACAGGGGTGTTCAGGCAAACCAACTTGCTTATAATATTCTGGAATATAATTATTTGAAACATCTTGGATACGTACAAAAGGTATTTTAAGGGGGCCAACGAACTCGCGAGCCAAAGGTCTAAACCGCCAATGGAGCACTTAAAAATCTGCGGACTTTAGAATTTCAAGCATGCATAAAGAGCCAGCGAGCAAATCCGACGGTGTTTAAGTCCGCATATGGATAAAAAAAAAATTAAAACTGTTTAATTCAATAAAAGAAACAAATAAATCACAAAAACCAACAGCTACAAAAATCTTTATCTTTATATTTTAAGATCACCCCCTTTATAGTAAAACAGATAGCTGGGCCCAATTGAATAACAAAGTATTACTAATATTACAAGCGGAACTCTCGCTTTAGTTATATTAACTAGAAAGGGAGTTCCGCTTGTAATATAAGTTGTACTTTGTTATGCAATTGGGCCCTGGTCTATGCTTAATGTATGTAAATTGTTTACTTAAATAAGACCCAAAAAACTAACAACAAAACAAATAAAGGACCGAGCTGAACTTATCTATATTTCTTACTTTCTGCTGTAAACTAGTTCTTTCTTCTTTCTGTTAAATGGCTGCCTGGAAGAGATCGCTCTTAAGCGATAAGGCCGCCTATTGCTTACCTTGTAACTTTCTCTCTGTGTACCTGTTTTCTGTATTGCTTACTATTTCTGGTGTACAATAAAGAGCCATAGTATCGTATTGTATTGTATCCCTAAAAGGGATCATTTCAAGATAACCAAAGGTATTGTCTAAAGCGCGGACGCTTGTCATCGCTTTCACCATTTCTTTCTGTCGCCCTCTTATACCGTTTGACAGAAAGAGATAGTGAATGTGGTGGGTAAAGCTCGCGCGTTCGACAATACACGTACTGGTTTTAATAGAAAATCTCAGGAACAGTCACTTGTGTACAGTGAGAATAAAGGAGTTGAGACTTAATAATATAACATTACCAAATATAAACCAGGAAGTAGCTATAGGCAATTCGCTACGGTTAGTTTGCTATTGTTTATGGTTGATAGGATGGAGGTTGTTTGTTTGGCGAAGCTGTGTCGGGCTGTAAACCTATTTGCACATCGACTGAGACGTCGGGAATTCGATTTCTGGAAGACGTTGAGTGCACAGACAAGCTGGTTCACAGAGGGTCTGGTTGTTCAAAAGTTTGCGTCATGACACTTCGACAGAAGGTCCGTAAAAGAACCAAAGTACCTAAGCGACCAAATCCGAAGAACTATTAAAGCTGTAGTAGTAATAATAATAACTCCTTTATTTTCGAACGACAATGATCCAACATTAAAATACAAATAATTACAATAATCTCATACTTATAATGCTACACAATTAATTCTAAAATTACAAAATAAATAAAACACATAACACAAACAAACAAACAAAGTAGTGGTGGCTAGTAGTGCAAACTATTACAAAGCTTTACGAAAAGTCTTCCCTTAGAATGCCACTATGTAAGACTCGTCGCTTGCATTCACCGTGTATTGCTTAGATTTATTTATTTATTTAAATCCTCTAGTATCCAAGATTTGTGTATCTCTGTGTAGGTCCTTCCTACTCTTCCTAGTCTCTCTCTCTCTCTACTTCCTAGTCTTTAGTTCTGTGTGGCCATTTTTTTTTATTGTGAGAGGGACGCAAACGAGCAAGCGGATCATCTGATGGAAAATGATCACCACCGCCCATAAATATCAACAACTCAAAGAGAGTCGCCAATCCGTTGCCGGCCTTTAAAGTAAGTATAAACCCTTTTCTTGAAAGCCCTGTTGTCAGTTATCTGGAAACACTGCTGCTGGAAGCTGGTTCCACAGTTTCACCGTACGTGGCAGGAAGTGCCAAAGAAAGAAAGGTGAAGAAGAAAGGAAGTGTTACCGGTAGACCATCTGTTTGTACACAATTCGCTGTGGCAAACGTAAATTCGTCTCCCGACGGAGTATTTGATCCTTAGGTTGACTTTGTTTCATAATAAATTCTAGATTAGCAAGTGATTCGCTCTAGAATAGCAATGTGTAATCGTCGCTAGCTATAAACTCAATTCAATTACAATGTTATCATGCTCATTACGAAATTTTGAGCTCAAACGTCGTGTATGAGAAAAGGAATTTCATTAGGCGTTCTTGAAAATTGTTTCATGCAATTTAGACAACAGACTTACAAAATGTATTAAAATATTTTCTCTGACGTTAGTTTTATTGGGCAGCTTTCATTGTGCCTAGAATTTCATCAAATTTATATTTTCATGACAAAAGAAACAAAGTTTAAAAGTTTATATCTTAGCAGTAGGTAAGTGCAAGTATTACAAATAAAGTTCCGGCTTTAAAATATTAATTATATCACAAATCAGGTTAAAACAAATTAACATTTTAAAAATAACTAATATTATTATTTTTAAATCATTAGTATTCATGTAAAAATCATACATAACAAGTTAGTTAACATCATAAAATTTTAAAAATCAGCAACGAAATAAAAACTTTATTTTGTCCGGTAACCCGGTAACATAACAACAAGGTTTTTTGCAACATTGATTTCCTGTCATTGGGAATTTGTGACTATTTCTTATTTCTCATTTTTCGCTAGTATGTTTAATTTGAAGCGTGTATATTTAATATTTATATACGAGGTACTCCACATGACGCAAACACATCGTACTTAAGTGTATTCTAAAACATACTCTCATTTCATTCTGCGACAAGACAAGTTAATAAGTAAACAACAGGGGGCTTACCATGATCTCTTAATACGATTCAGATTAGGCTCTAAACTGAACTGCATCGCTATTTCGTACCACGACGTTACTTTTGCGATTCAGTTCAAGTGCGGTTCAGCGATAGCGATGCAGACGTTTTCATTCACTCACTTCAGTGGTTTTCGTACCATGACGCTTAACTTGAGTGGGAATTGAATCGTTTTAGTGTCAAATGGTGTCAAATTTAGCGATTGAGTATAAGTTACTCATTACGCCTGTCAAAGTTTGTTATTACGGGTGCCAAAAAAAAATTACATTTAATATTTAACTATTAATTTCATATTTAATACAATAGAAACGTATTGGCCATGCCACAGTGTTGCGCAGTCCCGTTTTGCTCGGAAAAGGAAGGCGGACATAAGTTTCCGAAAGATAAAAGTATCTCAAAGCAGTGGTAGTAGCGATTCGCATGGTCAACTATGTCCCTCCAAAACATTCACGTGTTTGTAAAAAACATTTAAACCTTGACGATTATGCATTAGGTACCTAAAGAATCAAATACAGAAAATCGTAAGTAATGATTTTTCTTATTCCTAAATACCGTGCTTGCATCAGACATTTGATTTACCCCAACCTTGAAACTGAGCAAGTTTTGCATACTTTCATCTTTTGTTAAAAATTTTCAGCTATTCCTACTAAAACCAAAAGCGGTGCCTAGTCGATTTTCCTGGAACCATGAAAGTGAAGAGAGAAAGGAAATTAAAAGAAAACGTACCGAGGAAGCTCTTTAACGTCAAAAGAAACGTGAAACTGCAACACTTGCTTCAAATAAAGAAGAAAATCAATGTGAACAGCAACATTTTGTAAGTAAATGAAAAACTTCCTTCATACACATTTATCACAGCAGCTTTTGTCGTCATAAACTGCGTATCGTATCTTAATAATAATAGTGTTGTTAGGAGTACCTATTTCAATGTAACAAATAAACAATTTTTTTAATTTCCAGTTTTTTGAAGAAACATTTGAAGAAATAAGTATAGAAAATTCAAATAAAGATGTCTCAGTACAATGCTCTTTATGCAAATGTGAAGAGAGCTTAACTAATACTGCTAAATTGTCAGAACATGGAAGTAATAGAAAAAGCACATCAAACATGTTTCGCATTGTAAATCTTAAAGAGAAGCCTGATGTGATGTCATACAATTTTACACTGGTTTTGAGAATTATAACCATTTAATGTTCGTGTTCAACCTTTCTGGTGATGAAGTAAACAATTTAAAGGATCCATCAATGCAGCCAGCTCGAGTAAAACATGCAGTGACATCAACAGATCAGATTTATTTAACACTATTAAAATTGCGAAGAAATATGTGTAACCAAGAGCTATCTTTCCATTTTGAAATAAGCAAAACTTCTGTGAGCAAGTACTTCATAACATGGATTTATTATCTTTACTGTAAGTTCAAGGATCTGAATGTATGGGTACCGAAGGAAACAATTGATCAAAATGTATTGTATCAAAGGAAGATTAATAATAACTGTACAAGTAATAAAATAATAGATTGCACAGAAACAAAAATTGAAAAACCACAAAACCCAGTATCACAACTAGCTACATTATTCTAAATACAAATCAGCGAACACATTAAAAGTATTGGTAAAAATTTCTGGCTCTGGATGTGTGACCTTTGTTTCAGATGCATAATATGGTGGATCTGTCAGTGACAGAGACTTATTCGAAAAGTGTGGCATAATAAATTTACTTCAAAAAGGGGACAAAGGGGACATTATTCTTGGTGATCGTGGCTTTAATATTCATGATCTTGTTTCACATGTTACAGTAAACATGCCACAGTTTCTGAAAAAAAGGTGTAATCAGTTTGAAGCACACCAACTCAGACAATCAAATAATTTATCATCTGAACCTATCAATGTTCAGCATGTCATTGGTTTAGGAAAAACATTTAAGATTCTTAGTAATAAGTTATCATCTAATTTAGTACCACTTGGAGAAACAATCATATTTGTATGCTTTATGCTCACTAATTTCAGGAAAAATATAAATGAACTAATACAATTAATTGTAAAGTAATTGTTTTAGTTCATTAATATGGACCTCCGCAAAGTAACACCTGATTCAATAAATTATGGAAAAATATAATGTAAATAAGTATTTTGGACAGTTAATTATAGGTACTTAAATAAAAGCAAAAATAAATCATCTGAACTTTTTATTTATCCTTTCAATACATAATCATCCCTATTATCTACTATAATAATTAACTATACTTGAAAGTTTTAGGTAATTAACTAAATGTAAATATGTGTGATAATATAATATGTCTTAAATACTGTAATTCTCCCATTAAACTATACAAACATTTACATTTCTGTATTAAAATACGTCAGTCTAGTTTGTATTACAATGATAGATAAATAAAATGTTTTGAATCCTTGAATGTGCCAAATTTGGAAACTGAAGTTTGTTTACATTTAGTTAACTACCTAAACCTTTCAAGTATAAATAACACATGAAATAGACACATATAACATAGTAGAAGAAGAGTAGGTAGGGTTTCATTGTACTAATTTAAGGTAATTATGGTCATTAGATATTCCATGCAGGGAAGCAACTTCAAACACACCACTTTATGCCCAGCCGTATTTTCTCTAAAGAGCAATGAAAATGAAAAAAATGAAAATGAAAATATTTATTTTCGTTAACAATTGTGCATAAATAGTGACATGCAGGGAAGCAACTTCAAACACACCACTTTATGCCCAGCCGTATTTTCTCTAAAGAGCAATAGTTTATTACATTGTTCCTAATATTATCATACCATTGTACAGTGCTGCAAGTGTTATCAGGATGTGGATCAAAACACATATTATTTCGTTTTGGTTTGGTGACATTATATTTTTGTATTTCAAATGTAAGATTTTCAGCTTTTTTAGGAGACAAGTTAATTTTCTTTTTTTTCGGCTCATGCCATATCTGTTTGTTTTCTGTGGGTGTTTTCTTAATACGCCATTCAGACTACTTTGCTTTTTGCTTTGCCTTTGGTCCCATACCAGCAGCACACTCACACATGGATTGAACAATTTTTCCATCTTATTCAAAGGCAATGCTCATAAAATATGATAAGTCAGGTGATAAGTACACTTCTCGATGTTACACTGCTGTACGAATTGTTTGAAGGCCACTCAACAGTATGTACGCCAAATCGGTTTTTAGTATTTCATCTCCTATGTTTCCAACAAAATTATTATTCCTATCATAGTCTTGAAGCCTGCAAAAAGAAAAAAACAGCTATAATCTAGGTAAACAAGCAAATTTTAGACAAAAAAATAGTTTGTTTATAATAGTAAAAAACTAACCTCTGAATTGCTGTTCTTTCAGACCGTTTAATTTTGAACCTCTTTTTCTTAACTCCGCTTTTAAAGCAATCACATTCATTGATCCGTAACTTATGTTTGCCATAATTAATCTAACGTATTACTAAATATCGCAATATTAATATAAATAAAAAACAGTGACATTTGACATTTCGAAGACCTCAAGCTACACTAGCGCCTCCAGCGGCGAATTCATACGCGATAGCCCTCGCGTTCCGAATCTTAGCTGCAGATTGCTTAAAATGTAAAGCAAAGAGAATATAACCACTACATTTTGTACAAAGGTTTCACAACCACTGTGTTAAAAATTATATTTGGTTATAAAAAAAGCCATATTTTATGACAAAGAAACATTATATAAGGAAGTGAGTTTTTTTTAAGTTTTCAGTACTTTAAAAATGAAGAAAAAATCAAACCGTAAGCTAACTTTAGAAGTACTTTGGGTTTCGAACGTCCAAACGTCAGTCGAGACTAAAAGAGATAGATATATTTGGTTTGCATATAGCAGCATCCCTTTCGCGACTTAGCGTTTCAGTTTCGGACCAGAGACAATATCTGTCTTTCATTCACTTGTAAGCGATTGAGACTCAGCTCTGAGACATAGACGTCGTGGTACCAATTTCACGATTCAGTTTAGGTGCCTAAATTGAACTGCTCTGCGTTTGGATCGTTTATTTAAAGATCATGGTAAGCCCCCAGCTCTTGTGTTCAGAACATTACGTAATCAATCATTGTGACAGAAAGTGACTACGGAAAATGGATTGACTTTTAAATGTAGCAAACTTGATATGCGTGCCTTGTTTACTGAGGCCATTGTTCCAGTTCGAGGAGAAATTTTAATCCCTTGTCGTAAGTTGTGCGAGTGTCTGTTGTTTTGAAAAACGATCGGCCGTCTTGTATGACGTTACCAGTTGTAGAATACCCTAGAAAGCGAAGAGGAAGGAAGGTAGGTTTTCTTTAGTGTGTTTGATAGTCCTTCACGCGTTAAACGACTGGACGTGTTTGGATACAAATTGGTATGTACCTAATAAGTTGAACCACGGAAATAGCACATTAGCTACTTTTTATCCCGATCCCCAGATAAAATCCTAAAACCTTAACTGTTGCTCGAAGAACCATGCAACATAAATAAAGACTATGATGTAAATTTTTGGGAATGCCCATGGGAATTTAAAAAAAAACCGGAATTTCGACTTTCAGAGTTAATGAGGTATGCGAGCAAAGCTGCGGAGAAAAGCTAGTATGATAATAAGTCCAACTACATTCAGCTTGTTATGTTTGTACGAAAGGGAACCAAACAGCCTCTCAACAAGGAGTCAAAGTTTGTAAAAAACCACTATATTTCGTAATTTATCTACCCTCATGCCATCTACCATTGGGTAGCGAAATTACAAATAGAACAATAGGCGATTTGCGTTTTAAGACCAGGCCATGTTCATCATCATCATCATCATAATGTCAGCCAAAATACTTCCCCTGCTCGTCAAAGGCTTACCCTAAAAAGTTTCACAATGGTTGGTCCTGCGCTACCCACATCCAAGTTGTTCCTACGACCTCAACTGGTGCTGTTGGGGAATATCTCACGCTACGTCTTCCGGTCCACGGTCATCACTTTAGAAACTTACTGCCCCATCAGCCATCGGTTCAACGAGCAATGTGTCCTGCCCACTGCCACTTAAGTCTGGCAAATCTCCAAACTATACTGCACCGAGCTATACCGGTCATACTACACCTAAGTTATTCAATATACATTCTATCCAGGCAATCTGAATCACAGATTACTCGGACAGTAATACTGTCGTATGAGATATGGAATCGAATTAATTGTGGCCCGAGAACAGGAAATTAGTTGAGGGTGTGATAGCAAATAAGGACGCTAAGAAAATACTGAACCACTTATGTGTGGAAATAAAAGATTTGCGATGTGGTCGATTTTTTTCTGATCTGTTTGAAGTTGGTGCCAAAGCACGAGCCAGCAAGAGTGATAAAAGCCCAATAAATAGTATGTAGGTAAAAGTAGATAGCTGCTGGTTCGTGCTGAGGCACCAATTTCAAACAGATCTGAAGAAAATTATTTTTTTTTAGAGTTTGTTTATATATATTTTATTTAAATAACAATAATTTATATCACTAAATAAATAATATCCGTTGGCCTATTAAGTAGGTCGAAATAATTAATGATTCTATCATGGACAGATTGGACATAATTCCGTTCCGTATTGGCGTTTCCTGGCTTCAAATAGCGTAATTACAATAATTTAATAACATTGTAGATCAGGGCATAATAGGCCTACCCTCAGAATGAGAAGGCTTGGGCCGTAGTTTCCACGCGAGCCAAGTGCGTATTGGGAACTTCACACACACAACTGAATTTCTCTGCAAGTGTGTACAGGTTTTCCACAATATTTTCCGTCATTACATTAAGAAAAACTCAGAGTGTGAGCCTAATCGAACCCACGACCCTTTGCTTGAGAAGCCATAAGTCAAATCACTAAGCTACCATGATTTCGTGTCTTCTATGTCTGTCAATAACAATTGTAAGTAAAGCAACACGCCATAATATTCTACGTCACCAAATAAATTGCATTTCAAATCGGACATTATAACTATAAATTAAAAATTTTATAAACCCCCAACGCAATTAAGTCTAAGATCCCTTTCGCAGCATACAAAAAAGCTGATAACTTTGAAACGGCTTGACCAATTTTGATGAAACATGTCTAAAAACCATCGCCAAGAAACATGCTTTCAAATAAAAAAAAATCGTACCCAAACCGGTTCACCCATTCAAGTGATATTACGCCACAGACAGACTCACACACACACACTTAGCGGTCAAACATATAACACCCCTCTTTTTGCGTCGGGGGTTGAAATCAGATTCAAAACAAATCCAAACCACTACGTGGCTAAAACAGTCCCTAACTTTTGCTAACTCCCGAACCGGACAAAGTATGCACTATTTTATTAGTGCTCGGTCTCAAATCAACACTGTGATGGAATTTTCCGTACGAGCGTAACGAGGAAAGTTCCACCGCACGCGCAGGGGTAACGGCTTTGTGCTGAGCGGAAGCGATACCTACTAAATCGCTATGCTCTTTACTTTAATCGGTGTTTCTAAGGGGAATTTGAAAAAGTCAGGAGTGTGGTATATGTAGGTAGATTGCTGATCACAGGAATGAGGGTATGTCAGTTTATTGGCAGTTGTTATTAAAGCGCCTTAGGAACAAGTCCGTCTTTTATTGCTTTCCAAGTACATACATTTGGCGCAGTCGGTAGGATACGAACCTACGCTCCCAAAGGGAATCTGATTTCCAAACAAAAGAAGCAAAAAAAAAACAGAAGAAGCTTAACGTACTTTCAAAAACTTTTTTTAATGTAATTTTTTGTGTCTGTGGAGAGTTTACTTACAAAATGTTATCTTAAAACATTATTTTTGCGTACGATACACAGCATAAGAAACAAAATTTGTCTCTCATGTGGATTTAAAATTAGCGACACCTATACTTCGTTTTTTTTGCATTAGAAATAAGGTAAACAATCGTGATGAGTCTTTTTATTGAAAAACGCTTAAAAAATACAGTACCTAACTTTTACCTTGTGAAACCAAAAGAGTGTAAATGACCATATTTCCTTTTAAATTGTTATATATTAGCTGTGACTTATTTTTAAAAGCGGTTTTCAATAAAAAGACACATCAAAATCGCTTACCTTCTTTCTAATGCTAAAAAAACGAAGTATAGCCAGCAAACTTAAAACTTATTTGAATCGGAAGAAAAATGTCCAGACGTTCCACAACCGACGTAGATTTGACTAAAAAATATTGGCTATGGACCCTTAATTTTGCCATTTCCATAGGAGAGACGCAGATAAAAAAAGTCTATGACCCTGTCGTATTTTTTTGAAGACAAGATCATAATTTAAAATTACCCTAGTATTGTGTAATTTTTAGTATTAGCCATTCCATATTTCGATAGCAACACTGTGGCTGGACTCTGATCCCCACCTCTCAGGAGTGAGGGTCGGAGCCCATGACCGAGGTGGAGGACGGGCGAGCGGGCATTCGAGATATACAGATGTCGACTTAACACCATTAGGAACCAAACTCATTGTACTAGATATGAAGATAGAAAGAAGAGAAGATACCTAAAGATAATTTATTCAAATAATTTCAGTACAAATAACTAGAAATACGATTATTTTACAAAAGGCCTATGTAACACACGTGCTTGCACTAGGATTACTAGAGAACTCTGTGTCGCAGGCTTAACGAGCTATTATAAATTAAAATTAAAAATAATTGAAAGTATACAGACATAAAATAACATAAAATTCAAAAAACAATAAAACAGTAACAAATTATGTATAGTGATTAGGTACAATAGTACAAATAAATCAATAGAATTTAACAGTCTAAGTAGGTATTCATCATGTTTATTATTAAGGTCGAATAAACCACATAGTCAGTGCCGTTTTTAACCGGGTCAAAATCGAGTGCAAAAATTGCTGACTAAAGAAAATACGCGCCTAAGTCGATGACTCAAACACTGAGAAATTATCTAGATCGTAAATCAATCGATTAGTCATACATAATAAAAATACTAATTTAATTACGGTGCTCTAAGACGCCTTCATAGTCAATGGTGTTAAAGTACCTCCTCTTTGCAAGTAATCTAGCAAATGAGAATCAGAAATAAATCTATTGCAGAAAGTTATAAAGTGAGTGTTATATTTATTTACAATCCACAACCATAAAAAAATAGTGCTCTCATCACCGTATCCACACCCTAAGCTCAACCGAAGGAATGGTAAGCGACACGTCACTATTTTTTAGCAGCGATGTTAAACGATATTCCCTGGCAGCCAGCTTTTAAATTCTCATTCCATTTGCCGTACACCTTGCAGTTTCATGCTTTAGAATAAACTATTATACTGGTTTAATGAGGTGTCAGTTATAAAAAACGGAAGTGTTCAATTTGCAGAGAATAATAAATCGCAAATATTATAACCGATGCTGGACAATAATAATGCATTAACTCATTAGTTTAATTAGTCTTATTTAATTTGAGTTGTCCATACATTGTCTTTGTGATTTAATTTCAACAAAGTATGGACATCATAAATTTTATCAGTCTAATTTTAACAATTGAAATGTATAATGCGGACAATAAAGTGGCAAAATAAAAACTAGGAAATTAATATTTATTAGATTAACTCCCGTACACGTAAACTGGGGATATTTTTTTCAGTTTAAACCAATAATGTGGAATATCGTTGGATAGGTCTTTCATTATCATTGTAGTTTTTGCTAAGATTATTTTTAGATTAAGGGAGATCCCTCAATCGAAAAATCGAACGGCGACGACGAATCGAACTGCGAAGGAGAATTAAAAAATTGCAACTGATAAACACACTACTTGTACTTGTTTATAATAATATTAGTACATTACTGCAGCGGCCGCGAAATAGGGGATTGCCGGCCGAGTAGTTATAGATGGCCGAGTGTTAACGAGGCCATCTAGAGATACGAGGCCGGCAATTCCTGTTCGTGGCCAAGGGTTGTATAGAGCTTTTCTCAAACATGCATCATCATCATCATCATCGTCGTCGTCATCATCACCATCACCCACCATCATCATCACCATCATCATCATCACCACCATTATCATCACCATCATCATCAACATCATCATTATCATCTCATCCTCATCATCATCATCATCTCATCATCACCATCATCATCATCATCACCACCATCACCATCATCATCATCACCATCATCACCGCCATCATCAACACCATCACCACCATCAACATCATCATCATCAGCATCATCTTATCTTACCTAAAATAAGCGTAGTGGCAGAATGTCTTAATGAACCAAAACGCAAATATTGCTTATAGTTTTTTTTAATGGCTAAATGCTATGATGCCATAGACCTATAAACGTTATTGTATGAAACAATAGACGATCACTTTGCTGGCCTTGGCCAGCAATGTTGTATGAAATTCCATTATTGACCTCTCGTCTAGCCGCACACCATGCCGCGCCTGCATTGTGACACTTCGTGGCGTATTATAAGGAACATAACGTCAATATTTCATAGCATGTTTGAGAAATAGTACATTACTGCAGAGGCCGTGAAGTAAGGGATTGATGGACGAGATTTGGGGTATACGGCCGAGTCGTAGACGAGGCCGGATAAAACGAGTCCAGCAATCCCTCTTCCGGCCGAGGATTGTATAGAGCTTTTCTCAAACATGCATCATCATCATCATCATCTTCCATCCATCCAACCATCCATCCATCCGTCCATCCATCCATCCATCCATACATCCATCCATACATCCATCCATACATCCACCCATACATCCATCCATACATCCATCCATACATCCATCCATACATCCATCCATACATCCATCCATCCATACATCTATCCATCCATCCATCCATCCATCCATACATCCATCCATACATCTATCCATACATCCATCCATACATCCATCCATACATCCATCCATACATCCATCAATACATCCATCCATACATCCAACCATACATCCATCCAAACATCCATCCATACATCCATCCATCCATCCATCTATCCATACATCCATACATACATCCATCCATCCATCCATCTATCCATACATCCATACATCCATCCGTCCATACATCCGTACATCCATCCATCCATACATCCATCCATCCATCCATACATCCATCCATACATCCATCCATCCATACATCCATCCATCCATCCATCCATCCCTCCATACATGCATCCATACATCTATACATCCATCCATACATCCATCCATACATCCATACATCCATCCATACATCCATCCATCCATACATCCATCCATCCATACATCCATACATCCATCCGTACATCCATACATCCATACATCCATCCATACATCCATATATCCATACATCCATCCATACATCCATCCATACATCCATCCATCTATACATCCATACATCCATCCATCCATCACCAGTAGTTTAGGCGGTTTTATAGAAATAAAAGAAGATAGATTTTTTTTAATGTCATAATTTGGTTGTATGTAATTTTTCCTTTGTCAGTTTAGTGTTAGTAAGCAAATTTAAAAAGTTACAGCAGCGGACAATAATGGTTTTTCATACTTACTTTTATGGCCTAGGCCAAGAAGTAATGTAGGGAGCCATAAACAACAAACTTCATGGCTTCATTTCGTGACATTAACGCATACATTTCAAAGCATGTTTGAGAAATGATACTTTTCTATGTACATACGCACCTAAAAACATATTAACTCCCAAGACTCGAAAACAAACATTCTTATTTTTCATACATAATATTTACCCATCGGAATTCGAACCCGACTTTTAGTTTTGTAGTCAGTTTCTCGAACCACTCAATAAATCTAATTGTTTTGTTCGTCGTTTAAAAAATATTAAACATACTGTATAAAGTAAAATGCTATTAATTGACCTATTACTAAGCGATTGTTAATTGTGTTTTTGTACAAATAAAGGGTTTAAGTGCATACATGTGTACTTTTCTCATCCTTCTCTCTCACATATATCCATCAAAGTATATTAAAACGAATGGACCAACCACTGATCCACGAACTTTCCAGACAATGTGCTTTTAGAGGCGACTGTACACATAACGACGCCACCCACGAGGTTGCGTTGTTCGGTTCGCTTTACGGTGTCAAGGGTCCTTAACAAATGGACTCGTGCTGTCGTTGCTTTCCAACATGCTGAACTATCGTTGAGGTTACTAAGTTAGGTACCAAGAAGTTCCAAAAAATTATTTAAGCAGTACGGCTTAACGACAATTATAGCCGGGTCTCCACTGAGCGAGCCGCCTAGCGAGGCAGCCATTATCGGTGCGATTTTGAGCTTTGTGTAGAACAAAATCGTGCCTCATGCGCGTGCCTCGCAAGGCGGCTCGCTCAGTGGAATAAGCACTATTTATACGTAAAACAACTTTTTTTGTTCACCATAAATTCTACTAAAATTATTACTAACACTACTTCGCTGTTCATGTAATCATTATCATCATCTCAGAATATTTGCTATTCTATGTCGATGTCTTCATCGATCTACTTTTTGTCTACATGTCGTCAGCCATTTACCTCATATGAACAATGTCGACTTTATAGTGATTTTAAAACTATCAAAGTTGCCCCAATTTGATAAAATGCACCCCGGTTTACTGTAGGTATCTACTACTTATTAGTCAGTGTAATTCCCTTAATTGCTACGCCTCAACAGGACATCATTTTTGTACAAATTTTTGTAAAATATGTTATAACTAGCTTTTGCCCGCGACTCCGTCCGCGTGGAATTAGTAATTTGGGCAGCTTATTTTTTTTATCCAATTTGCTTTTTCATCAATTATGGCTCTCCTTAGATCCTCGATTTAAAAAAAATACTCCCCTCGCACCCCCCGCAACCCCTCCCCCCTCACCGAACCCCCACCGACCCCCCCCCCCGCACACCCGCGTTCACATTCACCACCGTACCTACTCCCAAGTCACTACTTCTAAAAACTGTTCTATAAATTCTTAAAATAGACATATCTTTCTTATTTGTCAACCGATTCAAATGAAACAATCACTAAATGTTAATCCAAGAAAATACCAACATATCAGTGAAAACCGCATCCTTCTAGATTAAGCCGTTTCTGAGATTGGCGCGCACAAACGCACAGACAAACAGACAATAATCTATACATATAATAAATCTGTAACAAGTCGGTGTCTGTACATTGAAGATATTTGAGAAAAACTGTCACTAGGGCTATTTACTAGCGCAATAGAACCCAAAACAATGTTTTTTAGAATTATTGTCTGTTTGTCTGTTTATCTGTTTGTCTGTTTGTCTGTGTGTTTTGGGTTCTATTGCGCTAGTAAATAGCCCTAGTGACAGTTTTTCTCAAATATCTTCAATGTACCGACACCGACTTGTTACAGATTTATTATATGTATAGATTGTATAAATACTGAATACTGAAAAATGTTGATGTCAAACTCACAGACCATACCGTAAGTGCTGGGCCGTTGCACATTAAAGTTGTACATAATCGCGGGCTGAGACTGCGTCACAAACACTGCTGAGCGAGAGGGATGCTTGAGAGAGCTTTAAAGGATTTATTCTTTACTAAATCGCATACCACACACCGCACATCATACATCGCTCGTTGAACTGATGGCCGATGGGGCAAAAAGATTCTCGAGTGGCATCCACGGATCGGAAGACGCGGTGTAGGTAGGCCTCCAACAAGATGGAGCGACGACCTGGTTAAGGTTGCGGGATCGCGTTGGATGCGGATGGCACGGGACTGATCTGTTTGGCGAGACTTGGGGGAGGCCTATGTTCAGCAGACGTCTTTCGGCTGAAATTATCAAATCAAAATCAAAATCAAATCAAATCAAATGTATTTATTTGCCAGAACACAGTACAGTAAGGTCTTACAGATATGGTTGTTCACGGTGTATTCAGCCTGCATGCAGGCGTGCAAATATGTCATTGAAAGGCGATTAATTAATAAAGATACAAATTACAATGTCAATTATAAAATTAAATTAGACTCACAATAATAATCATTAGAAAACAATTCACAAATTCAATAAATAATCCCAAGTTCCAAATAAATATAAACATACCATCACAAATAATACCACATTTATGTCATTTTAAAAAAAAAAGAAAGAAAGAAAGAAAGAAAAAAATATTTATTTGCCACAGTATAAAAAACCAAAATACACAAAACAGGAAATAAAAACACAATAGTAAAAAATTAAGTAAATAATGTATAACGATTTCTGTCCTGCGGCAAAAGGAGCAGACTCAGCTAATGCTGCGCTTACGGGGAAGCTGCCAGCGCTGGTTTTCAGCCTGCCCCTGTTGACACATGCTGGAAAAGCGTCTGTAGCGGGTTTGATGGCGGACAACAAAAAAAAAAAAAAATTTAACAATAGTAGGTAAAAATAAAAAAACAATACTCCAAATAGCTCTTAACACTGTAAAATTATGATGATGGTGATGATGATGATGATTATGATGAACCTAAGACCGTGCAAAGGGCTCTAATTATATTAAAAAAGCCACCTCTGAATTTATTATTTACTTAGTAGCTACGATACACACAGACACAGATTAGAAACACACGTCAAAGCAACACTCGACGTCTCGTTTAGTATTAACAAAGTACCAAACCACCATTAATTATTTCCTTATCATCCAATAAACCATCGCGGTAATATCCCTTACCAATTACCTAACTAGCTCGAACATCTGTCTCTGCCCATAAATGTTACGTGCCAATTACGCCAATACAAATTTACACCTTAATTCCTTACCGACATTATGAAATTTAATCAAAATTCGCCTGGACGCGTCAGTGTTCGTAATTGAATTCTCCCGCCGGATGTTTTAACGTACGACTTGTTACCAAATGGGTTTTATTCTTCTTCTATTTTACTTCAAGATTTCTCGTTTTCAATTTTATTTTGTTTTTAACTATATTGCCTTTGCCCAGCAGTGGGACACTTCTCCAGGCTTACTAATATAATATACAGGGTGTAACATTTAGATCAGTCAGTATTGAAAAGTCTAAAACTATAAGAATGTTGAATTGAAAAAAGAATGGTAGTCATTTCAAACACCTACTAAAATAAATGAAAGGATACGAAAACAATGCATTTTATTAATTTTGACACCATGTTACGTAGTAAGAAATAGTGTTAGTTTTATTCTTCAAAACGTCCGGATTCGATTCCCGAGCTGAGTAAAAGTTTTTTTAAAATGTTTTGTAAAATGCAGAGTTCAAATTTGTGGTATTTTTTTTTTCATTTCTTTTATTGAATAAAGCAAACGTTTAAATGTTTATCATCACCATCGGTATCAATCTAGTTAGGGTATCTTTATTCTGTGGGAATTTCCGAAATTCCTGAAAAAAGTTTTTTTTGTCAAAAATGCAACATTAATTGAAAATTAAACAACGGAAGTCTTTGGTTTTTACTTATTTAAAAATCATACACGGTAAGATTTAACAATAACATTTTTATTTTTGTATAAGTAAGATCACAATAAGATACCTACTGTTCTAAATGTTCTACTTTGTACCCACTAAAATTGTGCCCTTTAATCACTCATAATATTTTTATTTACACGTGAAAATCGACCGTTGCACACCAATTGAGGCAAGCAATCAGGCAATGAATCATTAATTTTCCTACTCAGAAATATACCTAGTAGTAAAACCTGCAGGTATTCCCTTGACTTGTCTAAACTTTTTTTGCCTAATTTCACTTTGTCTACCAACTTTTACTATAATGAATAGTTTGTCTAAAGTCAGTTTGTATAATTTCATTATATATAATTTTTATTTTGTCGAATTTTCATTTTTACTAAATGATCATTTGCATAACTCTTGTTTTGTCGAGATATTATTTTATCGAAAACTCACTTTGTCGATTCTTATTTTAACTAATCATCATATAGCTGAATAACGTTTTAACTAACATCATTTGCATATGTCTTGTTTTGTCTAATATTATTTTATCGAAAACTCACTTTGTCGATTCTTATTTTAACTAATCATCTTATAGCCGAATAACGATTTAACTAACATCATTTGCATAAGCCTTGTTTTGTCTAATATTATTTTATCGAAAACTCACTTTGTCGATTCTTATTTTAACTAATCATCATATAAAACGTTGTTGATAAGAATGAGACACTTCACTTCTATGGGCTGCGCTACGCTCCCGCATTAGCCTTTGAACCTAACCATGCCGAGTCGCTTCCGCTCCGACAGGTCTTGATCGCTTGCTTCACTCGCTCGCTGGCTTCAATCGTTATCATTGGAGTCAGCGAGCGAGCGAAGCGAGCGAGCAAGACCTATCTGGGTGGAAGCGACTCGGTATGGTTAGGTTCAAAGGCTAATGCGGGAGCGTAGCGTAGCGCAGCTCCCGCATTAGCCTTTGGTGTTAGTTATTTTTTTTATGACCACCCGGAAAATCATTATCATCAAAATTAGTTTATTTTTGAACTATAACTTCTATAGGCACACATGACTTTGGGACCGCGTACAGCGCGGGATGTACATTTTTCCTTATTTCTTAGTTCACAACACCAATAATACTTATTATTGGCATACCGATCATCTACGCTCCCGCTAGCATTATACCAAATAAGTTTATACAATATGAAATTATGCAAAATGTACGTTAGGTAAAATACAATTATGTCAGTCAAACATTATACGAAATAAGTTTATACAAAATGAAATTATGCAACATGTACGTTAGGCAAAATATAGTAATGTCAGTCAAACATTATACGAAATAAGTTTATACAAAATGAAAATTATGCAACATGTACGTTAGGCAAAATATAATTATGTCAGTCAAACATTGTACGAAATAAGTTTATACAAAATGAAAATTAGGGCATTTAAAATTAGATTAAACAAAATTATATAAAGTAAGTTGTATGTAAAATGACTTTCACTTAAATGAAAATTAGGTAAATTGAAACATTAGGTTAAGTAATATTAGTTTATCTAAAATTAGGCAAGCTGATAATAGGCAAACAGTTGTTAGGCAAAACAAGGTACAACCAAACCTGCATCATCAGCATCACATTTAAGTTAAAATAATAATATTTTTACTTAATTTGCATAAAGCATTATCTTGCATGACAGATGTAAATGGGCTAAAATATGTAAAATAATCCGGTCTCTAATGATGGTGATGATGATGAATCGACCTATTTCCAAAACGTCGCCCTAAATTCGGAAAATCTTCATTACCTTTTAATCCACTTTTAATTAAACCAAACTCCACGGAAGTTCTTTCAAAAACATTGCGATTTAGGGTACAGTATTGATTTCAAATAGGATAAACGGAATCTTTTCAGAGTTACGAATGTAACCTTTTTCGTCCGTCTGTTTGTTTGTTGGTGACTTGGAACTGTCGAAAAATTACATTTCTAATTTGAGCTTTCAAAAAACAAACCTTTTGAAAGTGTATATTCATTAAAAAACCTGGGCATATTATTTTTCTTCGACTTAACATTGAGATTTAGCAAAACTTAAAGCTAATTTGTATCTACTACAGCTGTAACAAAAAGAAATAATCGAAAATCAACTAAGTAATTTTGATTTATAACGAAACTATTTCTTTTTCTTTTAAAGCTTCAATCCGCAGCCTCACCCGCGTTAGAAATATCTTCACAAGAAACATTTATAACATTAAGTAAGGCCGATTAACACCAGATGAATAAAGAGCAAGAGCTGGGAAGAAGGGCTACGGATTATCCTGAAACATGTCGAGCAAAACTCGATCATAGACGTGAGTTATCCGTTTTTTGGGTTCCATACCCAAAGGGTAAAAACGGGACCCTATTACTGAGACTTCGCTGTCCGTCCGTCTGTCCGTCTGTCAGTCTGTCACCAGGCTGTATCTCACGAACCGTGATAGCTAGACAATTGAAATTTTCACAGATGATGTATTTTGGTTGCTGCTGTAACAACAAATACTAAAAAACAGAATAAAATAAATATTTTAGGGGACCCCCATACAAAAAAAATGATTTTTTTGCTCGTTTTTGCTCGATATTCATAACGGCAACAAGTAGACGCCTAAAATATTCACAGAATTCATTAAGTTATATATTCAATTTAACGATGATCATTGATCGGCGATGAACTTCGCAAGGTGGCTGGCAAGAGCTGGATGAGAGGTGGCCGAGGATCGTGCTCAGTGGCGTGCCATGCGAGAGACCTATGTCCAGCAGTGGACGAACATAGGCTGATGAAGATGATGATGATGGTGATGATTCAGTTTAAAAATAAATAATTAAATTAAAATAAAACAAATATTTAAGGGGACTCCCATACAACAAACGTGTTTTTTTGCCTTTTTTATAGATAATGGTACGGAACCCTTCGTGCGCCAGTCCGACTCGCACTTGGCCGGTTTTTTCACTATTAATAATATAAGTAGGATAAGATTTTGCTACCGAATGTAACTCTTACACTAGAAGAGTAAAGACATTGTTAGGTACGGAACTCTAGGTGCTAAGCGAGTACGACTTTCACTTGACCAGCTTTTACAAGTAACATCGCCTTCTCAAAAGTTGAAACTTTGTACAAAAACACATTTAATTACGGTTCCTTGAGATCAAAAGGAAGGAGGTGGAGTAACTTTACACCAACAACAAAAAAGAGGACAAATTACGGATACCTACTACTGTGGGAGCTACTACGAGTTTTTCATCGAACATGGCAAGATTTTCTTCTAGATTTAGCATGCACGCACGCAAAAGTCTTGGCTCTGAATACAACTCGTGTACCATCTTAGGCCTCATCTTCGCCTTCCATCAAGCGAGGTTGAGGTCAAACGTAAGCCTATTTAAAAACTGAGACCTTTAGTCCGTGGGGCTCCAGTGCAAAAAATCTTTACAAGGACATTTCTAAACGGCTTTGTGATGCTACAGGAGACCGAAGGGCTAGCAGCTTCTTCGCACAACGTATCAGCATTGCTATACAGCGAGGTAATACTGCCAGTGTCTTTGAGTCCATGCCGTAGAGGGAACCTTTTGTTAATTTTAAATTTTATGTAGTTGTACTTTAGTTAGTTTTATTTTATTTTTAATATAGTACACTACACAGACACTTGTCTTGCTGATACCTAAGCTGGTTTACACTCGCGTACGAGTGGCGAGACGAACTGCGGGACGAGCCACGAGACGAGAGTGTGAACAGGCGCGCCTCGCGTCTCGTCTCGTGATTTGCCTTGATTTTGATACCTGGTTTACACTCTCGCCTCGTTACCTCGCCTCGTGCCTCGTCTCGTCGTCTCGCTCCGGACGCGAGCCTCAAAATCAAGGCAAATCACGAGACGAGGCGCGAGGCGCGCCTGTTCACACTCTCGTCTCGTGGCTCGTCCCGCAGTTCGTCTCGCCACTCGTACGCGAGTGTAAACCAGGTATTACGCTCGCATCCGGAGCGAGACGACGAGGCGAGGCGCGAGGCGAGGTGACGAGGCGAGAGTGTAAATCAGGTATAACAAGAGATAGAAACGACATCTAGTCAGTTCTGAACCAACCTCCGCAAACTTCTCTTGTCAGGCCCGTCATGTCGCTCTTACATCGTTCTAGTCAACCATATAACTATAAATTCAAAATTTAGAAACCCCCAACGCAATTTGGTCACACATAGGTTTGAAAATAAAGTAAATGCCCATTATGCGTCTAAAATCCCTTCCGCAGCTAGCATAAAAGCTGGTAAGTTACAAACGGCTGAACCAATTTTGATAAATCATGTCTAAAAACCATCACCAAGAAACCCGCTTTGAAATAAAAAAAACCGCATCCAAATGGGTCCACCCGTTTAAGAGCAATGATGCCACAGACAAACACACACGTAGCGGTCAAACTTATAACACCCCTCTTTTTGTGTCGGGGGTTAAAAATACGTTGTTGACACTTAAACTCGAGTCAGTAGTAGCGCCTCAAAATAGCGTTCCTTTGTAACACTATACATTAGGTTACTCACTTTGTTGAAAGTTTATTTCACGTTGTCTTTCTGATTCTTGCTCTTTTGGTGTCGCGTTGACTTCATCTTGTTACTTCATTTTCTGAGGAACGAAGGCCTGCGAGTTTGTGTTTTGTTATTTTAACCCGCTTTAAAAAACTCGGTTCTATTTTCATCTGTATGTGTTTTTCACTATAATGTATGTGACATGTTGATGTGGGTGAGGACCAAAAGGCGGACCACGCTAAATGTTTATTATAGGTCGATTCACAAACATGGCATGAATGAGATTGAGTGAATGAGTCTATGTGTGCATCGAGAAATTATTAAAAACTGCGCACCTTCAGAACGAGACTGACACAATTCCAATTATTCTCAATTCAAAAATAAATTTTGTAAAAAAAGAAAAGCAGGTTTAGTTTTGAAATGAGAATAATTCGAATTGTGTCAGTCTCGTGAAGGTACAGGTCGATTCACAAGAGCTGGCACGAATGGATCGAATGAGCGAATGGAAGTATCTATGTGTTATCTGTTTGAATACACTTCACACAAAAATAAAATGTCATGCATCAGTCATTTTCCTACAAAAACGTCAAAGTGACATTACTTTCGTTCAAACCATTCGTCAATTCGTTTGACAATTTCGTCTCATAACCGCTAAAATGATTAGCAAGATGTTCAATCATGATGGAGATTGACGATTGATATGAGAGATAATGACGTAATTAATATTCCGTAACCATAAATCCGCAGTCCGTACCTAATGAAATCCTTAGTCACAATACGGAGCTACACTAGTCAACAACATAATGCAAGGTGAGTTTTATATCTATAAATAAATCGCTACGTACCTATGTAACATCTTTGCACATCGACACGATAGCAGCTATGTAGTAAAATATGGGTCTCATTCTAAATCCCTAACATCGTTTGTCCTAATGTAATGTTTGTCCTAATGATCGTTTATCCTAACACTTTTTTTCTCGGAAACCGTGAATTTTTCAGGAACTTTTTTGTGATTATCCTCTAGAACTCTATAGGTTAGGTTAGGTTTGTTTTATAAAAATCCAGAACAATTAATAGATTTTAAATAAAAAGAGTTAGGACAAACGATCATTAGGACAAACATTACAATTAGGACAAATAATCATTAGGGATTTAGATATAGAGCCGTAAAATATTTGTAGCGAATCGTTGAATTTACTTTTATACCATGATAAACTTGCTGTGCAAATTATGTGTACATAATTTTTCTTGAATAACGAAGAAGTTTTATACTTTAACTTGAACTTTATTGTTTGTTTGTTATAGGTCGATTCGCAAGAGCTGGCACGAATAAATAAATAAATAAATATTAGGGGACAATCTTACACAAATCGACCTAGTCCCAAACTAAGCAAAACTTGTACTATGGGTACTAGACGACGATAAACATACTTATACCTATAGATAAATAAATACTTAAATACATAGAAAACATCCATAACTCAGGAACAAATATTCGTGCTCATCACACAAATAAATGGTCTTACCGGGATTCGAACCCAGGACCTCTTGCTTCGTAGGCAGGGTCACTACCAATTAGGCTAAAGCGGTTGTTATGAATTGAATGAAAGTAATGTCAAATGTCACCTGTGTGAGTGCCGTTCTTATTAAAACGGGGTTCTCACGAGGCGATTTTAGTTGATCAACTTAAATCGGTTCACGAATTGAATGACAATCGCTAATGAGAACATGTTTTCAATAAAAGTTGATCAACTTTTATTGAACAACAAAAAATTGATTCCCTCTCAACTTTTGGTGTGCGAGTCGGTTCAATTTGATGACGTCACCGTGCAAGTAACAACTTTTCGAACGTGAGAACGATCCGTTCAAGTTGAAAACGATTTTTATCTGTGGTGGCAATATTGTTTGCCGTCAAAAGTGAGTGCGTATGTGCGTGAGTACCTACCGTCAAAATGGCTACAAAAAAGATTTTAAAGTGGAGTGATGCTACAACAATGAAGTTTCTGGACTTATACCAGCAGCAAGAGTGTCTCTGGAATCAGACAATCGACCTACATAAAAATAGAGACGCCCGTGATACTACCCTTCGGGCAATTACCGCGGGAATGAATTTAAAGGACATTACTGTTGCTGACATCAAGAACAAAATAAAAACTGTGCGGACTATGTACAAAAAAGAACTCGGTTTAGTATTAAAATCTATGAAAAGTGGGGCCGGGGCGAGTGACTTATATAAGCCAAAATTAGTTTTGTTTGAAAAAGCACATACTTTTCTAAGAAGTATGTCAAGCTCCAGAAACAGCAGCTCTAACTTGGTAAGCATTCAATTAACATTTATCTGGGTAGGTAGGTAAGGTAAACGTCCCAAATAGTCCCAATATTTGACACAATTTCAATAATTTAGTTTGTCACTACTATTGCTACGAATTAAGGTACTTTGTTAACAACTAATCTGTCATTCAATGGAACTTGCTAACTATGTAAACAAACCGCCATATTGAAATTGTCTTTGAATGATGAATTTACTAGTGATGGGCAAGACTCTTAACTCAGACCATAATTGAATAATAAAATACCGAAAGTAAAAAACAAGTAGGTTTTGAGAAAAGGGGAAATAACAATTAATCTGAATTCACGTATTCACTGAAATTTAAAATTGTCAAACTACCGCGTAGTGTATACAACCGCGTTGGCGATATAGAGCGTGAGATCACCAACTTTAGTCACAGCACTACCCATCATAGACAAATTGTAGAATTTAAAAGAAACAAAAGCGTCATTCCATCAGGTCCTAATAACCTAACTTATGAAACCATTTTAAACTTTTAATGAATTATCCAAGATAATGTTATATATTTTATGGTTTTGTATTTTACGGTAACGACCGTTTCAATAGTGTATGGTTTCAATGGTGTTTCCTTAGATTATTTATGCACTAGATAGAGTGTCAGTAGCAAAAATTGCGATACAAAACGTCCAAAAATCTATTTGACAGCTTCATATTACGATCGCGTTACATCATTCAAACTGAAGGGAGGCAAATTACATATAAGCCAACAATTGTCTTTTGTTTACATAGTGAGCAAGTTCTAATAACTGTTACTTTACATGTTATTATGTATAATTTTAATCTGGAATATTTATTTATTTATATATTTAGTTTTATCAGTTAGAAGTTTAAATTAGGTTGAAAGTTAGTTTGACTGAACAACCCTGTTCCTTAATAATTTCTAAATAGTTGAAATGTTTCCTTATCCATCGATCGATCGATACATTTTGTATGATAACTTTTAATGAATAGGTAGTTTTGACAGGGGATCTGTGATATTGGGATATTTAGCGGAAGAATCACAAAGTAAAATGGTAATAGTTTATTAAATGCACCTTATTTAAGGTGTTACTTCCCTTAAATAATTTATTTTCTATTTAAACGCCACAGAAAACAATCCCAGTGTAAGATAAGGGAGCACATTAGGCCCGTCATACCCAGGATATCGAATTCCACCACCGGATATATAAATCCCGGGTACCCCATCGTAGATTACCCTTAGCTATATGACGGAGAGGTAAAACCATTTACTGGAATAAGAAAAGTATAAGTTTCACTCATGGGTTTGTAAATCATCCCCGGACTTATGGACTAATGCTTGTCCTACCTGCCCCGTACTGCGTACTAAGAACTTAAAACACTCAATTTGTATTCGAGGTCTAAAAACCTCTTTTGTCTAAAAAAAGGATAGAAAAGGAGAACTCCGATACCTAAATATTTCTTTCTTTTTCTTTATTCTTTCTAATTTATTCTGGCCTCTTCACCATTGACTGTTTGCGTACCTAAATCATCTAGTCCAAAATGGTTTCTGTACTTTGTTTCTGTTCTGTGGTATATATGTATGATATTTTAAAATTATTATTAATTTATTATCGATTATTGAATTTATAGCGGTCTTGATCATCGCTCCGGGTCGTTTCTGGTACAATAGTTGTCCATCGCAGTTCAGCGGGCCAATGCGGCTAATGTGTTGGGCGGGTGCGTCTCACAAGATATAACTACAAAATATCTAATTTCATCTTAATTACGTTCACAGGATATAATGCACGTTAGCTATAACATCAAAAAGTATAATTTTTTTACGTATAACGCTTAAAATATATAACGTTATTTTTGTATATAACTTCAATTTGTATAAGATTTATATAGACTAATTTCTTTTAACATAACAAACATTAGGTATAACAGTCATGATATATAACAATATGTGTTAAAGTTAAATTATGTGGCGGCGAGCGAAGCGAGCGAGCAAGACTTTTCGGGGCAGAAGCGACTTGGATAGGTTAGGTTCAGAAGGCTAAGGCGGGAGCGAATCGTAGCGTAGCTCCCGCCTTAGCCTTCGATGTTAGGTTTTTTTTGTAACAGAGCGGAAAAAATGAATGGATTGCTTGATTGTTTGCTTGTATCAAACTTTTTAATGAATTTATACGTTTTAAATCTTAAGTGTTATGAACATTATACGCTTTGATCGTTATATCAATTAATATTATATATAAAAAACGTTATACATTACAAAATTAGATATTTTATAATTATACTTTTCGTTAATTATATCCAGTGAACGTTATACTAAACGAGTTTATATAAAGTGAGCGTATATATTATGAATATTAGATAATAAGTTGTTATATCTTCTATTACTTACCCACTGACTCTGTGTAACAGATATTATTCATCGGAAATTTTAAGCGTTTTTAAATTAGTGTTAAGGCTGTTGTTTCTGCGCTTTGCTTGGTTCACATAAATTCCTGGGTAAATAATATTAGTTATTAGCCAGCACCGTGGGAGGATTTACGCCTTGGACTGTAGTATTTAAACGATAACCTCTGTTAGTCTTTACCACTGCAAAGCGTTTAATACTGAGGCAAAGGAAATTATAAATGCGTATTGTTCAAAAACCTTACAAAAACAGTTGAAGGGTACAATGAAAGAACTTGTCTATATAGTATTTCCAATCATTTATTTTCTCGATGACAGCTCCCGTAGAAAGTAACTGCGTTTAGTTACGCAAAAACTAACTTTTAAATGCGAGGTTTAAAAAATACGACAACTGCCTAATTTTGTTACTTGAGAAATACAATGTCAGATGGTATAAGTATAAATTAAAAATTTTAAAAACCTCCAATACAATTCAATCTAAGATTGCTTCCGCAGCATACAAAAGAGCTGATATCCTAGAAACCGCTGAACCGATTTTGATGAAACTTATCTAAGAACCATTGCCAAGAAACCTGCTTTCTAATAAAAAAAACCGCATCCAAATCGGTTCACCCGTTTAAGAGCTATGATGCCACAGACAGACACAGACAGACACACACACACACACACACACACATTGTGTTCAAACTTATAACACCCCTCTTTTTGGGGTGCGTCCCACGAGATATAACTACAAAATATCTATTTTCATTTTAATAACGTTCAGAAGATATAATGAACGTTAGCTATAACAACAAAAAGTGTAATTTTTAAACCTATAACGCTTAAATTATATAACGTTATTTTTATATAACTTCAATTTGTATAAGATTAATATGGATTAATTTCTTTTAACATAACAAACATTAGGTAAAAACAGTCATGATATAATATATAATAATATGTGTAAATGTAAAATTAAGTGGCGCGAGCGAGCGAGTTCAGAAGGCTAAGGCGGGAGCGAAGCGTAGCGTAGCTCCCGCCTTAGCCTTCGATGTTAGGTTTTTTTTTGTAACAGAGCGGAAGAAATGAATGGATTGCTTGATTGTTTGCTTGCATTAAAGTTTTTAATGAATTTATACGTTTTAAATCTTAGGTGTTATGAACATTATACGCTTTGTTCGTTATATCAATTGATATTATATATAAACAACGTTATACGTTATACATTACAAAATTAGATATTTTATAATTATACTTTTCGTTCATTATATCCAGTGAACGTTATACTAAACGAGTTTATATAAAGTGAGCGTATATATTATGAATATTAGATAATAAGTTGTTATATCTCGTATTACACACCCCTCTTTTTGTGTCGGGGATTAAAAATATAAGTTTTGAAGTCAAATAAAATTTCATCTTTGGTATTACAAAGCAAACAAAGAAGCAAGCCAAGAATTGAGTTTAAATTCATTGGACAAAATAATTTATATCTAAAGTAGGTGAAGAATTTAATAGACGTGTGTTATTAAAATCGACTAATAATAATTATGTCAGTCAACTAAAAATCCTAATGATAACCAGCACGCCTGGTGTGATGTGTGGTCGCAGAATAGCATTTTTTTTAGTTCAAGGACACTATCCCAAAATTTTCGTAACACAGGGGATGGCGGTTAAAAGTAAACCCTTCAATTCCCTCACTGGTGAAACTTTTGCTTATAAAAATAAATAAAATTATTCGTCTCCATTTATGATACATCGTCTGAAATTACTTTTACTATATTGGAAGCATATTTTCAATACTGAGCTATAGATTTTAATGTTCGGGGTAAGAGTTTTCTTCAAATCTTTTATATCGAATTTCATCCAACTATAGTATTGGATTAAAATATCAAACTAGATAAATAATATATGCTATCGCAAAAAGCGCTGTGAGCGCGGAATATCATTTCTAACTCAGTTCACAAAATCTAGTTTCAGCAGTTTATATGTGCACGCAATTTATGAGAAAAGAATTCAATGAACTGAACACCGTTCAGAACAAAATAAATGCGTAGATAAAATATATAGAATATAATGCCTGCGCAAATATTCGAAACTAGTACCTACATGTACCAGTTGAATCATTTGATTTCTGACCCATTATAGAACTTTTTCACAGGAAGTGTCATAATGATTTTCATTTACAAGTAATGCGATGTCACTGTGACTTTTTCTGTGAAAAGGTGCCAAAGTCAGTCACAATTCAGTTGGTTCGACTCTTGGGTCTTATTTGAACTAAAATTTACGGTAACATTTTCAAAGTTCAGTGTTTTTGGACAGCGCCCTCTATCCTTGTTAAAATTGAAATATAATTCAACAAAATTTTACTATCGAGACATTAAGTCGCCTATGCTTTGATCAATTATAACTGTAGATCCACAGTCGCGCGCCCGAAAATGTCCGAGCCAAATGAGCGCCATAAAAGCGCGCATAAAAGTGGCCTTCTTTTTTCTCAGTACGTTGCGTGAAATTGTCAAGTTTAGCTGTCAAGTTTAGTGTCAACCGAAATTCGACTGTAATGAAGTAAAGACTAGGTTCAAATTTCTGTGTAGGTGATGATTTTAATTGTTATGCAAACAAATAAAAAAGTTCGGACATTCTTTGAAGGGGATTTTATTCGGCAATGTGTATTTTCAGTTATAATTGATCAAAGCGCCTATGTCTTAATTCAAATCTTTATCTATCTGTTCGCCAAGTTTCATTTAAATCCTTTTAACCGTTATTTCAGGATTGACTAACAAACATCAAAATACTAATAAAAATTTCTATAGGTAAACCATTTAAATCAGTCCTCGCCCACACGGTACAGGGAAACTTTTATTAGGATCACACCCAAGACAGCAAAGAAATTATCGCGATAATTCCCGGGTATAATAATAAATTATGAGTAAGAATCGTAAAACTTTAAAACGATATGATAAATGGCGTTGTACGAGCGACGTTGTGCTTTAAAAATATTACCGTAACCTTTTATGAGGTCAAACTATAAGATTAGTAATTACAAATTACAAAAAGTACCCACATAATATATTATAGGTAACGCCACCAGAGTTGAGGTCACGCACACAACAACATCTCTTATAATGACACCGGGATTTTGACGTTTATTCGTACGGATAGCAAGTTCAACAGACTCAACGGTAAATTAAAAGATTGACTAAAAATTTCCTCAACCTATTCGTTAAGAATTATTTAAGAAAATACATCTAGGTCAAACAAAACAGAAAATAAAGTATTTTGATCTATTTTATTTAAATCAGATAACCATATTTTTCTCTTTTTATAAAATACCGATTTTTTTTGTTGCGAATAATTCTTATCAGTTTCAAATATATTAAATTTACATTTGTCCACACAAAAATAAAAAAAAAACACAATCAATTATTCAGTAATTTTAAAAATTAAAACTAAAATTAAAAACTAGACTTAAAAATAAAAATTATAAATAAAAAATTTGCCCCAGATCGCTGCCTATGGGTAGCGTGCCCAGAAAGCTGGCAGCATTGCCACGTTGGATGGCAATGCTGATCCTCTGTGTCAAGTATAACGCAGCCTTCTGGTCACGCGTCGCCTCGACCAACCGCTTGGAGCATTCCCTGTAGACTCTGTGGGCGCTTTCTCCCCAGGGCCCCAGAGTCTCAACCCCAAACGGCTCAAATAGGTAGCCACTATTAATGCTTGCGTATTTGCGCCGTTTGAGAAGCTCGGCCGAGTTTGCGGCAAAGCCAGCCTTTGATGCGGTGCCATTAAGATGGGACGGCGCCAGAGTATCGCTACACGTCGCGTCCCAAACCAGCGGCCGACCCATCCTCCATGGCACGAGGGTCATGCCGTCGGGTCTCTTGCCATCATCGCGGGCAAGGCCGGTCGGTTCTAAAATGGCCGGCGCTCCCGCGCTGACTAGGGCTCGACGGATGACGTCGTTAAGGCTGGCATGGCGAGGAGCACGCCCTGCGCTTCTGACGCAGGATAAACCATGGTGACCCAGTTTGTCGACTGAGTCACCACAGCGGCAACGATGTGGGGCAACGCAGGTCACTCCCAGGCGGAGAGCGACGCAGATGCGGAAAGATGAGTTATCTAAAAGTGTACCGATCGGTGAAGATGGCAGAGCTTGGAGCCACTGCCCGGATTCCCTCTTAGAGCAACGGCGAGGAGCCGAGCGCGCTCTGAAAGACTGGTTGACGTTTGGTACAAATTATCCCGTACCAGTCTACAGAGTGGCTCATCCCAAAGCCGCTGAGAACTGAGTTTCAAATTGTTTTATTTCAAAAATATGTTATAATGATAAAACAAAAATTATAATATACATAGTATTGCTAGCATAAATATTTATTCACTGTAAACGTATAACCATCGGATAACACATAGACCGCATAAATATCTAGCACGATACAAAATCTAAAATATATAATCAATCTGCAAATATGAACTTTATCTACTAGAACAATTAACCTAAAACTAAAAACCTTAAAAAATATATATAGCTGGCAGCTACCTCGGACAAAGAATTAGTCTAGCTGTTCAAAGGGGGAACGCTGCCAGTATCTTCGGAACCTTGCCTAAAGGGACTCCTTTTAATAATGTATTTTAGTTATTTACTATATTATATTTTTTAAGGTTTTTAGTTTTAGGTTAATTGTTCTAGTAGTATTGCTTAGGTATTTCACCTTAATATCATATAATTCACATTTTCATTCACTACTTTTTTTGCAATCAGTACTTTATGTAGCTGTGTGTGTAATCATTCACATCAACTCTCGTGGCGTTACCTATACAAACTAAGTAAAACAAAAAACATCCCATCACCATAACTCAAAATAGATTAAAACTACCCGCTACAAGGCAAACACGTCATCGAAAGAAGTCACTGGCATCGACCCCAAAACGCTGGCCGCATTACCCCTTTGTACTGCTCAGCTGCCTATCCCCAACCTTGAGCGAGCGTTTTATATTATAAATAAAATAAATAAATAAATATTAGGGGACAATCTTACACAAATCGACCTAGTCCCAAACTAAGCAAAGCTTGTACTATGGGTACTAGACGACGATAAACATACTTATATAAATAAATAAATACTTAAATACATAGAAAACATCCATAACTCAGGAACAAATATTCGTGCTCATCACACAAATAAATGCCCTTACCGGGATTTGAACCCAGGACCTCTTGCTTCGTTGGCAGGGTCACTACCAACTAGGCTAAAGCGGTCGTTGAATATATATTATAGATTGGTAATATTTTTTTGTGAACTCAAACTCATTATTTCATTAAAATTTTGTGATGAAGATCTTAATAACGTACAGCTTCAACATTTACTTTGTAACGGCACATAGACTTATACTTCAACAAAAATAGAGTAGCATTCGGTGGACGTTTTGCATGGTCTAATTCGCGGTTAAAAATCTTTTAAGAAGTAGGAACACTTTTTAAACAAAATGTTGTGTTGATAATAATATTATTATGATTATGAAGTAAATTCATCAAGATAGGATTACAAAAAATGTAAAGGCATTTCTAATGCGAATGCCGGATCCTTTCATTAGCCATAATTAAATTTCCCATAATTTTACTTGCCGTAAATAAGTTTGCCAATATAAATAAAAGCGTGCCAATTTCAGGATTTTTTGAAATGTCAACTTAAAGAACACCGTAGGATAATGAACTGAAACAATTACTTTGCTTACATGCTACAATCATGTATCTGACATTTGGCAGTATGGTGAACGGCTGCGATACTCCGAAGATGAGCTCTGGCTGAGTTCGAAACGCGTCAGTGCAGTTTGGTGGTGGTGATAGTTGGATTTGTGTGTGTTCGTACACTGTGGAGGTGGTGGAACTGCATGAACACACATTTCTTGCATAAACGTAATTATTATAAGGTCGCGGGTGAGCAAAGTAATTGTTTCAGTTCATTGATATGAACCTCCGAAAAGTAACGCCTGATTTAAATTACAGTAGGTTAAGTTAGATTTGTAACAATTTTAAAGAAAATGTGAACACTACAATTTGGCCGGTTTCAAGTCAAGGGTGAATGAGTATTTACTAGGCAAGCGTGCTCCATTGTAGACCTCATTTTCGCTTTCCATCAGGCGTGATTATAGTCCAACGCAAACCTATTGTATAAAAAAAAACTGTTTCTGAAATAAATTAAATTATGTCAAATGATAATTATGGCATAGGTATTAAGTTTTCTTGTATTTTTATTTGTATTTTTGGATTTTAAAGCGCATTGGTGTTATACTGTAATGCTGTAATTTTAATTGATGAATAAGTAAATAAATATGAAATTATGGCAAACAAAAGAACCGCGGGAGCAGTTACGTGTCAAAACTAGTCTGAATCCAACGATATAGTAAAACTAAAACAGTTGTATCCCCTATATTTGCTCGCGCCTGTCTCCAGAAACCGATGTCACATATATAGAGGCATAATTTCCGATAGAGTGCGCCCAAACACGAACTTTTTCCCGACATTTTGGCGTACCCGTAAGCCACGACAGCCCTTTTATTGATAGACAGAATCTCTGTTATGTTGGATATAGATTTTGTGCAGGCTCTTTTGTGCGACAAGTGGAAGAATGGAATACGGGGCTGGTATTTTCTAGTTTTATGGTATTCTTGCTTCGAACAATCTTAAGAAGAATATACAAACGAATTAACAAACGAACAATATTATTGGAATTGTTGATAATTCAATGAAATAGCCATAACAAATTCTGCCTGATTTGTTAAGATTTAGCTCAAATACCTACGATTAAACTAGTCTAGTGTTGCCATTATATGCTTACACTTTCCGCTGGCGTTCATACCGTCAAAGTGTGTGAGTGTATGAGTGCGTGGGTGCGTGCGCATGTGCATGCCCGTGTGTGTGTGTGTGTGCGTGTGCGTAAGTATTTATACAGTTCCCTGTAATGTTATTACCTCCACCTACGAATATCCAATAGCTTCTTTACGAGACCTTCTCTCAGAATGGGTCCTCCTTGGTGGATGATATTTTTTTAATCTAATTTTAACCATTAATTTTATTGTACAATACTCAAAGAGGCGTGCCCGTGTTTTTACTCACGATTCTCTGCTTGAGATGCCATAGTTTGAAATTACTTCACTTATATAAGCTTATTAAGGCTCATAAGCTAATTAAAGGAGACCACCTCGTATGAGAAACTTAAAAGACTGTCTCAAAGACTGTCTGGCTTGCCGATTACTCCACCGACAGTACTACAGCTCTTAAGTAAAAATGATGATGATGATGAACTGAAACAATTAGGTACTTTGCTCCCCCGTGACCTTACGATAGTTACGTTTATTTAAGAAATGCGTGTTCACACTGTACGAACACACATAAATCACACAAACCCAACTATCACCACCATCAAACTACAGTGACGCGTTTTGAACTCAACCAGAGCTTATCTTCAGAGTAGGTACCACAACCGTACCCTATGCTACCAAAATGTTAAACAAAGCAAAAAGTAAGTTTAAGTTGTTAAAGGTGAGCAAAGTGATTGTTTTAGTTCATTAATTATGGACCTCCGCAAAGTAACGCCTGATTCAATAAATTATATGATGATGATAACCATAGCTTATAACCACCTAACTTAAGTTGTAGCAAGTATTCCTAAAACACTAACTCTTTACATCGCATCCTATAATCCCGAGACCCACGAATCTATCCCTACCCAACCCGGTCGGATAATTTAATTTACCAAGAGAAAGGGTTGGATCCATTACATATTTTTATGAAATTACATTATATCCGCATCCATGATATGCGGGTAAAGTAATGCGAATCCCAGTGGCCTTTTACATGTAATTGGGAATTACGTAGGTGTGCATGGGGGCGTCCGTTGATGGATTTAGGTGAAATTAATTTCGAATTAAGGCTTTTTTTTATCTTTTTTTTCTAAAGCCCCTTCAATACTGGATTTTGGCCGTCAGTCAACAGCAGTTTTTTTTATAGAGGACTAGCGGTTGCCCACGATTCCGTCTGTACAAAATTCTTTTATTGCTATGCCGCGGAAACTACGCAATTTGATTTATGAGCTTTCTGGGTCTTAAACAATCTCTACATCAAATTTCATCTAAATTGGTTCAGACGTTTAATCGTGATGAGTTAACAGACATACAGACAGAAAGACACACTTTCGCATTTATAATATTAAATAATTACTAGCTGCGTCTGCGAAGAATAGGGGTAGGTATATAAAAAAAATAGTCTTCGGCCTGTTTATTCTCAGACCTACCGAATACAGAAAAAAAAAGTTTCATAAAAATCGGTCAAGCTGTTTTGGAGCGGTTCGATAACAAACACCGTGACACGAGATTTTTATTTATTAGAAGAAGATAAGTGGAGCAAATTGGGCTACTTGATGACTAGCAATCACCTCTACCAATGGGCACCCAAAACAATAACATAAGTGGGTAACTAAATTGTTCGTGTTTCATAGTTAGAAAAATGCTTAAATTTTTTTCTCATGTACAACCATTACAAAAAATGTGTGTAACCATAGCAACAACGGGTGGCATGAAAAAGTTGAATCCCCAATTATAGTTACGGCTGCGTTGCGCCCTTTGAAAAAACAGTACGCTCGCGCCTTAAACATTCCTAGGATATACCTATATATCAGATCAGCGAGGAAATATTGGCGCTGCGAGCCGATTTCAAATCTTCATTGATAGTAGTATTAATGTCAATTGTCTAAGTTATTCCTACATAAAATGCTAAGTTATTTTCCACGTCTCAAAAGTTATACTTGTCGTAAACCTAATTCTTTAATTTTTTGGTAAAACTTTTTACTTACTAAATTACTAATCTTTTTCCACAAATCTATTCGCATCCAATCTCGCATCGTCACTTCAAATTTATGTTTCAAGGGATACCATACCAATCAGGATGACATATATCTACGTGCCATCACAAATGTGGCCATATTGAATTCCTTTATCAGGGATTTCCTTTTTTTGCCTAAATTGCCTTTTTGTGATCTCGAATCGTGTTTCAATCAGTAAAGAGGTAGACCGTTTTAATAGTAATCGTTGTTTCTTTGCTTGTGGAATTTTCCCTAATAGAGGTCTAGGGACCTAAGCTTCCAAAGGAATTCTGCTTATTCGGATTATGAAGACTTAGAATAAAAAGTACGAGTATTGACCTAAACACAAACCTTTGGTGAACAATACCAAAGTCGACGGGTTGATACTCATTCGGTTTTTAGTTAGTTTAGTTAAAAAAAAATGTGGCTCAGTCCATCAGATATTTAACATTGCCACTTTTTTGTGTGTTTTGACGTCTTTCGGTAAAAAAACGTTTGGTTCGAAACGTTGTCTAGCATACATTGACTCGTACGTGAGTGACCCGTTTTTAGGGTTCCGTAGTCAACTAGGAACCCTTATAGTTTCGCCATGTCTGTCCGTCTGTCTGTCTGTCCGCGGCTAAGCTCAGAGACTGTTAGTACTAGAAAGCTGTAATTTGGCATGAATATATATACCAGTCACGCCGACAAAGTGATTAAATAAAAAAAACTAAAAAAATTTTTTTTTGGGTACCTCCCATAGACGTAAAGTGGAGGTGATTTTTTTTTTCTCGACTAACCCTATAGTGTGGGGTATCATTGGATAGGTATTTAAAAATAAATAAGGGTTTGCTAAAACCATTTTTTGATAAAGTGAATATTTTCGGAGATATTCACTCCGAAAGTTAAAAATAATGTGTCCCCCCTCTAACTTTTGAACAGCAAATCTAAAAAATATGAAAAAAATCACGAAAATTAAACTTAATAAAAACTTTCTAGGAAAATTATTTTCAACTTAATCAGTTGAGTAGTTATTAAGTTTTTGTAAAAAAATATTTCTAAAGTAAGATTGTAATTTAACCGCCATTGCAAGCAATTTTTTTTCTTTAAGTACCTATAAGATCACGCTAACAGTATCTTCTTTCAAATAAAAAAAATAAAATTGAAATATGTTCATAAAATAAAGAATTACATCTGAAAAGCCATCAACATACATACTAGTTCTAGTAAGACTGCACAGATTAGATTAGTTACCCAATTCGCCGATAGATGGCTCTGTACCGCCGACGTTGAAGTTCTGTGCGTGGTGGGAGTTGGGACCAAAACAACCACATTAATAAAGTGTGCAAAGATTTTTTCGTACCTGCTACGGAACCCTATCTTGGGCGTGTCCGACACGCTCTTGGCCGGTTTTTATTATTTTAGTTATTATGCCTGTCTCCGTATACTTTACTTTGCAGAATTTCATTTGCCCGAATTTCATCTGCTATATCAACGTTTGCCATAAAATAATATAGAACCGTGCATTTTGTGCACGTTTGTTGTTTTTTTCAATAGATGGATGACGTGATGTTTCCAAAGGAAGATCAGCGCCGTTCGCAAGATTTTTTATTCCTGGATTATCTTTGAAATGGTTTGATATCATGAATAAACGTTTTCTTTCTTTCTTTCTTTTCTTTTTCTTTAATTTTACAGGATTTTTTTGCCATCTTATAGATACCAGTAGGTTACGTTAATTTTTTTTCAACACAGTTGCTCGTAAATTGACTCTTATTACACCGTTTTTAGTTTCATAATTCGGCATATTACCACACTTGTGCTGTAAAAATATTACCGTACAAGGGCTGTAATATAAACTTTTTTTTAATTTGAGCAAAAGTTTTATGTCTAAGAACATTGAATATTTTCACGAATATTAAATTATTTTAGGGTTAAGATGACAAATAAACATTTTATTTTATCAAATTGTATATTTATAAACACAAATTAACTTAATTATCGTATTTACAAACATTAAATTTATAGTTTATTTTATTTTTTATATTGCTGCTGCTCTGGCTGAACAGCCGTTTTTCCAGTGCCTTTATTGAACCTGCGCGCGCATCGAAAGTGCAGCGCGCGAAAAAAACAAAACTAGTGTGTCATTTTACGTAAATATTTGGTAAAGTTGCTGCTCTGTGTGGTTAATTACTATCAAAAACATCTACTTCAAATAGTGAAGACGAGCAAAATATTAATTCAACCCCGCCGGAAATACTTATCGAAGCACGAACGCGAGTGATAGCATAAACTGGCAAATAAATACAAGCCCAGCTCGTTATATCCATGTTTGATAAGCACAGTAAAGACCAAAAATTAAGTTGGTAAACATAATATAATACTTAGTAAGTTGACGGCATTTCTAAAGAGACATCCTGGCAGATCTATTGGTCGAAAGTCAAAGGTGTCGTCACCAACCGATGTTGAAAAGTTTTTAAAAGAAGCTCCGGATAGTCAGTACTTGACAACAAAGGTCAGTTGAACATTATAAATGTAAATTTATGTATCAGCTCTATAATTGCGTTAAGTACAATGGCAATATGTTCCTACAACTTTACTTATATACTTATTTGATCTCTTTGCAGGTTGCGTTAATATTCGGTATTACTGGTGCGTTTCGACGTCAGGAGCTCAATAAATATTACAACCAAGGATGTAGAAACCCACGGTGAAATGTTCCTTGTAAAAATTACAAAAGTTACTAACAATACAAGTTTGTTTTTTTCCTCGCAATTGTGTTGATAAACGTCGTATGCAACTCGTGTGCATTGATCATTACACACTTCGGCTTCCTTATCGCGCTCGCCTGACGGCTCGCGCTTACAATAATGCCTCATGTGTAATGACCAACGTAGCACACTTGTATCATAATGTACTATTATAACATTTTGTTTAAAACAACAAAAAACACTCAAGTGGCTCCCAATCCGCCTTCGCCGTAACTCTCACATTCTCCACCTTCTTTACGGCATTCTCTTTAACCCTGCAACTCCTCGCTACCTCAAAGAGCGGTTTAGCTACGTACCTTCTATTCGATGATCTCAGAACTTTCTCCTTACCGTGCCTCTCTCTAACTCCAAATTCTATGTCTATTCTTATACTGTCCAGGCTATTCGGTTGTGGAATGCCTTACCGATTGACTTACGACGGGCAAAATCTCTGTCAATCTTTAAATCTATGCTTAAGGTGTACTATCTGTCATCTTGTAATAATTAGCTTTCTTATAGTTTATTTATTTATTTATATGTGGCTGTTTATCCCACTGTTTATATTTGTTTTAGACGTGTACCTATTATAATGTAAGTACTATATAATGCATGAGTAGATGTACTATTTTTGTTGCGTTTTAATTTTCTGATCCACTGTTGATGCACCACCTGCAGTAAACTAGTCCTTCCTTCTTTCTGTTAAAGGGTTGCCTAGAAGAGATCGCTCTTAAGCGATAAGGCCGCCTATTGCTTACCTTGTAACTTTCTCTCTGTGTACCTGGTTTCTGTGTTGCTTACTATTCCTGGTGTACAATATAGAGTCATTGTATTGTATATATCAAAACTGCTATATGTGCTTATTATGCGTATGCGCACGCCTGGCTACAATACGGCATAGTTCTATGGGGGAACAGTTCTGAAACAATACAACTGTTCAGACTTCAAAAACGCTGTCTGCGAATAATAATGAACATTGATAATATGACAAGCTGTAAACCATATTTTATAGAACAAAACATTTTAACTTTGACATGTATATATATATATATATTAGAAGTGGGTGTTTTTGTAAAATATAATATATCCCTTTTTCCGCAATACACCCGTGCACAAAATTTACGACCCCAAACAAGATTAGCGTTACCAGATAGTCGTTTAAAAATAATTCACTCCGGTCCCTTCGCCATGTCAGTTGCAATATACAATAAAATTCCTAAACCATTTCAAGATGAAACCAATATAGACAGATTTAAAAGGCGACTAAAACAACATCTAATCAACAAATCCTACTACTCCTTACAGGATTTTTTAAACGAAAAATAAATTTATATAAAAACATAAATAAAACGAAAATTTATTAGTAAAATTTACAAGTCACACAAAATACAATAAACTAAAAACAAAAATATAAAGTCAGTAAAAATAGATTAGGTATAAAGTCATTTCATCCTTGCTTATATTCTAAGTAGTATGTAGTTTATTTTTAAGTTTATATAATTTTTTAGTGCCATATTGTTAATAGGTAAACTATGTATAACTGTAACTTTTCACTAAGGTACATATTGTTATGTGGTTTGGTTACTACCACCATTATGTATACCTACATATTGCTGTGCCCTCACAGGGTAAATGTTGAAGCTGTACATTATTTTTAAGATCTTTACCCACAACATTTAAATGCAATAAAGAGTTTGAGTTTGAGTTTTAGTTTGTATTGTAACACTGTTTCAGAATAAATTAAATTATGTTAAATGGAAATTATGGAAAATATGACATTTATTAAATTCGGGCAAACGACTCGGTCTCACGGCAGTTTTAACTCAACGAGTGTTTTTATATCACAATCAAATTTTTACATAAATTAACCATCGTTTGGCATTTTCACGGTCCAATGCATAAGAATACCTGAATTATAATGAGAATGTGTAATTATATCGAATATAATAAATAGTATCAGCTTCAGGGCTATACGAACCATGAAATATTCATTGCAATGCATAAATTACAGTACCTGGTTGCAATTTGAATACTAATTTCGTTATTACCTTATAACTTACGCTTTTCGTAGTATTGTAGAACAATAATAGTTGACTGGTTAGATTCCCAAATGCTTTTCTCTCACTATGGTATTTACTGAAGGTTATTTTCAAAGTAGTGCTTTTTCCCAACTTGAATTGACACAGAAACAGTGTCGATGGAGCTCCGCTCACGAGGATCTCCAACTTCTGTGTGCTTTTGGGCCCTTCGGGCAGATGCAAACTTAACATAACCAAAACTCACTCATATGTTTCTGTGTCGATTAAAATTCGGAAAAAACTCGATTGTTAAAATAAGCTTCAGTGAAAAACCGTACTGAGAAAAAAGCATGTGGGGAAAAATTGCGAATGCATTTTGAAACAAGGAAAGAACGATTCTGGAAAATTGATCAAACCAATCTAATAGTGGTTCAACATAGTCCGGTTGCATTTCTTAAGATGATGCAAAAAGCGCTTTACTAGTAAGTAGACCCTTTTTAGTTTCTAATTTTATTTTATTTCTATGACTAACCTTTAATCTGTATTTCTCCCGTCGTCTCCGTCGTCGTATTTCCATATAAATACAACCTAGGGCTCTTCAAGGCTAGAGTGAATAGGCTGTTACTGAACCAGGGCCAATCAACTTTTTTTTGTTAATTTCTATTTACTTCTTTACAAGTAACTCTGTAATCTCTGGTTAGTGAAACCATGATTTTGTAGTAATTAGATAATCTGTTTATCATAGTGTGTATGTGAAAACCAAAAAAATAAGTATTTCTATGAAAAAATCCCGGTCACCACTACCACTATTTCCATACAAATTTCAGGGACATCATTGTCCCCTGGGTCACCCACGAAATAGAAGCTAAAGAAAATAAAATAATTATGGCAATTATACCATTATCTATATATATAAAATTCAAAACTGACTGACTGACTGAGTGACTGACTGTTGATATATCAACGCACAGCCCAAACCACTGGACCTAGAGACTTGAAATTTTGCACATAGATCCTTATACAATGTAGGCATCCACTAAGGAAGGATTTTCGGGAATTCCCACGGGAACGGGAAAAAACGGGATTTATATATTCGATTCCGAGTGACCGTATCTCTGTAACTATAATAACTAGACTCTTCAAATTTGATACACAAGTAGGTATTACATTAGTTAAAAAATCCATTTCAGGATTTTTCAAAACTCCTACGGTTGTAAGCTAAAATTTCAAAATTCATAAGTTTATACTGTAAGTAGGCCGCAAAGGGCTCTTTAACCGACTTCAGAAAAAGGAGGAGGTTATGCATTCCATTTAATGTATTTTTTTATGTAGGTATGTTCACCGATTTCTCGGTCAATTGTGGACCGATTTTAAAAATTATTTTTTTATTCGAAAGAATATAATATACTCCTGAGATGGTCCCATTGTCACGCAAGCAATCTTGCTTGCATGCTTGCTTGCTTAACTGTATGCTTGCTTGCTTGATATCTTGGTTCTTTGGAATTCTCATGGTATACGCGAGCGAAGCCGCGGGCAAACGCTAGTTGACTACAAAAATCTAGGGTTATGGAAAGTATACTTTAAATAAGGAAAAATAATCAGTTTTTTAATTATTTCGATTTTCATAGAAAGTAGCAGAAAAACGTTGACAAAAAAAAATTTGATTGACCCACCAGTGAGATACACCTTTGGCCTCATCTGCACTTTTCATCAAGTGAGATATAGTCCGACATGCTCGTGCGCGACCCTTCGCGGAACCCTGTCGCAGCGTTTGCCGCACTTATTAAAAACAATCTTGTTAAGGACAGCAGAGGTTCCCTGCGACAGGGTTCCGCCGAGCGCCGCGCACGAGCTAATCGAGGTATAGTGGTCAATCACGGGTCAGTTTTATGTAAAAAAAATCTTTAACTTGAACCGTGATAGCTTAGCGGTTTCACCTATCGCCTCTCAAGCAGAGTCGTAGGTTCAAAACCGGGTTCGAACCTCTGCGTTTTTCGGAATTTTTGTGCGAAACTCTATCGTCAGGAGACCTTCATACACTTGCGGAGCCCGAGTGGGAACTACCGCTCAAACCCTCTCATTCGGAAAGGCCTATGCCCAGAAGTGGGACGTTAGGCCGTGATGGCTAACCTTTACGCAGTTGAATAAAAAATACGATATTATAAATTGTCATAGGAATTCCCAAAAACTACTTCCTGGATTTCATTTACTTCGCATGAAGAGGGTACTCGTTATAATACCGAATTTCACAAGACGTAATTAAAAGAACGAATATTGAAACGTAGTTTTTCGGACTATTAATAATATGATATGCAAAATGAGATTTGAAATTTATCATAACCAGTTCGAAAAGCATCCAGAAAACTGTATACACCAGCAAAGCAGTTCAATGGTGTGTGGAAGTTCCTAATACTTGGGCTACAACTCGTCCTGGGAGATGTGTCTAGAAGTCGGAAGTATAAAGGCTGGAGAAGAAAACGTTTCAAAATTCGAACTGAAACAAAACAATATCAATAACTCCGGACAATTCCACCAACTAACGTAAACCATTATCTGAGGGCAAAACACGTACGGTTTTAACCCTTAACGTTCATTGGCTAACAGAGGCTGAATAACGATTGACTGTACCGTAGGGATCGGGTTTCCATCGGTATACGTTGGAGACTAACCCCTGTTTCACCATCCATTGATCAAATTTATTTGACGGATAAATGTGATGTCGTCTCTGTTTGTTTTGTTCGAATAGACGGAGACGGCATCACATTTATCCGTCAGTTAAAATTAATCAATGGGTGGTGAAACAATCCCTAAACGTTAGTCCAATTCAATTCATTTATTTAGTTTTAGTACCTACATAGTTATAATTATTAGTAGGCACTATACTTAATCTATGTTAGGTATTATATCTAGATACTATACTAATGGCTCGATTTAAGCGTCTAACCGCCTTTACACCTTCTCCAAGAAGACTAACAGGTTACTACTAAAATATAATAATTTAATGCCTAAACTTTTTTTTTATTTTAACTGTTAAGTATTTAAACTTAGAATAAAATAAGTAAAGTAAGTATCTACGGCTTAAAATTGTCGATACGTTTCAACTTTAATTAACAACGATACGTACGGACAAACGAAGTAGCAGTTAAACGTACGGTTTAGTTATTATTGTTTTTGGTCACTATACAGGATGTCTCAAAACTCAATTATATCCTGCAACCCAGCGAGAGGTACCATGCCAGTACAAAAAAAAAACAACCAAGTTGGAGTCGGATTCGCGCACGAAGGGCTCCGTACCATTATCTATAAAAACGGCAAAAAAAATCACGTTTATAACCATTTAACCAGGTCGTCGCTCTATCTTGTTGGAGGCTTGTTGTACACTGCGTCTTCCGGTCCGTGGATGCCGTTGGAATAAATATTAATTATGGATTTATTTTATTTGTTAAATTGCATTTAAAAAAAAACTTTTTTGTCAGTTTCTTTCTTCTTCGCAATCATGAAATCATGATCTTTCCGAAAGCGCTTTTAGTATAATGTCAAATAAAAGAACCACTTTGACATTCTTTTTTTATTTTAAATCGTGATATTGATAAAAAAAACATACAGACGAATTGAGAACCTCTCCTTTTTTTTGAGTTTGAAGTCGGTTGAAGTGTTTCCAATGTAAATGAAACCTAGCCTATGAGCCTAGTTGGTAGTGGCCCTGCCTACGAAGCAAGAGGTCCTGGGTTCAAATCCCGGTAAGGGCATTTATTTGTGTGATGAGCACGAATATTTGTTCCCGAGTTATGGATGTTTTCTATGTATTTAAGTATTTATTTATCTATATAAGTATGTCTATCGTCGTCTAGTACCCATAGTACAAGCTTTGCTTAGTTTGGGACTAGGTCGATTTGTGTGAGATTGTCCCCTAATATTATTATTATTATTATTATTATTATTACCCTTATGAATACGCGGTTAGTATGTACTGTATAGTTGTTAACCACGACTATCGACACGATGAATGGCCAGAGTTAAGCAGGGTAAACTACGTGCCCGTTCTAAGCCCGTCATATTTGCAGCTAAGCCTCAAAGCGCAAAAAGTCGATGCTAACAATGTCCTATTTTAAGGACCATGAGAATTTAATAGCCTTGGTGGTAAAGGATTTTTCTTGCGCTAATTGTGCGTCGTGTAAAATCGTGGCAGTCTAGTGGTAGCTTTGGTCTTTCAAGCAGAGAGTCGTGGGTTTGTGTCCACGCACATCTGAGTTTTTTGGAATTTGTGTGCTAAATTACAGTTGAATGAGCTTTACGGTGTAGAAAAGTAGCGTGAGCAAAGCTACACTGCCCTCAGAAAACAAGAGGCGGTAACTCATTCTTAAACATTTCGGGTAAATTGAGGCAACGTGAAAATTGATTTCGCTTTACCAAGGAGAACTAATTCTAACTCCTCTTCATTCCGAACCCCTCTCCCCTCTCAGTCAGAGAGATAGTTCGAAAAACTTGCGTGTGATAATATCTTCACTTCAGTCTACCCGTGTCCACCGCCACTGTAATTAAGCTGTAACGTGGAAGTAATTTAAGCAAAAAACCCAGGTGTAATAACAACTTTGAGTGAAAATGGCGAAAATTTACAATAATAAAGTGGCAGTAGGTAGGGCACATTGCTCGTTGAACCAACAACTGGTAGCGCAATCAGTTTCTAGAGTGGCAACCGCAATCCGGGAGACATGGTGTAGGTAGGCTTCGACAAGATGGACCGACAATCTAGTAAAAGTCGCAGGAACCGACCGATCTTTATGGAACTCCTTTGACTGACTATTTCCAACAGTAGACATCTTTTAGCTGATATCAGAAAAAAATTCTGAAATTCTGATTTCCTCTTTGTGTGCATACCATTACTGGTACGAAAATTTACTATAATTTAGGTAATAATCAGACTAGTGCATACAGACCTTCACCCAGTTCCCCTTACATCCACAATAACACCGTTTTTGTTGCAACCGTACAAATAGTGTTCTACTGCTCAAAACCTCACGACCTCAGTCAACCTTAGTCGACCTCAGCAGGCTGTCCTAGTTCGCTGTTTATTCTTAAGCTTCTTTCCCGCAGCTCGCGGCTTGTTTGCTCAGTGTTGTTTGCTCGTACTACGCGCTAGTGATTGCTCGAGGATTTTGAGTATGAGTATGAGTGAGTGATATAATGTATTTAACACTGGCCATCAATACAATCCTTAGGCTGTCTTGTTTTGTACGAGGAATAGCTGTCACTATCTTGTGTGTGGTTTTCACGGAGCATGTCATAGTTTTCGACACGTTTTTTAGTATTAAATTTTAATATTATATTTTTGTAGTGGTAGAGCCATGTTGTAGCTAGCCGCTGCATCACGAATGGGCCTGCTCGTCCAGGGCAGTACCACCCTCTCACAGAACACCGGCGTGAAGCAGCAGTACTCCTGCTGCGTTTCGTACGGTCAGTGAGAGAGCCGCGCCGGGGGCCCAATACCTTTCCCCCTCCTCTATTCCCTTTCCTTTTTCCTCTCCCTTTTAGGGCCGACAACGCACTGGCATCGCGTAAAGTGCTGCAGGTGTCTATGAACAGTGGTGATCATTTAACATCAGGTGACCCACTAGTTCGTTTGTCTGGCCTCTCTAACATAAAAACCGGCCAAGTGCGAGTCGGAATCGCGCACCGAGGGTTCCATACAAATTTATATGTATCTATGAACATCCAGTCTAAGCAGACCCCTGCTCCTAAACAAAATGTGCGCAGTGTGGGATCATTGTAGATTGGTTACTGATATAGACAGACAGACAAAAAAATTTATGCTTTTCGCAATTTTTCCTTTATCTGTGCCCTTATAGCACAGATAAAGGTGCTTTGTACTAAATTTCAAGATTCTGAGTTTACGGGAAGTACCCTGTAGGTTTTGATTCTCTTGCGAGTGTCGAAAATATGCGTTGGTTACTGATATAGACAGACACACAAAAAAAATTATGCTTTTCGCAATTTTTCCTTTATCTATGCTATAAGACCTAGCTTCGTACCAAATTTCAAGATTCTGAGTTCACGGGAAGTACCCTGTAGGTTTTGATTCCCTTGCGAGTTTCGAAAATATGCGGAAATTTGCGTCATAAACGGCTGTATCTTTTGATTGCGTTGGCTTAGATGTTTGATTTTTTTACAGCTCCAAGGGACAGTAGACTTGAGTATTTGATATAAATTTCAGCTTGATACCTCCACGCTTTCCTGAGAAAAAGGGTCTTGACAGACAGACGGACGGACGGACACACGGATGGACGGACGGACAACAAAGTGATCCTATAAGGGTTTTTTCCTTTTGAGGTACGGAACCCTAAAAATATAATAAGTATTTAAACTAAGTAATTTTAATAGGTAGATCGAGATTCACAATTCAGCAACAAGTTTACAACTTTTTTTACCTCCGTATTGGTGGGAAACATATACCTATATTCTGGATTGGTTATTGAATATTACCTATTGTACGCGTCTTCGTCAGCGAATAATTTGTTTATCACAATCCCGCGAAAACTATGCTATTCTTCAGTTCACCTAGTTAGTAACAACCATCAACGCCACGTTTTTCAAATCCTTGTAGCAAGACTAGCAAGTTCAAGATCCTTTCTCCAACGTTTCCCCGTTCTTCCAGCGATATGGCTTCCTCATTGTCACTTCAAAAGTTTTACATAGGTATTGTTCGAGCTATTTCAGTGACTAGTTCTTCGGCGAATTTTCTGCCGCGCAAAAAACTCCGAGCGCAGTGACTCTAAACCTCACCAAAAGGTTCCAACAGTCAACTCTCATATCCAAATCCGCATTATCTAACACTCGGAACTCAAGATCACGACATTTTCTATCGCTTTCTGACAGAAATAAGTGGTGAAAATAATTGTGATTCGAAGTGCGTTGAAAATAAAGCTTCAGGTCTTTTGAACTTCCTTAATTATAATCTACACAAGAGGCAGCTGTATTTACAGCTTTTAAATAAGAATAAAAATACTCACAACGGCGCATCACTACTGACCTAGTATGTAGGTTGTACTACATAATGTGGATTGAGGCCCGAAATTATTTGCTGTTGACTTCAGCCCGTCTTTTCTTGTCCGTGATTTTTGCATGTAACGTTGGGCAAGGGAATAAGTAACATAGACCCTTGTTTGTTCTGCAAACTGAACGGTGAAACGTCACCGTTTTTGTCGGCTATAGCACGATATTGCTGAATAACTTAATACTTCTTTATGCTCTTTTATTTATACAAAGACGTTGCAGGTGGTGGGTGGTGGTAGTTGTGATGGTGGTGGTAGGAGGTGCTAGTAGTTTGACCTGCGGCTTCTCAAACAGATGGTCGCGGGTTCGATCCGACGCTCGCACCTCTTGAGTTTTTGAAGTTTATGTGCGAAACTACAATTATTGAGCTATATCATCATCATCATTTCAGCGAAAGACGTCCACTGCTGAACATAATATAGGCCTCCCCCAAGGCTCGCCAAACAGGTAGGTCCTGCACCATACCAACGCGCTCCTGCAACCTTAACCAGGTCGTCGCTCGTCTTGTTGAAGGCCTACCTATACTGCGTCTTCCGGTCTGCGGACGCCACTCGAGAACCTTTCGGCCCCATCGGCCGTCAATTCTACGAGCGATGTGCCCTGCCCACTGCCACTTAAGTCTGCCACTTGAGCTATATGGTGAAGGAAAATGTATGAGGGGAAACGTCTTGTACACAACTGCAAAGAAATTGGTATCTACGGCTCAAGCTCTCTAATCCTAAGAGGAGAACTGTAATCTGCAGTGGAACTTGTAAAGGCTGGGATGTGTATGTATATGTACTACGTTAAATTACATTTTGAGTTAAGTTTCTGTACTGCACACATTTAAATTCTGGGTCCGATTATGTTTAAATTATACTGTATGATATGATAATGGGATTTTCGACACCACCAGTCTACATATAGATGAAGCCGTGGTGGCCTAGTGGTTTGACCTATGGCCATTCAAGCAGAGGGTCGTGGTTTCAAATCCCGGCTCGCACTTCCGAGTTTTTCGGAATTTATGTGCGAAATTACATTTGAAATTTACCATGAGCTTTACGGTGAAGGAAAACATCGTGAGGAAACCTACATACACCTGCAAAGAAATTCAGTGGTGTTGTGAAGTTCCCAATCTGCACTGAGCCCGCGTGGGAATTACGGCCCAAGACCTCTCGTTCGAGAGGAGGCCTGTGCCCTGCAGTTGGACGTATAAAGGCTGGGATGAGTCTCTAGATGCGCTTTTTATAAGCTGAAAAAACGTGATTCGCCGTAAATTTGAACGGCACATAATGTAGAGAGATGTGACATCACTAAAGTTGTTTGATAACTCAATTGATTATTTTATTTGTTTTAAAGCAACTAAAAATTTAATTTTGCAGTTATTAGGATTTTTTTCTGGTTTCCAGGGCTAAAATGAATAATGCCAAATTACTACCCGTTTTTAAATTAAGTTGTAATTCGGAGAACTTTTTTTTATTTATAGCCATAATGATATACTTTACAATACCTACATATTGTTTTTGTTATTCTTTAATGCCCGCCATCTAACATAATTTCTTGGAACTAAAGCCGAACTGGCTGTTGCCTACTCGAAATTTCTGTACGCTGCACTTTCATTTGTTTTGCTCTTGTTTCATTGTTGTAAAACACCAATAGATGTCGCTAACATCAATGTAACTTCTCTCTCCGTCACAAAATACGAAAATACTTTTGCCCTACCTTATATTTTAATCTTCTATATAAATAAACTAGCGACCAGCCCCGGCTTCGCACAGGTGCAATTATGCATGTTTAAATTATACATATAAACCTTCCTCTTGAATCACTGTATCTATTAAAAAAAACGCATCAAAATCCGTTGCGTAGTTTTAAAGACCTAAGCATACATAGGGACAGACAGACAGACAGCGGGAAGCGACTTTGTTTTATACTATGTAGGTAGTGAAATGAATCACCGAAAAATGTTTATACGCGCAATGACTTCTGATCGACTGCACCAAATTGGATAATTCTTTTTTTGTTGCGTTTGTTACTCTCCAGAGAAGGTTCGTATGAATGAAATTTTAGAAAACATACAACGGGGGCGAAGCCGCGGGCATCAGCTAGTTTAATATAAAATACTTTTCATCCATTAAGCAGATCGGTGTAGGTCGTTGTATACGCGGTTCCTAGGCTATACCCAAACAATTGCTTGGTTAATTTTATTACTGCAGTTATAGCCTCTAATTTTCTGAACTCCACCCATTACCCATTTGATTGCAAGGATATCTTTCCAGAAAAATCTAAGAAAGAATAGATTGTAGATACTTAGATGTCCAACCATTGACAAAACGATCTTTTTACGTCTAACTTTCATCATCATCATTTCAGCCGTAGGACGTCCACTGCTGGATTATAGATACATTAGATACAGGCCTCCCATTGATACCCAATTATTAGGGTTGGAAGCGGTTTGCATCGACCTTGAACTTGCGGTTTTATCTGAATCATCCGTCCATCTCGTTAGTAGACGTCCCACGCTGCGCTTGCCAGTTCGTGGTCTTCATTCGAGAACTTTTCAGCCCCAACGGCCATCTGTTCTGCGTGCTGTATGGCCTGCTCATTGCCATATTTCATTCAACGAGCTAGTCCGTTTGGCTATGTCGGTTACCATTGTTCTTCTACGGATCTCCTCATTCCTGATTCGATCCCGTAGAGAAACCTCGAGGATAGCGCCTTACTTTAGACTTGTCGAAAAAAACATCGTTCTGGAAACCACCCGAAACAGTTCAGTATAAAGTTCACAGAAGCGGTCGGAAGTTGTCTGATAACTAACTGATGATTTTGTGACTATCTCTGTCTATTTTCTTTAAATAAACAGAAACGGCATTACAAATATCATGAACTTATCAAAGAGTCGAGAAACAGGCATTGAAAAATGTGTGGTTATAATCATTTATCCCGGAAAACATGGCGGATGCAGTTTAATTCGATACCAAAACAAACTATAATTTTCTACGACATTTTATTATACGATAATTCTTTGATAATAAAGAACCATTGAACCAGGAAAAAGGGATAGACAAAAAAAATCAACAGCAAGTAAAGAGTCCAACATTAGATTTTGTGTCACATATAGAATGATAGGTAAAAATTTGATAGTAAGAGAAAAAAACCGGCCAAGAGCGTGTCGGACACGCCCAAGATAGGGTTCCGTAGCCATTACGAAAAAATCGAGTAATATTTTTCTAAGGATTTCGTATGTGTACGGAATCTTCCAAGTTAGGTATCGTCAATACTTTGAAAAAAGCTCGTATGTCAAAATCGTTAATCTGGAAAAGTGAACTTTATTACGCGCATTTCAAGGTTCAGTTTTGTTTACATGCTGATTTGAGATACGAGTTTTTCAAAGTAGTGATGGTATGTTTAATACCTTAGGCTACTATTTACTCTTAAACTACAAATAATTCCCTATCAATCTTAGCCGCTATAATTTTCCTTGTAAATTTAATACATATATTTACTACAATTTTGAATTTTTTAAAATTTTTTCACTCAACAGTTTAGATTTTAGAGGGGGGGGGACGGTCGATTTTAATGAAATTTTTCACTTTAAAGTTGAATATTTCGCTAACAAATCACTGAATACAAAAATCATGTAAGCAACCCCCCAATCGTTTTAAAATACCTATCCAACGATACCCCACACTATAGGGTTAGTCGAGAAAAAAAAAATCACCCCCACTTTACGTCTATGGGAGGTACCCTAAAAAAAGTTTTTTAGTTTTTTTTATTTAACCACTTTGTCGGCGTGACTAATATATATATTCATGCCAAATTACAGTTTTCTAGTATTAACAGTCTCTGAGCTTAGCCGCGGACAGACAGACGGACAGACATGGCGAAACTATAAGGGTTCCTAGTTGACTACGGAACCCTAAAAATGAACGCCTGAGAATGTCGGAACAGAAAACAAAAAACGAAAATCAAATACATATGTATAGGTTTTAATAAAAGTTTATATATTTAAATTACAGCATAATTTCAGTAGGTATATAACTAGAACAGTGTTCGAAATATTACTTTTATGATGTGAGCACATTTTATTAGGTAGGATAGCTTACTCCATAAATTATTTGTATTATCAAAACATGCAGAGTTACAAAAATATGGAATCATATGTCAATTTTTCCCCTTAATTGAGATAGATTCCATATTATTATGTTTAAGATGTTTTACGATTGCTTTTAATTGAAACACACGTTTTTTGTGAACAATACGAGATGATGGAACGTCTAATATGTTTATGAAGACGTTTGTGCGTTTGCATTTACCTATATTTGGTCGAAGCGTCAAAGTGCATGTATTTTCTAAAAATGTGTAAATTTCCCCGATTTACACATACTATTATGATAAGATACAAGAAGTTAAATTAACCAAGATTAACTTTATTTCGATTCACAACTCTCTTTCTCTCTCGATAAAAGAAAAAGCGACATTCATCTTTGAAATTAATCGTATTAAGACTAGGTTTAATCTTACAGTAGTTACAGATGTAGAAAGCGATCAGAAGCTCCCATCTCTACGCTAATCCACCCTAATTCGAAAGTCAGAACATTCCTTTTCCAGGAGATGGTCCCGTAAATAAATATTTACTTCTACATCGCCTACGGTATCTTATTACAGTATTAAGCTATAACCCTAAGGCATAGAATCACAAAATCTAGCATCACTTACAAGAAATCCAAATGAAGACAAAATTTAAATTATCGATAGAACTTGGTTATGTTTTAATAATAGACTAATTTGACTATGACACTACAAATATTGGCAAAAAGCGATCGTTCTAACGCTAAAAAAGCTAAAATTTTAAACTAAACTTATTACTAGTTTATATTGTTAGATTGTGCCATAGACCTAAGGTGATTTAACTGGAGCTTGAAATCAAACTGTTTACTTGAACGTGGTTATGTTTTTATCTAGTTTTTAGTGAACTGATTACATATAAATCTGTATTTCATAATTTAGCTTAATTTATAACTTTATCCTTTATGAGAGACAAACCTTTATGCTTTTTGATTTATAGGCACTTTTTAAGTGGCTGTCATATAGATACAATTATAGTGCACGATTATTTTATTATTGCTAAGAGTAAAGTCTTTAGTTTGATGAGTGTAAGCCTAATTTTTAATGTTAAACGATCGGTAAATATTATCACAAATATTGTAAACATTTGGACTGAATTTTCACATTACATTTTTAGCATGTGCTATAGAATTTGCTGTATTAAAAAATACATTAAAAGCATCTCAGTTAAGAAATACGTTACATTCAATTTTGTTATCGTTAGATACCGTTTTGTCTATCTTAGTTTTACATTTCACTTTATTAGGTACTTTAGGTTGATTAACTTTGTAACCGTTTTACGCATCTGGAGGTCTAATTTCGACGGTCACTGATGTTGGTCCAGGTGTGGTTGGGGACCTTAGAGTGGCGGACCTCAGGGAGGTGGCTGAGTGCCCACTGCTCGCTCTCGATCCACGACGGGACCCTGAAAACAAATTTCACGAACATCAATCACACACAAACCTTGAATTTGGTCTCTGAATTCCAAAATCCCAAAAATTGGATCCATAAGATCATTTTAAAGTTTGGATCTAAAATTTAGTTTTGAATTGACTTTTATTTTTTACGAACACAGAAAAGTTGATCCAAGTAATAGGAGTTCCAGTTCTAGACCATTTTTGTCTAATTGCAGTCAGCCAAGGCATGCTTTGAGCCAAACTCAACGCATGTTTCAAAAATAACTAACATGCTGTGTTTCTCTTTTATTTACTTAATGGTTCAAGGTTTGTAAGACAGTTTGAAATAGAAATCGAAATTCTATTACTAATAGTTATATCCTTGTCATTCCGAAGTGAAGAAGTTAGAATTCACCATGTTTGATCAGAAAATTACTTAATTTTGTCATCCTACCATACTTATTAACGAGTACTACAAGAATTATTTTATCATGCATTATCTGTAGAAAATTTACGAAGGTTTATCATGTTTTGTTATGAAATAATAAATACTAGTTACTTGTTTTCTGGTAACAAAACAAGGGTAGAGTACGTCGTATCTATTCTCAATGACTGTAAATGCCGTGCTATGATTTGTGTTATTCTAATGTGATGAAGTAGATAATAATTTATGTACATAAAGATTTAGCTTGGCCTGGCAAGCATTCTCAAAGCAAGTCTTTGTTTGCTAGCACCATGCTTATATGTGTATTAGCAATAGCGTTTATATCAAATATGCTATTTTAGAATCAGCACGCATAACAAAGCTTGGCGGTATTGTGAAGGTTACAGTTTTACGTTTCATACAAGGTGATTTATTGGAACCACTTAAATTACAAGTTTGAGTTTATTTTTCAGATTTAACTTTTAGACTCAGTAGGTATTCAACAATAATGGTCTTTTCAAACTCACTGAGACGGTTCTAAAAATAGTTATGTGATAATTTTAATACACTGTGCTGTAATTCTACGCCAAATAGCATCTAGCTAAAGAAAAATATTTCATTTTATTAATAGTAAGGTAAACATGTAAATAAACTTGTCTCTAGCATAATTTACTTAGAATTAACTGTGCTACATTTAGCAACCGTCTCGTACATAAACCCCAATGTATTTAATTTTCAAGAGGATCGTCTTTTGAAATTTGCAAGGCGACATAGGATCAACTTCTACGGTGATGGTTCTGGTCGGAAATAAAATAAAATGTAATAGACTCAAAATAACCTGAGGGTTTTCGGTGAAGCTGATGGCTTTGGTGATGGCGTGCTGTTGGTAGATGAAATAAATCATGAATGTTAGCATTGTTATGATAGGAAAGAGGTAAGTGTAGTTACATGAGCGAGAGATCATCCAGAAACATATTTTACTCAAAAATATTCGCTTCATGAAGGCAATATGAAGTAAACGAGAATAAAATTTAATGTCAAACATTAAACATAATTATAACATTACTGTTTTTAAATAAGAATGAAAGATACTTTAAGCAAACCTGTCCTCAAATTAAATGAACATGGAGTAACAAAATAATGACCACTTAATCATAATAATTGATTTGTTTTTGGATGATGTCATTTACTGTGTGTTAGGTATGATTGAGATTTTTGCAGAAATCGTTGCATACAAAGGCCGACTTACCACTGAAAGTCGCTTTGCTTTAATTTTATAGAGAGTAAGATTATTAATTGCTTTGGTAGTAATGCTTGTAGCGGATATTAAGAAATATATTTCGATTGTATTTATATAAAAAGTAGCCAAATCGGAAAAAGCATTTTGAATCGCTCATTTAATAGTTTTAGGGCCACTCTATGTTAAGTTTTCACTGTCTTGTGCAACAAATATCTATCATGCCGTCTCTGTATATTTTGTTTGTATAAAAAGAGACAGCATCACTAATATGTATCACGTAACATACAAGGAACTTATCCAATTCAAGAGTGAACAGGTTTTTAGCATTTTGAGTTGAGTAATTTCAGGAATGTATACTATTTTATGAAACTCTTTTGTGCCACAATCCAATATGCTTTTTTAAAATTTAGTAAATATTAAAGATTCATACCGCAATAAAAATTGTTTTCATTTTTATAGTGATCGCTTTCAGTTATTTGATATTTTATTTTATTTTATAGGCAATCTGTCTGAAGAATGACTGTCCATTAAATAATGCTCTAAATGTAGCAATATTTTTTGCAATATGATCTCATTGATACAAAAGTTTCTCATCAGATCAAGATACACGGCTTTGAGTCCGACCAACTTTAAAAAAAAAACAAGCGACACGACGACGATTCATACATAATTTTGCACAAACTTCTTTGTTCGAAACTTTTGCATCAGTAAATTCAGCTCTAAGTAATTGTATGGCAATAATAAAGGATAAAACAGTATTACCTATGGGCTTAAGTACCTGGACTAGGTGAATGGGGTCTAAGCTCCTGTTGGCTGGCTTGCCTTGATGGCGGTCGGACGCTTACGCGCGAACCGCGACGATCCTGTCGAAAAAAAATGTATTTTTCATTAATTTATTGAATCAGCCGTTACTTTACTTTTGTTTTTGATTTACATTTGTAATTTACCATGAGCTTAACGGTGAAAGAAAACATCGCGAGAGAACCTGCATACACCTGAGAAGAAATTCAATAGTTTGTGTGAAGTTCCCAATCCACACTGAAAAAAAACTACGTCGAATTCTAACCTAACAGTAATAACAAAAAAAAAACGCTATTCTTAAGTTTGAGTCTTCGCGACTAATAATTCCATGAAGGTAGCACAACTGGAGCTTTGCAACTTTTAAAACCGCTGTTCAGAATTATAGCTGGCAAGTTAGAATTTAAAACTTTGCCCCGTTGTTGCCACAAGCCTTGTAATTTTTTATGAACTCAATTTTCACTCTTAGTTTTTTTAATATTCTTCATGATATAAAGAAAATTAGCTTGCAGTCACTATTAAAGGCTAAACACAGACATGTTTTACAATTATTTAATAAATTCCTGTTATTCGATTTAAAGATAGTACCTAGTAGTTATGATACTATCTCTGTTTATTCTAACAAAAACAAAAAGAAAATATAGACGTCTGATAAATTCTTAATAATCTTTGATGATGGATATCTATGAGTAGGTACAGTATATAATCCTGAATTTACAGAGGATTGGTAAAAAAAAACAAATGCAACTTGCATATTTTTCTTATCCTTCGCCTCATGACGCCTTTCAAGCATTATTATTATATTTTGGTCAAGGGCAAAAATATGTATGGATTTAATCCTCTCAAAATTATGTACCGATACCTCAACTCCCCAGCATAAGAGCTAAATAATACATTTTATTTTATAATCGCAGAGTAAACAGACGTAGTACTTTGTTGCCTCTAAGAACGGTAAATGTCAACTCCCTTTTCCCGTTACACGGTGAATCACGATTCAAATGGTTCTGTACTTATACCTACTCTGCTATATCCTAAGATTTTTGTTAGCTTACCTGAGAATGCAACAGCTTAGAGTCTCGGAGCAATGACACGTTCATCAGTCGCGGGTTAGGTGTGTTAAAGATTGTCCGGTTCTCCCTCCATCGAGCTCTGAAATCATCACAATCAAAATTTGTATTTATATGTCAAGTAAAACGAGCGGCTTAGAATACATCATTGAGCTACTCCAATTTTTTTAGCTTGAATAAAAATTTGTATTAAAAGGCAAAGCCAATAAAGAAGTTCAACACAAAATGGCTCGAATAACATTATCGGGAATACAGTTAATAAATACCTCCAGTTATATTAAACTTTGCTTTTTGGATCAAAACGGAAATCAGTAATTTGCCGATGGCCGTTGTGGCCGAAATGTTCTAGAATGGAGACCACAGATTGGCAAGCGCAACGTGGGACCTCCACCAACGGGATGGACGGACGTTTTGGTAATGGCCACAGGTTCAAAGTAGATGCAAGCCGCTTCCTACCGTAATGATTGGGTATCGATAAGGGAGGCCTATGTCCAGCACTGAAATGTCTTACGGCTGAAATGATGATGATGATGATGAATTTGAAAGAAAGAAAGAAAAAAAATTTGTTCATGACATACTTAATCTTAAATTAGCAAGAGGAAAACGGTAACAGATACAACATTATACCGTCACAAAATGGTCCCAACTCAGCATGATGTTGACCGTGCAGCTGACGCTGGTCTTCCGTTGGAACCATTTTACCCACAATTCAAAGGGCAACTGTTCAGTGAAACCGACAGCTAAAATTTTATCACTAAGCAATCCAAAAAAAATATATTTGATCATTCCGGTCCAAATAAAGATTCTGTTTTACCTGCTGAAGAGCCGAAGAACAACGCAGATGATGACAAACATGAGAGCCATGCCGACGAGCACTCCAATCATCGCCGGGTCCAAAGTTTTTGTCGATATCTCGATCTGCTTCTCCGCTTCAAACAGAAGGAAGAAAAATTTATACTTAAAGCCATCTTCACCTCAAATATTTTATTTTACATCATAGTTATTTTTGTGATCACTTTTATTTCTGAATATTATCTTTTCCCCGAAAACAAAACTTTCTTTTGTTTTTCCGATCCCTACTTGTCCACAAAATTTGGAACCTCTAGCATACAATATCATTTAGCAATTTTATTTCATTAATCTATTTTTTTGTGATAGGTATTCCACTCATGAAAATGAGCTGCATTTACCAAAAATCTTTACTGTCGCTTTTTATGACTATTTACTTAACAAATAATTAAGTAGGTGGGCATTAAAAAAGTGTTCCCTGTACCTTTTTTAAAAACCTAACAAATTTAAGGTTATTTCTACTCAGAATCAAAAGCACTATCGATTTAAGCAATAAAAAGTGTCTTACATTTAATTGCCAGTTTTGTGACGCTGTTAACCATCCAATACATGTTGTATGGACCGACACAGAACTGAGTAATAGATTTTGTATGGAAAATTAAGGATAATTAAGGCAAAATGGGTACATTTTTTTCTGAATACTCCCAGGTACTTAACTATCTTTTGTCTTGAAAATATTTTTAATTCATTTTGTAGCTAGAGCTTGTATTAATAGTTAAGGGCATTATAATATATTTTTTCATAGAAAAAAAATCCTGTGACGCATTCTTCTTGGCAAATTCTTCCTTAACTATCTTTAACCGACCTTTAATCATCAATTTCTATCTTAATTCCTTATAATCCCAACCCAAGCATTTTACGTGCTCCACAACCCATTGTACTCACGTTGACACACCACACCACCGTCGACGGTCACCTCCGCCACCAGCTCGTAGCGGCAAGCGCACCGCTCGTTCCTGCATTCTGTCTTTATCACCGCGTCCTCGCATTGCTCGTTGAACGCACACGTCTCGTTTATACCAGCAGCTGCAAATTAAAAAATATTACGTTAGTAGCTTTATTCCACCGCTTCGCCTGTGTTAGAAATCCAAGAAAAAAGTTAATAAGATTTTTAAAGCACAACCGTTCGCTCGGACAACGCCATCTATGGATTGGAGGTGAAGTTAACACGCCATCTTGAAAGCTAAGGTACTTAAATAAACGTTCTTGGACAGCGCCCTCTATTTTTGTTTAAAGTAAAAATATTATCCCATGAGAACTTATTACCGGGATATTAAGTATCGTGTATCGTTTGTCTCAATATACCTAGATCTTTGCCCAAGCGTCATTTAAATCCGTTCTTTCATTATGCGTGTTTTACTTACAAAATATCCAAATATTTAAACATCCCAATCATTGATAGTTTGAGACCCTGGGTTGGACATTTCACTCGCACCCGTTTGCATTAAGTATATTTAAACCACGCGCTCGCACTTATGATGGTAGACTGAATGCGTCTGACAAGGTGAACCACCTCGTCAGACGCATTCAGTCTATCGTGTGTGTGCGAGCCACTAAATCATCGAAACTGTCTGATTACTGAGAAAACATTATTTTGATAGTTCCTCAAGTTCAAGGTCAAAATTCACGTTTTACACTGCGACGTAAGTGTAATTACAATTTATAAGATGTGAAGGGTGTCTGACAAGAGGTTGTCACATAAGTCTCTTACAATGGACGACGTGGTTTCTAATATTATTCCAAATAAAATACAAGTGAGCATTATACTTTAATGAATTTGATGTTCAAATTTATACACCTTTATGTTTTCCTTTATCGCAAAGTTCATGGTAAATTTGATATGTAATCCCGCACATAAATTCCGAAAAACTGCGCTGCGACCCTCTGCTTGAAGACCATTTTAGGTCAAGCCACTAAACTACAACGTTTTGTTTTAAATGAGATTATTACAATATTTTTAGAACAAAAAGATACATAATTTTGAATCTTCTTGGTTCTATGTGGATTGATAAAGATATATAGAATTCTGTTTAAGATTTGCTAAATAAATTATCACAAGATTTTCGGCTAATAATCCATTATTGTTTTGGCAGACAATAACCATGTGACCATAAACTATAATGTCATGCATAACGTATTCCCGCAAGTATAAAGAACTACATAAAAACTTTAGGACCATGAGTTCCATAAATTACTGTTTCTGGCTAGACCAAAAAGCACTCGAGGCTCATGAATGGTATTTTTAGGTTAATTAAAAAAGTTCGTGACGCTGTGATTGGAATAGTCGAGACGTGAATGTAAATTACTGCAATTTCAGCTGAACAGTCGAAAAAGTATTTTATTCTGTGAAACGTCGATGTTTCATTTGATAACGGCTATTAATTTAATCGTTCATTGAGAACTATGTATTTTTATACTGTGGAATTCTTGTAACAGCGCACATTCGGCGTCCCACTTCTGGGCAAACGCCGCACCCTTTTTCTTTCCAACTGTTTCATTCTTTCGCAAAATCCAAATTAAAGTATCCCGCCATCCCCGTTTGACCCGCCTAATACTTGTACGGTCAAGTGCAAAAATATGTATCGATTCAATACTCTCATAATAATTATGTACCGATGCCTTAACTCGACGACATAAAAAGCTGCTATGGGACATATTTATGAGCAAATTGTATGAACCCATATTATCACACTTGACTTTACCTTTGCTGTAAAACCTGCGATAGTCTCAATAATAAACTATGAAATCTACTTCACAATTCACTGACACAGCTTAACAATAACCATAAATCACATGGCAAAAGCAATAATGCATTTGGGTGAGACGCTCTAGACGAAACAAAGTCTTAATCGTCACGAAACAACGTAAAATACGATATTTTATTCAAAAACGTAACTTAACGTTATTGTGAATGAAATACAGTTTGACATCAAACTAATGGACCTATATCGGGAATTTCGGGAACAGCTTGTAATCTGTTTTTAGAAAAAAACCGGCCAAGAGCGTGTCGGACACGCCCAAGATAGGGTTCCGTAGCAGGTACGAAAAAATCTTTGAATACTTTATTGAAGTGGTTGTTTTGGTCCCAACGTCGGCGGTACAGCGCCATCTATCGGCGAATTTGGTAACTAATCTACTGCAGTCTCCTAGAAATAGTATGTATGTTGATTGTTTTTCAGATGTAATATATTTTTTTTACTTGAAAGAAGATACTGTTAGCGTGATCTTATAGGTACTTAAAGAAAAAAATGCTTGCAATGGCGGTTAAAATGCAATCTTAGTTCAGAAATATTTTTTTACAAAAACTTAAAAACTGCTCAACTGATTAAGTTGAAAATAATTTTCCTAGAAAGTTTTTATTAAGTTTAACTTACGTGATTTTTTTCATATTTTTTAGACGTGCGATTCAAAAGTTAGAGGGGGGACACATTATTTTGAACTTTTGGAGTGAATATCTCCGAAAATATTCACTTTATCAAAAATGGTTTTAGCAAACCCCTATTCATTATTAAATACCTATCCAATGATACCCCACACTATAGGGTTAGTCGAGAAAAAAAGTCACCCCCACTTTACGTCTATGGGAAGGTACCCTAGAAAAACTTTTTTAAATTTTTTTTATTTAATCACTTTGTCGGCGTGACTGATATATATATTCATGCCAAATTACAGCATACTAGTACTAACAGTCTCTGAGCTTAGCCGCGGACGGACAGACAGACAGACGGACAGACATGGCGAAACTATAAGGGTTCCTAGTTGACTACGGAACCCTAAAAATACTTAGTGCCGAGTTTCTTGCGCCATTCTTCTTAGCAATCATGGTCTTTCTGAAAGCGCTGGTAAAAAAAAGACTTGTAAAAGAGTCCTTAACGGTTAGACGGCCATTTGTGAATATAGGCCCGCGTCAAGGCTCGCTTAACAGATCGGTACTGCGGTCATCCGCATCCAATGCGTTCCCGCAACCTTAACCAGGTCGTCACTCCATCTTGTTGGAGGGTGACCTACACTGCGTCTTCCGGTCCGTGGACGCTACTCAAGAACCTTTTGGCCCCACCAACCATCCAGTTCTACGAGCGATGTGCATGTACAGAAATATTTTTGATTTTGATTTTTGAGCTCTAAGGGTTTAGATGAAAAATTTCTAAATGGGGTTTTCGGGGAAATACAATCGATCTAGCTTTAGTAACAATCACGTGTCTCAACAATAAACATGTATTGTGTTTTTGGAGTTTTATCCGAGTGAATCACGGTCGTCCAGATAGGTACTTGTATTAGAACTGTTACTACAAGTTTAGTAACATACGCATTGCCCTCTGTCTGGTTAGAGTCGGAGAACTAGGCTTTTTAGGGTTCCGTTGTCAAAGTGACGTTGATTTCGATTGTCTATCTATCTACAGCCATTGTCCGTCCACTGCTGGACGTAGGCCTCCCTCATATTGCGCCAAAATTCGCGATCCTGGGCTTCCCTCATCCACCCACTGCCAGCTGTCCTCCTAAGGTCATCAGTCCAACGTGTTGCAGGGCGTCCCACACTACGCTTTCCTAAACGTGGTCTCCACTCCAGGACACGTCTGCTCTAACGATCGTCAGTTGTACGGCAAACGTGACCAGCCCATTGTCACTTCAGCGTGCTAATCCTTCGGGCTATGTCAACGACTTCGATTTGTGATTATGATTTCGATTGATTGATGAAAAATTACCAGTTTTTGGGAATTCACGTGCGAAATTAAGTACATTTAAAATTTACCAAGTAGCTTTACGGTGAAGAAAATTATTCTGAAGAAACCATGTACGAAGATATTCAATGGTATGTGAGAAGTTCCCAATGCGCAATGGGCCCGCGTGGGAACTACGGCCCAAGCCCTTGGCTTGTGCTCTGCAGTGTACATAGGCTCGGATAACTCACCGACATTTAAATTTTTATCGAATGCCGTAATTGTGCTCTATTATGTTTTACTGCAAGTTTTCTATCATTTTCGGTGCCACGCTCCACAAAAAGCCTTGTAAAATAATTTCCTGCATGAATTATCGCTAAAGCTATTACATCACGCGACGTGCAACTCGTGCATCGATTCTTCTTCTCTTGTTATACTTTTACTGGCCTTTACTTGGCTTCGCTTGGGATTCTATCCCGTGAGAATATCGGGATAAAAAGAAGTCTATGTGTTAATCCTGAGGTCTAGCTATCATACTAACTAAATTGTAGCAAAATCCTTCCAGCCATTTTAGAGTGATATTTATTAATAGCTAATACACACACACATGGACACAGGCACACACGAGATGTGATGTTGACGCGAACACGGGCGTAGATACGCACGCACGCACCGGTTTACATAAATGGTCTAATGTTCTTGGAATTCACGTGTTTTACGTCTTTTCGAAAGGCCGAAAGATTTTCGGATCGTTTAGATTTACCTATATAATCGTTTTATTTATTTTTTACGGGAGGCATCTTAAAAATGACGTTTTAAAATGATGTATTACTTCATGTTTTAATAAAGAGAGGGTTAAAAGGTGAATCAATTTTACCTTGCCACCCGTTGCTATGGTTACACAAAATTTATCTCATGGGCAACTTAAGCATTTATCTATGAAACACTATGAAAATGTCACTTGGACAACCGGGGACAGAGTAAAAAACACAAAAAAGTTGATTCACCCTTAAACTCATTTAAAACTTTTTAAAATCGTTATGTAAATCATCGTTTAGACATCGTTCAATAATAAAACAATTCATTTATGAAATTCAGAATCAATATTTTTGTCTACACGAGGAAAAAAACGAAGTATTTAAACCTATTCATTTATTTTTCAAAATGGCGTAGAAGCTGGTGAGAGAACGTATCGAGTGGATCTTAGTTTATGCTTGCAGCTAAAACACTTCAAGACATAAATTATCGTCAACTTCAGAAGTCTTTTTACTTCTTTGCTTTTTTATATTAATATCCACCATTAGTTATAGTCACTTAGCTCCAGTTTGCTTGCAACGTTAATAGAAATGTGAGCGTAGATCTTGCGATTAGATAGCAATTCTATCACGGAATATTTCCGCTGTTTATTTTCATTTCTATCCAGATATTACGAAAAAATCCTACATTATAAATGCTAAAGTTTACGTGTATTTGTAAGGTACTTCTTTAAAATAACCGGTAGGTCATATTTAGATGAAACTCGATATGTTGATAGCAAAATCTCTGGAACACATGAATTATTTTCATTCGGATACCATTATAAGATCCGGATCTGTGCATATCAGTGTTGCAGAACTATGTATCGATAGTTGAACTTGAAAACTATTTAGGATGTCGAAAGTACTATCGATAGCATTACCACATGTCGATAGTATTGCCACGTGTCGACAGTATACTCACTAGTTTAAAATTTTCAGTAGGTACTATCGACAGTACCCATTGTTTTTGGTTACTATTGGCTAATTTTGAAATATTATCGATACTATCCAATGACCTAAAACTATCGATAGTATCGATTTTATTGCCATTATCAGCAGTATGACTTATTATATATTATTTATTATTATTATTAATTTTATTGACATTATCAGCAGTGAGGCTAATCGATTTTATTGCCAATATCAGCAGTAAGGCTTATCTAGCACTATGGATACTATCGATAGTATTTACACGTGGCGATACCATCGATACTATTGATTTTGTCTTAACTATCGATAGTCTATCGATATTGGACTATCGATAGGCAACACTAATGCATATAAAAATCTGTAAATCTAACGCGCTAAGAGCTAAGAGTTTTACATACATAAATACATATATACATAATCTATATGTAACGCTAAATCTAAAAACACAAGGCGTTCTCCGTCCAATGCAAGTAAAGAAAACTGTAGATATATGTATTTATGTATATAAAACTCTTTATTGTACATAAAAACATGAAAATTAACAGTTAACAAGTGAAACAGATGTACAAAGGCGAACTTATCCCTTAAAGGGATCTCTACCAGTTTTTTTGTATACCGTGCAATTCAGTAAATTTCCAGAATTTCAATTCAACTGTCAAATTAATTCACCGACAAGACCAAAGCCGCAGGTAAAAGTTAGTATGAAAAAAAAAACTATAATAGTCCTTACCTTAGTATTTAGTTTCCAAAAAACAAAAAAGATCTATTTGTGTAGGTACGTAATTGCATTTTTTGCTCACATGGTTCCTTTATTCTAATTGAAAAGTCCTTGTTTTCAGCTTAAAATACTTCAAAGGCGATATCAATTTTGGGGGAAGATAATTAAGGGTCTGCTATTAATTATGAACCATTCGCACAATCTGTAATTAAAATTTGTGAAGGACATTTCATGACATCGTTATTAAGTAAAATATACGATGTTGAAACATTTCAACTTATATTTCTAATCGGCATTGTTAGAGACGAAAATTAAAAGTCACCGTATCGTGTGTAAGGGACATTAAAAACAGAATAAACCTAGAATTTTGGTAAACAAAGAAAAACAATTTGCTTAAAATTAATTACTGTAAGCAAATACTTTAATTGTTATGAGTATACACAATACATCCTTATAAAAAGCGAGGGTCGTACAGATTATGGGGAAGCAGACAACAAAACTTTAATTAATTCGGCTAAAACGATTAAACGACTCATAAAGTTAATTACGTTCCGAACCAGAAAAACCCATTTAAAGTTTAATAAAGCCGATTGACTTCAGTTAAATTAAATGACTGAAAAACATTCCGAATTTTGTGATCAATATGCATTAATTCTCTTTGTTTTTCAACTCAAAGCCATGGTAGCCTAGTAGTTTGACTTGTGGCATCTCAAGCAGAAGGTTGTGAATTCGAACTCAGACTTGAACCTCTAATTCTTGTAGAAATTATGTGTGAAATTAGGTACACTTTAAATTCACCATGAATTTTGGTGAAGGTGAATGTCGATTTGATGGGGTGTATGAAGTTTCCAATCTACACTAAGTCAGCTAGGAAACTACAGGATAATCCCTCACAATCTGAGAGGAAGCCTGCACCGAGGAGTAGGTATAAGCCGGAGATTATGATGGTCTTTCAATCGCTGTATTGTCGGAGATTGAAAGAATAACATCAGAAAGTCCGACATCGTAATTCATACGTTGACCCAATCTTGTTTCTCAAGCCTCCGCAATTTCGCCAGCCTATCTTGCGAGGCTCACAAAACATATTATGTCGTGTCTGAAACACGTTACAGTGTAAACGGTCGCCAGGAATATCCTAGATTACGTCACGACAAAGCCTTCCAATGGCGAACAAAATCGAATCCAGAGAGTATTTTGGGAGTTTTTAAATTAGACAGGGTGAAGTTGGATTGGACGGGGCTTTGGTGTTCTAAATTAATTCTGATCCATCAACTAGTGAATGCGGAGAACTGAAGACATGTGACGTGATAAATGTAAACCACATTAATTCAGTTAGGCCGTGATGAATGGTACCCACTGATCCTCCCAGTTTTTATAGCGACGAATCACGTGTGAGTACCATTGACTGATGGCACTAAATTATCTCCGAGAAAGACGCAGAATGAAGGAAAAATGCTGGCTTTTTGCGGCTTTACTCTGCGGCAATCCAGCCTTATCGTTCACGGTTCCACGGAAGCTTTAAAAAACAAGTTTTTGAAACTGCGTACTTTACGTGATGAGATTAGCTTTTTGAATGAAGATCGTGAGGTTTATGAAGTAAATTTACTTTAACGTTTCATGCATCAAATTTCTAAATACACACGAACTTCATTGGGTATTGTTTGTCTACTTTAGTATTTTAAGGCTTTAATCGCGTTGGGTTGGGTATACCTTCACGAAAAATATTTGTAATCTTAGAGTTTGGCCAAAAAAAGTTATGGCAACATTTTTAACCCGTGGAGTATGCAATGGACACCATTTATCCCTCAACTTGTTGTGGTCCATTTAGTGGACACTATTTTGCTTAAAGTAAAAAAACCGGCCAAGTGCGAGTCGGACTCGCGCACCGAGGGTTCCGTACAAATTTATATGTATCTATGAACATCCAGTCTTAGCAGACCCCTGCTCCTAAGCAAAATGTGCGCAGTGTGGGATCATTGTAGATTGGTTTCTGATATAGACAGACAGACAAAAAAATTATGCTTTTCGCAACTTTTCCTTTATTTGTGCTATAAGACCTTGCTTCGTACCAAATTTCAAGGTTCTGAGTTCACGGGAAGTACCCTGTAGGTTTTGATTTCCTTGCGAGTGTCGAAAATGTGCGTTGTTTAGTGATATAGACAGATAGACAAAAAAAATTATGCTTTTCGCAATTTTTCCTTTATCTGTGCTATAAGACCTTGCTTCGTACCAAATTTCAAGATTCTGAGTTCACGGGAAGTACCCTTTAGGTTTTGATTCCCTTGCGAGTTTCGAAAATATCCGGAAATTTGCGTCATAAACGGCTGTATCTTTTGATTGCGTTGGCTTAGAAGTTTGATTTTTTCACAGCTCCAAGGGACAGTAGACTTGAGTATTTCATATAAATTTTAGCTTGATACCTCCACTCGTTCTTGAGAAAAAGGGTCTTGACAGACAGACGGACGGACGGACGGACGGACAACAAAGTGATCCTATAAGGGTTCCGTTTTTTCCTTTTGAAGTACGGAACCCTAAAAATAAATAAAGGCTGGTAATATCTTACCACGGGAACGCTTTTTACCATTATGTTGAGAATCCTATTACTCAATTTTGATCTTTGTCCATCACGTTTGAATCTTTGTTAGTCAATTACGAAATAACAGTTGAATAGATTTAATGAAACTTGGCGTACAGATAAACAAAGATCTGGATTGACACAGAACACTTAATATCCCCGTGGGATAATATTTTAACTTTAAATCAGATTAGAGAGCGCTGTCAAAGAACGTTGAAGTAGGTGTCTCGACTTTCAACATGAGTAGGTAGATATTAGGGTATCTAGATACAAATGAGATATCTAGATCCCCTAATATCCACTATTCAAGAAGTGAATTACCTATAAGTATCTATTCAAACACTGATTTTACAGTCATTCAAATGCCCAATATCTACCATTAAAGAAGTCAATTACATCTATTTAAAAACTGATCTTAAATGTATTCAAATGCGAAAACTTATATTTTATTCGATTATTCATCTCATTTTTTTATATTGAAAAGTAATTCCATATCTATGCGAAAAGTCATTACCAACTTAACTTTATACTAAATACGTTTAGAGAATTTGATTAGTATGTTCGTGTTATCTATTAATTTTATTACAGTTACCTACTTAAGTATAATTAAGTGGAGAGCCTTGGGTGAGGCCTATGTCCAGCAGTGGACGTCTCTCGACTGACATGATGATGATATTGATGTTAATGAATTATAAAGAATATATTTGTACAACTCGTCTTTCATATTATCTATTTAAGAATCTTAATCAACAATTATTAAAATTGTAAATTGTAATGCATCGCAATAAGAAATCGTATTGCTTGTGTTTCACATCAGCACTTGATGATAAATACACATCAGAGACTAAAGTCTTGTTGTTATGTAGGTATAAAATGCAATGTAAGCATTCCACGTTTGGAAGCGTGCTGCATTCCTTATCATTGTTTAATTATAGCACCATTGTAGGTACCTATAGAGCCAGTATGTTAAAAGGTTTTGTTGAGCTATTGATACAGCGATAGATTAACTACGCATGTTTAACGAGTGCCTGTGCCTATGAGTCCCGGTTCGATTCCGGCCGGCACCCAAATTTGATATGGCTGAATATGATATGACATATTAATTAATTATGAGCTTCTGTGGTTAAGGATATGAATAAATGAACAAAAATTATATGTCAGATATTATTTATTTACAGAAAGAAAAATAGTTAAAAGTTATCAAATTTATGCATAGTAAATATATTAGGTATACAAATAATTACCTTACTGTAATCTATTTATACAATCATAGGTTCTATTGATTAGGTACGGCAAACTAATACAATTTACTATTACAATATTGTATAATTATTGGTCGAGCCCGCCGATATGGAGCTCTCAATCTTATCTAAAACGTCACGTGTTGCCTCGTACACATTGTCTAAAAGCATATTTTTCACGACGTATTGTGCGCATAGCTCTGCATTACAATTACACATTTGGTCCCCATTTTCTATTCGGTCACCATTAAATATCTCGATTTTTATTATTTTTGAGGCACCATCCCGATGCGGTTTTTTGATAAATGAGTAGACTGGGGGCTCTGCTCTTCTTTTAAGTCCCAGGCGGCGTTCAGCTGCAGGTTTTCTTTGTGCTGCAGCGTCCGGTATAAAGTTGAAAAGATGTTCCGATGTATCCTAAAATGGAAAGAAATCATTTTAATTAATAAACACCTTTCTTTAATGAAATCTCTGATAAAATAATGGTTAGGAAATGTCCATTAATTCGTCAGTTGGGGATAACCTAATAAGAATCTATTTATTCCTCTAAAACAGCACCGTGCCTGACTGACTCACTGACAACGCACATCCTAAACCACTGGAGCTAGATAGATACTTGAAATTTGGTAGACATATACCTCGCGTATCATTGAGGTAAATACCCTACTAACTAGAGAACTAGCATTTTATTTCACGAGGCGAAGCCGCGCGCATAAGCTACGCTAGTGGCTTATTGCTTCTATGTGTATTCTAATAGAATTAAAATTATAATTATAAACACTTTAATAAATAGAATTATATATTTACTTGGAGCAATTTATAAACTATTGAATTTAAACACGTATAATTTTAAACAGAAATTATTTAGGTACTTACCGACATTTCGTAAGAAGACTGCTCACTTTTAAAATGATTTTAAGACTGATTTGACCCTTAAATCAGGGGTTTATATATTTGACCAGAATTGTGTTGTTAAAGTTCAAAATAGATTATTTATGGGATATGAAGTCAATAATTCAAATAAGGAAAGTCATATGGAGCGTTGCGCGACAGTAGTAAGTTGATTCCGTCTGTGTTTACATTCACACATAAAATTATAAGGTTTGTCTGTCCGTTCAATAAAATATTAGGGCGTACATATGTATACGAGTGGGTCTTATTCCATAACAGATAAGCCCGATACTAAGTGTTAAATAATATTACTAAGCGGAGACACAGGAAAATGCTAGTATGCTTAGAGCCCGTACACACAGCTTCAAGTTTTGTCGGATCTACTAACTATCGGACTGCAAAACCGGATAGCGTGTTCACATGACTGTCCGGTTTGTAGGATCCTTCGCCCCGGACACAAGTATTAAAATACTGTTACCACTAAATCGGATCCGCAATTTTATCGAACGACCGGACCGATTTGTGACCGCAAATCGGATGACGCATTTTTAGGATCCGTTTTATTGCCGGATCTAACCGTATGCTTGTGTGAACGCGTGCATTGAAATACTGTTACCACTAAATCGGATCCTACAGAACGGTTCCCGTAAAGAATCGAATGTCTCTGTGTGAACGGGCTCTTACTTGAAGCACAAAGTAATAAATATGGCTCTGGCGTATATGTGATGTCTTATGCACTAGGAAATAGATTTGAAAATAACACAAAATAGTGTTATGAATTTTCATTACACAGCGTTTCTTTTCTGGATGTATGCTGACAGTGCTTCTTCGCATTGTACCTTCAACACAAATATGGAAGTTCGTGACGTGGATTGGGCTCTATATAAACTAGCATTCGGGATTCAACACCATTACACAGATCACCATCCTACGGGACACTAATAAGCTAACTCCAGAATCTACCCAGGAAAACCCATTCTACTGACATGTAAGTAAATTTATCTTATTCTTTGATTTGAAACCACTGATCGATTCGAATAGATCCTTTACTTCAAGACATTAGTGATAAATGCTGACTCTTTTTTAAATTACTGATCATTTATTCTATATTGAACATCTATTAACAATAATGATCATCTATAAATTCAATTAATGTTTTATTCGATTAATACATTATTTCATTTAGTTCAGACAATTAGTTTGTGTTGAGTGAAATTATTCATTCTATGATGATGATGATGATGATGACGATGATGATGATGATGATGATGATGATGATTGATCCTTTAACTCCTCGTGGAGCACAGGGCCTCAACCGCCCTCATCCAGGCTTTATTCTATATTAAACATGTATTTAAATTAATAATCATCTATTCATTCAATTAATGTATGTATGTATGTAAGTATTACCCCGCAGTAGAGAACCTATACAAATGTTTGTTACCCGAATCACAGATGTTTATGATCTGTATTATGTCGTAGTCTCACGTTGCACTCATTCATAATAAAGGGTATATATATATATATATATATATATATATATATAATCCTATTTGCACTAACTACGAGCAGTCTTACGGATAACTATGTGTTTTATTCAGCAATTTAGAACTTTTCCCACTCAAATAGATCTTCGATTGATTAATAAGTACTTTAACTGTAATCACCATTTAGCTTAAAATATAAGCTAGCGATCATATTCTTATAATGGTCTTAAAAAGTTGCCTGGAAGAGATCGGTCTGAAGCGATAAGGCCACCGATTGTTTTCCTTGAAAAATGTTCCCTATGTAGGTACTTGTTTTCTGTGTTACTTACTATATGGCGTACAATAAAGTGTTATTGTATTGTATTGTAATTGGTCGTCTCGTCATTTACTCGAGGTGATTGAATTTAGTGATTAAGTATGACATCTCAGATAGCCGATAAGTCATTAAAACGTTTTGGTTAGTTCAAAAGCATCCTACCTATTTTTTTATTATTAATTAAAATGTAGCTTGTAAAGTTTCTTTTGTATGTGTGCTAATTTAATAAATATTTCATTTTCAGGTCGAATGCTGAGCTTTTCGCTTCTGACAGCGAGTTTGAAGCAGTGCAGCCCAAGCCCAAGAAATCATCCAGCAAGCGTATGAGGGCCGTGAGTACTGAGCGTTGCGCGCCTACGGCTTCGACTTCAGGCGGGAAGACCAGCGAGGCACGTGCCCCCAAGAAAAATAAGACCACCGTTATCAAACCCATCTCTGATGTTATGAAGCCATCGATGTCAGACTTGTTTGGAAGTGATAGTGACGAAGACGACGGCACGGTTCCATCCGAACCAAAGAAGGGTACACCTATTTACTCTTATATGACAAGAAGGCTAGCAAACGGTACTTCTCGTCAATCAAACGAAACCAAAACAGGATCTCATTACATAGAGCTTAAAGTCTATTCGTGTAATGAGATTCAAAATGTACAACCCATGAATAGGTGGCGGCATAGCATCGTGACTATTAAAAATAGAACTAACACTGGTACTGAGGCTTGGTCCCATCTCACTGAGTTTATTGCTGCCACGCGAAAAGAGTTCAAGCTTTGCCCACCAACTTTTACTAGTAATTATTATTGAGCCATTCCAAAATGTATTACTTATTCTTATTACCTACATTTAATTCAGTTTAGTAAACGTTTAGTAAGTATTTGAGTTTCTTGGTATAATTATTAAAAAATGTTTTAATAACTGAATACATATTTAATGTTAAACTGTAACCGCATACCAAAGTATATGAATAAATAAATAAGTACTTATAACTTTATTTGCCTTCATTTTACTTTACAGCTATATCCTGTGAGCCCCAGGTGATTCGGTGTGAAACATGTAATGTTGAAGTTCCAGAAAAAAAGTATCAATATCATATGAGAACAAATATACATAAAAAGAATTGTTTGTTAAAGACTGAATTTAGAAATATTGACATTATTGCAACTGCATTTAAGAACAGAATTGTGGCTTATCGCATAAACCCCGAACAGGAAGTCGAGAACCTCACACCCGAGGCGTTCCTGTGCCACTGCAAAAGTGATGTTTTTAAAGTTATAAATTTATCATTACAAAAACACACCTGCTTAAAATTGAATTTGGAACTGTTTGCTTATTTTGTGTTACCGCAGTCAGAAACACAACAGTTAAAATCGTTCAGTACAAAGTTTGATTGTATCTTTAACAATACTGATATTAATGAGTTATATTTGAATGCTTTAGAAACATTTAAACAAAAACTTTCAGAATTTGAACATTGCGAATCTGGGTGGTCTCTGCTTTCAGTAAGCCATTTAGAATTAAATATAAATAAATATTGCCCCATGAGAGGTGGTACATTCATAGAGCTGCCATCAGTTGTCAAAAATAGTAAAAGTTGTTTGAATATACAGAATAAAGACGAGCACTGCTTTTTATGGAGTATTGTTGCAGCATTGTTTCCTGCCAAGAGTAATGTATGCAAAACAAGTTCATATCCTCACTATTCAACTGTCCTTAAAACAGACGGTATGACTTTTCCTCCATCGTGCAAAGATATTCAATTGTTTGAGGCATCTAATGATATCAGTATTAACATTTATGGATTAAGCAAACAGAGTACAGTAACTGGTCCATTATATTTATCTAAAAATCAGAAAAATAATCACATCAATTTATTATACTTTGAAAATGGGATTAAAGGTCATTACTGCCTCATTAAAGATCTCTTAAGATTAGTACGACGACAGATTAGTAAATCTAAAGGAAAAATGTACATGTGCGAGAAATGTCTTCGGTTTTTCTCTTCCGAAATTAAATATACAGCACATGATTGCTCCCAAGTTTTGACAGTCTTACCTGAAAAAAATAGTACAATCGGATTTAAGCATTTTGAGAGACGACAAAAAATCAATTTCGTTATATACGCTGATTTCGAAAGCTTATTAGTTAATTGTACAGAGAATAGTACTGGAAATACTCGAAAATTAAAAGTTCATCAACCTTCATGTTTTGCATATTATGTTTGCTGTTCACATGACCCGAGCTTAAACAAGTTCGTTTCCTACAGGGGTTCGGATTGTGTTGAAGTGTTTATTGAAAGATTGATTGAAGATGCGAAATGTATTCATAAGATATTAAATGTCAAGAATCCTATGATGCCTTTAACCAAAGAACAAGAAATTAGTTATCAGAATGCCACAATGTGTCATATTTGTGGTCATCTATTATTCGATGACAAGGTTCGCGATCACGACCACGTTTCTTCAGAATATAGAGGCCCCGCTCATTCACATTGTAATTTAATGCTACGAGTGTGTCCATTCATACCTGTGGTCTTTCATAATTTAACTAACTATGACTCGCACTTGTTTATTAGAGAATTAGCGAAATACAATGGTCCAGTTACAATTATACCAAAAACTAAAGAAAAATACCTCACAATTACCAAATACATAGACATAAAAGGCTGTACACGTCCACTGCAAATTAAATTTATAGATTCATTTCAGTTTTTGAGCACAAGTTTAGACTTGTTAAGTAAAAATTTGTCTGATAGAGATTTTATACATTTATCTGAGAATTTTGAAAACACGCACCTGCATTTATTAAAATCTAAAGGTATTTATCCGTATGATTACATGGACTCTTGGGAAAAATACGGAGAAACTGCACTACCTTTTAAAAAACATTTTTTCAATAATTTGAAAATGGAGGACATAAGTGATGCGGAATTTCATCATGCGCAATCGGTTTGGAATACATTTAATATTAATAATCTCGGTGAATATACCGACTTGTACCTTAAATGTGATGTTTTATTGCTATGTGATGTATTTGAAAATTTCAGAAACTTGAGCTTAAAATTTTACAAACTAGATCCGGCCTATTACATAACATCACCCAGCTTGAGTTGGGACGCTATGTTACTTTCGACAGGCATTAAACTTGACTTAATAGATGATTTGGAAATATATCAAATGTTAGAAAGAGGAATACGTGGAGGGTTAGTTCAGTGTTCACAGCGATATGCTAAAGCCAATAACAAATATTTACCAGAATTTGATGATTTCAAGCCGTCATCGTATTTGATATATTTAGATTGTAATAATTTGTACGGGCATGCGATGACTAAAAGCTTACCTTATTCAGAATTTAAATTTTTAAATGAATATGAAATTGAAAAGTTTAATATTTTCACAGTATCTGAAAATGGAGACACTGGTTTTATTTTGGAAGTAGATCTAGAATATCCTGAAAACTTGCACGACTTACACTGTGATTTACCCTTCGCTCCGGAGAAATTTATTCCTCCTGGAGGGAAATCTCCGAAATTAATAGCAAGTTTGTATGATAAATATAACTATGTTATTCACTTTGTTCACTTGAAAGAAATTTTGAGAAACGGCTTAATCTTAAGAAAAATTCATCGTATACTAAGCTTTAGACAGTCGAATTTTCTACAGAAATACATCGATTTGAATACGAATCTTCGGCAAGCCTCCGTGTCTGTTTTTGAAAAAGACTTTTTTAAGCTCATGAATAATGCTATTTTTGGTAAAACTATTGAAAACCGACGCAAACAAGTAGATGTTAAACTGATCACAATTTGGAACGATACAGATAATGCTACAAAAAAGAGAATTGGTGCCGAAACACTTATCTCTCGCCCTAATCTAAAAAATATTTCAGTGTTCTCCGAGAATTTTCTAGCTGCTCAATTTACTCCAGAAAAGATTGTGCTCGACAGACCTATCTATATTGGATTTTCAGTTTTAGAATACGCAAAAGAGCATCTATACAAATTTCATTACGACTTTATGAAAAAGATATATAGTCAGAATGCAAAACTTTGTTACACAGACACTGATAGCCTTCTTTATTTAATATTCACGGAGGATGTTTACCGAGATATTAAAAATAATTTGAGTGAATTTGATACTAGTAACTTTGATTTAAATAATCCTTACAGCATTGAAAGGGTGAATGCAAAAATCCCCGGCTTATTTAAAGACGAACTTGGAGGTGACATCATTACAGAATTTGCAGGTCTTAGAGCAAAGCTGTATTCCTTGAATAGTGTTAAAACACGACTCAATAAAGCTAAAGGTGTTTCTAAATGCATAACTAAGAACCTTACTTTAACACAATATAAAGACTCATTATTCAATGCCAAACATTTAAAATGTAAAATGAATTTAATTAAGTCAATCAAACATGTACTATACTCTCAGGAGCTTAATAAGACTGTATTAAATAGTGCTGATGATAAAAGGCAGATTCTTCCAAATAAAATCAATACATTACCTTGGGGCCATTACAAAACAATGTTTTAATTAGTTGTTAATCGCATCTTTGCGGTATTTATACATTATTGCCAGTGTGAGCATCATTATTATTGATCAAAAAAATAATATGTATTAATACATTTAATTATTCTTATATGTAAAGTGTGTTTGCGTTATTTCTAAGATGATTAATATTATAATTTGTACTAAAGCAAATAAAGAAATTTCTACACTTATGTAATCTTCTTTGTTTTGTGTTAATCGTTTTAAGTTCCTGTCAGATAGACGACTATATAAAGGCTAGAAATATGCCACTCCTTCTCAGTTCACGATGAAGTTCGTTAAACAAACTCAAACTTTAGAAGTAAATAATATTAAAGTAAACAACGACACTGAAAAAGTAAAGCATAGCTTGCTGTTGCCAAATACAATCCGCTGCATAATATGCGGTCCTTCTAATTGCGGTAAAACAAACGTTATGTTAAATTTATTGTTACATGAAAATGGTTTAAAGTTTAAATATATTTATTTGTACTCTAAGACAGCATTTCAACCAAAGTATATTTTTTTAAGACAAGTTATGGAAGGTGTTCCGGGAGGAGGACTGTTTTTATTTAATGAAAGCAAAGAAGTTCTTCATCCGAACGAAGCTTTGACAAATTCCGTTATGATTTTCGATGATGTCGCATGTGAAAACCAAATTAATATTCGTAATTATTTTGCAATGGGGAGACATAGGCAGATAGACTGTTTTTATTTATCACAAACTTATTCGAAAATACCGAAACAATTGCTCAGAGATAATGTCAATGTGTTAATTATTTTCAAACAAGATGACACAAATTTAAGACATATATACAATGAACATGTAAACACAGATTTAGATTGGCTTAAATTTAAGCAGCTTTGTGCTGGTATATGGCGAGATCAATTCAGTTTTTTATTAATTAATAAAGATTGTGCGATAAATAATGGAAGATATAGACGAGGATTTGACACATTTATTCACTTTTAATTTTTATATTTAAAGCAAATTACTATTTTCAATATCTCACTTGAAGTCGAGTGTTCACATCAAACGGTGGACGTTGCAATACGTTAGTACAATGGAAATGGATTTAAAAGAACAACTCATTAAATCAGTGAATAATATAAAGAAAAAAATAAAAATGATTCAATGTGATGAAGATGAAGCTAATCTTAAATACAAAAAAGTATTTAAACCTATTACAGATCCTCTAGAAACATTGATCAACAATCGAAAGGCTATTAACATGGATTTTAACATGACAACCAAAACGGATAAAACTAATGCAAATGATGACTTGAACTCCTCTAAAGACGATAAACAATTTAAAGATTTAATTATTAACGCAGATTCTAAACCGCAAAAGGCTATCCCTGCTTTTAACATGACAGCCAAAACAGATAAAACTAATGCTGACTTGAACTCCTCTAAAGACTATGAAAATTTTATAGACATAATTAACGCAGATTCTAATCTGCATTCAGAATATTATGAATATGCAAATGATAACCGTAAAAGTTCTCTAAATGAAATTGACAGTCGCGATACTCTTTTATCTCTGCAAAAGGAAGACATGATGAACATATATGAAGATTTTAATGTACCATTCGGGATTCATAGTAAAAATAATAAACTCATGATGGGAAATAGTGTTGTATGTTTATCTTCGACAAATAATGCTTCTCAAACAGGAAAAAAATACATGATTACCATTAACAATAAAACATATGAATTAACCGCTGGGTTGAAAGAGCTTTTAATGCGCAACAAACCCAATCTTAACATTGTAACTGAAAAAGACAAAACTGATTACAAAGAAATGTTAATGGACACTAATGCACACAAACGGGATTTTGACCCGAACGGGCAATTAAAAGGTGACAAAGGATTAAAATACTGCACAATCATCAAACCTTTCTTTTCGCAAATAAATAACAATAACAAAGATGTGCTGCAACAGTTACCGGAACTAAAAATCGGGGGACACTTGCCTGAGTTAAAACAGTATAAAAAAAACACTGATTATATTTATTGGGACGATCCAAATGAACTGATTGAAAGACTGAAACTCTTAATTGCATCTAAAAACGCTGGCAACAACAATCATGATAATGAAATTATATCAATTATTGAAGAGTTAAAGGAAGCTGGTATTATAAAATAATGAAATCCGTGTAATATAATCATTATGCTTTGTAATGTAAGAAACGTAAGACATGAATCTCGAGAAAAAAGAAAATACTAATATTGATAGTTGTAAAGTAGGAGCAAACAAAGTCACAGGTAAACCAGAGTTATTTGAACTTTTTAGTAGAGAGTATGTTGATAAAAATGTTCAGAAGAATTCTGACAAACTAGTAGATTTAGAAAAGCTGTTTCTAACCTTAATTAATCGTATAAAAATTATTGAAAAAATAATTGCTTTAAAGGAACTCGAAGGAAATTTGAACAAGCATTATGAGCAAAGCCGACGTCGTTAATGAAATTCATAAGAACGTTAGACTGAACTTCCCCCGGAGAAGTGTATTGTTAAAAGATATAGATGACCTTTGGCAAGCAGATTTGATAGATATGCAGGCTTTATCTAAATTTAACGCGGGATACAAATACATATTGGTGATTATCGATTGTTTCTCAAAATATGCTTGGGCATTTCCACTCAAACAAAAAACTAAAGAAATCGTTTGTAAAGAATTTCAAACATTGTTCACGAAGGGGCGTTATCCGAAGAATTTACAAACAGATATGGGTAAAGAATTTTATAATAATGTATTTAAAAAAGAAATTGAAAAGTATAAAATTAATCATTACTCTACATATTCTACAAAAAAAGCCTCAATTGTAGAAAGACTTATAAGAACTCTCAAAACTAGCTTATACAAAGAGTTTAGTTTAAAAGGGAATTATAAATGGATTGATGGAACCCTTGAAGATAAAGTTTTTAAATATAATCACACCTTTCATAGAACAGTAGGAAAACCCCCGGCAGCAATTAATCATAACAATAAAAAAATTATATTACAAAGATACGTTAACAATTCACTATGTAAGAAAGTATTGACTCGCAACAGATTTGTAGTTGGAGATTTTGTAAGAATAAGTAAATTTAAAGGATGTTTTGAAAAAGGGTTTACACCTAATTGGTCTACTGAAATATTCAAAATAACAAAAGTTCAGCATACTAACCCTACTACATATTTATTAGAAGACGCAAAGTCAAGACCAATTTTAGGAGCATTCTATGGGCAAGAAATTCAGAAAACTGCACACCCTGAGGTATATCTTGTTGAAAAAGTTTTAAAAAGCAAAGGCAACAGAGTATATGTTAAGTGGCTAGGTCTTCCGTCAAGTGAAAACAGCTGGATTGATAAATCAAATCGTTTGTAATCGTAAGATACTGTGCCTATAAATAAGCTATTTACATTTCATGTCATCATTTGCATTTAGATGTTTACCCAACAAAGACCGCTTTTAATAAAGTATTTGCTTCACCAATATTACTGAAAATGAAACACACACAAGATCATGCCGGCAAGGCCAGTGCGAAGAGAAAAGGCGAATTACCAACCGTTCAGAAAAGCGGAGCTGGTTTGAAAAAAACCTTCAGCAATATTATTTCGCATACTAAAAAACAAATCCGTAATCTGAAACCAAAATGCAAGAAAATGTTAATTGAATTAGCATACGCAGCTGCTCAAGAATTGGCTTCTGAGTTACCCGTACCATTACCGAGAGTGATACCTGTACCTAAAACCGGCGGATTTCTGCCATTGATTCCTATTTTTGCTGGATTGTCTGCCACAGGAAGTCTAGCCGGAGGTATTGCTGGTATTACCAAAGTTATCAATAATTACAAGTCAGCCAAAAACCGACTAGCACAATTAAAAAGACGTAATATGAAAATAGAGCCAATGTGTATTGGAAAAGGATTACATCTTAAACCGTACAAGAGTGGTTTGGGAATTTATGTTTCAAATAAAAAAAACTAGATAGCGGGCTACCCAATAGAGCATTAACTAATATCGATATTACAAAGCACTCGAAAAGAATTCCCCATTTTCGTGGTGTATTTATGAGAGATGAATTACCAGACGCACCATGGTCGATAGAATGTGGTGTGATCAATTTAGATTCTTCTAAAAATTCTGGCACTCACTGGGTAGCTTATGGAAAAATTAAAGATTATATTGAATATTTTGATAGTTACGGTAACTTAAAACCACCGAAAGAATTTATAAATTATGTGGGACCACACATTCATTATAATTATGGCAATTTGCAAGGAAACCATTTATATAACTGTGGACATTTATGTTTAAAATTTCTAAAATCATTTTGGAAAAGTAAATAGTTACAATATAAATAAATAAACAATAACTTTATTATGCAATAGCCACATATTAATAAAATGAAATGTTAAACCCGTGAGGCACATTCCTTCACGATCATTGTACAGAATTGGGTGTAAAATATATAATAAAGTAAAGCTCTTTGTCTAATATTAAAACAATATGTACGTTTTTAATAAAAGCTTCGCGAATGCACAAAAAAACAGTATTCAACTTCCAGCATTCAAAGGAAGAAGACGCTTCAGAACAACAAAGAAAATAAGTAAAACTAATAAAAACTTCCTTTATTCTCTCGGTTTTGAAGTAATACCTAAACAAAATGCTGCAAATATCCGACCCACCACAACAAGATAATTCTATTGAAAGCTATGAAATCCATACTTACAATCCCTACAATGATAGCTTTAAAGAAAACGATGAAATCAGAATACCTATTCATCAGCAAGACGTTTACGTATTACCATCTGCGAGTTCCATTTATATTGAAGGGTATGCAAGTGTATTTGAAGTAGATGCAGCCGGAAACAAAAAAGAAAAAGAAATCAATTTTTCGAATAATCCAATATTGTTTTTATTTCAAGACATAAGATACGAACTAAATGGTGTTGAAATAGATCATATTAAAAATACTGGAATCACAACGACCATTAAATCTCTCATCTCAATGAATGAAGGAGAAAGTAAAAGTGCGAAATTGTGGGGTTGGGATTTAAATGGGTCCAAGCAAAAAGATGGTCATTTCTCTGCTGTTATACCCCTAAATAAAATACTAGGATTTGCGGAAGATTACAATAAAATTCTCATCAATTGTAGGCATGAACTTATACTTCACCGAAGTAATTCAGTTTTAAATAGTGTTATAACTGACAAAAATAATAATGTTTCGATAGACATACAAAAAATTCAATGGCGTGTGCCACATGTAAGAGTTTCAGATCGTAATAGATTATTACTACTTAAGAATCTAGAAAAAGATAAATCCATACAACTAGCTTTCCGAAATTGGGATTTATATGAATATCCTCTTTTACCTAAAACAACAAAGCACTCATGGTCAGTAAAAACCGCTTCTCAGTTAGAAAAACCAAGATATGTTATATTTGGTCTGCAGACTAATAGAAAACTGAACAAATTAGAGAGTTCATCCGTGTTTGATCATTGTAATATAACAAATGTCAAATTGTTTTTAAATTCACAGTACTTTCCTTATGATTCACTTAATTTGAAATTTGATCAAGATAAGTATAGTATATTATACGAAATGTATGCTAATTTTCGTCAGTCGTATTACAACACGAGCATCGATCCCTTGCTTAAGTTGGATACATTCGGGAAAAAAGCTCCACTTTTCGTTATTGACTGTTCAAGACAAAATGATACACTGAAAACCGGGCCAGTGGACGTTCGTTTAGAAATCGAATCTTCAAAAGATATACCCGATAATACAACAGCCTACTGTTTGATCATAAACGATCGTCTTATAGAGTATCGACCATTAAGTAACATCGTTCGAAAATTATCATGAACATGATTATGGATGTTCAAGGTTTTAAAAACGAAAGCAATAAATTTATACCGAAAGAAATAGCAATTATTTGCAAGAACAGTGTGCTTGTGTTGTTGATTAAACCACCATACCCATTTTATTATTTAACAAAGAAAGAACGTTTACAAGTTTCATGGCTAGAAAAAAATAGGGGAATATTATGGAATGAGGGATATGTGCCGTACTGTAGTTATAAGAGCTTGTTATTAGACTTCTGTAAAAATAAGCGTATTTATACAAAAGGATGTGAAAAAGTACTGTGGGTAAAGGAGATAACAGAATGTGATGATGTTTATAATTTAGAAGATACAAATTGTCCTAATTTAGAAATACTTAGTGACAAATATTCAATGTCATCGGATATTCACAATTGTATTTACCATGCAAATATATGTGCTTTTAAAAATGTATCGTATTTAAATAAGTGGTGTATAGATAATAATGTTTTTATGTAATAAACAAATTCAATCCATAATAATAATATTGCTTTATTTTCATCGATAAGCTTCTTCTTCTCTTTTAAGTCGATACACTCTTGACAGAATGGTCGTGGTCCTCAGTTGAGGATTGATATCCTTCATGACGACTTTTTTGGGAAAATAGTGAGGCTAAGAACCTTTAATTGATGGTAAACAGTTAAAATGGATATCAAAATTGGGAGTATCGTCCAAGTTTTCATTCATAAATGGCAGCTAAATGGTTGTCATGAAGTCAAAATAATAAATGGTGAACACTATAGTGGTATGTTAATAACACCAAGTTATTTTCAAACTAGGCGTTTGCAAATTTATTATACAGGCTTACAAGTAACTGCGCAAGTAATTAGAAAAGATAAATGTTTTGTAGACTTGGTGCCTTATGACAGAAAATTAACATATTTATGAAGAACAAAATATAAAATACCTAATATACAGCCCACAGTATAAATACTGTATTCGTTATAAAATTGATTCATTCACATAGTAGCAATACGTGTATCAGGTCATCTGCATCGTTATATACAAACAAATCAAAATGGTTAATTTCTGCTGCCCGCTCAAATGCTTCGAGTCCCCAGATACTCATGTCGATGGCGTTGCGTGTCTTCGTTGCCATGCGTTTATCTATTGTCACTGTCGATGTGTGACATATATGGCAGAGAACGAAGGCTACATCAAAATCGAAAATGAAATGGAAAAGTTTAGGAGCATGAAACGAAAATTTGATGATTACTGCTTTGAATATTTGGATAAGATGCGGGATCATAAAATTCGTCTAGAACAGTTAAAGAAAGCATGGAACTAGTCTCTGTGATTTTAATGTCTTTCTCTGAAGTGTTATTTTAATAATAATAATAAATTTAAGACTAAAATAATTATTGTTTTATTATAATCAGGTAACAAAATCGTACGTTGCTACTTCCCCTCATACTCTTACAGAACAACTTAGTTCACTATGAATAGAGCCGTTTGAACTGCTTATAATTAAAGGGATTTAGAATGAGTCTTTAAATTAACAAGATATCTCTTATGAATATCTATTCATTTGCCAGACCGCTTTGAAGATGAGAATTTGTAATGAATTTTTGAATAGTGGATATTGGGCATTTGAATAGGTAACTGTAAAATCAGTTTTTGAATAGATGTAGGTAATTCACTTCTTGAATAGTGGATATTAGGGGATCTAGATATCTCATTTGTATCTAGATACCCTAATATCTACCTACTAACATGATGCGTCAACTTCATCTGCAACCGATAGGTGGCGTTATCCGAGCGAATGTTGTGCTTAAAAATGTTACCATAACCTTTTTCCAAGTCAAACTCTGACATTGAAAATGTTTCTCGTGAAAGTATTTTTAACGCGAGCGAATCGGGTCAAAGCTAGTTTTTAATAAATATTTAGACACCAGTAACAAAATTGCTATGAAAACGGCCAGAAAACGTCAGCTCCAAGCTCCATTTGAAGAGTACGTACACACGGAAAGAATATGGTGTGTAGTCACCTTTTTTAAAAAAATAGATTTTAATCTCAATATGTAGAACTCACAAAGTACTGTACTCGTAACTTACCATTGGATGAAATATGGATATCAGAAAATAATTGTAAATATTTTTCGTGGAGGTATTTTACTGTCGCATGTTAGTACGGAACCCCACGGCACTTGGCCGGTTTTTCAAAATCTTTTATAAATCCCGCCCGCTGTTTCACAAGAATGATTACAGTTTAATCTCCAGGGCGGCTTCGTTAGGGGTCGCTGTCGCTATTATCTGTCCCAAAGGAACAATGGTCTCCATATTTTTAGTTTTTGCTTGAAAATAATTTTTAAAGTTTTGTTTACACGCCGAGCTTTATGTTGGTAAAATGAGGTTGTATAGGTACCTACTGTAACTCTATATACAACGTGTTGCAAAATAACCCGTTAAAAGCTAATTAAATATTATATTGAAAAACATTGTCAACCCTAGTAAGCTGTAATGTCGTACAATATAGGAGTTACCATGGATTATTTAAGTAACAGAGGTGTAAATAATTGTCTAATTTAATGTTTTTTTTTCATGTTTTTCATTCACAAAAGTTTGCAGTCTCAATACTAACATGTTAATTGATATACTTAGGTAAGTACTGGCTTCGTAAAACGTCAAGTAGCAAAAAAAGTTCAAATAAAGATATTTTGACTCTGTCATAATTTTATTCTCGCCATCTCACTAAGACGTAACCGAGTGCTCGTGTCTCGAGCCACTCGTCTAATCGTCGTTGTGAACAAGAAACATGAATGCACCTCAGCCGAGATTCTTTTGACGGGGCTTAAATGGTTCGCGGGGAAAATAAATGACTAGGTATGTACCTTGCAGCGAACGTGTTGACGAGATCTTTATAAAAACGACAAGCGCGAGTCGAACTCACAAACTGAGAGATCACAAAAGAAAAGCCACCACAACATAAGTTTTAAATTTTATAAAATAAATATGCCTTCAAAATATGTAAACCCCCCTACAAGTTGTTGTCCCTATCAAGTAAATATATACCTTGATTTCCTAAAAGTACAGACTTTAGTTAAGCGTGCTACCTATCCTTAATCAACGACCCTGACATTATGCAAAGAATTTAGGAACTTAAGTTATGTTTTTCTGTGTACTTCGGTTTTTTTCTAGCAATGCCAAATAATCTTAAGCCAGGGATTCTCTTGGGGACAAATTGTATGTACCGTACCTATTGCGACATGGTGTCGCCAGGACGTCGAGCGAAGTTCGGTGGACTTTGCTCGACATTTTTTACATTGGTACATTATGTCGAGCGAATTTCGGATACGTTGCGCTACTTCAACCTACCTCGCTAGTGACACGTGAGTAGGACTCCGAAATGAATTCCTGGTTTTATGGATAACAAGGGGTTTCGGAAGCCGAGGCCATGGTGGTTTAGTAGTTTCACCTATTGCCTCTCAAGCAGAGGGCCGTGTGTTCGAATCCGGGCTCGCACATCTGAGCTTTCCGGAATTTATGTGCGAAATTTGAAATTAACCGTGAGCTTTACGGTGAAGTAAAACATCGTGAGGAAACCGGTACACATTTGAGAAGAAATTCAATGGTGTGTGTGAAGTTCATAATCTGCACTGAGCCCGCGTGGGAACTACGGTGCAAACCCTTTCATTTTCAAAGGAGGCCTTTGCGCTGTAGTGGTACGTATATAGGCTGAAATGATGGTGGTAAAGGGGATTCGGAGATACTTACGTTTGCCACATTTGTCCACGTAGTTGGTGACTGGCTTCTGAGGGTCACACTGGCAGGTCTTGAGGTTCTCATCGCAGACGGAGTCCGGGAAGCCGCAGTCGATCGTCAGGGAGCACGGATCACCGTATATCGCCGTGCCTCGCGTGGCTGGATCTAGGAACAAAACAGTTTTATGGAAAACTATTGGAACTAATTTCTTCAACTGATCGATGATCGAGTTTAGCACATATACGACATACACAATACGATACGACAGCACACGATATGACAGGACACGATACGACACCGTATCCGTATTTTTTCACTAATGTAACGATATTGTATTAACTGTCATTGTACAAACTCAAATTAGGTTAAGTTTAATTAGTTCCAGTGGCGTCCGATAGATGGCGCTGTTACGCGCGGAAACATGCGAACGAAAAGTTCTCGCGGATTGTTTTAGATGTAAGTTAGTTCGTAAGCTGATTTGAACCTTCGGAACAGTTCAATAAATACATACAAGTGATTGTATAATCAGTACGCCTTGTTTTGTCATTTATATTCCCTCGAACCGAGTGCGCGTTTGTACAGTCATGTTACATGTAAACAGATAAAAAAATGAGTGAGTCTCACGGTAGTTTTATGTTAATTCTTTACTATCTTGCTAATTTAATAAATAAGTACAATAACTGTTATGAATAAAAAAGCAGCCCACAGATAAAGACAGAAGCTAAACAAGCAAAACCTAAATAAGTATTTAGCCCCAAACAAATGAAATTAATTCAAATCATTTCCAGAAGTTAAACAACCTAGTTATTCAAGATAAAAAATATCCTCAAGCTAATGAATTCATAGCTTACGTATTCATTATTCAATATTGACGTAAAGAAAAGTCCGTCTATTTATTAAAAAAGTTTTTTTTTATAAAAAAATTCATTTATATTCCAACGGACTCGAATATTAACATTTTCCTTAGTAAAATGCCAATTAAAACTGACCGCAGAGCTAAACGCAATCAAACTTAAAATTATACTTTCTATTCAAGTACTTTAAGTTTAAACTACTTAAACTGATTTCATGCTCTCGTTGGCAACCCCTTAGACTATTAACATACATTTTCCTGGTAATTAACAAACCCTAATGACTACCAGCAGCAATACAAGACATACCCAAATTTCCAGTATTTATAATAAAATTATAAATAAAACTACTACACAGTCCTAAAGCCAAGTTTAGATCTGCAAGAAAAATCGTGCAAGTTGAATTACATTGCGCGGCCGCAAAGCAAACTAGTTTCAAGTGGGCAATCGAACGCTGCAATGTAAAGCTTCTTGCGTGCTTTTTCTTGCTAGTCTAAACTGGGCTTAAGACTATAATAGGCTGAGACGATGATCATGATGATGATTTGCCCTTCGCATATTTCTTTCACAGATTAATACAAATAATATAGCCGGGCAGCAAATATTAAATAGTTAGTGTAAAGTGTTTGACCTAATTTCAAAGTTCAAAACTGTCACGCGCATTATAACATGCAACGCTTTTATTTTAAACTTACTAAGTCGTGGTTATAAAGTAAGGCCATAGTATATCCACAAACTCTATCTACAGGGTTATAAGAAACAACAGAAATGGGAGAAACCAGCATGCAAGGGTTTAGTCTCCTCATTAAATTTTGAACGCTAACCGTACGAAGCGGTAGTTGTGATGGTTGTGGCGTTATCGGTGACACAGAGCAGCGATTACAACAGAATAACACGGGGTGCCTGTGCAGTTCGGTTAGCCTAGTCATCTATAAACGCTTACCGTACAAAGCAGCGGTAGTTGTGGTGGCGGCGGCGGCAACGTTAGCGACACAAGAGTAGTTATATTAGTAGAAGGGCGAGCGTTGTCAGCGAAGAGCGCTCGACCCGAATGCCGCTTACAACGCCCGCGTTATTTGTTTGAACGCTTACCGAACGGAGTAGTGGCGGTTTTGGTAGTATCGTCAGCGACACAAAGCGGCGATAACAATAGAATAACAAGTGCGGACAGCAAAGGGCGTTCGACCTGGATTGCGCTTACAACGCCCGCGATCTTTGTTTGAACGCTTACCGAACGGAGTAGTGGTGGTTGTGGCAGAATCGTCAGCGACACAGAGCGGCGATAATAACAGAAGAGCGAGCGCGGCCAGGAAAGGCTCGACCCGCTCAGAGCGCTCGACCCGCATGCCGCTTACAGCGCCTGCGTTATTTGTTTGAACACTTACCGAACGGAGTTGTGGTGGTTGTGGTAGCATCGTCAGCGACACAGAGCGGCGATAATAACAGAAGAGCGAGCGCGGCCAGGGAAGGCTCGGCCCGCTCAGAGCGCTCGACCCGCATGCCGCTTGCAGCGCCCGCGTCACATGTCACAAAACCACCTGTAACAGACAAAAGAAGTATTTGGTAAGTTCTACCATAGCAAAATCGGTTAAAACAAGAAAGAGTAATAAATTCGGCCAAGTATGTGATGAGCTTGCGGACCGAGCTGTACCTATGTACACAGTACACACGATAATAATTTTATTATAAAATAATTCGACTATAGTAGACCGCATATTTTTTTTTTTTTTGTGACAGTCATAACCAAATCCTCGCATTACATATTATGCCAAACGGTCCAGTTTGTGAATATAATATTTTGCAGCACAGTATTTGGTTTGGCGGTTATTTTTATTACCTTGAACTTGTATTACCTATTGAATACGTTGCTACGTTGATGTTAGTAGAAAAGAGACAGATGGATACGAGCAAGTATAGATTTGGGATCTTACAGTTTGGCGCAAGGTTGTTGAACTTTGAAATAGGTTTAGCTGCGCAGCAGAAATGCATTTTGGATTAGTGAGACACTGAGTACAAAAAATATTGGCACACGTGATAAAGCCACATAGGATTCGTGGTAGCGTTCAGGTTAGTGCGCGCTGGTTAGCAGTAGATAGGAATACCTACAAAGAAAATATTGGAAAAAATAAGCCATGCTAGTGTGTACTCCAATTTAAATATATAGGTATAATTTATTTTCCTATTGTTGGGGAAAACGTCATGGTAGCCTAGTTGTTTGACCTGTTGGTTGGTTGTTTGAATCATAACACCAACCCAAGCTTTCCAGCCCGAGTATTTTTTATTTTTTATGCGTTCTAGTTATATTATTACTAGCTGTTGCCCGCGTCTCAGACTGCGCAGAATGGGGGTATAAAAAATAGCCTGCGAACTAATATGTATGTAAACAAAAATTTTATAAATTTCGGTCAATCCATTTCCGAGGAGTTCGATAACAAACACCGTGATCGAGATTTTTATATATTAGAAAATTAAAATAAATCAATTTTATAAATCTTTCTAAAGTTAGATAGTGATTTACCCCAAGATATTTTCTTTCATTGGAAATCTCATGGCAATTTTATCGGGTTTTTTCAAATTCCTGCTTCTTGGGAATTCACAGACTTTGTCCTAAGTCAAACCTTAGGGTATTACTTTTTTCGACCAAAATAAAAGAAAATCGAAAATTACGTAAGTTTGAGTAAATAATTCCAAACCTAATCTCAATCAACTAAATGAAAAATAGCCATACGATTTTTAAACCACTAACAATTGTTTTGTGTTCATACACCCTTTGTATATACAAAGCTTATAATAACATAAGCAAACGCTTTCAAGTAAACAGTGAATGGTCGAGTTATCTTTGATCGGCAGGCTACAATAACACAAGGGCCGTCAAACAAGATTACAGCCGCCTCAGAAGACCGGACAAAACAATAGCTAAACAGGGTATAGATCTGTACATTTACAGGAACGGTGTACCGAAGATGAACAACGAGCTTTTACCTTTATTCTATTTCCTGCTTATATGGAAGAAAGAAAAAACAATTTATTGTCACAAAAACAAATTAAACAGTATGTGTAGATATTAAAAAAGAAGAAGTAGTAGTTTGTGACAATAGGTGTCGGCGTCAGCATAAGCTTTTGGCGCCGCTCCCGAGAGGCGACGCTCCGCAGCGCTGGTTTCCAGCCGACAAGCCGACATCCTCACTTATACTCCTCACTTTCCTGCCAGGTGCGAATTTTGACTAAACATTAAAACAATTAAAATAATAATGGCAACAAAATTAATGAAATTAAACAAAAACAAAAAAGAGGAAAAACGGGGAAACAAGAGAATACAAGCAGAGCGAAAGAGTGCTAATTTTTTGCACTCTCTGAATGGACTTTTTGGTAAATTCGTGCCTTAGGTACTCAATGTATCAATAATTAAAAGGGGGCAAAACAAGCAAACCTGTTAGCAAAACCCTTATGTCGTAAGACAGATGTTTCTTAATGGATGTAGAGCACTGCACTTTTAATTAAAAAATTCGTGTCTAAATTAAATTTTAGTCTGCTCCACTTCGTCCATTATGAGCCCCAGGTTTCGGGTCGTAGATACCCTTTCTATAGAAACATTGCCCATTTGAACTTAACCGATAGGTACTTATCCGCCAGACTTGATATCTGATGCTTCGTACCCAAAAACATGTATTTTGGTCTCATCAGCATTAACGACCAACGTGTTCTTTTTTGACCAAATTACATATTTATTACCGCATTCAAATCTATATTTAGTTATTTTATCGCTTGTTTAGCATCTTTTGGTTGAAACGATTTATAAATTTGCGTATTATCTGCATATAATTGCTACTATAAATAGAAGTGGACTCAATATTGAGCCCTGTAGAATACTCGTGATATCGTTTAGGTTGTCCTGTAAACTTTCGATAGTAGACTGCATCACTTTTATTACCTACATACTTCTTCATGACATCCGATCTCGACTCCATTGCATCCATTCTACCTTTTTACTAATCCACATCTGCGGTTGAGTCACTCAAATCCTGTAGGTGATAATAGAATTTGTTGCGTAAGGCATCAATTTCCTCTCTAAATTTGCTTATCTGCTCAAAAACCTCTGACACGGTAGGATTGCCTCAACCATCATCTGTCTCTCCTCTTTATGAGTCTGCGTTGCAGGCATTCGTCGGACATCCTCACAACCCGAATTGATGCCTTTTGCAGGCGTTGAATTACTGCTGTTGCGAGGTATCTTCGCTTTGCAGGTTGGGCATATATCCATGTTGCAACATCTATTTTTGCTTTAGATGTCATTCCTAGACATTCATGATGATAAAACTTCGTTTTACATGTTGGCAAACTGCAGGTAACGTCCTCCAATGGCGCCATGAACTTCTTGCATGCTCCGCCATCCTTACCTAGTTCAAGTTTACTAGTAAAAATAAATAGCAACTCTTCACACTTATTCGCAAATACTAATCGAGCCAGGCGTCACACTTAGTCGTCACATAATTCGCGTATCAGCATGCGCTACGCCGTTCGTAGCACTCTTGTCGATACTGGTGATCAATTTCGCGCAGCGTCGCTACGCTTCCCGTGGCTCAGGCGGTCAAGCCCATCATCCACTGCAGGTCGGTCGCCTCGCGCTGGTCGGACGTTCGAATCTCACAAAAAAAGTTTCTTTGCAAACCCGACAAACTGCTTTTAAAAACAGATAAGAACTCACAGAGCACGACGCGCAGAAAAAAGGTGCTATCCTCTTCTGAACACACCCAGTGGGCGGAGTTGATCCGTAAGTTGGACTCAAGAGTAACAAGGAATCAAGATCTTCATTAACCAGCCAATCACAATTAAGAAATTAAAAAATCACAATTTAATCAGTCAACACGTCTGTTCGCGACCGTGGCTCGCACAATCCTCCTTAAATGTAAGTTTGTGGATGGGGGCACGAACGATTGGAAACTTCACACACATCATACAATGTCTTAGCTGGTCTGTGCATTTTATGTAAACTTCTTGTGCGTTATGTAAACTTCAATGAGTACCTACTTTATAACGTCATACAAAAATTTTGAAAAACTGCTTGAGAGACTATGCTTAGACCAAACCACTAGGTTACGTTACCATGACCGTTATGTTATGTAAATATAATAAGTAGGATATTAGGAAGATAATCGCTACACATCTCTAGTGAAATTTTATCCCTTTTTTGCATCAAAAACAGAGATACAATTTCGCTCGTTCAGTACATCGTTTTAGATTTTGCCTCCGTATATGGAAGATCAAAAATGGCATAGTTTCAAATAATGTCTGTGTGATAGCGGAGTAAACGTTTGAGGGAACGGTTGGGATGGCCATTTCGAGAAAATTTATGATTCGTAAGAATTTTTCTCAGAATGTTCCTCTTTGCCAAAATATGGCTTGACGTCTTAAGCGTGAAAGAGGCTTCAGTCATAATCTAAATTTAATACCTTTAAACGAATAGTTCTTGTTTATCGTGTTATTTCGTAGATCTCAGAAATGGTTGGTATGTGGGAGTTATCGCGGTAAACAATCGATCTGGCTTGTCTTTATCTCTGGAAAAACGTAAATTTTTCTTGCTATGTATGGGGCAACAAAAATAAGATCAAAAGCGTATTTTTAATAGAATTCAGCATTAGTAGAGCTGCTGCTAAATATAATGTACGCAGTTTGAGGTAATTTTATATTAGTTGGTTATTTGTTTTGTGATGGGAACAGAAATACAGTTGTATAAGTTACAGATGTCTATCTATTACAATTCTTGAGATACAACCATATCACAGGACAGCCAAACAGCGTAGCAAACCCTAAAAACCGGCCAAGTGCGAGTTGGACTCGCGCACGAAGGGTTTTGTACTATTATTATCTATAAAAATGGCAAAAAAATCACGTTTGTTGTATGGGACCCCCTTAAAATATTCAAACCTCCGATATGGTGTGGTTATGTGGGGAGACAGCACTGATGCCCATCACCTATTTGTCATGCAAAAAAAGTGCATTCGAATTCTAGGCAATATACGTGTCCCAAACACTAGCCGACATTTTTTCATTCGTAATAAACTTCTCACGCTACCCTCCATATATATAATGGAAGCGGCAATGTTTGTAAGAAAACACCCACATTTGTTTGAGGTAAAAAAGACACATATAAGACTAGGGAAAAATATAGAAATAAGTTATTGGTTCCAAACACTAACCTTGCTATGCAAAGAAATGGCCCTTACTATAAATGTATATTGATCTCTAATAAAATTCCAGACTCAATTAAACAGAATGCAGTTGATAAAATTTTTAAAAATAAATTAATGGCTTTGCTAATAGAGAAATGTTACTACTCGGTGAATAATTTTTTAACTGACGAGACTATTATGAAATAAAAATGTTAAATAACTATAATAATAATTAATATTTTTTTATTTTAATCAAATTTTATGTGTTATTTTAGGACTTAATTGAAATATAAATGTAATATAATGACGTTTAATGTAATAATATAATGTTTTGTTAATTAAGTATTTATGCATGAGTTCATAACGTTAAAATTATTGTGTGCCCTGTCAGGGTGTCATGGATTGACTTGAATTTTAAATGTAACATCTTATAATATGTAAACATGACATAACAATATGTCGGAGAATAGAGTCCGGCTTCCAAAGGCCACCGAACGCAAGCGTGACGTCAGAGCCGGTTTTGAGTCAAGCTTGGACGCGACCGTTGGAGCGCGAGGGCATTCTGCTTCCAGAGCTCGTGCCGAGCGGACGTGTCTGTTCGGTCTTACTTGAATTAAGTTAGATAGTACCTACTTAGTAAATTAAAAGAAGTTAATTGAACAAAGTCATTTTCTAGTATGTCATTGTTGCTTGAGGTTACCCACCATGTCGGATTTAGAAGAGAAAGCGCACCCACCCAGTCCTATTCTCAATGTTCCCTCGACAAATAAATAAATAAATAAATAAATAAATATTTGTTTTATTTTAATTTAACTATTTATTTTTAAAGTGAATATATAACTAGAGTCTACCTGTTGTCGTTATTAATATCGAGCAAAAACGAGCAAAAAAATCACGTTTGTTTTATGAGAGCCCTAATAAAATGTTTATTTTATTCTGTTTTTAGTATTTGTTGTTACAGTGGCAATCGAACGAAATACATCATCTGTAAAAAAATTTTTAACTGTATAGCTATCTCGGTTCATGAGATACAGCTTGGTGACAGAAAGACAGACAAAAGACGGACGGACGATCAGCGAAGTCTCATTAATAGGGTCACGTTTTTACCCTTTGCGTTCGGAACCCTAAAAATGACAAAAAAGACGCATGTTGGCGCTTCTATACATAATTTATTATTAATCCATACCTAAATGACGTTGCAAGGGGAAAACGTGTCTTGTTTTTTGAAGAGGAATCTGTTTTTGCATTGCAAATTTATTATTACTAGACGGGAGGAAATTGAGTATAAATTTATGTTGTTGACAACATTACAAAACGAATTATGGCATATCACTTTTATGCATTTAAAATAGGTGGAATTATATTTCCGCAATAATATGGTTCAAAACAAAATAATTTAATTGAAAATAGAACAAGCATTTTCATTTCTGTTTTTTTTTTTAATTAATTCGTGAATTCATTTAAATGAGAGATGAGAGCAAAATAACTGGTGAGATTTCTCAAAAAAAATGTAATTTCCGATCGAACTGTAAGTATGAAATCCAATTTTTTTCTCATTTTCCAAAAACTAAATAAGTAGATACTTTGATACAATCTTTCCTCGATCTTTTTTTGGAAGTGCTCCCCCATTACTACCTACAACATGGGACCCTTGAAAAAAGTGTCTATACATTTCCTAATCTCGTAAATCGAAGATACCCAGCTTTGTGATTTTGGAATTAAGTTCTAGAAATTTAAAGTTCTCATTTTACGCCCGGTACGGGTAACTGTTGAGACTAACCTTATGTACATACGTATAATGTTCATACTACTATCTAAGTGTCACAGTTATAATGTATACCTAATAAAAATATTCTGATTGTGATTTATTGGATTTTTTTACTGAATATTCCACTTACCTATTCTTACAATGGATTTGAAGTTTATACGTACTATCGCCCCAAGCGCCAGATAACCACCTTAAAGGCCCAGTTTGCGTGCAGTGGCTAGACATCTGTCCATAACAATCCATAGCAATAAACATCAACGGCTGCAAGCAAATTTGTTATGAAAATGGGTATCTGACGTCTGGGGCGATGGTACAGTACGATCGTCAACGCAACAATAACTCCCACGGAGGCGCCAGTACCAAATCCAAGTGTCTACTGTGATAATAAAAAAATATACGACTTTCCTTTATTCACCCACATACGTTATCATCATAATCAGCCAAAAGACAAAGGTCCACAAAGAGTTCCATAATGATCTTTCCGTGCTACTCGCATTTCCGGATCGCGATCGCCACTATTGGCTTTGTGCGAAGCGGGTGGTGGGGGTACAGAAAACGATCGCAACGCAAAACATGGCAAAAATTAGAAGTAAATTCGGAGGAAAAATGTTGTCAACGCTACGCGGCGCCACCGTCGTGCACGAAGCCAAAGCGGGAAGTGGGGGTACAGAAAACGATCGCAGCGCACAGCGTGGCAAAAATTGGAAGTAAATTCGGAGGAAATTTTGTCATCGCTACGCGGCGCGACCATCGTGCATACCCAATAGAATCTTACTGCCCCATCGTACACGCGTAATACGTAATATATTTCGTGGAATTATTCACCGATCGCCGCGTTCAACGTGCAATAATATTTTTACGAGATTGCTACATAAGAAGTCAATGCACTTAGCTATATTGAAGACGGAGAAATGGACAGATAGAGTAGTTAGATGATAATTGACACAACAAAAAAAGAATTATCCAATTTGGCGCAGTCGATTAGAAGTTATGTGCGTATCTACATACATTTTTCGGTGATTCATTTTTATTTACATAGATTGTACGACTAACACTCTATTGATTATTTTTTCTGTGGCTAAAGATGCGTCCCGATTGCATATTGAGCTAGATCGAGTTTTTATTTGTAACTTAATGTTGCAAGCTAAATTACAGGTTAGGTATTTGCAAAAGTTTTGGCAGCCGTGCAACCTTGTGGCTTCCAGACGCGATCGTCATTTGTCAAGTTAGTCAGCTGATTGTTAGGATGTCAAAAAGTGGGGCGTAGACTAGACTTATTGAAACTACGATTTGGAATAATTTATTGAATCAGGCGTTACTTTGCGGATGTCCATATTAATGAACTGAAACAATTACTTTGCTCACCCGCGACCTTACGATAGTTACGTTTACCTATGTAAAAAATGCGTGTTAATGCAGTTCCTCCACCTCTACACTATACGAACATACACAAATCACAAAAACCAAACCATCACCACCACCAAACTACACTGACGCGTTTCGAACTCAACCAGAGCTCATCTTCAGAGTAGACACCACAACCGTGCGCTATACTACCAAATGTTAAATATAAAAGCGTAAATATAAAAGGTAAGGTGTGGGATGCAGATGGCACAGGATTGATCTGTTTGGCGAGCATTGGGGGAAGCCTATGTTTAGCAATGGTCGCCTTTCAGCGTAAATAATGATGATGATGATGAAATATAAAATCGAATGCCTAATGGTTTGACCTATCGCCCCTCAAACAGAAGATAGTGGGGTTGAGCCGGGTCTCGTACTATTACGTAGGCGGGATGATAAGTAACTAGCCTACTATTTAACACTTTGAATTTTTAAAAACACTGTCTTATTTTTTAAATTCATGCCTCTGGCCATCTGTGTTCTAAATTTGAATTTGGTGGCTTCAGAATTTTATTTATTTTTTGTTATTTGAAAATTTATTCCATTACATGTTTTCAAAATGGATAAAATTGAACAAAGAGCGGTTATAAAGTTTCTTTATATGAAGGGCATGAAGGAGAAAGATATTTATATACCCCGTGGTAAAAAGTAGAACTATATTATATCCATACAAAAAATCACGGCAAACCGTCGCTTAGTTTTTCATGAAAGAAGGACAAACAAACAAACGAACAAATATACAAACACACTTTCACATTTATAATATTAAAAAGTATGGATATTTACATGTACAGCCGAGGTCAAAAATATCTTTACAATTTACTTCCTTGTCGCTGTCAATTCGTGTTTAAACTTTTATATGAAATTGTCAGAAGGCGTACAGTGATAAGGTACAAAAGTGTAAAGATATCTTTGACCTCGACTGTACCTATTGATTTTTTTGCTAACCATTATACTTTGCTATGAAAACTGCACGTTAATAACGATCACCTAGTATTGTTGTATATTTAGCCGCATGTTAGTACAGAACCTTACACTGTGGCCCAACACACACTTGGCCTTTTTTACTCCCATAAATGAGTCACATGTAAGTACTGCTGAGCCATTAACGACCTTATGTACGAACCATGTTTCTGATATTGTCATAAAATTGCGTGTATTCTGACGCAGCTGGCAAATACTGCCAAAAGATGCCCGTTTCACCCGTTTCCAAGGTACCTTCGGAGTTTTTTTTTTATGATCACTGCAATGCGGAATGCTAAGTCCAATCGCGAACTGCCTTGGATCTTCAAGAAGTAGATAAGAGCATTGTTTAGTATTTTAGTCATCCTACCATCCTACTTCCTATACTGTGTGAAAGTTTGGATGTTTGGATATTTGGATGGTTTTTACTCCGTCATGCAAAAACGAATTGATGAATGGTAGACATATAGTTAATAACATATTTTAGTAGTTACATATTTTGTAATACTTTTCATTCTATAAAACTGCATAATTCTTGCGGAAAACTTTAAAACTTTAAAACTTTTTCGACGAATCCGAAGTTATTAAAAAAAAAGTTTAAAAAACTGAAACCGGACTACGGAAAAAACGCGCTCGCAAAAGTATGAAATAACAAAATGTTCAAGAACTATACACAATTAATTTGCTCCTCCGCGACCACAAATTATTGTACCTCCGCAAAGTAACGCCTGATTCAATCAAGCAAGAAGATATTCTTGTCCGAAATTCTTATACACAGACTTCAGAGGAGAGCCTGGGTGCATGCCACTTTGCCTTCGCCACACAGCGGGCGTCCACGGAATGGTACAATCTGTAATGTACTACTTTAAATAGACGCCGTCAAACGGCGTTGTTTGACGGCGTCTATTAAAGTCTTACATTACAGATTGTACCGTCCCGTCGGCGTCCCGTCGACGCCCGCTGAGTGTCGAAGGCTAGGTTGCTTACACTTGACAGTTCATTTTATAGTGGCATTGCGTCTTCCGGTCCGTGGACTAACTGGATACACTGTACGTGGAGTAACTATTTATGTCTGGCCTTTTACTCCGACCGAAGTTCAAAATTCAAACTTTGTATCACGCCGTGCCGCTCACGCTTGTATTATTTAATAGGAGAGTGAGCGGGATCGTATGATACGAATTTCGAATTTCAGAGTTCCTATTGTGCTGTTTTCCACGCAAATTATAAAACAGTGTTTTCCCAGGCGCTAATTTCTTTGTTAGACCGTCAACGGTAGTGACGTCAATGTTTAAGTCATGATTCATGCACACCGTAGTTTACAACATTTTAATGCCTTATTATAAACTAGGGCACAACGTCACGCGACTTGTCCATAACGAAATAAATGACAGTAAGTCCGTGTAATTAAATTTAACGTCCATCTTTACATTTATACTTCACTTCAGTTAATATTACACAAATTTGCAGTATAGTAGGTTTTTTTGGAGTGAACTCTTTTCGTTAATGTTACAATTCATGATTTTTTTTCTTTAATTGTACTTTCATTTAAATCTAGTCATTTTTAAATAAAAATAAAGATGCAGATACTCGCAAACAAATTATAATAAAAAAAAAATATATACATAAAAATAATATATAAAAGAAAAATAAAATATATAAAAGAAATCGGATGTATGTAAGTTGCTTGTCAACAAATTTATTTAAAACATCCACTCACATCTCAATGACAAAAATACTTAAAACAAAATAACACTACTCTCACTACTTGCTGCGATGAAACACTGACCTATAATTTATCTAATTTACTCGGATTAGTTCTAATCATTATGTCTTTAAAATGCCTTGTACTTTGGGGTTAAATACATACATTTTGCCAGAATCTAATGTTATCTACATTAAAGTTTACGATGTTACTTAGAAAATTAACATTTCATTCGTGTAGCATGTCACGGTAGGCCGGAATCGTTAAAATGATTACGAGAGGCGCAAGGGTTGCTTCAATTGACTGGCTGTCAGTTCGGTTACCCATTTGATATGCCCTCGGGGTAGCGTTTGCCTTTGTGGCATGAGTTGTCAATTTAGGGGCAGGTAAAGATTTCTCTTCCGTAAATGTTGAGTTTGAAATCCCTAAGTGACAGTTAATTTTCTTCGTTGTGTACAGTCAAGGACACACCATGGAACCATTTCACAGTAAACGTCATAGTGACATAGCATTAATTGGGTGGATCAACTATTTCTTGTTGTTATGCTGTCCCGTCAGCGAGGGGACAAAAGTAGTACAGTTTGATTAGAAGATGTTGTGTCACATTAACTAACATGCTTATTAGATGACCAATTGTAGAATGGGTTTAAAACTACCACAAAAATGCATGTTTGGCAAATTTTAATCAGATAAACTTACGGTTTAAAGAGTTACCCAGGAGACCGTCACTATAGCAACGAGTGACAAAGAAAATTTGATCGACCCAATTAACAAGGAAAATCGTAATGACTTTTCCTTTGTTCCATGATGGCTCATGAATTAAAGTCCTTGACTGTACCTATTGTTTTCTTCATAGGTATCGGTACCACTATTGTTACAATACCTCCTAGCCTGGTAAGCCGTGGTGGCCTAGTGGGAGTGGTTTGACTTATGGCCTCTCAAGCAGCGAGTCGTGGGTTCAAATCCCAGCTCGAACCTCTGAGTTTTTCGGAATTTATGTGCGAAATTACATTTGTAATTTACCATGAGCTTTACGGTGAAGGAAAACATCGTGAGGAAACATCGTGATGGTGTGCGTGAAGTTCCCAATCAGCACTGGGCCCGCGTGGGAACTACGGCCCAAGCCCTCTCATTCTGAGAGGAGGCCTGTGCCCTGCAGTGGGACGTATATAGTCTGGGATGATGATGATGATGATAGTTACAAGATACTACTATTATACTCTGACAAGCGCCTACACTGTTGATTTGCAACCTTTTCTCACTACATTACTAATACTAACTAAATTAGTTTTAGTGAAAAAATAATGATATAGGTGAAAAACTTAAGTAAATGACCTGTTGTATGTAGTAGTAACGAGTCCGTATAAAAAAATTGACATTATAAATTTGAAAAAAGACTTTAGCACCATATTAATTCTGTGCACTACAACATAAAACATGTCACATACCAAATTTCAAATCAATACAACCATTGCACTATAAATGAGTGAAAATTGTCTTATTTATAAGTTGTTTTGTTTAACTTATTGTAAAATTAAATAAAAAAAGTTTAAAAAAAATTAAGAGCACAATAAAAAATTAGAGCAAATAACTTTGCTAAAGACATATTGCTCTTTGTCGGTTCCTAACTAAATGTTCCTCTCATCCATTCTAAGATTGACTGGTAGAGATCCCTTAAAGGGATAAGTTCGTCTTTGTACACGTATTTCAACGGTTGTCAATAGTGTTTTTTGTTCTTTGTATATAATAAATTCACCTAAATAACTTTTTAGGTTACAGTGATTTGAAAGTTAGGCATCACGAACAATTACTATGGTAACCATTTTCTTTAAAAGTGAAAAAAGTAATATTTCTTTCAAATATCCTTATTTACTCAGTTTGTAAGCTCTACATTTTGAAATTAAAATCTTATTTTTCAAAAAAAGGTGTCTAGACATGTTCTTTTCGTGTACCTTTCATTTTCATTATACAGTTTTAAATTTTTGCGATTTTCATTCATAGTGATTATTACTGATTATTACAACCCGAGACTTGAAGGTGACACTTTATTGCTAAATTTACCTCAACGTTTTGACCACATTGCAGTAACCTTGGTCTCGAGCAGGGACGCCCACTAAATACTTACTCAGTCTACTAATAAGTCCTGCATTGTAACTAATTTAATTTATTTTATACCTAGTATTTGCTTTTTTTTTTTGAAGAGTGAAATAAACACAAACTTGTCTGCTCCCGTAAGCATAGCTTCACGAACCTAACATTACAATTGATTTATGTTCTTTGTCTAAATTACAGGGTTCAAATAGATTTTTTGATAAGTAGAGTGCTGATTGATTTTTAATACCCCCCGTATCCCTAAGTATAATTTGCGACGCCATTTTCTTTTATTCCATCAATCATTTCATGCAGAAAATGACATGAAGCGCTGAATTATTTCGTCAGCCGTAAAAGACTCAGAAATGATGAATGTTATTGTTCTAACCGAGAAATTAATATTCTACGAGTATTTACCATCAAAGAGGCTTATAAAGTCAAGAAATTGCTTTAGAGCTTTAACCCTTTTTAGTAAAAATTACAACCTAAAAATCCTAGACGGAAATCCTACAGACAAGAACCGTTAAACTTGTCGCCTTACACCGATCAACTAACCAAATGAAATTATTGTATATGAAACTAGCTGTTGCCCGCGACTCCGCCTGCATAGAATAGGGGTATAAAAATAGCCTACGACCTATTCCCATGCCATTTTCTCCCATGTTAATAATTTAATGGTAGTGAATCGGCAAACTTGTATTAAGTAAGTAAATTATAATTGTATTCATAATTCATAATCTGTAAATTCTAACTAACAGTAGTACGGAAGATAATTTTGTATTTACTAACAAATGGATCTACGTTATCTGCAATAAATTATTATTATTATTATTCTCAGACTACTGAACACAGAAAAAAAGTTTTATAAAAATCGGTCAAGCTGTTTCGGAGGAGTTCGATAACAAACACCGTGACACGAGATTTCCATATATTAGAAGATAAAATATGCATGTAAAGTAACATTCATGATTTGCCTTAAGAAATCCGTTTCAAGTTATATAACCAAAATTAAATTTTGCATGTTTTTACCGTAATTGGAAAAATTAACACTAATTAAATGTATAGGCCTTTTTTATCCCAGTATTCCCAGGGGATCCTGAAATTTCAACAGGAGGCGTGAAATGTTTTACTAATATTCCCTATGGCACGTGAATAAATATCACGCCGTAAATTCTGAGAACTCCCGTGGTACTCGGTAAAATCTCGAAATTTCAATTCAACTGCCTCATTTACAATGATTCAAGCTAATGAATCGGCGGGCAAATCTAGTTTATATATAAATTAGAGGGTTATTGGCTAATATCCGATGGTGTTAAGAATTATTCCAAAAAAACGTCTAAATAAGACTTATAGTCAACCCCGACAACCCCGACATTAACGGAATCATCGACAGTATCAATAGAGTAATACTAAAAAAATAATATTACCCGGAACTTCAATGACGACTGTAATGTGAACTGTATTAAATCTAAATAAAACTTAGACACATTTTTGATCGACACAACCAATTTTGAAGCTAAGTTTATTAAAAAACATTCATCATCATCATTATCCCAGCCTAAATACGTCCCATTACAGGGCAGAAGCCTCCTCTCAGAATGAGAGGGCTTGGGCCGTAGTTCCCACGCGAGTCCTTTGCGGATTGGGAACTTCACACACACCATTGAATTTTTTTGCTGGTGTATGCAGGTGTCACCGTAAAGCGCATGGTAAATTTCAAATGTAATTTCGCACATAAATTCCGAAAACTCAGAAGTGCGAGCTGGGATTTGAATCCACGACGAGAGGCTATAGGTCAAACCGCTAGGCCACCACGGCTAAAAAACGTTAGTTAACTGAAATTGTTACAGAGAATAAGGAAAAAAAGGTAAAAGATGAGGTAAGACAAAAGTTAACAATCAAGGAGTAATCAAATTCAAATGCTTTGCATGTCAATCAGGTTTCAGTCGTCTTGGAAAAAAGAAGGTTTCTCATTTCTGCCAAATTACTTATTTAATGAACTGTAAACTTGCAGGCACTTTGGTTTTCGAGATTTGATATCTAGTCGCAGTTTGATTTAAAATTTAATCAAGCCAACATGATTCTCAAAACTTCACCTGCGAAATTCTAATTGTTTCGAGACTCATTCACAATAAAACGGGGGAGTAATAAAACAACCATTTCTCATTAATATTTTAGTGGTTTTTTTGAGGTAACGTGTTTGTAAATATTGTGTTTATAAACTTGTTTAATATGAATCCCGCATTCTGTACACAATATTTCACCGACATTTTCACAATAAGAGAGTTCGAGATGGTTCGTAAATCCACTTATTTACCATTTTTACTGTCACCATAAATATGGTGGTGAATTTAGAAGCTTGTGTGAAGTTTACAACTCAACCTACCTTAATGTTCTAGGACAGAGACATTATTTCTTGATTTAATATAAAATATTATCCCATAACTGTAATGTTTTGTAACCTATTTTTGTCTATCTGTGTCGCAATTTTCATCTAAATCCGTTCATCAATAAACATCCAAACATCTAACCATCTCAAGATTTTCACAATTTTTCGCATTTATAATAATAGTAGAATATGCTTTGATCAATTATAACTGTAGATCCACAGTCGCGCGCCCGAAAATGTCCGAGCCAAATGAGCGCCACTTTGATAAAAGTGGCCTTCTTTTTTCTCAGTACGTTGCGTGAAGTTATCAAGTTTAGCTGACAAGTGTCAACCGAAATTTGACTGTAACGAAGTAAAGACTATGTTCAAATTTCTGTGTAGGTGATGATTTTAATGGTTATGCAAACAAATAAAAAAGTTCGGACATTCTTTGAAGGGGATTTTGTTCGGCAATGTGTATCTTCAGTTATAATTGATCAAAGTCAAAGTCAAAGTCAAAATTCTTTATTCAATTTAGGCATCAAATTGATGCTCCTATGAACGTCGAAAAATCTACCACCGGTTCGGAAAAAACCCTGTTGAGAAGAAACCGGCAAGAAACTCAACAAGGTATATTTTTTTCAATCAGATCTACATTGTTATTAAATGACATACATCTAAAGTATTTAATACAATTAAATTTTTTAACACAGTAGATACGCTATTTGAGACTAGAGATCGCCAATGCGGATCGGAATTATTTCCAAACATCCCTGTCCATGATATAGTCATTAATTTTATAGTACGCCTTAGATATTAATGTCTTCTTCATAATGGATTTGAATTTTGTATCAGTTTGTTCGGATCAAAGAGAATATGTCTAGACACCACAAGCTTTTGGAATATTTTTGAAACTTACGTACGGCAAGATGACGGATAAGACTTTAGACGTGACATGTGCAGCAAATGGCTTTTACTATATTTAGAAAGGAAGAAAGAAAATACATTTGTTTACAACAGCACAAGACACATAAATATTTTTACAAAAAGGACAATACTAAGGCTAAAGATAGAGTGTATCATTGCGGTTGTGAATTGGACACTGGCTCAGCATAATGCTGAGGCGTTTATAACAACACCCCAGCGCTAATTTTCAGCCAGCACCATCTACTATACCCGGAACGCCGCACAGTTAGATAAACTTATAAGCGATAAGCTACATAAACTACATGCGTAAATAGATAATTTGTAGATCCTAAAAGCGAATAACTTTTAAAAAAATACTATAACTCACTTGCCAAGTGTAAAACACTGCGCGGACTAAAACAAAAAGTTAAATAATCGAGACAATAAAAAATCAAAGAAGTTTTGTGAAATAGTGCTGGAAAGGAGAGGAATTAAGTTTTATGAAATGATCACAAATAGCCTTTAAGCTTTTGCCCAAAGATGTACCTGCTTTTAGTTTACTAGCCTTTTTGAGCTCGGTAAGTAACGTGTGCTTAACGTGTGTAACTGAATCTCAGTATAATATCACAGCCACACTTAACGATGCCATTAAATTTGTACCCAATAAAAATAATTCCCCGTTACGACTAAAATTTTTGGTTTCGCACGAATATAATGTTGCCAACGTACACTGTACAGGAACTAATTAAAGGGCGTGCGTGTGTCACGCATAATGTTGCCACTCTGAAAAATAAACTAATCAATGCACTGGCTCGCACACCTCGTGGTTTTTGAGATTAAGAAAAAGAAATTGGGGCGATTATTTTTAGTCACGATTTTTGTATGGCTGGGACCTTTTCACAGAATAAGTAATAGTGACATCGCTTTGCTTGATAAGGGAATTCATTACGAAACATGAGACGGCCGGGCCGCGTAGTTCCCACCACACACACCATTGAGTTTCTTCGCAGGTATTATGCTGTTTTCCTTTACCGTAAGGCTCATGGTAAATTACAAATGTAAATTCGCACATAAATTCCGAAAAACTCAGAGGTGCGAGCCGGGATTTGAACCTGCGACCGTCTGCTTGAGAGACCATGGGTCAAACCGCTAGGCCACCACGGCTTCTTAATAATAATATTAGTATGGATGAAGTAAAAGGGCAACAACACTAATAAACAAGTCACAAACTTTGCAGTCTAACAATATCCCAACGGGAAAATGAAACGGTCAAGTCCCAAGTTTCAAATTTCCCAAGAGGCTCACTTTTCTCGTTGTAATATTCAAATCGTTGGACTTAAGCTATAAGATCTTAAATATCGGATACACGTTAATTCTGGCGACAGTTTTATCCCCCCCCCTCCCTTTTCCATCTTCACAACGGATTGACAAATATAATTTAAAACTAGCTCTTGACTTGAGGCTATCCCAGGCTCGTAAAATGGAGTTTGATAATTTATGTGCAGTGCGAATTAACTTTTGAAATACCATAAGTTTTACTAGTTATTTTAGTAGTTAAGTTTTATTAGTTTTAGTGTGGTGGCCGATAGGGCAAAAAGGTTCTCGAGTGGCGTCCACGGACCGAATACGCAGTGTAGGTAGGCCTCCAACAAGATAGAGCGACGACATGGTTAAGGTTGCGGGATCGTATTGGATGTGGGAGGCACGGGGTCCTATATGTTTGGAGAGCCTTGGGGGAGGCCTATGTTCAGCAGTGGACGTCTTTCGGCTGAAATGATGGTGATGACGTTTTACGGTGAAGGAAAACATTGCATTAACACTGCACAAGCCTGTGAATAAGTTCTCAATTCGCTATGGGCTCGCGTGAAAACTATGGCCCTTGGCCTACGCAGAATGAGAGGGTATTCTGAGGTAGGCCTGCAGTGGGATGTCTATAGGGTGAGGTGATGAGATCATTAATAGTTATAATGACTGTAACATAGTAAATAGTATTATAATTGCAAAAGATTCTAGTATTTAAAAGTTTGATTAGATACTAAGTATAAATTTGCATTCTGTAATATCGGTTTATAGCCGGAGTGGCCTAGTGGTTTGACCTAAGGCCTCTCAACTCAAGCAGAGGTCGTAGGTTCAAATCCCGGCTCGCACCTCTGAGTTTTTCGAAGTTTATGTGCGTAATTACATTTTAAATTTACCATGAGCTTTACGGTGAAGGAAAACATCGTGAGGAAACCAAAGTGTATGCACACCTGCGAAGAAATTCAATGGTGTGTGTGTGTATTTCCCAATCCTCACTAGTCCCGCATGGGAACTACGGCCCAAGCCCTCTCATTCTGAGCGGAGGCCTATGCCCTGCAATGTGACGTATAAAGGCTGAAATGATGATGATGATGATGAATATCGGTTTGATAGCTTGATCTATCTGATATCCGTACTTAGATATTTGAATCCCTAATCTTGCTCTCAGGATAAGGGTCTTGACGTAAGGGGTAGACGTGGAAGGATTATAATGGGATCCCATAAAAAGGTTCCTATTTGCTTTTTCAAATACGAACTCTCCAATTGAAAAGGTGTCACTTTGCATAGGTCTTGAATGATCCAAAGCTAAACTTTGTTTTTCTGCAATCAACATGCGTTGTTTATTTAAAGGAAACAAATGAAAAAATTTCGTTATTTTAGTACCGTTTGGTAACCAAAATTTCGTAATCACCCAGTACGACAGCTGTGTGGCTGTAGGCCGTCACGAAATTTTGGTTACCTAACGGTGCTAAACCACTTTTTGGTGTGACTTTATGTGTCAAAAGAGCATGTGGCTCATCACCCGTAGACACCTAAAACACCAATTCCAATGCGTTGCCAGCCAAAGGCTTAGATAAACCTCATGAACCATAATATCAGTACATTATCTGGTGGTACATTAAATATTAGCTTTTTCGAATGCTTAATACAGGTGGACGTGGCTTTGGCGTGGTGCTTCATTATGGACCTGATGAATAGGCTCAGAGTCGCTCAACGAGCTAAAGAGAGGAGTTTCTCTACGGGATCGATTCAGGAACGAGGAGATCCGTAGAAGAACAGGGGTCACCGACATAGACAAACGGATTAGCTCGTTGAAATGACAATAGGCAGGCCATATAGCACGCAAAACAGATGGCCGTTGGGGCCCAAAAGTTTTCGAATGGAGACCACGGACTGTCAACTCGGACTGCGTGGACGAGATGGACGGACGATTTGGTGAAGGTCGCAGGTTCATAGTGGATGCAGGTCGCTTCCAACCTTAATGATTGGGCGTCAATGAGGGAGGCCTATGCCCAGTAGTGAACTTCCTACGGCTGAAATGATGATAATGATGATGATGATGAAAGCTTAATTAGTAGATACGTACGTAACTGTACCATCTTATTTATCTGGTGTATCAAGAATCAAAGTCAATGGATACGAACCATTACCTAAATCCCTCAGCACACTGAAATTGGATCTAATAATCAACATCTTACGTTACATCTGAGGGTCTGTAGTGTACGTCTACCTACAGGGACTGAACATGCCACTAAGTACTCATGACTAGAGCTGTCTTTGCATTATTATTTCTGCAACTTTTCTCTCGGACAAAGTACACACACCTGTACTCATGTTAAAATTTTTTACGTTCCCGCCAACTCTTAAAACAAAGCCGTCATACAATAAAATTAAACATTGCGAATACCTAATTTAATTAATTTAGTAAAAAACAATCATCGATATGATTGATGATGATTTACCATCAGAAGTAAAGGTGTGTTTCAAATATCAGATCAGATTAATTTGTCAATAAAATCTTCAATTACTAACATGTTACGTAACTACGCTGCGCACTACGAGGAGAGTCGCCGAACCAACATATAGCAGCCTGACATTAAGAATTAGCCTACGCCAGCTGCCACTACGTGAGGCGACGCCTACCACTACGTGAGACAACGCATCAACGGGACGTGACTCGCGTTTACCTAGTTAAGACAATTGTAAACTGTATCACTTTAGTTTCTCACATCGAGCTATTGTCATTTAGGATTTAAGATGTAGGAATAGTTATTAATTTTAATTAAAGTAGTTTTAAGTCATTCTCCTGGTTTTCTTCGGACCTCTGGCTGTTGCTTTCATATTTAACATAATACAAAAAAAATAAACAATAAATAAGTCGAGCTAAATAAAACAGTTTAAAAAAAGTAACCGTCTATAAGATAAATGAATTTCCGTGTAAAATTGTTGTCATATTCAAATAACATAAGTGAGGCTGTCATTTAATTGTCTTTTATAAGACCCTGTTTACATTATTCCAGTAAAATTATGCCAGTAGCAGACATTTCGGGGCCGCGATGCTAACGAGTTACAGAGATCAATCGAGCGCCGCAGTGGCATGCTACTGAAATGATTTTACTGGAATAATGTAAACAAGGTGTCCATCATAGTTCCTAGCAGTGAAATGCGCATTGCCATCTCCTGTCATGCGTACTTTGTGGTACATACAATATAGCCATATAACGTCATTAGCAAAGTTAGAGAGTTTGACAAGTATGCTGAAGTTTGGATGTGAATTTAGCAAGATTTAATGGTAGATACTTCAAACATAAACGATGGAGAACTTCAGGCATCCGACACGTTCATGAGAACTGGTTTGTTCAGGTAAGTTCTATGTCAGGTAGAATAATAATCTTTCTAATACATATATAAAAATCTCGTGACACAGTGTTTGTTATCTATCATTACTCCTCCAAAACGGTTTCATAAAAAGACAAAAAATTTCAAAAAAGTTTTTTTGTCTATATTTGGTAGGTCTGAAAAATAGGTCGCAGACTATTTTTACCCGACTGCGAAGAAGGAAGGGTTATTTGTTTGACCCGTATGTATGTATGTATGTATGTATGTATGAATGCCCATTCCTATGTCCTCTCGTAACTACACAACGGCTAAACCGATTTTGATAAATAATACGTCATTGGATTCGTCTTGATAACGCGAGTAACACTGGATACATCAAATTCTTGAAAAATGAAAATGGCGGATTTTAGGCGCCAAATTGTGAGTCTTCAAAAAAATTTTTTTACTCAAACCTATCGAGTAGGGTATCAAAATAAAGGGATTTTAAAAGAGATTACAAAAATATATACAAGTCATGTGTTTAAATTTAATTTGGAATAGTAAATTGGCAATCAATGCATTAAAACGACGATGTAACTAGGTACTTACTTACTAAGATATCTTTGAGCAATAATTTTCTCTATGAAACCCACGTGAAAAATTAAGTACCTACATATTTCTAAATTGGTTTTGAACTTTAACTAAATAGCAACGAATTCCTAATTCAGGAAGCATGGGAGTCAGTGGCTGCATGGGATTTAATGTCACTTCATGCATGCCTCTGACTGCATTTTATCGTTGCATTAAATTTTGAAAGACTGCCATCGACGTGTTTTAAATTCGTTTTATTGTTTGTTTAGCATGTTTCTTCCATTTGTGTTCCCTACATCAGATCTCTACAGAAGATCCAAAGTCCTAACTGTCAGACAGCTATTTGTTCTTGAAATCATTCAGAAAAAGCACTCGATGTTAACTTATGATCCAATTATTTTGACAACTAAGCGACGTAAAAATCACGTATGTTCTATTAAAAAAGTTAACACACGTTTTGCGCATAGGTTCTTTTGTTTCCTTGGTAATTTCCTATATAACAGGGCAAACAGTGTACTATCTATTTACACCAAAACAAAATCATCCTCCAGAAAGAGTGTCACTAAGTGGCTCCTCAGCCTGGATTATGACAGCACTGAAAAACTTTTGATTCCTGTTTCGTAATATGTTGTAAATTTTGAATTATAGGTACTACACACTCACACACTTACACACACGCACACACACACACGCGCACACATACACATGCACACTTGCACATACACATTCACACACATTTGCATGCGTTTCTTAAATTTGTTTATATATCTTTTTGTTTAGATGTTAAGTAATTGTAGTGTATTACTCTTTCTAATTGGTTGTTTTGTATAGTAATGTTCTTTTAGTTCTTTTTCCCTTTAATTTGTTGTTACAGTCATCTGAGGGTTGGAGTCCTGGTGACCTGACGTACAGGTTATTCCCTAGTTCGGGCACCAGTCTCTACCGCAAAGTTTTTGTACCTATTTCATAAGTTCATTACATTAATATAGCTAGCTACTGTATAACTGTAAGCTCTGTGGTGGAGATAATAAATAAATAAATTAAATTAAATTAAATTAAATTGTTATTGAACACTTTATCTTGTTTCCACCTTTTCAGTATATCTGCAGGCGGGTTTTTGATTTTATTTACACCGCAGGCGGGTTTTTAGTTTTTTTAATTACTTTTTTTTATACCCCTATTCCGCAGAAGTAGTGGCGGGTAACAGCTAGTATACAATAAAAATGAAAGGCCTCACAAAATGAATCCCGATTCATTCGTCTCATAAGTCGTGGTAGATTGGTTTGATCTATGGCATCTCAAGCAAAGAAAGTCGTGGGTTCGAATCAGGGCTCCCACCTCTGAGTTTTTCGAAGTGCGAAATTACATTAGAAATTTACCATGACATCTACAGTGAAGACAAATGTCGTGAGAAAAACTAGGTAGACACATCTGCCAAAAAATTCAATGGTGTATGTGAAGTTCCCAATCTGCACTGGGCAAGCGTGAGAACTACGACCCAAGCTCTCTCATTCTGAGAGAAAGCCTTTGTTCTGCAGTTGCACGTATAGAGCTTTATATCCTTACTAGCGACCCGCCCCGGCTTCGCACGGGTACAACTATATTATACATTGGTTAGCATTTTCATTAATGTTTAAAATGAAAAAAGTTGTTGTAGTGACATAACTACAATAGTTGGACATATGCTACCGCGGAGTTTTTTGTAGACATTATGATGTTCTTCAATATTGTTGTACATTATTTTGTTCTATCGCTAATAGTTTCGGCAGCGCATTCGACGAAAGACATTTTAAGACTCATTTTTCTACACCTTCGGTTACATTGTTCAAATTTTACCAAGGATCCCTAATTTTTTTCAAAATGAAATGTAGCCTATGTCAAATTGGAAGAATGTAGCATTCTATTGGTGAAAGAATTTTTTAAATCGGCCCAGTACTTTTTGAGCCTATTCATTACAAACATACAAACATACAAAAATAGGTACAAATCTTTCCTCTTTATAATATTAGTGTAGATTATAAACATAATTTCCTTTTATTTTCCTAATGACTGATTTTTGGCGTAGCAGCAGAATTTACCTTAAAAAAACAGAATGCCCTCTCGCTGGTCCAATTATTTCTTGCTATTAAAGCTTTTGGGAAACACGTTTCGCTGCGGAACGTGATTGCTATAATGAACAATATTTTTACGGGATAGGAAAGGATTTTCCTTCCAATTTATTTAGGTAACGGAAGATTTGCTGGAAAAATCATACCTCCCGCTGAGACGTAGTATGATTTAAAAAGCCGTAGTAACCTTGTGGTGTGACCTATTGCCTGTCAAGCAGAGGGTTGTGGGTTCGAGCCTGGGCTCTCGCATCTTCGAGTTAACGTGCGAAATTACATTCAAAATTTAATATGAGCTCTACGGTAAAGAAACTCAGTGGTGTGTGTGAATTTTGGAAAATGTAGCTCAATTTGCTGAATTACTATGATAGTCTTGTCTTCCGATATACCGCAGTGTCTCAAGTCAAAAGTCTTTGACCAGTGTGTGTTGCCAGTGATGACTTATGGCACTGAGACGTGGCCGCTAACGATGGGTCTTATAAGGAAGCTCAAGGTCACTCAGAGGGCGATGGAGAGGGCTATGCTTGGAGTTTCTCTGCGGGATCGCATCAGAAATGATGAAATCCGCGCAAGAACTAAAGTCACGGACATAGCTCGAAGAATCGCTAGACTTAAGTGGCAGTGGGCAGGGCACATCGCCCGTAGAACTGACGGCCGATGGGGCCGAAAGGTTCTCGAGTAGTGTCCGCGGACCGGAAGACGCAGTGTAGGTAGGCCTCGAACAAGATGGAGCGACGACCTGGTGAAAATAGCGGGAACGCATTGGATGCGGATGGCGCAGGGCCGATCTGTTTGGCGAGTCTTGGGGGAGGCCTATGTTCAGCAGTGGACGTCTTTCGGCTGAAATGATGATGATGATGATGATGACTATGATAGTTCACTTAGATCATTCTTCATCATTCATTTCAGCCGAAAAACGTCCACTGCTGAACATAGGCCTCCCCCAAGGCTCGCCAAACAGATCGGTCAACACACCATCTTGTTGGAGGCCTACCTACACTGCGTCTTTCGATCCGTGGACGCCACTCGAGAACCTTTTTGCCCCATCGGCCACCAGTTCTACGAGCGATGTGCCCTGCCCACTGCCACTTGAGTCTGGCGATTCTTCGAGCTATGTCGTATGTGTATGTGTATGTGTATGTTCACTTAGATAAATTAAACCAAAATTATACGTCTACGGATATATTTTTGTTGTTTGCCGAGGCGTTGATGCGTGAACAAACTACTTTCACAAAAATATTGTTCATAAACAAAACTCTACTGGTTGCTTGTACTTTAACTTTGACTAATGTCCAACATTAATATATCAAATTCTATAGTAATTACCATTTACGTCACTGTACGCTAATATTATGGTCTTACCGGTGAATTATACGACAAAATATTGCACCCGTTCACGCTCAAATCAACGAAGAAATTACTTTAAAAATACATTATAACTACATGGATTTCTTAAAACACAGCAATGAACAGTTTTAACCTGTCCCCATCGTTTTAGCCGAAAGACGTCCACCTTATGAACACAGGCCTCCCCCAAGGTTTGCTAAACAGATCGTGCGCTATCCGCATCCAACGCATTCCCGCAACCTTAACCAGGTCGTCGCTTAATTTTGTTGGACACCTACACCACCACCACTACCACCTACACTGCGTCTTCTGTTCCATGGACGCCATTTGAGAACCTTTCGGCCCCATTGGCCATCAGTTCTACAAGCGAGAGGGCATAGTTTGTAGTTCCAATAAAGGCCCGGTGTGGATTGGAATCTTCACACTCACCATTGAAAAGCTTAGCAGATGAAGTCGTGGTCAACTTTCAATTTCAAAAGACAGAGTCGCGAGCCTTGATTTCACTATCTTTTGCTTGAAAAATCATAAGTCAAACCACTAGGTTATCAGGAATTTTATGAATTTCAATTTGAATTTCAACACTGTCGATTGCATTCTTTAATCAATTATAACTGAAGATACACATTGCCGAACAAAATCCCCTTCAAAAAATGTCCGAACTTTTTTATTTGTTTGCATAACAATTAAAATCATTACCTACACAGAAATTTGAACCTAGTCTTTACTTCATTACAGTCGAATTTCGGTTGACACTTGACAGCTAAACTTGATAATTTCACGCAACGTACTGAGAAAAAAGAAGGCCACTTTTATCAAAGTGGCGCTCATTTGGCTCGGACATTTTCGGGCGCGTGACTGTGGATCTACAGTTATAATTGATCAAAGATTGCATTGATATTTAATAATAATCGCAGCTTAATCCCGCCCAAAATAACCACCCGTATGTTGCCACGTATCAACCCGTAAGCTAGTCATTTTACTATCACATGAAAGTTAATGGTCCGTCCGTAATATTAAATGATAGCTATTATTTTATGACCGCGTCGAAGGTCATTTTAACTATGCGTGCTAAAAGCAAACTAATATTATTTTGTAAATAAATTTAATTACTACTTTATGTTAAAATATTTTATGGTATTAAAATAACACCTCAGGTTTCTGACAGAATATCAGCACTGCAGGTTACTGCAGTACATGCTGAGTCAGCTCCTATTCGTAACATCATCGCATGGCTCTTAATTTGGGGATCATGTAAGAAAATTTATTTCATTTGTCTAAATTTAATTTCGTTTTCTGTTTTTGTGAATTTTCTGTGTAAATTATCTATCTTTGAGCTTTGTACGTGTTTGTTGTGAATAAAGTTTGTATCTATCTATCTATCCTATAAAAGACGTCCACTGGCTGGAGAAAGGTCTCCTCCAAAGAGTTTTAAAACGTACGGGCCTGCGTGGCCCCCATTGAAGTGGTTACTGTGACTTTTCGCAGATTTCAGTCCATTTTATTGAGGGCTTTCTCCGCCACGTCTTAGGCGCAAGCTACACAAACCTTGGGCGGGGGTGCGTCGCGGCACCCCTTGAATACGTTTTCATACTAAGGTTGTGTTAAAACCAAACCAACTGTCGGCCGCCGAATGTGAGCAGGCTCACTGTTAGCCCCAGTGTGAACGTTATTTTGTACGGTATTTTATGTCGGCGACTACGCATAGCGTAGTGACGTATTGTCGGTTAGGTGTGAACGAAAAAGTGAATATTATGGAAGTACAATAAACTGCGTAACGCTCGCTCACTTTCGGCGGCTGACAGTCGGTTTGGTCTGAACACAGCCTTAATGTATATAGTCCGACAAGCTCGTCGCAGTGAGTTTTTGCCGCACTTATTAAAAACAATCTTGTTAAGGACAGCAGAGGCTCCCTGCGACAGGGTTCCGCCGAGCGCCGCTCACGAGCTTGTCAATGTATAAAGCGTCGCGATCCAAAGCAGACAGAAAAGACGAGGCAGAGACGCGGCCTGCGAGACGCGGAATGCGACGACCCCCGTTCCACGTCTCTTCTGTGTGGCTTGTGTGCCTTACGGTCCGTGGTCGCCACTCTAGAGCCTTACTGCTACATCGGCCGACGGTTCTACGAGCACTGTGCCCTGGCAATGGCCACTTAAGACTACCTAAGCAACTCTCAAAGCTATGCCGGTAACTATGCGGATCTCCTTATTTCTGATTCGATCACGTGGGAAACGCCGAGCATAGCTCTTAGGGTGACTTTGAGCTTTCGTATGAGGGCCATTGTAAGCAACCGCGTCTCAATTCTGTTATGTCATCACTTACCGTTGCCAGATTTTTTACGGGCAAAACGGGATTTTTAAACCTTTAGAGTGAAAAAAGCGGGATTTTGCAAACAATTGGGTGTCTATGGACAGTGGTGTTCATTTAACATCAGGTGACCCACTAGTTCGTTTGTCTGGCCTATCTAACATAAAAAAATTTAAATTGAAACAATTTAAATTAATCAATTTAATTTTTGGGACTTACAAAAAAAAGCCTGTCAAGTGTGAGTCGGACTCGCACACGATAGAATAACGTTTTGAAATATTTATCCTTTCATTTCAATTCCAAGTTACATTATTTATATGTATGAGAATAGAAGTTATTTTAATGAAAATACGTTATTTTACTATACGTCGTCGCACACTAGTGCTAAAGCGGGACTGAGCTTGTCCCACGCGGGACATTTAATTTTAGGCCAAGAAATCGGGACGTCTGGCAACGCTGCTTACAACACACATTGGGCTAAATTAAACCAGATACCTATTGTTTAAAAGTACCTGCTTAAAATTTATTTTCGAGTATCCTGATTAACAAGAAGAGTCAAAATATATATTAAAAAATAGCACAATAAAGGTGTGAAGACGTGAGAACCCTGAAATGAAGTAATTAATGTAGGTACCTGCCAACACGAATGGAAAAAATTCTGCTAAGAACAGACAAAATAACTGTCCGAAACTTTAAATTAACTGAATTTAATTTTAAGTTTTAACAACAGAGTAAAGTCCGGTTAGTTGAAGATGGGCTGGGCCCATTAAAAGTTTTCTTTACAAGAGTTAGTTTACATTTTGCTAAACGTTATTTCATTATTTTAAAGTTGAGCTGAAACGTTTAGGCTAACGAGGTCTAATAAAAATAACCTAACCCTTAGTACAATTTTTTTATTCTCCTTGTTCGTTAACGGTACTATTACACCTTACGGTAGCCCTGCTATCTCACTAATCCCAAGCACTAATATTATAAACGTGAAAGTTTGTATGGATGCATGTGTGGATGTTTGTAACTCTTTCACGCTTAAGAGGCTGACAACACCTAATTTTGTTGAAATTGATGTCATTTAAACAGTTTTTTAAGAAAAACTGCTTGTTCTAGCACATCAAAAAAATTATATGTTAATATTCATCATATTTCAAAGACCGTGGACGGACTCGATACATAATTGGACGAAATCGGCTCGATAGAAAATAATTGCAAAGATAGGTCTTAAAATCATCATTAAACGGTTCTATGTCTTTATTTTTTTGGCGTATGAGTCTGCAATTAAAAACATGAAGTCAACATATTCATACCTAAACCGCTAACGAGTCATATTTCACAAATAATCCACAGTTTTTTTTTAATTAAATATTTGCCCGATAAATTTCAATATACCCGGCTGCCCAGTAATAGCGGCATCTCGTTTACTCCGATACAAATAGACAGTGTGCGCCGACGTTAGTGTTGACAGCGTCTTAAATGGTTTGATGGGTTCTGATGAAATTTGACACACAGATGACTAAAACCTCTTTGTCAAGCTTTTGGCGCATTTATTGCATTCATTTAATCTCGTGCTGTATCATTACTAGCAAAGCTTTAGTCGTGAAATCATGTGTAAGATACATAATCATATTTGAGGATTCACTCTGACGACCAGTTTTTATCGAAACTCGATTACTTGTAGTGACAATAAAAGGATCACTCACGTCTTAAAACGAGTTTAACCTGACATGTTTCGGGCTAATCCGAAACATGTGTGTGTTCATACAGTGTGGAGGTGGCGGAACTGCATGAACACGCAATTGGGATGTCCCAATTTTTGACAACGTATAATAAATCGAAAACCGTTTGGAGAAATAGGCTTTGTGAATCGTTTTCAGAAATCAGATTCCAAAAATAGGATAAACTGAATTGAATAAAGAAAATTTAAGTAATGACCTTCATTTGACCCCTGCAGTGAATCATCACATAGGCAGATATAAAGCAGGTCTACACTCTAAAGCAAATTGACAGTTTGAAATGTTGCTGTCCTGCTAATAATAGCAAAGAGTGACAAAGACAGAACTTTAATCACATGATGCGCACCTGGCTTTAAACAGTTGTCATTTATCATAAAGTCCGAAATGTATACAATACTCGCAATGTATTTTTACAAATTTAATTATTAAATTACTACGTTACAAGTAAATATTATGAAAGAATTTAAAAATCAGATTTTAGTAATAAATATCTATTTACTATCACACCATTAAACAAACAGGAATAATTGAAGCTAAAAGAAGATAAATAAATAAAACTATTTGTCATGGTTCATTTAGGACCCTAAGCCATGCTTGTATTATTGACAGTGACAAGACAAATCAGTAGTGCCACAGATTATGTTATGTACGGCTTGAATTTTTGTAGGCAATGGAACGTGGCTCTCACACTGTGACGTCATCCAACGTATTTCTTAAAAAAATTATAAAAAATTAAATACTCAACCAAATTCAAAATCGATGAAAATGGTATCTTAAAATATCCTATTCTTTCCAAAAAAAATATAAAAACTATAGGTTTTTTTTTTGGTACATCCCAATTTTTTACATAAACGTAGCTATCGTAAATTCGCGGGTGAGCAAAGTAATTGTTTCAGTTCATTGACTAACAAGGATCTTAACATTAATATCTTTTATGTTTAAAGTTATCTTTGCAGACTATCTCACTTCTAATATTAGCTGGTTTCATAGCGATCTTCTTCTAAGACCTCAATTTACATTTACGAGTTCCCTGATTCAAGCTCTATTTTGCAATAATAGTGCAACGTACAAACGTTTTATTAACATAATAATAACAAATAATACAAATTAAGCCACCTTCCGAACAAAGCGTGTCAATATCTAAAGTGAGACTGCATTTCTTTCAATTACCTTTCGTTCTATATACTGTCAGTGACAAGTAATTTTCATGGTTGTCTTCATGTGTCTTATGGCTTACATACAAGGTTTATTTTAGCCTGTTTAATACGCATGCGTGGTTTAGGTACCGCAGTGCGCGGCGCCTGTATGCCGACCCAAAGCGTGCGGTTTGACCATTATAAAGAAATCCTTGTTCAAACCTTTGAACCAACATTGGAGCCAAGAATGCCAGCATTTTGCCAAGTTTAATGTTGACATTTTACATCATTAGATCATTAGCAGTGCATGACGAATGTCTGCGGTATTTTCTTGTGAAGTTTTATGATTATTGAAGTTTGGTTCGTTTGAAAAGTTGTGGTATTGTATTTGAGAATGCGTCATTAAGAAGGGATGTATATCATAATACCAAAGTACGAAAGAGCGAATTTATTAAAATACCAAATAGGAAAATGACCGAAAAGCTTTTATTCAGAAATCGTTAACTTCAATCAACCGATAGACTAGAAATTCAATAGACCGATAAGTTTTTTTGAAACCATGAAGTTTTTAAGATTGTTATCGAACTAATCTAACCTAAAGGGTTTTGATAAATCTTGAGAAGTTTACGATTTCTGAAAAAAAATCTTTTCGGTGATTTACCTATTCGGTATTTTAATATATTCGGCCTTTCGTACTTTTGTATTATAATACGTACCCCTTGCAGTAAGAAAGTTTCTCGTTTTATGCTCAATTAAAAATCCGTCATTTAATAAAATGGAGCGTCACCATATTAGGCCTTCGCAAAAACTGTATTTTTGTACCACATACAATTTGAAAGTTACATTTGAAATTTACTATGAGCTTAACGGTGAAGGAAAACGGTGCATAGGTTCTGTAATTTTTTGTCGAGAATATATTTCCAAAATGTTTTTTAAAGTGAAACTTCTAATGCAACTTCCAACAAGGTCGCGTTAAACGTTTAACGCTACGTGGAGGGAGTATGAAAACATTAGTATATGTACTGCCGAAGCAAGTAATCTCGCATTGTATTGTATATATATACAAACGGATGAAAATAACTTCGACAGTGCGATGCAGAACTCATACTGTCTGTGCAACTTTGTATGAGACTTGATAAAAGCGCCATCTAGTGAGTTATTTAAACACATAGATGCATAAGTAAATTATTTAATTTTTTAAGTTATTGCAATAGGTTCATATTGATGTATAAGTGCCCTTTTTCATTTCCACATTATGAAGTTTCACTTCTTCCGCGCGGAGGAGCTGCACGCACGATTTTTTTTAACTGCAAAGTTGTTGTAAATACTTCAGGATTATTATAAAACTAACTTTATCTAACCCGTAGGGTTTTACGTGATTTTCAGCGAAAGGGCCTCACTCGAAAAACAAGTGTAGTAGACTTAATGCACCTAGAATTAATTCTCCCAGCCATAATTCAGACCAGAAAATAGGTAGGTTAGGTAAATTAGGTAGCTTTTCCTGCCCGAAGGGCAAACCGCCTAGAAATAGGAGCCCCGCTCCGTCGAATTTGTAGGTTTTCACTGAATTACGGATGAATAAATCCTGGGTGAATTAACTCTAGGTGCTTTGATCAATTATAACTGTAGATCCACAGTTGCGCGCCCGAAAATGTCCGAGCCAAATGAGCGCCACTTTGATAAAAGTGGCCTTCTTTTTTCTCAGTACGTTGCGTGAAATTGTCAATTTTAGCTGTCAAGTGTCAACCGAAATTCGACTGTAACGAAGTAAAGACTAGGTTCAAATTTCTGCGTAGGTGATGATTTTAATTGTTATGCAAACAAATAAAAAAGTTCGGACATTCTTTGAAGGGGATTTTGTTCGGCAATGTGTATCTTTAGTTATAATTGATCAAAGTCTAGGTGCACTAAGTCTACTACAGGGAAAAACATAACAATCCTCTAGCAGTCGGGTAAAAAGCGGATGCGCATTGATAGAAGAGACAAAAAGAGACTTTGATTCTTGAGGCAACCACACACGATAACATCCACGATTCTCATTATCAGGTTGTGTTACGAATCTCATCAGAGGTAGGGTCACCCTTACTTTGTCAGCATCCTTAACATGTCATTCGTACAAAGCGTTTTTGCTCTTCCTTTATTAGCTGACGAGTGAAACTTTCAGCTTGCGTCTGTGTTTTCAGAACGCTCTAGGTACTATAATAGACTATCCGTTCAAGGGATAAGTTCGCTTCATCATCATCAACATCATTTCAGCCGAAAGACGTCCACTGCTGAACAGAGGCCGCCCCCACTCGCCAAACAGATCGGTCCCTAGCCATCCGCATCCAACGCGATCCCGCAATCTGTTTCTCTTAAATTTAAATTTCATGTTTTTGTGTACGGTCGAGTTCACCAATATCTGTACAGCCAAAATTTCATAAATATCTATACATAGACCTTATTACGGTAATATAAGGTCTATGTATAGATATTTATGTAAGGTTGGCATTACATATATTGGTGAACTCGACCGTACAATAAAGAGTTTTACATACATACATACATCTTAACCGCTAAGTCTAGAGACATTAAATTTTACACGGCTTGGTCATATTCTGTCATACTCGTACCTCGTACAACGTATTATAAAGACCACGATATATGTTTGGGAATTCCATTACAATTTAGTAAAATTCTGAAATTTCAATACAGATTTAAAGCTCCAAACGCAGAGACAGCGGAGGCGTAGTAGTGCGGTGGAGGCGACGGTTGTAATATTCTAACTTGTATGAACGGTTGTGCGGTACCGTACCGCGAACTCGTTCATACAAGTTAGGATATTACAACCGTCACCGCCACTGTACCGCTACGTCTCCGCTGTTTGTGCGTATGAAGCCTATACCTTGACAAGCTCGTGCGTGGCGCTCGGCGGAACCTTGTCGCAGGGAGCCTCTGCTGTCCTTAACGAGATTGTTTTTAATAAGTGCGGCAAATGCTGACTGCCACAGGGTTCTGCGGAGAGCCGCTCACGACCTTGTCGGACTATAATGCTTAATGCGGCCGAAGCTGTGGGTAAAGGATAATACCAAATAACTTCAGGCATTACTTTTTTGCTTTTGTTTTGTATGGAGCGACGACCTGGTTAAGGTTACGGGATCACGTTGGACGCGGATAGCACGGGACCGATCTGTTTGACAAGCCTTGGGGGAGGCCTATATTCAGCAGTGGACGTCTTTCGGCTGAAATGATGATGATTACTTTGCCATAACAAAGTCCATGTAATCACTACTTTGAAAAGCTCGCATCTCAAAATCAATATTCTTTCTAAATTCCAGGTTCGGCCAAGGATGGAGTATTGCTCTCATCTCTGGGCTGGCGCACCCCAATATCAGCTGCTTTCACTTGATCGCATACAGCGCAGGGCGTGCCGAGTTGTCGGCAACCCCTCACTCTCCGTTAAACTCGATCCTCTTGCTCTCCGCAGAGACGTTAGCTCCCTTTGCGTGTTCTATAAGATCTACAACGGGGAATGCTCTGAGGAACTCTTTGACCTCATTCCAGCTGCGGGGTTCCATTACAGATCCTCCCGTCGTAAGCGTTCATTTCATCGACATCATGTTGATGAATGGCAGTCTTCGACGGTGCGTTTTAAGCGGTCTTTTTTGCCACGAACTTGCAAAATCTGGAACGAGCTTCCCGCTGGGGTCTTCCCATTGAGTTACGACCTGGGTGCCTTTAAAAGGCGAGTGTACAATTTTCTGCAGGGCCGACAACGCACTGGTATCGCGTAAAGCGCTGCGAGTGTCTATGGACAGTGGTGTTCATTTAACATCAGGTGACCCACTAGTTCGTTTGTCTGGCTTCACTAACATAAAAAAAAAAAAAAAAAAAATTGACTTTATTCCGCATGCTCTAAGGTTCCTTTTAAGTTTTCATAATATGAATTTGAGTTAAGATTTTTCAAATCAGTGATGATAGGCAATGTTCTGTAACTTTTTTACCTTGCTACTCCATAATAGGTTGTAGTTCATTGAAGCATTTTCAACGCATTGACCCCAAAGGATAACCAACGCTTGAACAAACATTGGCAATAGCCAGCGATGTATGAAATTGTCGGGAGCCTATCGACTCGATAATTATGTCGTCAAGCGGCCAACCGGTATTTATATCTAACTTCTTTTACATCTTTAACATCGGGAAAGTACTTACTTTGCGGTCGATGACAACATTAAATTTTATTGGCGCTCAGAAGTTTCGTGTTAATGGCGGTACTTTAGACTTTAGAAGCTTTCATTTTACTTGCAACGTGTTCATGTTTGTATGTGTGTAAACCCTTTATTGTACACAAATAAGCAAACACACACAAATATTAAGATAGGAAAAAGATAAACTTATCCCTTTAAGGGTGAAGCCAAACTAACGTACCTACCTAATTTTTGGAGTTGTAAGTCGCATAATTTTGGTTTCATAATATAAAATTTATGTTTGTGTAAAACTCATTTTGCATCGCCGTGTGGCACAAAGTGGATTTTTGTATAAAACCCAATACAATAGAAATTAAGCGACTGAAAATTCGCGAAACACAATTTAAAAAATAAAATAGAAAATACGTTCGTTTAGCCTCACCCCAAGGGATAACTCGCTCCCTACTAGTCAATCTTTGAATTTGTATATGTTTGTGTTTGTTTCGTTGGACGGATTGAATTCAGTACAGACATAATTATTTCTTAGATGAGAATGCAATTATGTTTAAAAAAAAACGACGGTCAAACGGTAAATTTTAAATGATAATGATAAATGTAATTCTCTCAGTCAAACCTGTGTTTATTTCAAATGTTATTTTTCTGTTTAGTACGTGAAAGATATCTTTTATTTTCAACAATTACTTTGCTCACCCGCGCCCTTAAAGCGAAAAAAGCTCGCGAGCTTTGCTTGTTAAGCTTGGGAGCTTAAAGGTCGCGGGTGAGCAAAGTACCTAATTGTTTCAGTTCATTACTATTATTTTTATTAATAATATAAATGAGAAATTTTATATACAGCTGAGAAAGGATACTTAATATCCAGGTAATGCGTTCTCCCGGGATAATCTATCAACTGTAAACAAGAATAGAGAGCGCTGTCCAAGAACGCTGAAGTACCTCGGCTTTCAAGATGACGCGTTAAAGTCGTCTGCAATCAATAGATGGCGTTGTCCAAGCCAACTTTGTGCTTTAAAAATGTTACCGCAACTTTTTTACAGGCCAAAGTTTCTAAAGCGGGCGAGGCCACGGGTTAAAGCTAGTTTTTAATAAACAGTCAGTCATCATCATCATCATCCCAGCCTATATACGTTCCACTGCGGGGCTCAGGCTTCCTCTCAGAATGAGAGGCCTTGAGCCGTAGTTCCCACGCGGGCCCAGTGCGGATTGGGAACTTCACACACACCATTTAATTTCTTCGCAGTTGTTACAGGTTTCGTCACGATGTTTTCCTCCACCGTAAAGCTCGTGGTATATTTCAAATTAATTTCGCACATAAATTCCAAAAAACTCAGAGATGCGAGCCGAGATTTGAACTCACAACCCTCTGCTTGAGAGGCCAATAGCACAAACCACTAGGCCACCACGCCACGGCTTATTGCTATAGTCATTCGCTGGCGGCAATATTCTTAAAAATTATTACGAAAACGGCCAGAAAACGTCAGCTCCATTTGATCCCAATAATTTTCGTAACAAAAATAATGTACTATTTTGATTTATTATATTACGCGTCCTTGACAGTGCTCTGGTCGCACAATTAAACACACCTTCCATCAAGCCCCATTACGAGTTACGCGAGATTCATAACACAGAAAGTTACTTTGTTCTGGCTTCGTTGACAGCATTTGTACGAAATAATAACATAATAATCTTACTGACACGTATGGATCCACAGAGTAATAAATACAACTAGTGAAGTAACTCGATCGGGGCACTACACGGTGTAGTTTGGGGGAGGGTTGCGTTCCCCGCAACGATAAATCGTAACCGCAATCCGTTCGACCTTCAGTGCGCACCGGTACTTGGACGATTTGTAGGTAACACTGACAAGGAAATGCACCCATTGTTAGAATGTATTATTTTATGTGCGTGGCGGCCTAGTGGTTTGATCTATGGCCTCTCAAGCAAGAGGGTCGTAGGTTCAAATCCCGGCTCGTACTTCTGAGTTTTTAGGAATTTATGTGCGACAACTCGTGGCATATTAATTATGGTCTCGTCTTGGCAACATTTTAAATGAAAATGCTTTTGGTGGGGTGTATTTGTCTTCTATTAAGATTTGATCGAACTATCGTTTTTACCGAATTCACTTCCACCCGCCACTGAATATGACCTTTTTTTTAAGTATAAATTATTTTTATTTTGGTTTATCGTCTAATTTTCCGTACAATTGTATGATTTAAATTTATTTACTTATCACTTAAATAAAGAGATGGTGCGTTCAAAAGCATCTTTAAAAAATGCAGGCATAGTTTTTTTTTAACTGAGTTTAGCTACTTAACTGCATTCACTATGGCAAATTGTATCTATACAATCATATCATCTGTTTTTGTTCTCGTAACCGCTAACCAATTCTGCTCATGTATCTTGTAGTCTACGAGTATTGTCCAAGGTTATAGAATCCATAATCTGTATTACCATTCCAAAGCGCTTGTAATCAGCTTTTACTACGACCTTATTATCTTAATTTGTGGTTACTACTAATGGTATTGTAGCCATGACTTAAATGGATGAGCTCAGTTCAAAAAGTTCAGACTTACACCTATAGGTACGTTTTAATTAATACCCTTAATTAATTGACCTCAAATCACTGAAATTTATATGCACATTATGAGAATGGCTATGTCTCTACACAACTATGGTATCAATTTAATGCAAAAATGGACCAAATTGGTATTTATTACCTTCCCAAATCCTTTAGTCCTTTAGCAGTATTTAGTAAGATCCTAGTTTATCATAGTATTTTTATAAAAAATCATAACTATGATTACTAGACTCTTTAAATTTGACACACAACTAACTGATTATAACAATAAAAAACTGATTTCAGGTTTTTTTGTATAATTCCTATGGGATAGTAAAAACAAGATTTATATAATTCACAACTGATGCCGATGATGATGATGATAATGATGGATGTTCCGATTTTGTTGTTGACGGTTTTTTTTATTCGATGAAAGAGGTGAAGAAGCTTCACCTCAAATTTGGACTCAGCGCGGAAGAAGTTGGGAGCAAAAGCTAGTAGGTACTGAATATTACGGGCTTTTGAAACTCCATCGTGTTTTATTCAGGATTCCTTGCGTCCATAGGAAAAAGAGCCCTTATAGGATCACTACGTTGTCAACCTTCTATTTGTCTAGACCTTTTTCCTCAAGGACGCGTGGAGGTGTCAAGTCGAAATGAATATGAAATATTTAAGGCATATGATCTTCAGTAACTGTTCTAATTCCTTATCTACGTCATAAAGGCAGCGTCTCTGCAAAATTCTAAAATTCTAGGACCAGGGCTTTGACCTGGGCGTTGATACGTCAGTCAATGAGTAAGTCAGTCAGTCAATCAGTCAGGACTTTTTATGTGTATAGATTTAATCAAAACTTTACTGCTACGAATATCATGAAACCGAAATTGCGTTATTCTTGAGTCCCTAATGGAAAAATGATTCTCCCGAACGAAGCGAAAAGCAATAACAAGTGTTTATTACCGATACTCTTGGCACCAACCATTCATCATCTGCTGTGAGCAAAACTTGAGTTATTACAATAAATATTATTTGAATAAGCGAATAAAATATACACCAAACTTTTTCATATTTTTAGTTGTATTAGTTGTCTTTCCGAAAACTTGGACAGCCGGTGAACATGTGCTTAACACGTAGGACCCAGTTCGTATAAATACATTAAATACATTATCTTTGATATAAAATAGTTTCCATCTGGTAATAAGGTCGGCCTTTTACGTGTTTTGTACCCTACGGAACTATAGCTGAAATCTAATTCAGCCTTTGAGTTGGATTTCCGAACTTCATTGGAGAGCAAAAAGTACTCAATTTAGAATAATCCGTAATCAGCAGGGCTCGGAGTTTTTGTATCGTGCTAAGATGAAAACGAATCATGGAGTAGAAATTTACATTAAAATAATGAAACTTATTAATTTAATTCGGATATTCAAGTACCATACAATACATGTTGAATAAAAAAGGAACTGTCACTACCGTTATAATTACTTATAATTATGGAGTTCATCATCATCATTTCAGCCGTAGGACGTCCACTGCTGGACATAGGCCTCCCTCATTGATGCCCAATCATTACGATTGGAAGCGATTTGCATCCACCCTGAACCTGCGGCCTTCACCAAATCGTCCGTCCATCTCGTTGGTGGACGTCCCATGCTGCGCTTGCCAGTCCGTGGTCTCCATTCCAGAACTTTTGGGCCCCAATGGTCATCTGTTCTGCGTGCTATATGGCCTGCGCATTGCCGTTATGGAGTTAATAATAAATAATTAAGCCTTTATTGCTGAAAATTAATCAATATAATGAAATACAAAAAGAGTTGCTTATAAACCAACACTCTGGGCCCAATTCAATTGCATAACAAAGTACAACTTATATTACAAGCCGAAGTCCCTTCCTAGTTAATATAACTGAAGCGAGAGTTCCGCTTGTAATATTAGTTGTACTTTGTTATGTAATTGGGCCCTGGTTTCCCAGTTTAGTACTGCCAGTGATCAGCGTGCCATGTGACACATAATAGGCCTCTTCCAGCTGCTTCTGCTCTTTTCTGTCTCTAGCTTCCCTCATCCAAGTAACGTCTCCAACTTTCTTGAAGTCATCTATCCATCTTTTTGCCTATCTGCCTTTTTCCTTCTGCCATCGCGTGGTTGATATTCTGTTATCAGTGTTGTCAGTTTTGTTTTAGTAGAACAAAATAGAATAATAAATAATACGTTCATAAAAATAACTAGGTAACTAGTCTGAGGTATCCATGGGACAGTAACTACAGAAACAAGAGTTTGAAAATCTTGACATGGTATCTCATAAATATTGTCCATTCCACCATAATAGTTGTTATCATAATTCAGCCAAAATATGTGCACTGCTAGTAAAAGGTCTCCCTTAAAGGATTCCACGACAATTGGTCCAATGCTGCCCGCATCCAAGTGTTTACCAGATCTTCAGTCCATCTTGTTGAAGGTCTTCCTACGCGATATCTTCCGATTTTGCGGTCGCCACTCTAAAACCTTTACTGTGCCATTGACCGTCGGTTCTACGAGCAGTGTGCCCTGCCCACTGCCAATTAACCTCATCCTGCCCACGATACAAGCAAAATGCCAGTGAAATATGAATCATCAAGTGTAAATAGGAAAAGATTCAAATTTGATTTTTTTTTACATCACACTAAACAAAGTAAATGCAACTGTTCCAATTTAGAGTGATATATATTCCTTTGAAATGGGGATGTCCTTAATAAAGCACATTGGGCAAGACGAGGTTATGTCTGGCGACTCTCCGAGTTATGTCAATGACTTTAGATTCTTCTGCGGATCTCCTCATTTCTGCTTTGATTACGCAGGGAAACCCAAAGCATAGTTTGAGTGACTTTGTAGTTGTAAAATGTGTGACTTATCCATATTAATGTGAAAAGTGTATATGTTTATCCTTCTTTCACGTCGAGCTTGCCGTATTTTTTTTGTATAGACATAGTTGGAGGGCTAAAGAGTGACATAGGCTACTTTTTACCACGGGATAATATCCCATTCCTACGGGAAAAACATGTTTAAATCAACTTCAACGGGGGCAATGCCGCAGGCATTAGCTACTTACTATATAAGTTCATATTTTTTTGTTACTTAGTAGCTTTTCAAAAGCATTTTAATATTGAATGAATGAATGAGTACGAGTAACAGTTGAATTTTAACGTTAATATCGACTCCATAATTCGCTTTCGTCTTACCGCGTGCTAACTCCGACTGGTAATCAGGTAGGTACAGGAATTCAGGTCGAACTAACAGTTTGACTGCATAATGAATGGATCTGTTAGTCTAATATGGGTTGGGATAACGGATTTATCCCGGGCTTGGAATGGGTTAATAGGTTTATCTGTCACTAGCTTGCGCCTGCTGTGAAAGATTCTATTGCTTCAAAAATTGCATGCCTCTGAAATAATCGTTTCAAAGCCTAGTAATTATACTGATACAAGTTTTTAAATCTTATTTAGCTATTATAGTGTATAGTCCATTCTAATATTACGAATGTGAAAGCGTGTTTGTTTGTTTGTCCTTTTTTCTCGTCGAAACTGAGCGACGGATTGCCGTGATTTTTTGTATGGACATAGTTGAAAGCCTAGAGAGTGACATAGGCTACTTTTTACCTCGGGAAAACCTCATTCCCATGGGAAAACGTGTTTTAATCTACTTCCTATCCTAGTCTCACCGACGGTACTGGCTGAAAATCAGGGCTGGCTATTAACACCTCAGCATTTAGGCTGAGCCATTATCCAATCTGTAATAATAATAATTTGTCTTGTGTTGTTGTAAAAGTATTTCTTTCTAAATTAAAGTAAAATACACTAACATAATACACACTTCTTTATTGTATTGAACACTTCTTTGTTCTTTTTGTTTATATTGTTTCTTTAATTTCCTTTTTAAATCCTTTTCTCACATGCGGCCTTTTGACATTTTTCCATTGATTTTTGTATTAAGTATATGTAGTGTATATGTATTATATTGAATATATGTGTTTATTTATAAAATTTATATTATATTTGTATTGATTTTATTGTTTATTGTCTATTAATACTAAGTTTCTCTTGTCTGTTATTTCTGCCACCTACATTAGTCTGTTGATATTTATTAATTTCTGAGTAATTGGTTGTCTGGAAGAGATCGCTTTTTAGCGATAAGACCGCCTATTGTCTACCTGAATTTTTTATTTTTGTAATGTTACTGTACTGTTTTTGGTGATCAATAAAGAATATTTGTATTGTATTGTATTGTATTGTAAAATCAACATTAAATCTCAATTTAAGCAAGATGCAGATGATAATGAAGAGTATCATTTTGCTGTAAGCTTTTCAGTAGGTTCGTTATTAACGCTTTTGAACGGCTATTATCTAATTAATGCACCAAAGCATCATGTCAGTTTTTATACTGTGCGTATCCTATCCTATTCTACTGATATTAGAAACTAGCAGTTGCCCGCGACTCCGTCTGCGAAAAATTCATGGGGTCCCAATCTAACTGCGTACCAAATTATCATCTAAATCGGTTCAGCAGTTATTGATTTCCCAAACAAACTTCCACCCCCTTTTCACCCCTTTAAAGGGTGATTTCTGGAATATAAACTATCCTGCGTCCTTTTTAGGGTCTCAAACTATCTTTGTATCAAAATTGTATTTAAATCGGTTCAGCGGTTTAAGCGGGGAGAGGTAACAGAAAGACCGATAGACACACATTCGCATTTATAATAATATTAGTATGGATGAGAAAGTTTGCTAAGACGTCCCGTACGAAATTGCGGCTGAAAGCTTTTCCTCTTCACCAACCTCCGGTTCTGGGAGCTATTAGCCTCGCCCAATGATTCTTAATCCCGATTTTATATTATCCGTTGAAAAGAGTATTACGTCAGTATTCTTTGCTTTGTTTCTCTACCAAAGAGCCTCAGAACGAACAACAACCATATTCTTTTTTTTTTTTTTTATGTTAGATAGGCCAGACAAACGAACTAGTGGGTGGGGTTTGTTTCCAAACAAATTTCTGTTATACAGGGTAATTTTAAAAGCTTTTTAAAAACTTGCAATGTATGTAAATATGTATGTACGGGTCAAATCTTGGAAGTTGAATTTGACCCACTTCCAGTGGTCGGATCAACTTGTGGTACTCTTATGTAGGTTGGATGACAATGCAAGTACAGTCAACAAAAAGTACAGTCAGCGGAAAACAATTTGAAATTTACCATGAGCTTTACGGTGAAGGAAAACATTGTGAGGAAACCTGCATACACCTACAAAGAAATTCAACGGTGTGTGTGAAGTTCCCAATCCGCACTGGGCCCGCGTGGGAACTACGGCCCAACCCCTCTCATTCTGAGAGGAGGCCTGTGCCCTGCAGTGGGACGTATATAGGCTGGGATGATGAATGATAGTAATTTCAATAACTAGTTAAGTTTGGGGTTCAGTAGCTATGAATAGTTGTACATAGTTGTGATAGATTCAATCAATGGTTAATGTGTTTGGCAAAGCCCAGCCGAATCAATACTAGTCAATATACTTGTATATAATGATGAATGGTTGAGTTTTGTAGCTTCTCAATAGTAGAGACTAATAAGCCATGTTAAATAAAACTAACTAAAACAATACTTGGCTTGTGTTGTAGATCCCACGCGAGCCCAGTGCGAATTAGGAACTTTACACACATCATTGTATTGCTTCGCAGGTGTGAGCACTTTTTCTCACTAACAGAAAACTTCAGTGATGAAGGAATTCAATGTTGTCTATGAAGCTCCCAATCCGCGTTAAAATAGCGTGGGAACTATGACCCAAACCATCTCATTCTGTGAAGAGGCCTGTACCTTGCACTGGGAATATACAAACCGAGATGATGATGATGATGACGATGAAGATAGAAAACTACACTTTTCCTAATTAATAGAAAGTGTAATATTTCCTTCACCAGGTCGTCGCTCCATCTTGTTGGAGGCCTACCTACACTGCGTCTTCCGGTCCGCGGACGCCACTCGAGAACCTTTCGGCCCCATCGGCCGTCAGTTCTACGGGCGATGTGCCCTGCCCACTGCCACTTAAGTCTAGCGATTCTTCGAGCTATGTCCGTGACTTCAGTTCTTGCGCGGATTTCATCATTTCTAATGCGATCCCGCAGAGAAACTCCAAGCATAGCCCTCTCCATCGCCCTCTGAGTGACCTTGAGCTTCCTTATAAGACCCATCGTTAGCGGCCACGTCTCAGTGCCATAAGTCATCACTGGCAACACACACTGGTCAAAGACTTTTGACTTGAGACACTGCGGTATATCGGATGACAAGATATTGCGGAGCTTCCCGAACGCTGCCCAGCCGAGTCTAATTCGTCGATTGACCTCTTTCTCGAAGTTGCACCTACCCAATTGGATTGTATGTCCCAGATAGATATAGTCGTCAACAACTTCGAGCAAAGTATCACCGATTACGACGGGAGTTGGTACAACATGGGCGTTCGACATGACCTTCGTCTTGTCCATGTTCAATTTAAGACCAACTCTCTCGGAGACTCTTCCGAGGTCAGCGAGCGGGAACGCATTGGATGCGGATGGCGCAGGGCCGATCTGTTTGGCGAGCCTTGGGGGAGGCCTATGTTCAGCAGTGGACGTCTTTCGACTGAAATGATGATGATGATGATGTAATATTTCCTCGGAATTCGGACGCAGTTACGAGCAACAACTAGTTTCAATTACATAATAAAACTACATTTAACGTTAGGAAAAGCAACTCAACATTTTAAGCTAGCTTTTGAAAGGAACTTGTAAAGTTTATACTTTAGGATCCGGCTCGAAGGACCACTCGATTGGCATCAGTTCGTGCCGACCGGACAAGGTCGCCCAAAGTTTACCAAGTGGTATTAGCCCGGAAATACCGTTCTTATTTATTAACAAAGTTTTAGCGACAACGTACATTGGTCGGAAATATACTAAGTCGTTGATATTTGTGGTACACGATAATTAAGATATTCTTTATAGGACAATTTTATTCAAGGCTATGTTTTTGTTTTCAGAAAATTCACTGGAAATGCAGTAAACTTTTAACTTAACCAATGTAGTGAAAATATACGGATTACCACGTCTCGTCACGTCACGTCTTAACCAATTTATGTAAGGTCACCGGCATAAATTTAGTGATCACTTTTGTACCTTGTCACTTTAACGTCATGTTTGAAAAGTATACGAAATTTATGCAACGACTGAAAGCGAAAAGGTACAAAAGTGATCACTTGTTTTATTTTTGACGTTGACTGTATATTAGATTCGTTGTCGGATGATTTACTTGACTCATCGCAAACCACCTCGTCAGGCAACTGCCTACTTTCGGATATCGGCAAAAATATTATAATAATAGCTGTTGCCCGCGACTCCGTGCGCGAAAAATAGGTCTATTAAAAAAAGCCTACGACCTATTCTCAGACCTACCGAATACGAAAAAAAAGTTTCATAAAAATCGGTCGAGCCGTTCTGGAGGAGTTCGATAACAAACATCGTGACTACATTAGTCTGTTGATATTTATTAATTTCTGAGTAATTGGTTGTCTGGAAGAGATCGCTTTTTAGCGATAGGACTGCCTATTTTCTACCTGAATTTTTATTTTTGTAATGTTACTGTACTGTTTTTGGTGATCAATAAAGAATATTTGTATTGTATTGTGACACGAGATTTGTATTAAATTGAATCAGACATTACTTTGCGGTACTCATACTCTTTTTAAATTAAAATTAAAATAATATATTCCCAGAGACGGGAACGATAATATTTTAATGTAGCGTGAAGCCATGGGCGTTGGGTACATTTATTTTACCCCGAGTAGGGAAAATTTTCTGTTTTTAATTGCAAAGGGCAAAAATTATGCTCTTCGCAAACCCTATTTTCAAATGAAAACTATATTCAATTTCCGAGCGTGTTTGAATAAACGTATAAAATGTTCGTACCGTAACTTTACAGTTTCACAAAGCAATAAATATTAAAAAGTCTTTAAAGCCATACTTTATTTTTGCTACAAAAATTGTAAACCATATTTTTTAGAGTTGGCACGCGTTCCACTAGCTTTGGCTATTTATTTGTAGAAATGTGCTGGATTAATAAAATACCTACATGGCTGTTACGAAATACCACCAAACCAAAACTAGGCCCATAGCATCGCGGACCATGCTCATTGTATGGTTCCGTAGCCGCTACTACAAATAAATGCACATCAGACGAAAAAATACGTCGTTAATCTTTTTTTAAGGCACCATCAAAAGAATGTATCTTTATGGCACTTACGTGCTTTTTTAAGCGATAATTACCGAAAATATTCGTTTGTTTAACACTTTGAGTGCCAAGAACAAGCGGTGTGTTTCGTTCGTAGACAGTTTTCGCTACAGAGCGCAAAAACGCTGCCACTGGCTACGAGAGTAGCGCGTAGCAATGCGTGGTAGCGAAAATGTTAAAAAAATGCTTAAAAAGCTTGGTGTTTTTGCAAGAACAGTCGAAATGTGTGCCTCGCGTTGATGTTAGCAGTTGAGCTTCTCTTACATGTAGGTATAAATATTTAATTTTGTTATTTAAGTATCGAATGGAGCGATAGACGCGAATTGTTACCGATTGGGTTCCGAGGGATGGTCAAAGGAGCAGAGGCAGACTCAGAGGAGATGTCGGGACGACCTGAGCACTTTTCAGCTCGATTGGCAGGTGCATGCCCAGGATAGAGAAGAATGGCGGAGGAAAGGGGAGGCCTTTGCCCAGCAGTGGGAAATTATTATAGGCTATATAAAAAAATAGTATCGAATTCAGTAGCGCCTTATAGAAGAAATCTGTACAGCTACTCCAAATTTCAACAATAAAAATTATGTAGTTTTGAGTAAAATTTCTATGACATACGGATGGAAGGATATACTTCAAAAAGGAAGGATCATTCAGTAAAATTTCATAAAGTTTACCACTGACAGATGGTTTGCCTTCATTTCATATTCAACTTTAACGACCTACTAATAAAGCCAATTTTAGAATACTGTTACCCATGTTTGCAGATTTTGTAATAGCTACTTTATTTGTATGGTGTTAAAGTTGGAATTGAAATGAAGGCAAGCCATCTGTCAATGGTAAACTAAAAGTAAACGTCTTGTACACATTTTCATGTTTGCGTCTCTCTTGAGGAAATGGCAAAAGGTAATGGTTCACAGCCAATATTTTTAAGTCAAATCTATATCGGCGTGAGTAATGCCTGGCTAACTCTGTCGGGCCATTTAAATTAACCTTAATGGCGGCTGTACACTCTCGTCGAGACAAGCCGAGTGCGAGAGTGAACATGGTAGCTCTCGGGATGCCTCGGGCTTATTCGTCCGCTCTCGCTCCCGTGGCGAGAGTCGGCGAGACCTTTAGGCGAGAGCACTCGTTCGAGAGTGTACAGTCGGCATAAGTGTGCTAGAGTAGTTTTATGTCCATACGCTCTCTTGTTGTTTTCTATACAACTTATGTTTTTATGCTTCATTTATTGCCATTTTGCCTACGAAACTTGAAAATGATCCATTGTAAGACAGTAGTAAACCAACCTCGAAAGCTTATTACACTGTTGAACTCAAATAAAGTCAATAGTAGATTGATAAACAAGGGTCGTAAGTGATCAATTACACCCAAGATATTTAAGCGCACGAGCGAGCAAAGCGAGCGGTGCTTCTAGTTTGTGGGTGTAATTGATCATTTACACTCGAGTTGAACACTCTACTTTTCATCGCAAATGCGAGGAAATAAAGAAAAACCGTTATGTTAAAAATTAGTACGTAATTTCTAACAGAGCGGAAGAAAACTTATCGCGCCAAACCGTCTTTTGTTTTTTTTTTTTAATGGCCTCGCGCTCTTTTGCTTTGGCACATTCAGCCAGCACTGGCCAGTAGCATTATACCAGCATGGAGGTTTGGAGGTAAGTATTACGCATGACAATCTCCTTGTTTACCAGTTCGTGAATACAAAGGAACACCATTCGATTTTTAAATTTACTTACATCCCTAAAGATGTAAATCGAATTTACAACACGGATTTCAAGTTAAATGCAACCTACTTTCAGAGCTTAAGTGATGAAAATATCATTACTTCTTTAAAAGATTATGTTAAAAGGTCCGCTAATATACAAATGCTGATGCTAATTCGGTTTTTTCCCTTTGGAGACCCGGCACATATCCATTATTTCCAAATAGACTCCATTTGGGGGCTAAGAATGAATAGTTCGAAGTCTGCAGAATCCTTGCCAACCCTCGGGAAAGTGTTCGTGTAATGAGGTAGAAACCTTTCAAGCGTATGTTAATTTGGATGCGGGAAAGAAGTTATGCTCCCTTGGGACAAAAATAACACGCAGTTTCAAGACGTTACAATTTGTTGGCTTTTGAAATGAATCACGTGTCCTTTATACAGTGTGTAACTATATAACAGTTTCGATTTTGCAAGTTATATAAAAGTTTCAAAAATTAACTAAATTGTCATAATTATTATACTAAACGGGACTTATCACGCAAACAATATTTACCTCGACGTTTCGGCCACATTGCAGCAGCTGGGTCATTCGTGGTGTTCGTTTAGCCTTTTTAGAATCAGCACCCGTATCTCGAACTACCCGCACTTGATAAAGATTTTTTAACGGCACCCTATCACACCGGCACATAACATAACATTAACAACGTACGACGACATGTTCGAACATTCATCCCGACGCCGACCTTTGTTTACAACAGGATTCCATGAAGAGGAAAGCTTATATCCACCCTCCAAGTTGAAATTTCTGTGCTTTTTAATTTCACATTCTGGAGTAGAAATGACGTTCCGTGGAGAGAATTTTGGGATTGTTCAGTTCGATCCAGTGGTTTGGTCCTGACTCCAATAACTAAAATGTCAACGACCTCAGCCTTCAAAGGCCTCTAACCTATGATGTTTACTGAATACGATTGATTCTAGCTTTCGTGCACGTAATCCCAGGGGCTAATTCAGGAACAGTCCATCACGGTTTGCGAGCGGTAATTCAATCGTTTGGGAGAGGATAGGAATGGGTTGAGCTTGGGATGAGCCTTATTTTCCTGTTAACTCGTCGAGCGACCTAGGCACACACCGTGTGCCTAAACTAGCTGTCAAAATTTGCAAATTTTTGTTTCTAGTTTCGATAACCTTTTAACATAGGGTATTTAGAAAAAATTACCCAAAAATGTCGCCGATCGCGCGACGGGTTAATTCGCTTTGTAAATATGTAAATAAATAAACAAATAAATAAGGACTAAGGTCAATACTCAGTAACCTCAGTATATTGAAATATAAAATGCCATACAATACTCTTAGATTGTTGTATCTGGCACTGGCAGATTCAATAATAAGTTATGGTATTTCTAGCTATGGTAGAACCCACAAAACATATTTACAGCGTATTTATAACTTGCAAATAAGATTATTGAAAACAATAGTTCCACTCAAAGTTAAATACCTACACAGAAATAACTATAATAAATTGTTCCAATATTTTCGAGTCCTGAGTGTATTTGATAAGGTAAAATTAGCTGTGATATTAGAGTATAAGAACCAAATAGAGAAACTTGATAGGTATACTAGACCAGCCAACCTCCGGCACTTAACCAATCAATCCTATTTCAAGATACCTACTTAAGAGCATAAATCAATATGGCAAAAGAGTGTGGTCAAATTACTTGCCACATATCCTAAACAGCTTCCCTAACAATACCATAAATTGTATACTTAATAAGCCAACACAGCAGACTAAGAGTATTGTAAAAAAGTACCTATTAACAAATATTAACTAATTATAATAAGTTAATGTAGTGTTAATGAAAGTAAGTTGTTAGTATATAATCTTAAAATTTAAAAGATTGTACTAATAATATTAATAATTATTTGTATTCTTTGAAAGTAATAAACAGTTTAAATTTTAATTTTTTTTTTTATTTTTTTTTTAAGGCTCATCCCAAACCTCTCGCAAACCAGTGATTTTTGGCGTTCCTGAATAGCAGGTAAAAAACAAACCCAACCTAAATGATTGAATTACCGCTGTCGAACCCTTGAAGGCCCGTTCCTGAATTTAGCCCCAGATCCGTACGCACATGCGTCAAGCCTGCGTGATCCGGTCAAACTAAATGACCTACAAATTCGGTCCCAACTTTTGCTTGGACGTTCGGTAATACGTGATTCGACTGCCTAAAGTTTCTCTAGTACCTATCGGTGCCATATCAGAGCGAATAACATACGCCGAATTGAACAACATTGACGTATTCGTATCTATTCAATTAAATTTTTTAAAATATACCTCCATCGATACTATCGATGATTCTGCTAATGTCGAGGTTGAGAAAGACACTATCGGTTGGCCGTTGTTCGGTAAAACTCAACTAGTGGATTTTGCTTAATGTGTACATTTTGAGCGCAAGAAAAATCGTGGACATGCAAGAAAAATCGTGCATGAAAAAAGATGGTAGCACGTGATTTCCCGTTCCCTATAAAATATGGCAGGCAATGACCACATCGATCATGGGAAACGTTTAGCTATGTGCGTGTTTACCGTTTACACGGTGGTTTTGTTTTGGTGTAAGTTTTTAGGAACGTAAAAAATTTACATGACTATTTACATACTGAACTGTACCTACGTGTATGGGTATATTTCTTACGTTATAGACCGAGTCATTCATGATGGCGCGTGACGTGGTTCCTATTGCAATGTCATTATGTTTTTACAAATTCACGCTTCTTCGTGAACGGCACTAGCTATAAATGTTCTTACGGTACGGAGAGAGTTAGAGTAGGGAGTAAACTGAGAATAAATGTTTTTTAAAGCATAATAGGTCATGCACACAGTAAGAATCAAAAGTTGTCTCTCCTGTGGACATACAATTAGAGACTCTGAATCAAAATACTTAAGATTTACTTAAATGGGCCAAAAGTTGGCTAAGCGTCCAACACGCCAATATAGGCTTAACTAAAAATTATTGGCTAAAGGAAACCGAGGAGAGTTGTGACAGAGATGAGTTGTGACATCGTCGATTTTTGGGAACTTATTTACTGCAGCAAGCTCGCAACAGCGCGTGTTTGATAGCTCGAGACTTGAACTAAAGACGCGCGTTATTGCGAGCTCGCTAGCAGTTACCCTTTATTTGGCAAAATTTCAAAAAGTTGGTAATTCAAACCTCGTCTTAAATTAGGTCTCCTGAAAATTCTATATTAGAAAAAAAAGATGGTATTAGGTAATGTATATTGTGGTATACATTTCCAAAGAAAGGGTTAATAAGTTCTAAAAAAATCGACGTTATCACTTTTCTCCTCTGTCACAACTGTCCGCGGTCTTCCCTATAGACCCTTAACTTTTGCAATGTCCACAGGACAGACGAACAAAAAAATATGAAGGATTTAATCTTCTTTGATCGTATCTCCTCGCTCTCCAGAAGTATCTTCCAGCCATTATAATTGCAGACTCTTACTTTAATCATTCGTCCATATCCATAGCATTATTCCCTCATATTTTACAACCAAAGGCATGACAAACGTTTCCTTTTAACGTTTAATACTCTCCGTAGCCCGCCTAACCATTCGCGGAACCATTGGAATGCACCCACCCACACAGAGGCAACCTCTAGAATCCTTCTAACGTAGGTAGATCAACATTCTTTTATATGCCAGAAAATCAACTCTCGAGTCACATCACAGTCTTGTCGTCCTCATCATCCCAGCCATACGTCCCGCAGGGCGCAAACCTCCTCTCAGAATGAGAGGGCTTGGGCCGTAGTTCCCACGCGGGCTCAGTGCGGATTGGGAACTTCACACACACGACGCAACTGCTAGTTAGCTAGTTACTATTTGTTTATAAATGGTTATATTTTTTATTTGAATAAATAATTTCAATTTTATACAAAAGCGCAAAATCCACAGCATCAAAGACTTGAAAAAAAAATCGGAAGCGCTGTAATAACGAATATTCGACAAACTATATCCTAATAGAGTTATGGACTAGATGATTCTACAGATTTTCGAAGCGATGAGCACGTATCGTATTAATCGCTCGTCGCTGTCCACATCCGCACAATAAACCCAATATCCGCCTACTGACACGGATGACCAATCCACTATCAATCTAAAGGTATACGTATTATAGCTGCTACAACGATTTGTTATATATCGTCATGATTAATCCTATTATAAACGTTGAAAGTAGCTACTTGTCTAAATTATGAATGAACTGAAACAATTACTTTGCACACCCGCGACCTTACAATAGTTACGTTTATGTAAGAAATGTGTGTTCATGCAGTTTCTCCATCTCCACACTGTATGAACACACACAAATCACACAAATCCAACTATCACCACCATCATACTACACTGACGCGTTTCAAACTCAACCAGAGCTCATCTTCAGAGTAGGCACCACAACCGTACAATATGCTACCAAATGGTAGACACACGGTATATGGTAGCAAAGTAATTGTTTCAGTTCATTAATATATAAGGTCAAATTAATAAGATAAATATACGAAATACTTAAATAAAATTTAAGGGATGAGAAACTGCTGACTTTAAAATTCAAAGTATCGTCCTTGATGCAGTACTAAGATAAAAGGAAGATAAAACTTTGAAACACGAAACTGGTGACGCAGCAGTCTTGTTTTTCTGCCTTAATAAAGTTAAACAAGTCGTAGAAAGTCACGTAGAATTCCGAACTCTAATATTTACACTGGAAACGAAGAAACGGAGACAACAGAATATCGAATCACAAAGAAAATGATATTCAAGTTTGAAAGCGCCGACGTAGATATTGTATCAGTAATATTAAAAACAAAGGACGTACTTGAGTCATGCTTGGCGCAAGAATTTTATGACAGTGATGGGTATCGAAATGGAATGGAAAGGAAAAGTTTCGGAAATAATAAAGCTCTAAGAATGCTGTATCGAAGTCGACTATTAGCTTTCATTGTTCATAAAGACAACGAGGAAGTTACAGTTGAACATTAAGATAATCAATAAAAAAGCGCTAAGAGTGCCAGCCAAGCCAGAACATAAAATCAACAGTGTTCACGTTCAACAGATTAGGCATAAAAACGATATCATCATAGCAGGGACAGATCATAGTAAACACAAATATGTAAATAGAAGAAGATTCAATAGAGTCGTTAATAGTGTAATGATTATCTAAAGCGTTTTTAGTGAGCGAGTCTGACTCGCACGTGGCCATTTTTTTCTTAGTCCCTTAAATCCTAAAGCAATTTCAAACAACAATATTTGTTAAGTAAGGCAAACATCAACACCAAAAAAAATTAACAAGCAACAAAGAACAGCCGAGGAATATTTTTCTAGACATATACGCGTGAAAACTTGGCAGCATTATAGCCCGCAACTTTGTAGCCGTCTTAATTAAGTTGCGCCACCAGGAGTCAATTTTGTGTTATTAAAGTTTAAGTCTATGTCTGGATAGAATGTCTGAGACTGTTTCGATGTACTTTCTCAGGTAGGTATTCAGCTCAGGCACTAACTATCAATAATAAAGCAAAGACATGCGTCGAGAGATTAGTCGTGCCGTCTTTCTCATATTCACTATCTCAGTCTACATAATTATTTTTATATCCCACTACTCTCGTGTTAAGAGAGTTATTTCAAATCCCTTTACTCACTTTTAAATTGCCTCAAGAAAAGATACCATGAAACCGTGCCTTGAAAAACACTCCGGCAAAGGAGTACAGTATTCCCAAGGCAATAATGAATAAAGGTTGGGAAAAGCAGATGACATACGAAGGGAAAGTAACGTAAAAAATTCAAAAGGCAAACTGAAGAATAATAATATATTACTTTCTGTGACTATTTTCAGGTAAAAAAAACTTATAATAGCAATTTATATTTATTCATTCAATTAATAGTGCAAGTTTACAGTTTAACACCAAGTCACTTACATACTAGATTCAAATTCTTAATAATAACAAACAATGTCAGTGCACAATAGAAAAACTTATAAAACGAAATTAAATTAATGTCAAACTAAAGAGAAACAAAAAAAAAAATACAATGTTTAGGTAAAAAGAAATTGCCTTGCAATACCATAGAGGCAGGCAAAGCGATCAGCGAACATGTCAGCGTCAGCGTGCTGAGCGAGCATAGAATTAAGTAGCGAAAGAGCACTGACCTAATGCGAAGTGAAACACTAAAATAGTACTCAAATAAAATTTGAGTTATTGATTCAAAAAATTGACACTACAATTTCTAAGCGGTCATTCCATAAAAGTATAAGGTCCATTAGTAATATGTTTTGAACAAACTATTTTCTGCAGTGGTTGCAGAGCTGTGCAGAACTAAATCACGCACCCCACCACTATATATTATTGTTTTACGCCCCATTGCACGCGTTCTGTTCGCAACTTGTTTCTGCTTCTTGTAAATTCAGTCCCTATCGTTCAGAAATAAAAACACTTTTTCGTTACATAAAAGAGTGGCAGTAAATTTAAAAAGTACATAATTATAGTCGAATGAAAAGATGTGACTTAAAATCTGTTTAAGAAATTTGGTTTCAAAATTCAGATTTAGAGGTTGATTCATTATTCATTCCTAATTTCGACTTTCTCAGGGTTAAAACGTAAACAAATCCTTAAATTTTAATGAATTTTGCGTTATTTGAACTTGTATATTTTGGAGCACCCTCTCGGCTCGGAATCGTCGAGTGTTGTTGTCACATGAATAGTGAATAAGGCTGTGTGTTTAGATTAAACTGTCTTACCCTCGTTAGATAGCCGAATTATGAAATGATTTTGTGATCTATCAATTCTATCATCCATAAATCAAGAAGCATTAACAATATCGTCAAACTGTCATTGTCGAGTGAAGTTGTGTATTTTGGTGCTCTTCCGTTAATTTAGAAAAGTTCATACTTTTTTGTGTTATTGAATCCGGTTTTCATCTCATCTCATTGGGGCAAGTGTGTGCTTCATTTTGATTATAAACTTAACGACTCGCGAACAAGTTGTGAAGAGTAAACATGAAATAAAATTTGATCATCTGGTCCCGTTATCAGTCAAACTTCAAGATACCCTCATTTTATGTTTGTTTTATAAGTCTGTCATCCGCGTGTAACAGCTTTTTGGTATGACAGTTGACATCTGTCAGACAGACTAGAGTGAAGTTTTGGGGATACCACACCTTGAGTTAAAAAATCTACCATAGTAAAATTTTATTTTTTTGCACACACTGAATGACTGTTTTGCATTTGACCAAATGAATTGTCACGGTTGTTTTGATTTATCTGCAAGTAATGAGTTATTAAAATGCAATACGTGTGCGGCATACTACTGTAAGGCTTGCCTGGGAGTTACTGCGGAGGAGGCGTCCAGGTTGACCACAACGGAGTTGGCGTCTCTGGGATGCCCCTCTTGTATGAACGTCACTAAGCGTAGGATAAGGGATGATACACCGGTGAGAATAAAGCACTCCGCTGTGGTTGACCTAGAAATGTCTTACGATAACATATCCTCGAGGTCCAATGCAGAAAGCTCGCAGACGTACGGAGCGGGTGAAACTCTTTCCCTAGACATGATCAGTCGTCTCTTGGACCAGAAACTTTCCCCCTCATCCTTGTTCATGTCTAATCTGAGGTCTATTCTGAGAGAGGATATAAAGAAAATGATTGAAGTTGAAGTTGGTTCGTCTTTGCGGGGATTAAAGGATGATTTTACTGTCACGACGGACTTTCTCGCTGCAGAACAGTTGGATTTGAAAAATGAGATCAAGGCTAAAGATAAGCAGATAAAGGTATTGGAGAATGTTCACTCTCGTCTTCAGAAGGAGCTAAGCGATATTCGAGGACAAGTGGGATCTATTGATAAGGTTTCGCGTAGCCGTAACCTTGAAATACACGTCGTTCCCGAGAGTCGTAATGAGAATGTCCTCGAGCTGTTTAAAACTTTATGCGATACAATCAAATGCTCGCTAAACGAATCTGATGTTCACGCCTGCCGCAGGATGGCCAAATTTGATAGGACCTCGAACCGACCCAGAAGTATTCTGGTCACTCTTTCTTCACCCCGTCTACGTGATAGCCTCATGTCTGCCTTTTTTCGCTTTAATAAAGCGAATCCTACCAACTTATTACACTCAGGTCACCTGGGACTGGCTGGTGAGAAGAGAAGGATTTTTGTTTCGGAACATCTGTCACCTGAGCTCAAGCAACTGCATGCGGCTACCAGGCGGGCCGCTCGCGAACGTGGTTATGAACGTGTTTCTGTGAGATATGGTCGAATTTATGTGCGGAAAGACTTAAAGGACGAATCTTCTAATTATATCCATATTAAAAGCCTAGAATGTCTTGATAAATTGGTATAATGTTGTTAGCAATAGGTAAAGGTTCGGTTTGATGCCTAGCTCACTTATTTGTCCACAATGGTACATTTATATTATCAAAATGTTAATAGATTTAGGTCTAAGCTTACTGAATTCTTCCTTAATACTTTAAATAACAATTATGACATTATTTGTCTGACTGAGACCAACCTAGATAGTACTGTATTTGATGGGGAACTATTTGATCAGAACTATAATGTTTTTCGGCGTGATCGGTGTGACTCCATAATTAATAAGAAAAGCGGTGGTGGTGCCCTCATAGCTATTAAGAAAAATTTTAATGTTATTCGTCGCTCTTCGTGGGAGAGTCAAGTTGAGGATATCTGGGTCACAATACTATCGAGCGAATGCTCCACACCGAATATTCATATTTGTGTTTGCTACCTACCGCCTGATATACCGTTTTATGCACTTGAAAGTTTTTATGAGAATTGTAACAGGAATATATTTGGTAAAAAAGAAAACGATGAATTTCTTCTCATCGGGGACTTTAATACACCTAATATCACATGGACCAAGTCGTTGCATTCCCTTGCATTTGAACCCGGTGTGCCGGGTGATCGCAAGTCTGAGCTTTTGCTTGACACGTTGTCACTTTGCAACCTTGCCCAGTTCAATAATATACCTAACCACAACAATAGATACCTCGATTTGGTTTTAAGCACTATTTCGAACACCCAAGTCAATGGTGCTCAGCCATTGAGCAAAATTGATGTCCATCACCCTCCCTTAGCGATTAGTGTTGTTGCGGGGGCTTCGTTCGATAGGGTAAAGGAGAACCAGGTCAAGCGGTTGAACTTCCACAAATCAAATTTGGAAAATATCAAAGCTGAATTAAATAAAGTAGATTGGATTAACGTCCTTTCTTCAGAGGATGTCAATATTTGTGTATCGAATTTTTATAATGTTTTAAATAAAATATTTGAATCTCATACCCCATTTTCGAAACCAAAGTCTAACAATTACCCTTTTTGGTACAGCAATGCGTTATTGAAAAGTCTCAGAGAAAAGGCCAAATTTCACAGACTTTACAAAAAGTATGGCAATCCTAGGGACTATGATGCATTCTCTATGTTGCGTGCTAAATGTAAAGTGCTTATCGACGAATGTTACAAAAAAATGGTCTCCTCAGTTGAGGACAATGTTAGGGACAATATCAAGATGTTCTGGAGATTCGTTGATGGTAGAAGGTGTCATTCTGCTATTCCTAAAAACATGTCTTATGCCGGTCGCACATGCTCTGATGGTTTAGATGTGTGTGAACTATTTTCAACATATTTTGGCTCGGTTTTCGAGAAATCATCTTTGGTTTCCAGCCCTGACTACGATTTTAAATCAAATTGTGACAGTGTTTTGTCTTCTATGATTATCAATGAAAGCACAATTAGTTCAATCATAAAAAATCTGGATGATGGTAAGGGAGCGGGGCCTGATGGTATTCCTCCGTCAATCATAAGGGCTTGTGGTTCTGAACTGTGTATGCCTCTGTGTCTCATATTTAATAAGTCCTTATCTTCAGGTTGCTTTCCTGATGCCTGGAAATCTGCGCACGTAGTGCCTGTACACAAGGGGGGGGATAAATCGCATTGTGAAAACTACAGGCCTATAAGTATTCTTTCTTGCTTTGCTAAAGTCTTTGAATCATGTGTATACGAGATTATTTATAATCACGTGAAGCAGTCCATCTCAGATAACCAACACGGTTTTGTAAGGAACCGATCAACAGTGAGTAATCTTCTCACTTATAAAAATTATTTATGCGCTGCTTTTGCCAAAACTAGCCAAGTTGACTCTATTTACACGGACTTTAGCAAGGCATTCGACAAGGTTGATCATGTGTTGCTGTGTCACAAACTTAATCACATCTACGGCATTCGTGGTTCTCTATACCGTTGGATCTGCTCTTACCTTTGCAATCGTAGCCAATTGGTCGCTTTGAAAGGCTTTAAATCTAGTCCAATTCCTGTAACATCTGGAGTGCCTCAGGGATCCCATCTTGGCCCACTGTTTTTCGTTATTTTTATTAATGACCTTGTCAGTAAACTATCCTGTCCTAGTCTCCTGTATGCTGATGACCTTAAGGTCTATCGGAGGGTGGACAGTGTTAGTGATTGTTTGTTATTGCAAAAAGATATTGATTCCATTCTCGATTGGTGCAAGGTAAACAAAATGTGTTTAAATGTGGGAAAGTGCTTTGTTATTTCTTTCACTAGGAAAAAGAATGCACTGGTGTACCATTACAAGCTGGCTGGCAGTTATTTGAACAGACAAGTAGTAACCAGAGATCTTGGCGTTCTTTTTGACGATAAGCTTTCCTTTCGGCCTCATTATGAGTATATTGTCAATAGGGGTAATCAGCTTTTAGGATTTATACTTCGGTCTACTAAAGGATTTAGAAAGCCACAGAGTGCTATTTATCTGTACTGTAGTCTGGTGCGAAGTGTACTGGAATATGCTTGCCCGGTCTGGTCACCGTTTTACTCAGTGCATTCCCTAAGAATTGAAAGCGTGCAGCGAAGGTTTCTCAGAATTTTATGCTATAGATACAATTTAGGAAAGTCACTTTCAGGTTATAGCAATAGACTTAAAAAATTTAGGTTAATGTCACTTGAAATTCGTCGTAGACAATATGCTCTCGTATTTTTGTACAAGATTCTTCATAGCCTTATTGATGCACCACCCCTCTTATCACTGCTAAATATTAATATAAAATATAGAATCCGGAACCCTAAAACATTTTCACTGGAGGTATTTAAAAATAATACATCTTTTTATAATCCAATAGTCAGAATGTGCAGGGAGTACAACGATTTGGCTTGTACCCATGGGGACTTAGACATATTCAGCTCAAGTCTTAACGTTTTTGCTAACAGATTAAGAACTATTCTCGGTTGTGTAATCGTGGATTAACCCGTCGAGCGTCCTGTGCGCACACGTGTGCGCACAACTGTTTAGAAATGTTCCTACAAAAAAAAAGCGGTACGCTCGACGGGTTAAGAAAGTGGTCTCCCTTTGTTTTTATGCTTAAGGGCTTACATCACTTCACTTAACCTTTGTTCAAATTTGCTGAAATTATTTGCATGTGTTTATTCTGCTCCCGCTTTGACTGTCAATTTTATTTTTTAAATCTGTTTTTATAATTTGTTTGTCTAAATTAATACCTACTTTTCTTTATAAATCAACTGTTATCACTTTTATTATGATGTGTACACATAGTTTTGGATTGTAAATAATCATTTGTATTAATATTTATATTACTGTATCTTATGTTTACAATTTGTTTTGTGTGCCAAACTTAATAAATAAATAAATAAATAAATATCCATTTGAAGGACATGGTAACCAAGCGACTAATCCAAAAATGATTGTTAAACTTGTTACTAAAGTTTTGTCTTTATTTATTTTGTTGCTTTGTTATTTGCTTGTTTCTAACAGAAAGAATAAGACTTAACTATTAGCATACTAGAAACGTTTCATGAATATGGAGAACTGGGCACAATATTATAAAGGTATTAACTTGTTTGTAGGTTTTTAAATTTACAAACCAAGTTATTTTCAGGAAAGCTAGACTGCGATTTATATGTTGAGTTCATGATCATCACCATCCTAGTCTATATATTATGTTCCACTGCCGGGCACAGGCCTTCTCCCAGATTGAGAGGGCTTGAGCCGTTGTTCCCACGCGCGTCCAGGACGGAAGGATAAAGTTGGAAGTTAGCAAAAGAAGTCATGTAAAAAAAATACTTTTTAGTCAGCATTGAATGTTAATTTTTTTTAATCGTAATGTTACACAGTGGTACTATGAAGTCTATTGGTCTGAATTTTGCTCCTGTAAACTCCTGGTTTTTTACGTAACACAAGAATATTTAAAATGGTATATCTCAATGTCTTCCTTTATTCTACGGAGTGGCATTAAAATTTCTGTTCTACACTCAATGGTGCGTGACCCTATTTCTGATTACGAAACATCCATTTATATTGCATGAACTTTGCCGTCGTAAAACTGTGCTGGTATACCTGATGTTTCTGTTAATGTTTCTAGTCAATTAAATTAATTCGGAATATTTAAGCAAGTGGTTCAGTTAGTTTATGTAAAGGGTTTTATCGAATTTTTCGATTCAAAATGTAGTTATAATGTCCATAAAATTCTAGTCACATATCCCTTTGGTTTAAGTACAAGTAAATTTATATGTGGCAAAAGGCTCAGGCACATCATACGCGGTGAGGATTACACTTCACCGCGCTTGTTTTCAGCCTGTACCTCTACACAGAGTACATAAAATACGGGAAAAGTACTCGTAATAAGAATAGATGGTCAAGAAACAAAAATATAAACTTGATTGATTGAAAACCGCTGAAAGAATAGAAAAAGAAATGTAAAGACCTTTTTGCGACTTATTTATTGCAGGACAAAAACAATTACACGGTGAAGAAATAAATGTGTTTCCGTATTAAACTTGCGTTCACGTCAGAACAAATTTGAAAGCTTTGATTTTACTTGATTAATAATTGTAAAGTTATTTTAGTTTAGCGAAAGTTGGTTCCAGTTAATGAGGGACAATATTCTTAAATTTGTGCAGTTTAATAAAGATCTAGTAATAAAATGTGAAGTTTCAGCTACAGCTTGTTTTCATGAGGCAATTTAGAGCTTCGAGCGAGCTTTGAATAATTAGAAATGCCAGACTCTAAGCATGTGCCAAAGGAAAGCTGAAACAGCAAAGTAATTATTGTGTCGAGACCGATATCACTTGTTTATGAGCAAACGCTATGAAATTTGGCAAGAAGAAAGTTTTTTTAATCGAGAACATGGTAGATTTTAATTGAGGCATCATGAGCCGAAAGACGTCCACTGTTGAACAAAGGTCTCGCCTGAATGACTCGAATGAATGAATGATCAGTCATCTGCATCCATCACTGATTTCCAACATGTCCCAGATAACAAGAGAAACAGTAAAGGTACATTTTTCCCTTACATAGGAATACCATGTTTAGACGACCAGATGGCCTAGTGGTTAGAGACCCTGACTATGAAGATTGAGTTCCCGGGTTCGATTCCCGTGTCGGGGCAGATATTTGTATGAAAAATACGAATGTTTGTTCTCGGGTCTTGGGTGTTTAATATGTATTTAAGTATGTATCTATCTATATAAGTATGTTTATCCGTTGCCTAGTACCCGTAACACAAGCTTTGCTAAGCTTACTTTGGGACTAGGTCAATTGGTGTGAATTGTCTCGTGATATTTATTATTATTATTATTTTATTATAGGATCTCTTACAGAATTAAGGTCCTAAAAGAAGCAGGCAGGCAGTCTTAAAGTCCTAAAATGTATTTTTTAAAACTGTATTAGACCTCTAAAAGATACAAAAGATTAATTTCTAATTGGTAGTTCGTGTGAAATTTGTGATGCGTTATAAAGACTGTTCAAGAGTACAGAACAAAAACAGACTATTAATTGTACAATTACTAAGTACAGTTATAAAATTTATCTTGCGTTTGAAAACTGTCTAATTCAGGATCTATTTTCGTCGTAATTTTAATTCTATAAACTATCTCAATGATTTTATAGGTCAGTTTAATGCTTTTACGTAACGCTATTAAAATCAGCATAATATCTTGGTTTTGTTATCGATTCATCCCCATGCTTTTTTGGATGAATGCCAGTGAAAACTGGCACAAAAGTAATTCGCAGTTTTCACGACTGAAAAACCTCACTCTTTGCTTTCAAATACTAGTTAAAAGGGTTTTGTTTTAAAAAGGACACAAATTACGTACTCGGGAACATTTAAATGACTTATTTAAAAACTATTACTAAAAGCATTGTTAGAAAAATCCTCTAAGTACAAAAAAATATCTCAGCATAACTAAATTTTGGCTAAATAACAGAATAAAATTAACTTTTTACGCCCGACATAAAAATTTATAACAACATGTTTTCATACACCATTCCAACTTGAATTCATCAACTGTATATTAAAGTATTTCTCGAATCTGGTGTATTTTTGTTGTGCAAAATTTACCTAAATACTCTTACGTCTTATAATATTTTTGCGTTACTCCCACCCTCTTAGGGTGGATATTGGGAAGCTGTTGTGAAATTTATAAAAGAAGTCTTCTTTTTATAAGAATACTGAACGTTAAAGGGATTTCTAAGGAATAGGGGTTGAGATTAACTCTTTTACTGATGCTATTAAACTAAAATTATAGTTACCCTTATATTATCTGTATAAAGTATGCAGTTACTTAGTGAAAACTATAACTTTTTTTTTTGAAAAATACATTACGGTTTAATACTATAAATATGGCACATCGCTCGTAGAACTGATGGCCGATGGGGCAAAAAGGTTCTCGAGTTGCGTCCGTGGACCGAAAGATGCAGTGTAGTTAGGTCTCCAACAAGATGGAGCGACGACCTGGTCAATGTTGCGGGATCGCTTTGGATGCGGATGGCACGGGGCCGATCTGTTTGGCGAGCCTTGGGGGAGTTCTACGTTCAGCAGTGGATTTCTTTCGGCTAAAATGATGATGATGATGATGACGACTTTATGACTTGCGCGTAGTTTAATAAGCACTGGTTACCTGGTTTCCCTAGTTTGTCGGCGTAAATTTAAAGATAAATCGTGGTCAAAATGTAAACCTTTACTTTAGGAAACTATTTTACCCCATTGCTTTCAATAGTTGCCAGCGTTATACATTTTTAAGAAACTGATAATTTACAATATTGCAATATGTATAATATTTTACAATATGCGAGCCATCACGTGACACTCACGTGACACAATGTATGGTGCAACCGAAATTTTGCCGCTCACAACTCACAAAATTACGCTTGTGTGGCCTCACCCTTAAAGTGGTGATCAGTATCAGAAACTGACGATGTGCTCTATCTACAAGACTTTATAGAACTCTATTTATATCTCTCTAAGGTTAAAGTTTTTCATGTCTTGCAAATGCATTCATCATCATTTCAGCAGAAAAACATCCACTGCTGAACATCGGCCGCCCCCAAGATTCGCCAAACAGACCGACCCTGCCTGCACCACCCTTATCCAACGCGTTCCCGCAACCTTAACAATTTGGCTCCATCAGCCATCAATTCTACGAGCGATGTGCCCTGGCCACTGTCACTCGAGTCTGACGATTCTTCGAGCTATGTTGGTGACTTTAGTTCTTCCGCGGGTTTTATCATTAGTTTGTTTATGGTGTACTACGATGACACTGTAACGACAAAGTATCTTTATGTCAAAAAAGACCTAATTGAAAAGAGAGACAATTTTTTCCTGAAGTCGATTCTAACTGAGTTTGTAAATTTTCATACAAATGGCTGTACGTGCACGATGAAATTATAATAGCCTCATCAGCGTGTGCGGGAGATCTAACATAATGCCCCAATCATCGTTTAGGCGGAATTCACCCGGAACATGTCTGTGTAGATTGGAGGCTTGTGCGGCACACAAAGAGTAAGCCTACATAATTCAGGTTTTGTGTTCGACAGCGGTGCTTTTTTGCTGTAGAGAATATTTTAGGAAGTGTCTTTTAGGCGGCGCTGTTTGATGGCAGTGGGTCTTTAATTCAGATGGCATTCAAAAACTTTGTGATGATGAATGAAATAGTGCAGTACGCGTTAGAAGGTTTATAGTGATTAATAAATATACCTGAGCCTAATCCATTTACTACGCTTAGTTATAAGTTCAATGTAGAAAATGTTTTAGGACTTTTAAAATGGTATTTTTTTCTAAGTGCGTGTTAATAAAATTCTATTCTATTCTCTAGTTAGTTCATCATCCCAGCCTCTATACGTCCTACTGCAGGGCACAGGTCTCCCCTCATAATGACAAAAACTTAGGTCGTAATTCCCGAAATACCGAAAAACTTAGAGGTGCGAGCCCGGGTTGGAACCCACAACCCTCTGCATGAGAGAAAATAGATGAAACCACTAAGCTTAATAGCGATGCCGTAATCGGCTAACAACCTCTTGTTAGTTACGCATCGTAAAAAGCCACGCAATAGTAAATCACTGCACAGAAAAATATTTTATTCTTAGGGGCCATTTTTATTTTCGACATGCGACATGGTAGATTGATAAACAAGGGTTGTAAGTGATCAATTACACCCAAGATATTTAGGCGCACGAGCGAGCATAGTGAGCAAGGGTGCTTATAGTTCGCGGGTGTAATTGATCATTTACACTCGAGTTGAACACTCTACTTTTCATCACAAATGCGAGGAAATAAAGAAAAGCCGTTATGTTAAAAATATATACGCAATTTACGCGCCTGGCACCGGCGTCACGTCGCCGCGGCCGCCTGCCCACACCTTGAGCTCCGTGTGCAGGCGGTAAGCCGCTGCAGGTACTGCGGCGCACGGGCGGCGCGTGCGCGGCGTGGCGCAGCGCGGCCACGGAGCGCGCCATCTCCTTGTTTACCAGTTCGTGAATACAAAGGAGCACCATTCGATTTTCAAATTTACTTACATCCCTAAGGATGTAAATCGAATTTACAACCCGGATTTCAAGTTGAATGCAACCTACTTTCAGAGCTTGAGTGATGAAAATAATCAAGAATATCTAAGGCAACCATTACACAGTCAATCTAGATCGAGATCGCGGATCGCGATAGATTGATATAACTTGATTTGGCTAGTTGTCACATTACACAGTCAATCCATATCATGTCAGTCCACTGTTCGCAATGATCACATGAATACGTGTTCTCAGCTCTGGGGATTCCGATTGCCAATAAATAAAAAATTAGAAGATTGTGTTTTCACAATCGCTAAATAGATCCGAACAAGAAAAAAGCCTGTGTAGTAATAATTATTTGCTTGTGCTCTAAAGAAACGTGTCAAGAGAACGTTGGGTCAAGCCATGGTTACTGAAAATGAATATCTACACGCATCTGAACTTGTTAGATGAAATTCATAGTACTGAAGAGGAAGAGGACTCTGCAAATTACTACAGGATGAAGGAGGCATGCTTTCTTCATCTGGAGAAGTATCTTTGGTCAAATCTTTCGAATGAGATGTTGGCAGTTGCGGTCGCGCTGGCACCGCCGGCACGTCGTGGTCACTGATATCGTCCGCCTCCATCGCATTGCGACCGCTGACTGACGTAAACTCTGTCAATATTTCACATTAAACGCTCAATCTGGATCAACGGATCGAGAGCATTGATTTCAAAAAATCTAGATAATCTAGTCAATTTAGCACATTAGACAGTCAATCTGGATTAAGATCATTGATCTCGATCACGGATCTCGATCTAGATTGAACGTGTAATGGCTGCTTAACTGAAATCTGACAAATCATGAAACAAAGTAAGTAAACTGAAATGAAGGAAGGGAATCGTTTGAGCTCACAAAAATTTCACTTACCAAGAAAAGGCAACACTGTTTAGTAGGTCTTAGTAATATTGCAATAAGTAACTCTTTCCAAGGACTTTTCATGTTAATTAGAAGAGAATAGAATAGAACGAATGTGACTAACTTTCGTTTACCGTGAAGGACATCAAATGAAGGTTAATGGTTCTGATTTTCCTGCTTTAGTCACACCAGTTTCTTAAAAGACTGGCACGAAAACAAGGTACCCATTTCAAAGTATTTCAGGGACTAAATTAAACTAAAAACCGTCTAAACGCGAGTAAGACCCCAAAATGAAGAGTTCAGTAATTCTCTATATTTAATTGGCATTCATTAGGACCGAGTAAAAATGCTGAAAAATATGTTTATTTTCTGAGAATGATGATTTTAACCTCTTCACCGCAGACAGACAGCCAATGAAATGCCTCACACGCCAACGTCATCTATGCAGGGTAATTTTTTATTAAGTGCACAAATTTTAATATGTGATTCAGTGTCGTTAAAATAAAAAATTTCAGTATTTTTCGTTATAATATTAATCACTTTTTTTCAAATTCAAATTCAAATTCAAAAACATTTATTTGTAAGAATACAGTAGGTAAAAAGATCTTAAAATAAGTTTAGCACATGTATTCAGCATGCAAGCAAGCGTACAAATATTTAGCTTTAGGTCACTAAAATTAACTTACAATTTTCGTCAATATTCACTATTTCTTATTATATTAATATAATTAAGAAAGAGAAAAGAAGAAGAGAAAGTTTTCAAAGTAACTCGACCAATTATTGGATGAATTAGTACTATGAACAACCCAAATAACAAAATTTAAAAAAAAATCTTGAATACAGATAATCGTGATCTATCAACGATACTGAATGACGTATCAAAATTTGTGCACTGATTAAAAAATTACCTTGTTTAAGACCAAAATTTCAACTCGAAATAAACCCCCCGAAATAACGGATTTAATGGATTTTAAGTAGAAAATTGGTTTGTCATGTAACGTGGCGTGGCGTGCAGAGCACGTCATTTCGTCTATTTTGTGGCGGTGAAGAGGTTAATTTTATTTTTATTACTCTTTGTTACAGCGGCTAAAGGCAATATTTTTTCAAAAAAAAATCAAGAATCTACTTTTACTAGTTCCAATTGGTAAGTACAGCTCTATGTATGACACACGGACAGCTAGGTAGTGGAGCCTTGGTAACAAGAACCCTTTGGCACTTCTTTGGCGCGGAACTTTAAAAATAGCAAGATGGATCATTTTACTTTAACAATTTCCAGAGATCGTATTAGTCTAACGCGTGGCTATTCGCGATCGCCTTCACCGGCTCTTTCTACCCTCTTGCTATACCGTGTGACAGAAAGAGAAAGAACTAGTCAAAGCTATTGTGATTCCAGATGCGTTAGCCTTATACCTCTAGGTAAGTTAACTTCGCTTATTACTGGATTCTTTGCGGTCTTTCGTTATAAAGGTATATTCGGAAGCGCTTGTAGAATAAGTAATAAGAAATAGCGTTGCAAGAGTATCGATACTGAAACTATCGATAATTGACCTTACAAATAATCACAATATAATTATGTAGATAGTTCTATCTACATGGTACCCCAAAATTTGAATGATAACGACGACCAGATGGCCTAGTGGTTAGAGAACCTGACTACGAAGCTTGAGGTCCCGGGTTCGATTCCCGTGTCGGGGCAGATATTTGTATGAAAAATACGAATGTTTGTATGTTTATCCGTTGTCTAGTACCCATAGTACAAGCTTTGCTTAGTTTAGGACTATGTCAATTGGTGTGAATTGTCCCATGATATTTATTTATTTTTATTTATTTATTTTATAACCTGCTACTTACCGCTGTCGTAATCCATGTCACTTATTTCAGCGATAATAGACATTTATTCGAAAATATCTAATACTAAAATTGATATGAATGTGACTTATTTATCACTTAACAGTGACATGGATTTTTTTCTTTTTTTCCCAGACCATGTTTAATTTGACCTCTCGCCCTGTTAAGACAACCTGTCTGTATACTTTCATCTGTTTCATGGTGTCGGCACCTAGTGATTAAAGATTAAAACAATACCGTCGATGGGCATTTACTACTATCGATAGTATCGATATCATCGACTCTTGATATTTTATAACCAATAAATACTATCAATAATATCGATAGTATTGACATAGTTATATCAACAACCTTTGGATACATAAATTAAAAATACTCAAGATAACTTTTCAATTAGAAAAAATGTGGCTCGATAGTATATACAGTAATATAAAGTTTCATGCCCAATATGTAAACAAATGTTCTGTTATTTAAAATCTACAAATCCTACAGCTCATATGTATGTACCAATATTTCGGCAGCTGAATATTTGACCCAAACAATCCCACTCAGAGCACTCCTATTGGCAAATAGTAACTCAATCCAAATCACGATTGTTTCAGGAAAGCAAACAACAGTAGTGTATCCAACTACTTACTATACAATGGGTGTGTTCCAGCTATTGTTTTAAGCGCGCGGCACGGAAACAAAATGTTATCCGTACCAATGTGGTTTTTTTTTAAGTTTGGTGCACTGCTGTTTCGTGATGGAATTTTTCAAAACGTGCAGACTATGAGAAATATTAAATGCATTTAAATTTTAGCAATTTAATTTGTTGTGTACTGACTTTACTAAATGTTTTAGCAAAATTAACAAAAGCACTACAATTGCTAGTTGTTAATGTTTGGCGCAGCCATTTTAGGTCATTGTTTTAATGTTCAATAAGACTACGGTGATAGGAGAATATGAGGAAATAAATAAATCAATGAACCATAATCTTCTACCTAGCTAGTCTGCTAACACACAACTAGGTACGGTCGCGTGCTTTAATTTGTGATTCATTGTTATAAAATATCATTTGAATTCCTATACAATATGACAGGACTGTCATCCTTAAGTGGATACCAAATTAAAGCTCGTGACTGTACGTCTGTGCAATACATACGAATCACATAAATCAACATGCTGGGTTTATGCTTAGTACTTGTCACATGTGTGTAAACATATTGTACAATTGCTTAGCATTAATATGCAACTGCACGTGCAAGTGTTAAGAAGCCGGTCCTGTTTACTAAGCGACCATTATCTACCCTTAACTCCAAATCTACTGACATTTGTCGCTTTTCAAGTAGTGTGAACATTCATGTCAAGTGAAGTTTGGTTATTCAGGTGTTTTGTTTACTTTTTTTTTCCTAAATCTTTGTAACTACTAATACTCTCTCGTACAACCATGTGTAGACGGCTACTCGTCACTTTTAACACCGCAGATAAGTCCCTAATGACACTAATGAAAAATACTAAGCCCGTGTAAACTTAGAATTAAGCATGTCACAGAAACTCAACTGTTACGATCACCACACATGTATGTGGCATAGGCTTGTACGCTTGGTAGGGAAGAAGCAAAATAAAAGCTATAGATCATTGATGTGGTTATCCAACCAAATCAGTTAGTTATTAATTTATTATGAACCACTGACTTTGAGCTTTGCCCATCATCATTACCATCATCATCGCGGATCACAGCTCACCTGTCCGTTATATTTCACATCATCCGTAACTACTCGCCTTGAAGTGTCCGAATTGTACAACGAAATGTCCGTTGTATATTCGTATCACGTTAGATAAAACTCAATTTTAGGTTAGAAAAGTTATCCATATCCATGTACCTGTATCACATTCTTTGTTTTTCTTAATGTTAGGTAACATCGGGTGAGTTTGGCCCTGAAGAGTAGGTATTTTGGACAATGGAATAAAGTCGATCCATACTTTACTACAAAACTATGGCACATTGCCATATAGTTGGTTTGAGCTAACGTTTTTATGATTTTTATTACACGCTTCTATAAATGGTTTTCAATGGGTCAAAGTGCCTCAACATTATTTTAACTGTGTTAAAAAATTTAGTTGTTTAAATACTTCAGATGTATGTAATTTAATAACAATGTGGATACGTTTGAAAAATATAAACCTTGTTGAGTTTCTTGCCGGATTCTTCGCAACAGGGTTTTTTGAACCAGTGGTAGATTCTTTGGCGTTCATAGGAGCAGCAATTGATGCCTAAATTGATAAAGAATTTTGACTTTGACTTTGAAATTACGTAGCTCAAAAAAATCCTAGCAGTGTTAAAGAACAAAATTTATTCAATAAGTGTATTGACCAAGGACTTTATTTACCAGCTGTCTGTGAAGAGCGTTTTTATGTACCTATTATGATAGTAATGGCTGAAATATGAAATCTCAGAGTTGCACGGAACGTTAACTCGAGGAAAACTGAACTGACGGTCCAATTTAAAATCTTTATTGAAACGCTCCTTGCTCACACATTATAAAAGTCATAAAAATATGAATTAAGGAAGAAGACATAGAAACATATAAAAATAATAATATACATTTGAAATTTACCATCAGCTTTACGGTGAAGAAAAACATCTGTCTGGAGAGAAATTAATAAATATTGATCGTGATCTATTTCCAACAGTTGGTTTAATTCAGTGTGTGAAGTTCCCAATCCGCACTAGGCTCGCATGAAAACTACGATCCAAGCCCTCTCATTCTAAGAGAGGCCTGTGCACTGTTTTGCAACGTACAAAGGCTAGGATGATGATGATGATGATGAAGGAAGAAAACAGATTTATTTTCCTATTACTATAAAAGTAGATTTCTTTGCATGATCTTTGTTTGCATGGCAACAAGTCCAGAAGCAATCAACCTTCTGGAATATCAATTAAAAGTTGTCACAGAGATAACCTTCTGCATGCTCATGCGTCACAGCTTCCTCCAAGAAATAGCCTCGGAATAAAGCTTAGGCCGTTGTGGCCAAAAGTGCTAGGCAGCACCGGTAAGCAAATTTATTTATTAGCTACATATCCGTTGGCTAATATACATTGTTTAAAAGCCTCGCTTTTATTACTAATAATTTTATTGAAAAAGTGAGCTATAAAAGCAAGTGATCACCACCGCTTCTGAACACCAGAAACACTCCGTATAGTCTTACTCGTAGGTGGGTTACTAACTCAATGATCCATTGTAGTACACGAGCAACTGCAGTGATTTCAAATATAATGATGGATGGCCGCTTCCATAATCCATAAATAAAATACCAAAATATATTATATCTATAAAGGTTTCCTGGCGTAGTTTGATAATAAGTCATTTACTGCCCACGTTATGTTGCTTCAACATTTATGCAGTACAATAATACTTTATATAGCGCGAATCAGCACCATTGCACCATTTTTGACCCAACACCGCAGTACAGGAAACGTAGAACGTTGGAAAAATTATAAATAGATTGAAGCATTTAGTGACATCCCGGCAAATGTAAAGAAATGTAGGATTAAAACTCTTTGTCAATGATTTTTATAATAGACAAACTATTTTAAGTTTTCCAGACGTAACTAAGTATACAGACGATCGACAAAATAGTAAAAATAGGTCAGATCTACGCCAGACTGTCTGGAATTGTCAATGCCGCATACTTATTCGTCTAGAATTTTGACTAGTTCTTATTTAGCAACATTAATGTATTAGGTACATCATTTATTTCAGTAACTTATTTTCGACGTTCATGTAAAGTACTTACGTGATATTCTTAGAATACATGACGTGATAGACAAATCGTGCCTGAAGCTCATTCTTTATAACCTAGAGAAACAATGAAGCAAAAAGAGTGTGTAACATCTTAGGTTCGTGACTGCGTCGCGCGTCATTTCAAACTTAGTTGCAGAACTTTGAAGTCGAATTTAAAACCTTGAATACCAGTTGCGAACGCGTGTAGAAACGAAACAATAAAATTTCACCATTTAGGTAGCAGCGTCAAAAAAGCTAATATTAAACTCACCGAATCATTCCGAAGCGCAAAGAGGTTCTAAACACTTAACTAACCAGGCTTGTGCCACGCGGTATCGAACCTTATGCCCTTTTGCCACATGTGTTAAAATCTCCACAGCTCTGACACTTGATAATTTGCACTTAGCACTTTATGATAGTGGGTCGCATTTTTTTATAGAGTTTATGTTTGGTGGTGGGCACGGGCGCGGCCTGGTAGCTATGCCCGCTGACTAGGGTTGCTGAAAGATAGGGATGGGATAGTACGGCACGAGGAGGGTGGGAAACTGTTGTCGATAAAACAAGAACGTTGTATTTAACTATCGACCCAACTAAACCGTGACGCGGTGTGACACTTTTTGACAGAAAATGTCAGTGACACCGCATTGTCTGAGATAAAAATCAATATGACACGTATTGTGAGAACGTTGTACGGATGAGTCGGAAATGAAATGATTCGATAGTATTTTGGTGTGACGTGGCAATATTGTTTGCATTTTGTAGACGGTGGTTATTCTTAAACAATGGTTTTAATTAAGTGGTAGTTATATTAAGAGAAAACCTATTCAACCAGTAGCCACAGTCATGACACAATGCACAAAATATCAGACTTACGTTTTAAGATTAAAAATGTTGATACTGTTTAAAGGAATCAGTATGTATGTAAGTAAACTCTTTATTGTACAAAAATAAGGAAAAAAAAGAAATACATTATTGACAACAGTTGAAATGCATGTACAAAGGCGAACTTATTCCTTTAAGGGATCTCTACCAGTTAACCTTTGAGTGGATGAAAGGAGCATTTAGTAAGGGACCGACAAAGAGTAAGTAAAAATAAAACAGTCGGACAAAGCAAAGGCTACAATACAACTTTTAGTAAATACAATACATAAACTCATAATATAAAGAAACCTTATAAAAATATACTACCATATACAACATATATCTGCAAAATACATACAATAAATAAGCAGTGTTCTCAATATATTAAAGAGATGGTGTGAGCCACATCTTCTTCAAAGCTTCCCTGAACGACACCACGGAGGGAGATTGCCTAATGGAGGTGGGTAATCGATTCCACAGTCTAGCAGATTGCACAGTAAATGATTTTGAGTAAATTTTGGAAGAAGTAGAAGGACAGGCCAAAAGGAGATTGGTACTCGACCGCAAACGATGCTGGCTTCCTTCAGCCAAGTAGCTGAAACGCTCGGAAAGGTATAAAGGGGCGGAAGGATTAAAAAGAGTGTTGAAAAGCAATGACAGAACGTGGATGTTCCTACGCTCCCTGATCAGTATCTGAAATCCGTAATTTTCTATAGTGAAAACCACATATTAATGATAATGACATAAACATAACACATTATAATTACGTATTAATACCTGTAAATACTTCGAACATATTATTATTATCATTGCATTAGGTACTTAATAAATAAATTCACCGGATTTTTTTTGAATATTTTTTTATGCCATATATTTCGTACTTACATGCAATTCCTTTAATTCCATGTAATTATGGTCTACTTGATCAAAACATATATGAACCTTTTGATAGTAATTTGTTTGTTTTTCAACAAATTATGTTTTATCGATAACGCTATCGATATCGATAAATATGTCGCATCACTATAACCGTACTGCACTTGCGCAGTAGCTGTCAGTTAGAACACACCGCGCTCCCCACGTTTCCTTGTAAATATTACATTCGAAATAAACTCTGGGGTTTTCGTGTCACGAAATTTGATATTGCTGTAATTTCCTACTTTAAAAAATTCAGTTTTCACCAAAAACGTTCGACGGATATAGTTTCATGTCTATTTAAAAAAGTTGAAAATTCGAATTTGAATATGACACGTAAGTGAAAATATTTCAATTACATACAGTGCCCAAGTAGTCGATTATCTGCCTTTTCTAAACTGGACTACATTTAGTAACATTGAAAGTAACATCACCATTATAGTTTGACCTGCCAGGATCTAAAAGCGGGGAAGCTTACGATTGCATCGACTATCACTTTCTACCTGCATTCTATAACGTTTGACTAAAAGAAGTGTAAAACCGATTGCGATTACGTCTGTCAAATACCGTCTGAAAATTTAGTCACTGTTTCTTAAGTAATTTGATTATACACTTAGTTTAACGAATACAAGCATATTATAATAGTGTAGTGTAACGTAATGGCAGATAGTGCAAAGTACTTATGACTGGAGATTGTATTGTATACTTCCCCTGCCCTTCCCTTCCAGCAAAAATATAACAAACAAATGGCCAGTTCCGTCATGGGAAACGTGTGGTCATAAATAAACAGAAATAAAAATATCTTCAGTCAATTGAGACTGAAACTATTTTAGCAAAGCTATGGGTACAAGGGTGTATTTAGTCTACTTAATGAACCCCATTTAGCTTTTTTCTTTTAAAAAGTTATAATGAGCCTCTCCAAATTGAAACGTTTGTAGACTTTCCTCGTCATTTGTCGGTATTTATAGGAAGCATTGAAAAGAACTTAATACTAATGCAATGTTCATAAAAAACATAATCTGATCGACCTGCCAGGAAAACAATTAATCTCGTGGTTATATTATGGTTTATCAATTTTACGGTCCAAATACTTACCATTTCAATTCCATTAAGTTAGAGGGAGCTTCCGAAAAAGCTATTACAAATTTGAGAGATTGGAGGACGGTATGTGATGGAGGTAGGATCGGAAGGAATGGATGGTTTTACCCAAAGTTTAAAAGCAATTGAATATTTGAAAAGATAAATTATGGACCTGTTTTATAAACTATAATATACGTACTTTACTTTCACGGAAGGTAAGTGAGACCACGACAACTTATTCTTCAGTAACTGATTAAGAGAATTTGCTGATAGCACTTATTTTTAATTGCATGTTTATTACATCTAATATATAAAAATCTCGTGTCACGGTGCTTGTTATCAAACTCCCCCGAAACGGCTTGACCGATTTTTATGAAACTTTTTTTTCTGTATTCGGTAGGTCTGAGAATAGGTCGTAGGCTATTTTTTATACCCCTATTCTTCGCGGGCGGAGTCGCGGGCAACAGCTAGTAAGTATATACAGCGTGTAACATTTAGATCGGTCAGTATGGGATAGTCTGAAACTATAAGACATACGAAGATCTGTTCTCAGGAACCATGTCATCGATTTTAGTAACAAGAAAAACTGCATTCATACATTTTATTAAAACTTGTATTCAGCTCGGAAATCGAACCCGGACATTTTGAAGATTAAAACTAACACTATATCTATTTAGATATCGATTTTGTAGTTTTTAAGCAGCTAGAACTTTAACGCGATTGCGTCCTATCCCAAACCTAATCGTTTCAAAATCTTCTGAAAACTATTGTGTTCCTGTTTGTATATCGAAACATAGATAGTGCTTCATTTAAAAAAACTGGCCAAGTGCGAGTCGGACTCGCGCACCGAGGGTTTCGTACAAATTTATATGTATCTATGAACATCCAGTCTAAGCAGACCCCAGCTCCTAAGCAAAATGTGCGCACTGTGATACTGATATAGACAGACAGACAAACTAGATCTCGTACAAACCAATTTTCGGTGGAAGTTTACATGGTAATGTACATCATATATTTTTTTTAGTTTTATCATTCTCTTATTAATTAGAAGTTACAGGAGGGGACACACATTTTACCACTTTGGAAGTGTCTCTCGTGCAAACTATTCAGTTTAGAAAAAAATGATATTAAAAACCTCAATATCAATTTTGAAGATCTATCCATAGATACCCAACACGTATGGGTTTGATGAAAAAAAAACATTTTGAGTTTCAGTTCTAAGTATGGGAAACCCCAAAATTTAATGTTTTTTTTCTATTTTTGTGTGAAAATCTAAATGCGGTTCACAGAATACATCTACTTACCAAGTTTCAAAAGCATAGCTCTTATAGTTTCGGAAAAAAGTGGCTGTGACATACGGACGGACAGACAGACAGACAGACATGACGAATCTATAAGGGTTCCATTTTTTGCCATTTGGCTACGGAACCCTTAAAATGGGTGCAAAGGTTTCAGTCAAATTTAAATAAAAATGCTATCCAACAGACGCACTCCTAGATCGCACCACATCAACTCAACTTAAATTAATTTACCAATAAAATTATACTTTATCCAATTTCTGTAAGATCTCAATAAAAAACCGGCAAAGTCCAAGTCGGACTCGCGCACGAAGGGTTCCGTACCATTATCTATAAAACCGGCAAAAAAATCACATTTGTTGTATTTGAGCCCCCCTTAAATATTTGTTTTATTTTAATTTAATTATTTATTTTTAAAGTGAATATATAACTAAATATTCTGTGAATATTTCAAGCGTCTACCGGTTGCTGTTATCAATATAGAGCAAAAACGAGCAAAAAATTTACGTTTGTTGTATGGGAGCCTCCACAATATTTAATTTATTCTGTTTTTTAGTATTTTTGTTATAGCGGCAACTGAAATACATCATCTGTGAAAATTTCAACTGTCTGGCTATCACGGTTCATAAAATACAGCCTGGTGACAGACGGATAGACTGACACACGGACAGACAGCGGAGTCTTAGTAATAGGGTCCCGTTTTACCCTTTGGGTACGGAACCCTAAAAAGCACTACCACTCAAGACAGTTTCTAAGTAACAGATCAATCATACACTATGTTTTTGAAAGCCCCATTCTAAAAGTACGCCCTTTTCAAATGCAAGTACGGTGTTTAACCAACGGGTATATAGTATGTTTGCTTTTATTCGCATCCTATTGTATGTTGTCGTCGCTCCCTCACTTCCTTTTTCCTCCCTCGAGTCATTCCCTCACTGAAAAGAGGGGCAAATTATTCTCTGCATACTTTAAATTACAACTAGTTTCCTTCTGTGGCTCTGTCCAATGTTTTCAGAGTACAAATGTTTCAACAGGAATTTCAACCATTTAACTTGCTTTTTAGAGATACCTATACTGTATACGAACCGCCGTGCTTCCGTGCCGTGCTTGCTTTCTTCGCTTGTTTGCTTGTTGTTGTTTTAAGTCATCATCAACATCATCATCTCCCAAATCACGAAAGAATAGGGGTATAAATAATAGCCTACGACCTATTTTCAGACCTACCGAATGTACCTAGACAAAAAGTTTCATAAAAATCGGTCAAGCTGTTTCGGAGGAGTTCGATAACAAACACTGTGACGTGAGATTTTTATATATTAGATATACTAGCTTTCACCCGCACCTTCGTCCGCGAAATCGACTCATGAATGGACTGAATGTGAACCACTGATGTGAACCCTCATTCATAGTAACCCCTTCTCACTTTGCTGCAGTTTTTTCCATTGTAACATCACGTGCTAATGATGTTAGTTTAATCACCTAGGTACTGGGAATACGAATAAAGCCATGATTCATAAATTAAAAAGGTAGTCGCTAGGTATACAACAAAGAAAAAGTAAGGTTAGTTTTTATCAAAAGCAAAATTTATTCTTAATAGAAAAACTTGAGTCAACTTGAACACGTCAGCTCGCTCACCACAAAGTTTTAATAAAGAATATAATTCACTACTTTTAAAGAGAAGAAAAGGGACGCAGCATACAGTGACCAAGCTATAGTCGGCGCCATAATTCGAGAGAGAAGCTTGACAATTAAAGGGTTACCAGGGTTAGACGAAATTAAATAGTGATGTGGCCGATATCGATAATCAGTGTCGACTGGACTATCTAATCTAATACCTTTAAACGAGCAATTCTTGTATATATGTATATATATTATATAATCAGGATCTCGGAAACGGCTCCAACGATTTCGATGAAATTTGGTATGTGGGGGTTTTCGGGGATGAAAAACTGATCTAGCTATGTTTCATTTTCAGAAAATCGCTTTTACTCGTGTTTTCCGGCTATTTTTGTTTCCATTAGAATACAAAGCTAAATTTCGCCGGCTTCGAGCAGATCATAATAGCACAGTAGAAATCGGGTGGTCGCGGATCCAGCCGACCTCGGTTCGATTCCACGTTATTTTTTTAAGGTTTTTAGTTTTTTTTTAAGTTTATTTTTCATGAGAAAACGTCAAGTTTCTTCTTTTGTGAGAAAAAGTTACTTTTTTGTGAGAAAAAGTATTATAGGGAACGTGCAGTAACTATAGGCGGCAGCACTAATGCGACAGAAGAGACACTATGCGGACAGTAAAACAAACTTATCAAGGTAAAACCATGTAAAACATTCAAATTGATGGCACCCTTATGGCACCAGTTGGCAGCACCGTCTATGTGCACGTTCCCTATTGGGAGCACAGAACAGGAAAAGCCGGTTGTCTGTAAAGTCGGTTTACGGACGATAGTTTAACGTGACTCGAACCCCCCCCCCACACCCCCCCGGGGTTTTTGTCAAATATCTTGAAAACGGTGCATCCTACGGCAAAATCAATGAAATTTTCATCCCCCCTTTGAAACTCCCGAACCCCCTCCCCCGCACATATATAATCAGGATCTCGGAAACGGCTCCAACGATTTCGATGAAATTTGGTTATTTGGGGTTTTTCGGGGATGAAAAATTGATCTAGCTTGGTCTTATCTCTGGGAAAACGCTTGGTACCGAGTTTCTGCACGAGCAGAGCTCGGTCGCCCAGGTACTATGATTTGATATAAGACGAGTTTTTTTACTTCCTTTAATGATATCTTTAGTTTAGGCAGCAGGCTCTTGCGTATATCTTAATGGTGCCCGAGAATTGGCAAAAGAAAGAGAGGAAGACCATAAAGGAGGTGGGATGACGATATCAGACAGGACGCGGGAGTAGCATGGAATAGAGTGGCTTTAGAAAGACCAGAATGGAGAAGATTGAAGGAGGCCTTTGCCACCTGGCAAACGGACATGCAAAAGCTAAACAAAAAAGAAATCTATGAATAGAAGGAAAACTAAGAAGAGAAGAATATATACCCAATTCATTTCTGTAATGTTGATACTTTGTCCGATTAAAGGCTTAATAATAATAAAATGATATCTTACATTGAAATGTAAAGTATTTCATTAATTTAATTATATCACCGTAAGTAATGAATAAATACCACAGGTAGCCAAAGCCGTAATATTTTTACACGCTTTATATTAGCTTCACCTGTATGTTTGTATGTTTGTTTGTTTGTATGTTTGTTTGTATGTTTGTAACCGACTCCTTAGGGCGCGATTTTGACCCACTTCTAGTTTTCCGATTGAGCTGAAATTTTGCACATATGTGTAAATTGGATGACAATGCAATATTATTGTAACATGGAGCTGATCTGATGATGGAGCTGGATGGTGGCCATAGAAACTATGTAATAAAACAACACAATCCCATCGAGTTTGGGCTTGTTTGATTCGTCTTGATGAGCACTTTGATCCCAGATGGTAACCAGGGTCTGATGATGGAGCTGGAAGATGGCCAAAGGCACTCCACAATAAAACGACACAACCCCATCGAGTTTGGGCTCGTTTGATTCGTATTGACGAGCACTTTGATCCCATATGGTAACCAGGGTCTGATGATGGAGCTGGAAGATGGCCAAAGGCACTCCACAATAAAACGACCCAACCCCATCGAGTTGGGCTCGTTTGATTCGTCTTGACGAGCACTTTGATCCCATATGGTAACCAGGGTCTGATGATGGAGCTGGAAGATGGCCAAAGGCACTCCACAATAAAACGAAACAACCCCATAGAGTTTGGGCTCGTTTGATTCGTTTTGACGAGTACTTTGGTCTAAGATGGTAACAAGGGTCTGATGATGAAGCTGGAAGGGGGGTAGGTGGCGAAGGGGGGGGGAATGGTAAGGGGGTCGGGGGTTTAGAGGGTTGGGGGTAAGGGTGTGGCGGTTGGGGTTAGGGGTTGGGGGGGGGTTTACGGGAAATAGGGTGGGGGTGTTGGGGGGTTCGGGGTTAAGTGATTTTGGGGGGTTGTGGGAAATGGGGAGGGGGTAAGAGGCCTAGATGGTAACAAGGGTTTGATGATGGAGCTGGAAGGGGGGGTGGTAGGGTGGGGGGTATGGGAGGAGTTGGGGGGGCAGGTGGTGGCGGGAGGGAGGGGTTGGGGGTCCGGTGTTAGGGGGGTTGGGTTTAGGTGGTTGGGGGGTTTGTAAAATGAGGAGATGTGTAAGGGGGTTTAGGGGATTGGGGGTAAGGGTGTGGGTGTTGGGGTTTGGGGGGGGGTTGGGAAAATGGGGTGGGGTATGTTGGGGGGTCGGGTTTTCTTTTTTTTTTTGAATGAGTCGCCAGAGGGGCCAAAGACGCGAAGTCTTTGCTGTTTTTTAACTTTAGGGTAGGAAGAGTGACTTGTGCTCGGGAAAAATCCCTTCGGACGAACTGGGAATGGAGGGCCCAGACAGTGTCCGACTTGCACGGACTAAAAAACCCGGTCACAAGTCCCCTTCTCTATTGATTATTAATACAAAAAACGTGTGCTTTATATTTTGAGGAGGGGAGGGGTAGGGAGGGGACTTAATCTACCCACAGTTTCCTGCCTCAGCCATTTGCTGGAAGGCCGGGAGAGGAGCATGCATTCTCCCGCTGGGCACTGGGGGTAGCTTAGGTCGGTCTTTTATGTTTTTACCCGTTGGTTTATTCCTTGACCGACCCTCGCCCGTTTCTGTACATTTACTTAGAGCTATTGGTTGGGTTGGTGGGATTTCCTGTCATATGCATTTATCTATAACTACGGGCTTCCTTTCTTTTGCCCTGCGATGGAAGGGTGGGTCGGAGATCTTTTGGGCCCATTGTGTGGCTTTGGATGCCATCATTTGGGTGGGGCTACCCTTTATGCCTGATGGTTTTTTGGCATGCTGTGTGTTTTTTTGCGCTTGTCTCCTAGCGCTACCCTCTTGGGGGTTGGGTTTAGGGGGTTGGGGGTTGTAGGTGAGGGGGGTTAAGTTAGAAAGAAAGAGGTTTACGTTTAGTAGTGTAGAGCAGTGCGCGCGCACCAAAGACCAAGTATAAGATGGACTGATTTTATTTAAGACGAGCAAAAACCGTTTTGTCTCCTTTTAGCACATGGAGACTCTCACTGTGAAAAAAATGCAACTAAAAAATAGAAAATAAATAATACTTTAAAAAAACTAAAAAACACGCTTTAAAAAATAAAAAATAAATTTTAATAAATTTCAATTCACTATTCTTATAGTGCAGTAAAAAATCTTAAGAAGCAATTATTATATTGTTATATCCAGATCAAAATTTGTAAACAATTTTAAATATTGATAAAATAAATAATAATAGTTTAAAATATTTTATTGTAAAAAAAGCGTGGGATGCTTTTTAAGATGTTATCAAAATGATAATCCTTGACAATTGACACCATTTTTAGTTTTTTTAAACTATTATTTATGTTTTTTATTATCGACACGAACAGCACTTCCCTGTCTGTGGCAACATTTCAGCAAAATGAATTGTCAAAGTTGTCTCTCGAATTATGGCGCCGACTATATGTGCAGACATTTGTATTAGCCTGGTCAGTTTGCTCTATGTCTTGGAGCGCTTAATAATGGAGAAGGTATCTGGCTAAATCCTATAGATGACCCAATACCAATGCAGGGTGATATTGAAGGCATCCGGTAGTCCTACTGGCAGTATCACGGGAGGTTTTGCAATACCCGTAGTAGTGCTACTTATCGGTTTAACATATAAAAAATATTACAAATGGTTTCGAGATGGATGGATGCTTGGAGAATGGTTACGCTTGTGCTAGTAAAAACCCTTCAATTTCTGTAGATCCACCTATCAGATCCACTATGTATATTATGTAAAAAAAAAACAACGGGTTGCACTCCGGGAGTGCCGGCAGAAGTGAATACTTGAACATTAACGTTGTGCCGTCTTACGAACCCCCCTCAACCCCCCTCCCTCAAACACCACCCTCCCCTCAAATCCCTGCTCCTCCTCGATCAAGGTCACGTGTCCTGACGCGAGTTTAACATTTTTTACCCATCCCAAAAAGTGCACAACGCCGCTAAAGAAGTTTTCACTTCAAATCCAAATAAGTAACCATTGTTTTGAAATATGAATCTAATGAGATAGTTTTTTTAATTGGTATTAAGTAGTGCCATGGGTAATACAAAATCTCTCGTAGTACTACCAGACAGGATAGTAGTACAACTAGCAAAAAATAATCCCCGTGGTTCTACCAGTAGGACCACCGGTAGTACCACGGCACAGAATATATAATAGTACTGACGTACAGAATGGAAACGGTCCGCCCCGCACCGATTCGAATTACCCCACCCCTCAAGGCGCAGATAGCCGGAAACCGCCAGAAACCAGAAGAGTGCGCGCGCGATGTATGTAGGCGTACGCGTGTACAGACGTCGTCGTGCTTATGTAGATTCAAGAACGCGTATTTGTACGTCGTGTCCGCCGCGTGACCACGAGTAAGAAGGAAACCACTTTTTCAGATGCAAGAGTGTGTCTGCCTGTCTGTTACCTGTTCACTCTTTAACCGCTGAATCGATTTAGATGAAAATTACCATGATGATTTGTTAGAGGCCCAGGAAAGGCGATAGAATAGTTTTTATCCCGGAAAATTGCATAGTTCGCTCGTGTTAGCGATAAACGAATTCTTCGCAGGCAGAGTCGCGGGCAACAGCTAGTGAATAAATAAATTCATTTATTTTGGGCAACATACCCCACACAATATACCTTACTGATGAACATACACACGTCATTATAATTAAAGACATTAATACTGTTCAGGGGAAACAGTGGCGTGACCCTGTTACGTCACCATCGATGAGTTATTCATCAGCGACGTGAATGGTGCCCCGAAACCGAACACGATGTCTTTTACCCAGGGGCAGCACTTACGGGGGTCTCCATCATCAGTTATAATCGTAACTAAGCAACATACCTTCTCCAGTAGTAAGTGCTCTTCGCTACGCACTTACTGGGCTCGGCAAGAGGCCAACTGACACCTACTTGCATTTTAAACCATCATCATCATTCGACGTGGGAAAGTGGAACTGCTGTAAGTAGAGATAACGTAACTTTTCACTAGAGCCAAAAAACTTTACAAATTTTTGAAAAAAATTCATAGCTTCTAAACTACACGTGATAAAATTGCCCATTTTGGAACATCTGTATTTTTAACTAACTGCTACAATTTTCAACAGAAATATTTTATCTGAAGTTATTACAAGTGCATGATTGGCTACTTACAGCAAAACAGTTTTTCAATCACTGACCTTTAAAATGCTGTAAGTGAAGAAACAGGTTTGTGGCCTAATTATTATTAATGCACAAGCCTACAACTTGCCATAACCGTAGTTGTAAGAGAATTTCCTCATTTTTCTGTCCAATATAGATAATAGTGATGTACGTTTCGATTTTTGACTCGATTATTCAGTTGAATCAATATAGTCAGAGGAATGAGAGTAACAAGTTAGATATGAAGTATCTTTTTGTATTTGTTTTTTGTTCCGAAAGAGTGTTGAAGTCTCTCGATGAGGGTATAACATAGATACGCGCTGTATCACTCAGGTGATTATTTAACAGATTGAAATGTACGATGTATGGGAAAAATTCGTGTCTTACCTCTAGACCAGTGGCGGTGTAGTGGTATGGCGCACGGCACGGAATGCTGAGGACCTGGGTTCGATTCCCAGCATAAGTCTTTTTTCTGTGGTTTTTTTCTGTGCATCTATATTTCAGTTTGTATTTAGTATGAAATAAATGAATGAGAGTAATGTACCACCTACCTATAAGTACTAATCTCACAAGTTTTTATTATACAAGTAAAATAATTTCAGTTTTCCTAAAGGTTAAGGAAGAATGGATTGACACAACGGGCAATAGGAAAAGAATAAAAACTAAACAATTTGCGCAATTTGTTCCATTAATTTTTATCATAGCGAATACTCCAACGAAAAAGCATCGACAATTGAAAAATACAGCAGATTCGACAGTTAGCTTATTGATATCTGATGTAATACTTTTCTCTCCTTTTCTTCTTCTCATAATATTTTCTTTGATTGTTTTTTAGATCAAATTTAATTTTTGACGTGACAACGTCTAATAAATCGATGAACGCCGGCTGCACGCACGAAAAAGGATGACGCAATGTAACGTTACATGTCTCGTACAGAGCAGTGAACGCCAGGATGTACAAGAGAGCAGCGCGCGTCAGGATGTACAATTTTAGTACAAGCGTTCGGGTAATTTTTAATGGGGGGTGGGGGGAGAGGGTTTTGGGTGCGAAGGTTTTAAAGGGGAATGAATATTTCATTGATTTAGCAACGGTTAAGCAACGTCGGGCGCGGTCAGTACACGGATGGGTGACCGCCTGGTATCATTCTTGTTTTTTGAATGTTTTGTTATGACGTTGTCACGTTAAACTATCGTCCGTAAACCGAATTTACAGACAACCGGTTTTTTTATAACGCTCCTTACTGGTTATTCTCTTTGCCTCTAATATTTCTTCCTGCGTTTTCTGGCGTCGTAATACTTCGTGAATCGATTTTATACCGACAGAGAAAAAAGATACTTATGTAAGATTATTAAACAAGTTATGTCTAGTAATAAGCAGCTATTTTCAAACTAATACAATGTGCATACTTACTTACTCTGGAAAGGAAGAGCGCGCTGACAGACGTAAATTTCGCGTGCGCGGTAACGGAGCACATAACGGTCGACATGTCGCTTCTAATGCTGGTAGCTTATCGGCAAATACTGCTAATAAATATTAGATCGTGGGTAGTAATAAATAGGTAGCGCGAGCAGCGGAGTACGCGGCGATGGGCGCGAGCGCTTCATCGGCCTTTGAATCGATTTGGCGGCACGCTTTGAATCGGTTTGGTAACGCGCTTTTAATCGCAGCATGTATTTCCCATCACTAAATTGCTCTTGCGACGTCATAGTAGGTACGAAAAGTTTGGCACGCTTGGTTTTCATACAGTTTTTAGTTTGAGGTGGTCGCGTGATCTATCAAGAGATATTTTGTCTTTGGGAATACGCGTTTTTACTTGAATTATTAATTTGCTTACACGTTCATTTGTTGTATACACTATATTTATTATTACAACATTAAGTACAGAAACAAAAAATCAATTTATTGACACGATCCACTCTCGCCGGTTTCCCACCGTTTTCATCGAAATCGTTGGAGCCGTTTCCGAGATCCTGATTATATATGTGCGGGGGAGGGGGGCCGGGGGAGCGGGTTCAGGAGGTTTCAAAGGGGGATGAAAATTTCATTGATTTTGCCGTAGGATGCACCGTTTTCAAGATATTTGACAAAAACACCGGAGGGGAGGGGGATGAGAGGGGGGGAGGGGATGCGGGGAGGGGATTCGGGGGAGGGAGCGCGGGAGTATTTAAAGGGGAATGAAAATTTCATTGATTTTGCCGTTGTATGCACCGTTTTCAAGATATTTGACAAAAACACCGGAGGTTTGAGTCACGTTAAGCTATCGTCCGTAAACCGACTTTACAGACAACCGGCTTTTCCTGTTCTGTGCTCCCAATAGGGAACGTGCACATAGACGGTGCTGCCAACTGGTGCCATAAGGGTGCCATCAATTTGAATGTTATACCTTAATCAGTTTGTTTTACTGTCCGCATAGTGTCTCTTCTGTCGCATTAGTGCTGCCGCCTATAGTTACTGCACGTTCCCTATAATACTTTTTCTCACAAAAAAGTAACTTTTTCTCACAAAAGAAGAAACTTGACGTTTATTCATGAAAAATAAAATTAAAAAAAAACTAAAAATCTTGAAAAAAAACGTGGAATCGAAACGAGGTCGGCTGGATCCGCGACCACCCGATTTCTAATGTGCCATTATGATCTGCTCGAAGTCGGCGAAATTTAGCTTTATATTCTAATGCAAACAAAAATAGCCGGAAAACACGAGTAAAAGCGTTTTTCTGAAAATGAAACATAGCTAGATCAGTTTTTCATCCCCGAAAACCCCCACATACCAAATTTCATCGAAATCGTTGGAGCCGTTTCCGAGATCCTGATTATATATATATACAAGAATTGCTCGTTTAAAGGTATTAGATAGATTAGATTAAATAGATAACGTTCTTTTTAGTTCTACTTCCTTAAAAATAAATCTAAAAGATATTCAAACTACCATTCTAGGTGTTTTAAACTCAAATATAACAATAAATTGAAAATTTTCAAAAACCCCCGACGCAATTTGGTCACAACATATTTTGAAAATAAAGTAAATGCCTATTATTATGCATCTAAGATCCCTTCCGCAGCTAGAAAAAGAGCTGATAACTTTGAAATGGCTGAACCAATTTTGATGAAACATGTCTAAGAACTATCGCCAAGAAACCAGCTTTCAAATAAAAAAAACCGCATCCAAATCGGTCCACCCGTTTAAGAGCTATGATGCCACAGACAGACAGACAGACACACACACATAGCAGTCAAACTTATAACACCCCTCTTTTTGTGTCGGGGGTTAAAAATATGTTTAAAGCACTTCGAAGTGCTTCTCTTAATAACATAAAAACGCATTTGAATGACTGGCCTCTAAGAACAGTATCGTGAAAAAAAAAAGTAAAAATTGCCGGGAGAGCGTAAAAATTTTAGTGTGTTGAATATTCAATGCGATAATTTTCGGTGATAAGTTCTATTGATTTTTATTTCCTCGCAAGTGCAATAGATGGGCTCGTACTTTCGAGGGCCTCCGCTACGCGTCGGCCTGCCGCCGATACGCGCGGCCTGGGTGTCAGACGGACGGACGAACAGACGGACATCGAAGTCTCAGTAATAGGATCCCGTTTTTAGTGTTCCGTAGCCAACTAGGAACCCTTTATAGTTTCGCCATTTCTGTCCGTCTATCCGTCCGCGGCTATGCTCAGAGACTGTAAGTACTAGAAAGCAGTTATTTGGCATGAATATATATATCAGTTACGCCGACAAAGTGATTAAAGAAAAAAACTAAATAAATTTTTTTAGGGTACCTCCCATAGACGTAAAGTGGGGCTGATTTTTTATTCTCGATTAACCCTATAGTGTGGGGTATCATTGGATAGGTATTTGAAAATAAAAAAGGGTTTGCTAAAACCATTTTTTGATAAAGTGAATATTTTCGGAGATATTTACTCCAAAAGTTCAAAATAATGTGTCCCCCCCTCTAACTTTTGAACCGCACGTCTAAAAAATATGAAAAAAAATCATGTAAGTTAAACTTAATAAAAACTTTCCAGGAAAATTATTTTCAACTTAATCAGTTTAGCAGTTTTTAAGTTTTTGTAAAAAATATTTCTAAACTAAGATTGTAATTTAACCGCCATTGCAAGCATTTTTTTTCTTTTAGTACCTATAAGATCACGCTAACAGTATCTTCTTTCAAATAAAAAAAATATATTACATCTGAAAAACAATCAACATACATACTAGTTCTAGTAGACTGCAGTAGATTAGTTACCAAATTCGCCGATAGATGGCGCTGTACCGCCGACGTTGGGACCAGCCGGAGCTGTGCGAGGGATGTGTTTGTCATGAACCAATAGAAACACTTCATTTAAAAGGTCCTAAGTGAATGAAGTGTTTCTATTGGTTCATGACAAACACATCCCTCGCAACGCATCCTCGCACATCTCTGGTGGAAACGCAACCTAATAAAAGTATGCAAAGATTTTTTCGTACCTGCTACGGAACCCTATCTTGGGCGTGTCCGACACGCTCTTGGCCGGTTTTTATTTTTACCCTTTGGGTACGGAACCCTAAAAAGCACCCAGCTGTTACTAGGTTCTAGTATTTTTCATGGGTTTTCCCGATGCTAGTTAAAGCAAGTGCCAGGCGACTGCATTCCGCAAGCAAATTGACTGGTAATTTTATAATGGAAGCAATTTTACTGAGGGCGATAACCTCTCTACGGTCGATAATAATTTAATATGCAATGATTAATATGACTGTCTTTCGTCAACTGCTGTTTGCAATGGTTTGCACTGAAAGTTATTATATGTTTTACGAATTATCAGATTTAAGATGTGTATAAATATAAACTTTTGAACTCAGCTTACAGTGCCAATATTTTCGAACCGATATAACTAACTTAGGAATCTTCAAAAACGAGTCCAATCTTCTTTCAAACGGCTGTCAACACAAGCGTTAAGTATTATAAACAAAATTCTCATGATATTATCATGTTATTAGTAGAGTCATCAAAAATATAAAGTTTAAATTGCAATACTTTAAATTTTATTGATATCTAAAAAACCCTGATTTCGTCACTGACACATTGATTCTTAGGGTACTTTCTGAAGTCCTAGATAGCTGAAATTTTGTATGTAAGATAGTATAAGTAACATACAAAAAGGATTCCCACCAAAAACATTTTCATGTAAAATCTTGCCAAGACGACAATTCCTTGCACTGTCAAAAACTTCTCAGATCTCATATAGAACCAAGCTTTCTAACTTCACAAACTTTACACTTAAGTCAAAATATGTGGCTTATAGAAAAGCTTTATAGAAAAGTAATGAACAGCACAATAAACTGATATAAATAAATAAGAATAAAATTTTCACTTTACGTGTGACGTTAGCCAAACGGCCAAGCCAGATATTTTGGCTAAGGTGTAAAGTTTGTAAAGTTAGGGCGTGTAGAGTTAGGAAGCTTGCCTCTATGTATGATATGAGATCTGATAACTTTTTAACAGTGCAAGGAATACCTCGTCTTGGCAATATTTTACATGAAAATGTTTTGGCGGATGTAATTTATTGAATCAGGCTTTACTTTGCGGAGGTCCACATCAATGAACTGAAACAATTACTTTGCTCACCAACGACCTTATGATAGCTACGTTTATGCAAGAAATGTTAATGCAGTTCCTCCAACTCCGCACTGTACGAACACACATAAATCACACAAACCCAACTATCACCATCACCAAACTACACTGACGCGTTTTGAACTCAAATAAAGCTCATGTTCATGTGTTGTTAAATATATTGTTAGTGTGGGTCTAACGTCTGTCTATCTGACGATGAGCTCTGGTTGAGTTCGAAGCAGTGTAGTTTGGTGGGGGTGATAGTTGGGTTTGTGTGATGTTTGTGTGTTCGTATAGTGTGGAGGTGGACGAACTATATAAACAGATATTTTTTGCATAAACATAACTATCATAAGGTCGCGGGTGAGCAAAGTAATTGTTTCAGTGTCATTTCATTATCAGTAGGTATATTATGTAACCAACCGAGTATGTAAACAAATATTGCACGTAAAATTTCTAGGTACAACCATAAGAATAAATAATAACAGAGTAGAAGGGAAACTCCCGGTCCGGCCGGACTCAAGGTCACGATATTAGAGTACTCGCTAAGCGAGAACTCAGTCAGGGTGTCACGGCCGGCGTCGCCGCACGCGCGTTTGGCTGTTAACTGTTTGCGCGTTCGTTTTATTGGAAACATAACAATGACTTCAAGTTATTTGGGTGTATAAACAATTCAAAAACGATGCCAAATCACCTTAAATGGCTTCATTTGGTATGGCACTTGTAATAACTTCTTACTTAGAAGTACCGTCGAGTTTCGTATCTTCGCCTAAGCTACCTATGTTCGCCTAGTTTGACATAAGTTGACACTGACGAAATGTTTCTAGTGCTTGCCTTACATAAAACTGCTAAATACAAAGTATTTTTTACAGTTGTCAACATTCTTCGTACGATCTGCGGCTAACTTCACACAGTTGACGTTCAGTGAGTTTTTTTCGCAACACTGAACACAGGTTTTTTGAGCCAGTGTTTTAACTTCAGTTTTAAGCAGTGATACAACCCAGGTAATGTTAAACTTTTTACATGATTATACCCTATAACTATTTCTTTTTCATATGGAACTATTATTTAATGGCTAGCTTACGTTTAGAAGTCACAATTGGATAAAATATTGGTGAGGGTATTTGGCGTCCACCTTGTTGCCAAATTTCGCCTACCTCTAGGGTTGTCAAATTTGTTGTACCACATTAATTGCCGGAAGACATTATTTGTTTCCAAATTAAAATATTTTCTTGTGTTTGGTTTATCGAAAATGGCTTTAACGATTTGGAGGAAAGTTAATAAGTAGATAAAGCTATGCCTTAAAGATATGACATGAGTAGGTACATTTATTTGATCCCAGTACAAAGTATGAAACGTAGTACAATCAGTGTCGTAGCGTTTTGTTTAAATTAAAACCATTCTTGTTAATATATTTTTTTACTTAAAAACCATTACTCCCCTTTTTTCGCATGTTGGTTAATTTTAGGCAACCCTAGCATCATTATAGAAAATGTATGGAAACAGCTTCAGACTGTAGCCTATCTTCGCCTACTACACATTTTTTTAAAAATATGTCTAGTGTGGTAAAGTTAAGGTTCATATTTTATTAGCACAATCCAAGGAGATAAGACTTAACATATGTAAGTCACAGAAAGTTTGTTATTGGCGGTAAAGCTTGCCATAGCCGAAGATAGGGGAAAATACCCATACTTCGCCTATATCCTTTGGGGCCATTTATTACTAAGTTAACCAATATAATTCAAAGCTTTAATGATCCGTACTGATAGCCAGGAGTACTTAAAAAAGTTTTTTTGCCACAACAGACTAAAATGATTTCAAATTTAAAAGATTTTTGCGTAAGGTATCAAAATCCAGGCGAAGATACGCAACTCGACGGTACCTACCTATAATATGTAGGTATGTACAGTCGGGGGAATCGGGTGAAGCCGCTTATACTCGTATATGCTGATTTGCGTTACACGGCTAAAATACGAACAGTGGCAAGTGGCCTAACAATTAAAATCCTTGACTGTACCTAATGATTTATAAATCTCATATTTTGTAAAACTAGAATAAAATTATGATTTCAAAGTAAATAAAAACTTAATATTATAGCGATATTATCTTTAGACGTAAGTAATATTTAACAGTAAGCAACCCTAGCAACACGCCTGGACGACAGAGGGGTGTAACGACGTGAGGGGGGAAGTAGGTATATAAATGGCGGCGTTTCGGACGCGGTCAAAAGAGATTCCCTTCTACTCTTTTATTATTTATTCTTATGGTACAACTTTGGAAAGCCGCTTGTAACTGAATACTGTTTCTAAACCGACAGTAATATAAGCCAATGGTAAGGAAATACGGCTTTCCACCACAACAGAGCAAGATCTATAAAGGTTATATAAGATGGACAGTTAGCTGGAAAGATAGTGCATGAGGTGAGAGTGAGTTGGGCGCTTCGTGAGTCCGAAACTGACGTTTGGAAAATCGCAGAGTGCCTTTGTTTTAACTCGTGGAGACTGGTTAGTACAATCCTGCTAATATAACAAATGTGAAAGTATATGAAGATGTTTGGATGTTTGGGTGCGCTTTTGAAATACGAGCTTTTTTAATGTTGTGACGATTTTTTAGGGTTCCGTACCGAAAGGGTAAAAACCCCTACTGGACCCTATTACTGAGACTCCGCTGTCCGTCCGTCTGTCTGTTTGTCCGTCTGTCACCAGGCTGTATGTCATGAACCGTGATAGCTACACAGGTGAAATTTTCACAGATGATGTATTTTGATTTCCGCTATAATAACAAATACTAAAAATAAAATAAATTTGAAAATTACAGGGGGTCGTCGTACAAGAGAAACGTGTTTTTTTTTCAGAATTTTTAACTCTATCTTTTTAATGGCGTTAACTAGACACTTGAAATTTTCACCGATTATGTATTATTGTGACCAGTAAACAACAAATAATAAAAATCTAATTAATTTAAATGTTAAGGGGGTCCTAACTCACCAGTATAAAATGATCTCACACTGCGTACAGTTTACTTAGAAGCAGGGTTCTTCTAACACTGAATTTTTATAGTTACGGTTGTTTGCGGCGTATATTTTGACATACCTACCTAAAAATTTGTACGGAACCCTCGGTGCGCGAGTCCGACTCGCACTTGGCCAGTTTTTCACTCCTTAATAGTAGCTCTAGGACTCTTACGAAAAGACTCCATTTTAAATACTCTAGCTAGTAATATAATTACCTTGTTTTAGTTTGCTAGCATCCCCCTTGTTATCTCAGCTGAGCAATCATGTGTTCAGCGCTGCTCCAATTAGCTGCTATTTATAATAGTTCTAATCATCATCATCATCATATCAGCCAAAAATATCCACTGCTGAATAAAGGTCTCCCCCACGGCAGCACCATTTCAAAACATAGTAAGGCACATTAAGCTAATTTTACAGGAAAGCGAAAAAACACATGTTTTGTCTCAGCCGTACAAAATTTTGCAATATAATGTTTAATACTGGCTTTTGAAACTAGCGTATTTATTAGCGTCTGACCACATCAAGCCTAGTAAGCCTCTCTGACTTTTTTAAAACCTTAAGTGTATGCCATATACAAGGTTATTTAAATAGTTTTGTGCCATACTAGGTTTAAAAATGGTCAAGCCCGTTTTTCTGTGTACTTACTTAATAGGTTTGGAGGTGCTCGTATCTGTAAGCTTGAGCGAGATAGTCCTCTAAATGTTTTTGTATCCTGTAGGCACTTGCTAGAAACCACAATTACATCCCCCTCCCATCCTAGGAGTGACTAGCAGGTACACCTTTGGGCGAAAGCTTATACCCTTAGTACCCTTAGTACCCCTTAATACCCTTTAGGGTATTTGTTGTCATTTCAGAAAACTTATTTCCTTTCCTTTCCAGCACTATTTCACAAAACTTCTTTAATTTTTCTTTGTCTCGGTTATATCACTTTCTGTTTTAGTCCGCGCAGAGTTGTATACTTGGCAAGTGAGTTATAGTAATTTATGATTAAGTAATTTTGTTAAAATTATTCGTTTTTATAAATAAATAAATAAATATTAGGGGAAAATCTTACACAAATCGAACTAGTCCCAAACTAAGCAAAGCTTGTACTATGGGTACTAGACGACGATAAACATAATTATATAGATAAATAAATACTTAAACACATAGAAAACATCCATAACTCAGGAACAAATATTCATGCTCATCACACAAATAAATGCCCTTACCGGGATTTGAACCCAGGACCTCTTGCTTCGTAGGCAGGGTCACTACCAACTAGGCTAAAGCGGTTATGATCTGCAAATTATCCAAATTATCCATTTACGCATGTAGTTTATGTAGTTTATCGCTTATATTTATAAGTGTACAGTTTATCTATCTGTGTGGCGTTCCGGGTATTACCGACGGTGCTGGCTGAAAATCAGCGCTGGGGTGCTATAAACGCCTCAGCATTATGCTGAGCCAGTGTCCAATTTACAACCGCAATGACACACTCTATTTTTAGCCTTTGTATTGTCCTTTTTGTAAAAATATTTATGTGTCTTGTGTTGTTGTAAATAAAAGTATTTTCTTTCTTTCTTTCTTTCGTTCTAAAAAGCCCAAAATCGCTTCGCCTCATGTCATAAACTCGCACTCGTGTCTTAATGGCCCTATTATGATACAGTTGCATAAAATACTATTACTACTATCTCTATTATATTTAATTATGGCCCTAGCTATAAAGCTTCAGAAACTTTTACTTGTTTTTTTTATCGAAGTTGAATATTTTCTTTGCGTATAGATTGAATTTAAGAGCGCCATCTGTGTCGGAACTCTGAAACCACTGAGCGAGTTTATTTTGAGGGTAAATGAATTCAGGTAAGGGCTTTTGCTTAGCGCGTTGACGAGAAAATACCGTCTCTAGAACATAGAGGGCGTTAGTGGTTCTCTTATAGGGGTTGTTTTGCTGTATAACAACACCAATCTTTATTTATCCACAGTTTTGCTCTCGTAAACTGTTTGCGTTTTCGTTAGCTGGCAGTTGAATTAAAATACCGGAATTATTCCTAACTCCAGTGGATATTTCCAAAAATAATAACAAAGCCGAATATATAAAAAAAACATATTCCAAGACTTTTTTTTACAGGTTTCGGGTTACATGACTTACATGTGTACATCCATATCCCGTAGGAATATCGAAATAAAAAGTAGCCTGTGCTATTCCAAAGATCCAACTCTAGGTACCTACCGAATTTCGTCTAATTCCGTCTAACTGTTTTAGAGCGAAAAAAGTCAAAGCCAAAATCATCATCATCAGCCTATGCTCATCCACTGCTGGACATAGACTTCTCCACGGCATGTCACTGATCACGATCCTCGACCACTCTCATCCAGCTCCAGAACCAAAGTTATCGACATAGCCCACCGCATTAGCCCGCTGAAGTGGCAAAGGGCCGGCCATATTATATCTGTACTGCTTTCGCTCAGTTCGGACGTGTCGATCATTTATTAAATAAATAATCACATGCTGAGTCGTGACCTCGTTTTTTACGATACCTAAGTGACATATGTACTGTGAGATATTTAAATGTGAAAATGTTTTATCTTTTGCTAAGTGATAGAAAGTGAATTTAAAATCAATAAATAATTTAAAAAAAAAAAAAAAAAAAAACAATGCACAGCCCTTTCAATCGGAGTGAGAGGACCGCCCGCTCCCCTCCTGCGTCGCCTGCGCCTCACCCTGCCGCGCCGCCCCATAATGAAGAAGCCAGAACTGAACCCAAATCCACTGCTGAAATTCAGCTTTGGATGACGACCATTGAGCAGTGCCTAAGTGAAGTGTGCTCCATATCATCAGAGAGCAAAATGAATTCGGAGCAAAAATTACGCGTTAGTACTCTATGTCGGAAAGTGGGTCATGGGACATCGCAGATGGCAGTACAATACCAGTCCCTGATAAAGACGACGTGCCAAGTAAACATGTCTAATAAAACTCTTATGAGAGAGCTTGACCTTTCGAAGCAGCTTCAGGACCTTAAGACACAAGTTCAGGAGTCAGCCAAACCTTCATCAGAATTTTCTTTTGCTGACATGGTGAGAAAGGGTAGTAATAAATTCATACAGCCTGAAAAGATTAGCTCAATTTCCATTTATCCAAATGACAAACAAAAGACCAGCGAGGAGACCAAATCATTGGTTCAAAAAATTATTTGTCCAGAGCAAATGAAGCTGCACGTAAGAAGCCTGCACAAGACGAGAAACGGAGGAGTTACCATTAGCACCGATACCAGGGAAGACATTACAAAACTGAAACAATCTGTTCAGTTAAAAAATTCGGGCCTTACGATCGAGGAAACACACAAACGCAAGCCAAGGGTAGTTGTAATTGGAGTGCCCACTTCAATGCAAGAAAATGAAGTCCTTAAGTGCGTGTACCAACAAAACTTGACCGACAAGCTGGAAGTTTCTAACCTGGAGTCATTTTTAAATTCTGTTAAATTGAGCCACAAATCGGGCAGAAAAGGAGCTGATACTGTGAACTATGTAATTGAGGTCACTGCCGGGATTCGTAAAGCCCTAATATCAAATGACAGAGTTTTTATAAATTGGTCATCATGTCCAGTGAGAGATTTCACCTTAGTCACAAGGTGTTTCAAGTGCCAGCAATACGGTCACGCGGCTAAGTCATGTCGGGAGGCAACTCACACTTGCGGCCACTGTGGTGATCTTGGTCATTTAATAAAAGAATGCCCGAAGAAAGATGAGCAACCGAAATGTGCCTCTTGCTTGCGTTTTAAAAAACCAAGCAATCACACTACGGGTGCTGCTGATTGTCCGGCGAAAATAATGGCCGAAAAAAGGTATATAAATTCTATAGATTATGGAGGTGCCTAAGAGCACCGTAAATAGAGTTTTTTTCAGTCGTTTAATTATCCGATAAGTAGTCGTATTTACATTAATTTATGATTAATAGTTTAGTTAATGAGTTGGATAATTTATCTGTATCTGAGTCTAAAATTTGTGAAGCTGAAGATTGTAAGCAGTTGCTAGGCAATTTTGCTAGCCCATTAACCATTTTAACGCAAAATATTCGCAGTGTATTCAAAAATTTTGATAATTTTAGTACTTTGCAGCAGAGACTTAACATGGATTGTGACCTCATTGTTTTAACCGAATGTTGGATTTCTAAACGCCCAAACGCACCACTAATTCCTGGGTATAGTATGCATAAGAGTAGTATTCACTACAATCAAAGTGATGGAGTCATAGTTTATGCAAGAGATCATCTTAATGTTGCTGTTGAGGAACCTAATATTCGAGAATGCAACAGTATGTTGGTCAAAATCGGAACCGAAATTGCAATTTTGGCACTTTATAGACCTCCCTCTTTCAGAAATATTTCAAATTTTATTGAATCACTAAATGACACTTTGCAAAGCATGTCATCCTTCAAAAATATAATATTAATTGGAGATATTAATATTAATATTCTTCCAGAAAGTGTTGATTCAGATGCTCAGAGCTATCTCAACCTATGCTCTTTTCATGGCATGCTCCCTGCGCACACTTTTCCTACACGTCATTTTAGTGGATCCTGTTTGGATCATGTCATTCTGAAATCGAATTTTCCCTCACTTGCCCTAGTTATTAACTCGACAATAACTGATCACAATGCTGTCCTACTAACCTTAAATCGTAAAATATCTAGATTAACTAACGCTCGCACTATGTCTAAACTGAATGTAAGCAAACTTGAGGATGACTTACGCAGCATTGACTTTGACCCAGTTTACAACTCCACTGACCCACAATTTTGTATGTTATATTTAATAGAAAATATTAAGAGTATTATTGAAAAAAATACAATTAAGATTCAACTAAATAACAAAAATCATGGCATGAAACCGTGGATCACTCAAGGTCTCATTCGGTGTATGAGACATAGAGATAAACTTCATATGAAGGCTAAATCTCACCCAGATAATTCTGCATTGCAATTGACGTATAAAAGGTATAGAAATTTTTGCAATGATCTTATAAAAAAAGTTAAAATCAGTTACGATAAAATGGAGCTGGAGAAAGCTGGAACAAATTCAAAAAAAATCTGGGAATTCATTAAAAATATAACTTTTACCTCGAAACAACATGAGTCACCCTCTGGTTTATTACAAGCACACTCATCTCATTTGATGTCTGCTAACATGGCAAATAATTTCTTTGTTAATATTGGCAAGGGTCTAGCGGAAAAAGTTCAGAGGTCATTGAAACATCCTATAAGTAGTCCCTTTACATGTAATACTAATTTAACATCATTTGTGTTACTAGATACCGACGAAACAGAGGTGGAGAGGCTGGTCATGGGTCTAAAAGACGACTGTTCAGTTGGATGGGATAATATATCTAATAAAATTATTAAGCAATTTCGTCATCTTTTGGTACCACCACTAACTTACATATTCAATTTATGTTTACGTACAGGACACTTTCCTAAGTGTCTCAAGAAAGCTCTTGTTGTACCTGTATTTAAATCTGGTAGCAAATTTGAAATTTCAAATTATAGACCCATTTCCTTACTATCTCCTTTTTCTAAAATACTTGAAAAAATTATAAATAATAGATTGGTCAAGTATCTAGAGGATAACTGTATTTTATCTGAGAAGCAATATGGTTTTAGATCAAAAGTCTCAACCGCTGATGCTGTACATCATCTTACTGATTTTGTAGTACAAAATCTTAATAATGGTCTTCACACACTGGGAATTTTCCTAGACCTAGCCAAAGCTTTTGATACTGTGTCTAGTCCTATTCTTTTGAGTAAGCTTGAAACTATAGGTATTCGAGGAACTCAGCTGAAACTTTTCGAAAGTTACTTGGAACACCGAACTCAATGTGTTAAGATAGGAAATGTTTTCAGCAATGACCAGGAAAACACATCTTTTGGTGTTCCCCAAGGAAGCATTTTAGGACCAACCCTATTTTTAATTTTTATAAATGACCTCTGTAACTTAAAACTGAAGCATGGAACAATCATAACATATGCAGATGATACGGCCCTACTTTTTGCGGCTGACTCTGATGCTGAAGTTTATAAGCATGCGCAACACGGGTTCAATATGGTTAATAAATGGCTTCAGCTCAATTTACTAACTCTTAATGCCGGTAAAACTAACTATATTAAGTTTTCAATGCGGAAAGGTACGCCTACGCAAATTGATTCTACATTATATGCCCATTATTGTAACTTTCCCACAGATGGCCAATGTGTGTGTTCCGCTATTAAAATTACCGACCGAATAAAATACTTGGGCATTATAATAGATGAAAATCTTTCGTTCAAACATCACATAGAAGCGTTATGTGCTAGAACTCGTAAGTTGATATTTGTATTTAAAAAGTTGCGACATATAGCGGATCCTAAATTAATTAGGCAAGTTTATTTCTCGCTATGTCAGTCAGTCCTAACCTACTGTATAACAACATGGGGTGGGGCGGGTAAAACATTTTTTCTAGCCATTGAGAGAGCGCAAAGAGCTATTCTTAAGGTGTCCACTTTCCGCCCTTTCCTTTTTCCTACTAATCTGCTTTATAAGTCGTGTAATGTGTTAACAGTTCGACAATTATTTATATTCAGTATAGTACTTAAGCAGCACGCAGCACTACCCTATAACACGGTACTAACAGATAAAAGGCGAAAGGACATAGTTTGCTCTCAAAAAATAAGACCCAAATTTGCTTTCACGCACAGGTTTTTTGTTTTCTTAGGACCACTGCTCTATAATAGATTAAATTCAGTTTCGCATATTTATCCCCTAAATGTTAATAAATGCAAAAAAAGTCTCCTAGAGACACTGCAAAATATGTCGTACGAAGATACAGAAAAATTATTATTAGTTGTAAAGTAGGTAGATTGTGTTTGCTACCTTTATTTTTGTTAGATTTTAATTTTTAGGTTACTATTTTGGTTATTTATATTTGTATTGTATTTTGAGAGAAGTTTTTGATTGTGTTTTTCACTGATTGATTGTTTATTTATTTAAAACTTATATTTTAGCTCTTACAGCCCGAAACACAGGATTTCCTAGTTCGGGCCCATGAGTTGCTTACTTAGGTTTAGTATAAGGAAACTTTGTACCTATTAAGTTATTCTGTAAAAATCAAATTTTTCAATAAATTTATCTTTATCTTTTATCTTTATATAACCCTAAGAACTAATAACCGTTTTGTGGTAGACGAGTTCTTGAGTGGAGACCACGGATCGGCAAACGTAGCGTAGGACGTCATTCGGTGGAGCGATGATATTCGCAAGGCGGCTGGCAAGAGCTGGATGAAAGTCAAAATGTCTTTATTCAATTTGAGCCATATCTAACAAGCTCTCGTAATGTGGAAGAATCTAACACCGGTTTGAAAAACCCTGTTGGGAAGAATCCGGTAAGATACTCAACAAGGTGTATTATTTTCAAACCGATCTACAATATTAATTTGTCTTCTCTAATATATAAAAATCTTGTGTCAAGGTGTTTGTTATCGAACTCCTCCGAACCGATTCCGGGTCAACCGATTTTTATGAAACTTTTTTGTCTGTACTCTGTAGGTTATAACTTGTAATTCTTGATTTGAAATGTTTTGTTTATGTACTGTTGGCATGTCTAAATAAATAAATAAATAATAGAATAAAATAAATATTTAAGAAAACTCTTGGACTTGGCCGGTTTTCCTTATTGATCTTTTTTTTAATCGATTAAGGACCACATTCACAGTTCAGGGTTAAAAAATTAAATCGTTAACCCTGGGTTAAGAATGACATTTCCATACATTTTGACAGTTCTTAACCCTGGGTTGGCAGTTAACTCGGATTTAACTAGCTAACCAGGCCCGCGTAAGCCCGCCTAAGAGTACAAAGCGACATTAGTTATAGTTACTGGCCATTATCAATTTTATTAATTACCTAAATCCTAGCGCCATTTTATTGATAGTTAATGACGACAATAAAATTAAAATTAGGTTGATTATGAGTTACAAAATTGTTATTGTCATTTACTATATTTTTTTTACCATCCGCTGTTGAACAAAGGCCCTTAGAATACCACAATGAATGACGCTTGTGCTTGCTTTGAGAATGAGCTAGTAGTAGCCTCGAAACGCGTTACCGTTTTGTGTTTGTGTATGTGATAGTTGGATTTCTGTTATTTACGAGCACTATTAATTTTCATAAAGAAAAAATAAAAGAAAAACACCGTGACACGAGATTTTTATATATTAGAAGAAGAAGTAAATCGTGCGTGCTGTTCCTCCGCGCGCGCGGAAGAAGTGAAACTTTGTAATGTGGAAATGAAAAAGGCACTTATACATCAATATGAACCTTATTGCAATAATTTAAAGAACTAAATTTACTTATGCATCTATGTGTTTAAATTACTCACTAGATGGCGCTTTTATCAAGTCTCATACAAATTTGCACAGACAATATGAGTTCTGCATCGCGCTGTCGAAGTTTTTAACATCCGTTAGTAATATACAATGCGAGATTACTTGCTTCGGCAGTACATATACTAATGCTTTCATACCCCCTCCATGGTAGCGTTAAACGTTTAACGCGACCTTGTTGGAAGTCGCATTAGAAGTTTCACTTCAAAAAACAGGTGGTCACCCATCCAAGTACTGACCGCGCCCGACGTTGCCTAACCTTCGGTGATCGGACGAGAACCGGTGTTTTTGTCAAATATCTTGAAAACGGTGCATCCTACGGCAAAATCAATGAAATTTTCATCCCCCCTTTGAAACCCCCGCATCCCCTCCCCCGCACTCTCTCCCCCACACCCCGGGTTGTGTCGTTTTATTATGGAGTGCCTTTAGCCTCCTACCAGCTCCATCATCGGACCCTGGTTACACCATCTAGGATCAAAGTACTCGGACGCTTGCTCGTTCATAATAATAATAGTAACTTATTTCGCTTGTAAGAACAAGCCTTTTACATGGTGGTAAACATCTACCTGGGTGACCTGATGGTAAGGAGCAACATCGCCTATGGACACCCACAGTACCAGAAGATCACCAGAAGCGTCACCAGAAAGGGCTAGGATAGAATACATTCATCATCATCATCATCAGCCTATGCTCGTCCACTGCTGGACATAGGCCTCTCCCATTGCACGCCACTGAGCACGATCCTCGGCCACTCTCATCCAGCTCTTGCCAGCCGCCTTGCGAAGATCATCGCTCCACCGAGTCTGAGGACGTCCCACGCTACGTTTGCCGATCCGTGGTTTCCACTCAAGAACTCGTCTACCCCAACGGTTATCGGTTCTTCCGGTTATATGGCCGGCCCATTGCCACTTCAGTGTGCTAATGCAGTGGGCTAATGTATGCGGTAGAATACATTATGTGTCAGTATTTACATCGGCTGGGCAGCATTCGGGAAGCTCCGCAATATCGTGTCATCCAATATACTGTTGTGTCTCAAGTCAAAAGTCTTTGACCAGTGTGTGTTGCCAGTGGTTACTTATGGCATTGAGACGTGGCCGCTAACGACAGGCCTCATAAGGAAGCTCAAGGTCACTCAGAGGGTGATGGAGTGGGCTATGCTCGGAGTTTCTCTGCGGGATCGCATTAAAAAATGATAAAATCCGCGCAAGAACTAAAATCACGGACATAGCTCGAAGGATCGCCAGACTCAAGTGGCAGTGGGCAGGGCACAATGCTCGTAGAACTGACGGCCGATGGGACCAAAAGGTTCTCGAGTGACGTCCACGGACTGGAAGACGCGGTGTAGGTGCCTCCAACAAGATGGAGCGACGACCTGATTAAGGTTGCTGGAATGCCTTGGATGCGGATGGCACAAGACCGATCTGTTTGGTGAGCCTTGGGGAAAGCCTATGTTCAGTAGTAGACGTATTTCGGCTGAAATGATGATGATGATGATATATAAAGAACAATGAAAATCTTCCAACAAAACGTTTAGAAAAATTGCGTAACAAATTAAAATTGTTTCAAAACTTTATTTTTGTAACAAAAAACTTAATCGCAATACCAATTAAGATGAACTCATTTTTAATTTAGATCATATATAAATCGATTTATTCATGTTATTCACATTTGTCCCTAGAAATCACCAAGAAATACAAGTGAATGGAGTTTCTTTTCGGCTTATGACTGCCAGCTAAAAAACAATAAGCGACTGGCACTCAATATTTGTTAACAGAAAAAATTCAAAGTGCCACAGAAAAAAAACCATGGAGGTTGGTTACTACGAAAACGAGACGCTATTTACCCCCAAGCAGTTCGTCGAAGGCTTAGGACGTATGTTCTACGTGATCAACCCAAAGAATAGTGCTATAGAAGATGTCGAGGACGTGCCTAATTTTTATGTGCAGGTTGGTAAGTTTTTAATTTATTTTATTGCTTACCCACCATAGAGCAATGCAGGCCTAAGGTCTAAGATTAACCAAAAGTTAAGCAAGATACTTAAATTGAACAAGCAAAAAGATAAAGAAAGAAAACCATCTTTATTCACAAAATTCGGCAAATAAACAATAAACAAAAATAATCATAAATTAAAATTTTTAAAAAAACCCTAACGCAATTATATCTAAGATCCTTTCTGCAGCTAACAAAAGAGCTGATAACTTTAAAACCGCTGAACCGATTTTGATGAAACATATCTAAGAACCATCGCCAAGAAACCTGCTTTCTATTAAAAACAAACTGCATCCAAATCGGTTCACCCGTTAAAGAGGTATGATGCCACAGACAGACACACACACACATAGCGGTCAAACTTATAACACCCCTCTTTTTGTGTCGGGGTTTAAAAAATGTCCCTAATGTTTATACAATTTTATTATGTAAATTTTGTGACGACCCGTATAAAATGTATCAAAAAAATCGCAAAACTGACCAATAAATAATGAACTGAAACAATTACTTTGCTCACCCGCGACCTTGCGACCTTTTTTAGGTTGTTTCAGTTCATTAATATAGAGCTCCGCAAAGTAACGCCTGATTCAATAAATTATCCAAAAAATAATGTAATTTTTTTTGTTTGTGTAATTGAATTTTAGTCGTGATTTTGAATTAAAAGACTCCATTTAGGTACTCGTAATTACTTCATTTAAAAAAATAAATTAAATTATTATTATTTTTTTTAAATTGCCCTCTAAGGGACTCAAGTTAAATTGAATTTAATTACAGATAATTAAATTAAGTAAATTTAGTTGGAATTGACATAACCAACATCAATTTAATTATAATAATAATAATAATAATAAATTTCTTTATTAAGGTATGTACCCATTGAATTAAAATTACAAATTACAAATGTCAAATCCTAAAAATAAATTAAATTAAATCAAAGATAAATAAATAATAAGTTCAATTAAATTCAATGTAAAATAAATTAAATCAATAAAATAAATTGTAACTTATTACTAACGTGCACGTAAATAACCATGATATCTCATGCGGGAGACCACAGCCGAAAGACTGAAATCTCACGCACGAGGTAGCATGACTCATACACCACTGTAACTATCGAGTTAATTACACTATAACTATTGAATTAATTATTATGATAATAGATTTTCGCAATTAAATAAATAAATAAATAAATAAATCTTTATTCAAAATACTTTCTTACAATATAATACAAATTATCTAATAGACTTAAATAGGAAAAATGATGCCTGAACTAGGATAATCCTGTGTTTCAGGCGAGAAACTGTGCGACACTTGACTGTGTAAAGATCATCGCTTTGTCACTATCGCTTACTAAAGTTATCAATATTTTTTTACAGTCGTGGCCTTATTTCTTCATGTTCATGGTGCTTGAACACATAATTCTGAAGTTACAAGGAAATAAAGGAATCCGTTTGAACGACGGTATTACCAGCTTGTCAAGTGGAATGTTTCTCGAAGGTGGCAGGTAACTTATCATAAAACTCTATTGCTAATGAACATAAATATTAGCAGCCCATTATTGTATTTTTAATTCAAAAGGAAACGAGATTAAAGTTTTTACAGTACAAGAAGTACTAATCTGTGATTTTTAATAGCGATCTGCAATATTTCTCTTTTTTACAATCAACATTTTTTACAATCAGATAGTCTCTACCCATATAATTTCACGAAAATTAATTTCTAAACAACAACAATAATCCATACTAAGCCTATTTATGTTCGATTTAAAAAAAAAATATTATAAATGCGAAAGTGTGCCCGTCCGTCTTTCTGTCTGTCTGTTACCTCTTCACGCTCAAATCGCTCAACCAACTACATGAAATATGGAGATAGTTTGAAACCCTAGGAAGGCCATAGGATAGTATTTATCCCTCAAAATTGCACAATTCCCGCGGGATAGTGATAAAAAAATCTTCGCAGACGGAGTCGTGTTGCCCGCGAATAAATAAATGTGATATTATAAATGCGAAAAAAACTCTGTCTGTCTGTTAACTCTTCACGCTTAAACCGTTGCACCGATTTAAATGAAAAGTATTAGAGGATTACCTCATATAATTAATTTATTAAGACCCTGGGAAGGACATAACATAGTTTCAAAATGAATGGAAAATAAGTTCCTAACCATAACCTAAATTACAGATTGATTTGGCGGGGTGCAGAAGCGTACCTCTACACCTGGGTATTCACTAACTACCGGCTGGTGGACCTGCCCTGGGACAGCGTGTGGACTTGGCTCATTGCCGCCCTGGGTGTCGACTTTGGATACTACTGGATGCACAGAGCTTGCCATGGTTAGTTCTTGTGATATTTCATACTAAATACAAACTGAAACATGGATGCACAGAAAAACCCAGAGAAAAGACCAGCGCCGAGAATCGAACCTAGGTCCTCAGCATTCCGTGCTGCGTGCTAAACCCCTACACCACCACTGGTCAGGAGTTTAGACACAAATTTTTCCTATGCATTGCACACTCAGCCTGCTTAATCACTTTTGCAGCGATAGTAAAATAGTAAAAAAAAAAATAGTAATAGTAAAATAGAAATAATAAAAGTTAAAAATTTGGACTTCAAAAAAAAATACAAAAAGACTCCAAAAAAATCTATCTTGATTAATTAGTTCTTGTTATTAATCCTCCTTAGTTTATCTGCGTACGTGAAAGTAAATCTGTCTGTCTGTCACACTTAGATTTTTGAACAAATTGAAATATAATTTGGTATGGAGATACTTTGAGTCCCTGGAAAAGATAATAGTTAGTTTTTATCCCGGCGAATAACATAGTTTCGGCGGGATATCAATAAACAGATTTATCGCGTAGAACATATGGTACTTAAGATACTTAACACTGATTTTTTAATTTTTGATTTAAAATATGATGATGATGATGGCTTACTCAGGAACTTGACGCAGTACACTTTGAAATTCTACCAATAAATGGAAACCAACCACATTTAAAAAATCCTCAAAAACATTTACAGAAGACCTCCACAAACGTAACGCCTGATTCAATAAATTATTTCCAGAAGTGTTCAATCAATCCAACTCAATCATCTACTGAAATATCCTGTATTCATTGTAAAAACCTTTTGTGTATGAGTAAATTACTTCTTTAATAGTAAGAAACATTTTCAAACTTCCCTATCCTGTCTCATTTAAGCTGCTCGCACTTGGTAGCGCACTTTTTTGTGGGGGAACTCTGTGAACGTCGATAAGGTGTTCAAGTTACAAAAAAAGTGTGTACGTGCGTTAGCACATGCTTGGCTGACGGACAGTTGCAAACCAATTTTTAAGAATTATAAAATATTGCCTTTAGCGTGTATGTACATAAAGAAAGTCTGCTTATTCGTTAAGGCTCAAAGTCAATATTTCAGAGAGCGCTCCAGTGCACATACTACTAATCAGAGAGCACAGTATAAGAATCTCCTGTTTCAACCACGATGCTCCTCTGACATATATAAGAGGAACGTGTGCAATATGTGTGTGGTAATATATAATAAGCTCCCAAGTGAGCTAAAATTGTTGCATGGTACAAAATTCCAAGGAGCACTTACTACGTGGCTACTGAGTAATTGTTTTTACACTGTTAAGGAATACTTAAACCATAAAGTATCTAATAGAATTTATTGACATCCCTTTAATTTTATCGATATTGATGATTAATGTTGATTTAGATTTTAATTTTGGCTTTATTTTAATTTTAATATTGATTTAGGTTTGATTTTTATTTTGACTTTGATTTTGATTTTAAGTTTGATTTTGATTTTAATTTCGATTTTAATTTTAATTTTGATTTTAATTTTGATTTTGATTTTAATTTTAATTTTAATTTTGATTTTAATTTTGATTGATATTGTTAAATTTGATTATTTTTGTTATTTTTATTCAATGATAATTTTACTTGATTAAAACACTAATTTGAAAATTTGCATGTCGAGCTGTCGGCTGAATACTGTGACTTACGTAATACTGTGTACTTATTTATTGGGTACTCTTAAGACCTTGTAACCGTATTCTAGCAAATAAAGATTTACTTACTTACTTACTTACTTACTTACTTCATAGCCAGATTAAATCTTTCACCTACGTCAATGTCACTCCGACTTCATAATTTATTCTCAAAAGATTTCACCTTGTGTCGAAACAAACATAATTCACAGGCTTAAAGCCAACAAACAATATATTCTAAGCGTCTGGTTTAAATCAACGTAATTTTTTCTTTTAAAGGTGTACCGCAAAAGCTGTGAGCTGAAAACTTTTCAGACACAAATTCCATACTAATTACATTGCGTTGGGTCCTCAATTAGACCTCAATTAAGGCAGTACGTTCATTTGTTTATTTAGACTTGGTCTAAAAACAAAAGTCTGCTTGATCTTTGAGTTGAGTTGAAATGTTGATGAGCCTTTGTTACTTGTTCTGCTATTTTTGTGTTTATGGCGTTTCTGAATCACAACTTTAATCACTTGTCTTTTAAGTACCCTAAGCCCGTAGCTTGGCCCCTTGGAAAACATTGGGAGTCAAAAGCATTCGCGTCCGTATTCTTACCCTCGAGACCCTACACGTGACCGGGTGGTGCTAAACGAGCGATACAACTCCGGAGGTAGGCTTCGGCCGCGGCTGGTCACCACCCAATAGGTTAAGCCAGGCTGCCAAGCAACTCGTCATGTTCTGGCCTGTTGCCTATAGTAGCCATTCTGGAGGAAGGGTCGAGCAGTTGTGCAGCGCACGCATACCGGTTACAGTGCCTCGTATTTGTTACGCTGTTGCGATACGGTTTGCACTGCTTGGGGGTGCGCGCAATGCCTCACTTAGTTGCCTTTTTCTGCTTATTCCCCTAAATTCAAGTCTAGGGTGAATTAGTATTTACTAGGCAAGCGTGCTCCATCGTAGGCTTCATCTTCGTTTTCCATCAGGCGTGATTGTGGTCAAACGCAAGCCTTTGTATAAAATAAAAAAAAATAAAAAAATTACATAAAGTTGCTCCCTATCTCCTGGAATCCTCAAGGAGTATACCCCTGCCAAATTTCGTGTTAGACGAACGGATAGCCTAGTTGTTAGAGAACCTGACTACGAAGCTTGAGGTCCCGGGTTCGATTCCCGGTCGGGGCAGATATTAGTGTGAAAAATACGAATGTTTGTGCTCGAGTCTCGGATGTTTAATATGTATTTAAGTATGTATCTAATATATTAAAATCTCGTGTCACGGTGTTTACTATCGAACTCCTCCGAAACCGATTTTTGTGATTTTTTTTCTCTGTATTCGTGCACCGGCCTAATTATCGCGTCGCTTTTTCTCTCTCAATAGTGACACGGTTATTAGACTAAGTGTACAGATGACTGAGAATGGCTAGGCATTGTTATAATATTGATATGATAGGATTGGATAAATTCCATTGCGATGATGATAGTTATTTGTTATACAAGGGGGGAAAGTTGTATTTTACCAGCGAGTGTTCATTTGAAACAAGAGCTATCGAAAGTATTCTTTGATTGACCACGAGCGAAGCGAGTGGTTCAAAAATAGAATCCTTTCGATAGTGAGTGTTTGAACACACGAGACGTAAAATAACTTTTCACCCGTGTATAACACAAAACTTTTCACCTCACTACAGCGAGGAAAATAATTAGAAAAACATGCGAATATTAATTGAAAAGTTTTGACTTAAGTTTTTTTTTTATTATTTCGGATGCGTTTTGTTCGCACATCGACTTACTTGGACTGTCATAACATTTTATCTGTTTCTACAACAATAATGAAGGTTAATGTTGAATGCTGATATTTATGAATTAAAATAAAGTTGTAAGACTGTATTTAGTGTTTTTTACTCGATGCAATCCATTCATTGTGATTTTAAAAATTCAGCAATTTTAACGTTTTACGTTTTGTTAGCTGTCAAATATCACTTAAGCTGCCCTCAAATGTCATAACTCTCTCTTCACATGTGGATAAAAAGCGATTTTCTCAATAGATGTCAAACAAACAAAAAGGGCTTTCCGAGCTAGTGAGGTGAAAAAAATATTACATCTGCAGTAGCCGTAATAAAACATCAAAATTATATAATTATGTGTTTAAAAAATCTGAACACGCACTTACGCAATTGACAATACTGTCGTGTTTAGATGTTCTTGAGCACTTACTCAGCTCTGATTTATGATCTTGACTGTACCAGAATTAGTTCTTAAATCTTGCTGCTTTGCTTCTAGAGGTCCACGTGCTCTGGGCCCAGCATCAAGTCCACCACACGTCTGAGGACTTCAACATGGGAGTCGGCATCAGGCAGTCCATTCTGCAGGGATGGTGTGGATTTGTAAGTAAAGTACCTAAATCTGTACAAAGACAGTTCTACCGCCAATAGAGATTTTGATACCACCAATCATCTTGTACTTTTTACGAGCTGTCAAAACACCTTTGTCCCATAGAGTTTGAATGGCAATAGCAACTTAAGACGTCACTTGTCTTGTTCGCATTCAATCAACCATTTATTTGTTTTAGAGCGACAAAAAAATCTGATTTTGCAGTTAATCGAAAATTAATCTAGTTTTCAGGCTAAAATAAAGCGTTTTTTTACTGGAGTCGTGTCTTCAAATTATTTTTTTATGGCATCAACATCCCTATAATAAGAGCCCCCGCAGACCGTTGACTTTCTATCGGCCGACAGTTTATTTGAACTCTTAATCAGTATAAAGATGTATGCAAGTACGCACACTGTAAGGATTCGGTATCGGCTGATATAGTGTGCGCACTTGCATACATCTTTACACAGATTAATAGCCCAAACTAAACTATCGGCCGATAGGAACATTACGATCTGAAGAGACTAAGCAAGAAGCGAGTAGATTTACACAATTAAGCTGGTAGCTAGAATAATAAAAACAAACGTCCCATGGTCCGTTGGGGTGTAACATTTAGATCGGTCAGTATGGGAAAGTCTGGAACTATAAGACATACGAAGATCTGTTCTCAGGAACCATGTCATCGATTTTAATAACAAGAAAAAGAGCATAGATACATTTATAAAAAACTTGTACGCAGCTCGGGAATCGAAACCCGGACGTTTTGAAAAATAAAACTAACACTATTTCTAAGTAGAAACATGATGTCTAAAATTAATAAAATGCATTGTTTTCATATCCTTTCATTTATTTTAGTAGGTGTTCGAAATGACCACCATTTCTCTTTCAATACAACACCTTGTAGATTCAGGATTTCCCATACTGACCGATCTAAATGTTACACCCTGTATATAGGTAGGTACCGCTCCAAACTGTAGGCTATAAGCCTCCTCTGGGGCTAATGCGGATTGGAAACTTCAGGCACACACCATTAAATTTCCGCTGCTTCTTTCTGCTTGAGAGGCCATAGAGCAAACCACTATACTTCATTTAATTTAGAATTGAAAACCACAACATCATTATATTGCGGCTCGTCAACTATTTCTTACCTAGCAAATAGTACAGTACAATAGACTGGGAGCCGCAAAATAAAATTGTTTTAATGTCACTTTATTTGCGTGTCGTCAATTGTTACTCTTAGTACAAATTGTAAAGAGATTACAGTTCACGAGCCGCAATATAATGTTGTTGTTGTTTATAATTCTAAATTAAATGGAGTATAGGCAATAATCAGATATAATTTGACCATCTGATTGCTCCCATGTTTATGATGCCGACTGTACCATTCTTTGGTAAGTCCATTCTTTTTTAGGATTCCGTACCCAAAGGGTAAAACAGGACCCTATTACTAAGACCCTGCTATCCGTCCGTCTGTCTGTCTATCCATCTATCACCAGGCTGTATGCGATAATTAGACAGTTGAAATTTTCACAAATGATGTATTTCTGTTGCCGCTATAACAACAAAATACTAAAAAAAAAAATTAAAGAAATATTTTAGGGGGCTCCCATACAGCAAACGTGATTTTTTTGCCGTTTTTATAAATAATGGTACGGGAATCTTCATGCGCGAGTCCGACTCGCACTTGGTCGGTTTTTTTATTAAAATAATACTCTCACAGGATCTAAGAAGACAAATTGTATTTAAATAGAATGCAATAGGCCTTAAGAGAGTAAAAAGTATGTTTAAATTTTCCCTCACAAAATAGGCTTGAAAAACTCCAAATAATTATAAAGGACAGATGATATCCACGTGACAGAGTTCCCAGCCCTGTCTGGAAAATTAATAACCTGGCAAATATTGTTATGAGAGTAAAAGCCTCAGGGTGACATTCGTTTCTGTTATAATTAAATCTAATTATGTAGGTATTCAGAACACTCGAAATATTATTAACTTAATATACAATGTACATGACACCTTTTTTTAATGGAATAGAAAAATCTGAACTATATACACGTGGTAGACGAGTATTCCGACAAATTTAAAACATATAGATTCCTCGAGGTTTTGTGAGCCAAAAATTACGTATAAAGTCATGTCATTTGAGCTTAGTTAGGTAGACATTAAATTTTTGTAAAAAAAAAATCTGCAGTGCAAGATGTTATCTTAATGATAGACAACGTTGCCACTCTTTAATGCTAAAAATTCTTTAAAACAAAAAACGTCATAACAATTTAGATTCCGTTGCCAACTTGTTCTAAGCCTGGACTCGACCCTACGACCTGCTGCTTGAAAGGCCACAGGCCTGTCCACTAAGCCATCCTGACTCAAAAATCTTAATTATAGTAAACACAAATCATTGTGTAAGGTATTGTTAAATTTAGAACAAGAAAAGAAAAATCCTGTTTTTTTAAAAGTGCTCCGAAACTAACTTTTGTGGTTTCGTTTTCTTTCCCCGCCGGCACGTTTTCTTTCCTAATTGGAAACGTTTTGCTCCTAGCACAAGGTACACGAACCCCATTATTTATGCCTCCCTGGGGCGGAAAATCAATTATAACGTTCACTATTTTGAACTTTTTTACCCACATTTGTTCTCCAACAGATTACTCTTCCGTTTATCAGTCCGCTTTTAATCTACGTAGGTAATGTATGTTTAAAAAGATAGTGCAATACGATTACTTCCCCTTGGCACTCGGGATGTCTCGGTTTTAATCGTAAAGGTTCGTGTTTTCACATAGATTTATAAACTTAAAACTTAGGGCCTACGCTAGCTGACGCGGACGCCCGCCGCGTGCGCACGCTCGTGGGCCTCGCTCCGTAAAAAATCAACCTAAAATCTGTCGCACGCGCCCGCGCCACTTAGCGCTGTTCATACAATTTCTTATTAGACGCGCGCACGACGGGCGTCCGTTCCGGGTAATCCGCGTCAGCTAGCGTAGGCCCTTACGTAAAATATTCTTTCTATTTAATATAATTAATAATAAAACTTCAACCTAAGAATAGAAACTTCACTAATATTCAAAATATTAAATAGACTGTTAATCAACTTTTATGACAATGTGACGGGCTAGCTTTCAAAATTAAAGTGTATGTAACGGTGTTAGACAAGCAAATTCCCTTGTACTAAAGTTTAATATTTGTATTTTTAGTAAAGCGATGTAATAATTAAATCAAGCTACATATTCTGTCTTATTCATAGGTCTGTTATAAAAAAATACATTGTGGCAGGTGATCTACATTACTGCTTTATGCTTTAGGCTGTTAAGTGCACACTATGAATATGCAGCAATGTATCTCGTGTAATTTACACTTCCGATCTCTCCCAATGAATGTCGAGAATTTTAGTGTCGAGTGCCAAAGAGGAAGTAAGAAGTATTGTAACAGTTATTTTTGCGTGTCATCAAAACTGAAGCATACGAGAAAAAGCAGAAATAGTTATATAAATACATTTTGTGACAATTTTCAAGCCAGAGATTTGATTTGTTTGTCAGAACAAACTTGCTGTAACAAAAGCTCCAAATGCACTGATAGCGGTGGCGTGGCGGCGGGGTGGCGGAGACGGTTGTAATATTCTAACTTGTATGAACGAGTTCGCGGTACGGTACCGCACAACTGTTCATACAAGTTAGAATATTACAACCGTCACCGTCACCGCACGCTGTCTGTGCGTTTGGAGCTAAAATGATGTTTTATAGTGTCTGACAAAAGTAATTATGGCAAAGTGACAAATCATCTCATAATCTTCATCATCTTTTCAGCCGTAGGACGTCCACTACTGGACATAGGCCTCCCTCATTGATGCCCAATCATTACGATTGGAAGCGATTTGCATCCACCCTGAACCTGCGGCCTTCACTAAATCGTCCGTCCATCTCATTGGTGGATGTCCCACGCTGCGCTTGCCAGTCCGTGGTCTCCATTCCAGAACTTTTGGCCCCCAACGGCCATCTGTTCTACGTGCTATATGGCCTGCCCATTGCCATTTCAACTAGCTAATCCGTTTGGCTATGTCGGTGACCCCGGTTCTTCAACGGATCTCCTCGTTTCTGATAAAGACAGACAAAACAGATAGTGATAAATAAAGGAAACAAATGTTAAAATAACAGAGGCAGAGACAAGGTTTATTAACTTTAACTTAAAGAGAAAATATTCTGCACTTAACTTTTAACAATGCGTACCGTGGTAGTCTAGTGGTTTGACCTATGCCCTCTCAAGCAAAAGGTCGTGAGTTCAAACCTAGACTCGCGCCTCTGAGCTCTTCGGAATTTATGAGCAAAATTTACTGTTTAAGGGAGTAATAGTAAGAAGGAGAAAGTTACTGTCAGTGAAAGTCAACGTGCACGGTACCTGGGCTCGACCACTGCTGCGGCAAGGATATTCCCATGGGATAAAGTCACTTTTAAGGTCACAGGGCACAAATTTACAGCAAACACAACCACACGCGAGCACGTATCATTTGTCTGTCATGTCAGTGCATTACTAGAGAAAGGAAGAGGGGTGAGCGGGTGATGGGGGGCAAGGCACCTGAGATGGTTAATTTGAACATTTACATTTTAATTTACATTAAACCACGAGTTTTATGGTGAAGGAAAAACGTCTTGCTTGATTAAACCTCCTTACACCTGCGAAGAAATTCAAGGCTATATGTGTAGTTGCCAGTCCGCACCGGGCCTACATGGGAACTACGATTCTGGCCCTCTCATTCTGAGCGGAGCCCTGTGCCCCGCAGTGGAACGTATATAGGCTTACATGATGATGATGACAATGATCAACAGTGGAACATGACAATATCCTTTAGCTGTCTCCCTTATCCCTTGAAACATGAGCGACCGATCCGTAGTCACACCAATTTACTATAACACTGGTGTGACTATGGTTCATTTTATTTATCCGTAGTCACACTGGTGTGACTACCGTTTATTTTACCCGACCCATGGTCACACCAATGCACCCCCCAACCATAATTCAGTTCAGAAAATAGGTATATAAAGCCCAAGTTTGGCCAAGGATGGAGTATTGCTCTTATCTCTGGGCTGGCGCACCCCAATATCAGCTTCTTTCACTTGATCGCATACAGCGCAGAGCGTGCCGAGTTATCAGCAACCCCTCACTCTCCGTTAAACTCGATCCTCTTGCTCTCCGCAGAGACGTTAGCTCCCTTTGCGTGTTCTATAAGATCTACAACGGGGAATGCTCTGAGGAACTCTTTGACCTCATTCCAGCTGCGGGGTTCCATTACAGATCCTCCCGTCGTAAGCGTTCATTTCATCGACATCATGTTGATGAATGGCAATCTTCGACGGTGCGTTTTAAGCGGTCTTTTTTGCCACGAACTTGCAAAATTTGGAACGAGCTTCCCGCTGAGGTCTTCCCATTGAGTTACGACCTGGGTACCTTTAAGAGGCGAGTGTACAATTTTCTGCAGGGCCGACAACGCACTGGTATCGCGTAAAGCGCTGCGAGTGTCTATGGACAGTGGTGTTCATTTAACATCAGGTGACCCACTAGTTCGTTTGTCTGGCTTCACTAACATAAAAAAAAAGGTAGGTTAGGTTAGTTAGGTAGTTTTTTCTGCCTGAAGGGCCAACCGCCCAGAAATAGGAGCCCCGTGGCGGGGCTCTGTCGAGCTGGTTCGAATTAAATATTTATATTTAGTCAAGGGTGAGTTAGTCTATATAGTGGTGTGACTACGGATAGGTCATGGAAACATGAGAGAAATGATCTAGAAGATAAGCGATTATTGTAAAAAGTATTTTTATAGGAAGTTCTCGCCCCACAGAGCAGAGTCACACAACTTTGTCAAATTTACTTTTTTATCAAATAATGGCGCCCATCACTAACTTCAGATGCCGCAAACTTTTTCTCGCGATTGCAAAACTTCCCTCTGATATTCATGAAGTTTTAGTATTGCGGTTATATATTAGTCAGGGTGAAGGCTCTATTGCCGTAGTTACTGCTTCAAATATCTAGTTGATTTATGGTTATTAAATTTTCTTGAGCGAAAATGTTGCGGATCGCTGTACCGTTGACTTTAAACGGGTGTTTACGCGCATTGCCCTATCATGTCTGATATTAAAAAATATTACCATCGTTTTGGAACGAGAAACGAGAAAACGGTGTTAAACAATCTTTTTATTGGATGGGACGCCGGAATTCAGATTGAGATTTGTTTCGTAAACTTGGAATGAGACATCGTGTTAAATTGTGAGTGATCTACAGAAAATCCTTGGAGAATATCTTTCTTCGAAATTCAAATTTGATAAACAGAGTCTGAACAGGTTTTAGATGAAATATCTGACGGTTATCACGGCTAATTTCAAAGTACTATAAAGGCTTTAGCTCAATTAAGGTCAAGGACCAATGTTCGACTTTGGAATCTGTGGTCAATCAGTCCAGCATACTTTTCTTTGCAACAATCTAGTGCGCGGGAACTACAGCCCAAGCCCTCTCATTCTGAGAGGAAGCCTGTACCCTGCAGTGGGACGTATATAGGCTGGGATGATGGTGATAATGATGAATCTAGTGCTATGAAGTTTAAAAAAAGGTAATAGGTATGTTCTTGCAAAGTGTTACATCAAAATTTTTGAAAACTGATAAATCTTTTTGTTGCGTTGCACTGCACCGACTTTAACTCCTTTCTTGATGATGATTCTAACTCTTTAACTTATTAAAATGCAGTCTTTTCCAATCAGATTTTCTACCTCCCTCTGGCTTTGGTGATCCCGCCCGCACAGTTCGTGATGCATCACCAGTTCAGCTACCTCTACATGTTCTGGATCCACACTGAGACCATCAAAACTCTTGGTCCTCTGGAGTACTTCCTTAACACACCCAGCCACCACCGGATTCATCATGGTAAGACAATTTCCTGCAACATTCCAAGGTTGGAAATACCTGCCATCTCAAAATCTCTTAAGGTTTCGTTTCTTAAAACGTCCCTGTAATGTTAATGATTCAACGATATTTTCCAGACTGTGAACGAACTTTTACGTCTCATAAGTGGGTGCTACATTGTCGTTATTATGCACTCAGAAGCGAAATGACGGACGTTTTTGCGTTCCACGAACGTTGCATAGATGTATATGGTAGTTTCTTTTTATTTGTCTGGCGAATCAGCTAAATTACCTTTACTATGGAATTTCGCCATATTACTAAGATTATTTGTTTTTTTTTTTACTTTGCATATTTAACTTCTTGCCATTTCCGCTGTTTCAAGGGATAAGGGAGACATCCAAAGGATATTGTCATGTTCCACTGTTGATCATTGTCATCATCATCATCTAAGCCTATATACGTTCCACTGCGGGGCACAGGGCTCCGCTCAGAATGAGAGGGTCAGAATCGTAGTTCCCATGTAGGCCCGGTGCGGACTGGGAACTACACATATAGCCTTGAATTTCTACGCAGGTGTAAGGAGGTTTAATCAAGCAAGACGTTTTCCTTCACCATAAAACTCGTGGTTTAATGTAAATTAAAGCCAGATGCTCTTACACAAGCACAAAGTAACAAGTAGATTGTTTTTAAATACTCCGTAATAAAATCCATCATTGAAAAAGAATGAGGAAAATTCCGGATCGGAAAAATTACCGTAATTAGGCCATTGCTGAGGAAACCAGATTTAAAATAGCTCAAGGTGCGTAGGCACCTTTTTTTAAAAATAGCATTAGCGGGCTAACTCACCTTATAATCATTTGTTTACGAGAATATCCAAATTTGTTTGCACAAAGAGCGATGGAGCGAGTTATACCCGAAGTTTCCTTGCGTGATCGAATCAGAAATAAGGAGATCCGCAAGAAAAGTAAAGCCATTGACATATTTCGGAGAGTTGCTAGTCTTAAGTGGCAGTGGGCAAGGCAAATTGCTCGTAGTACCAACGGCCTTTGGGGTAAGTAAGGTTCTAGAGTAACTGCCGCGAAATGAAAGATGAACCGTGGGAAGGCCCCCCCAAATAGTTGAACTGACGATCTGGTAAAGGTTGCAGGAACCAGTTCAATGCGGGCAGCGTAAGATTCAAATTCAAAAATATTTATTTGTCAAACATAGGTAAAAAAAGGTATGGACATATATATAACAGGTCATAAGTATCACTATGTTGCGCCATAAGGCATACAAATAGCCACAGCTTGACATGCAGCAACATCAGACCCTGCATCAAGATCGATCGGTTGTGGAACTTTTTGAGGGAGACCTTTATTGCACGTCTTTCGGCTAATATGGTAATGATAATGGTGATGTCTTCATCACCAAGAAGGTGATGAGAAGGATCTTTAAGTGACAATTCGTTTTGGAATTAGACCACATTGTAAAAAGTGATCAATGCCAATTTCAATATTGATTAGCCTCTGCCCTGCAGTGGGACTTATATAGGCTGGGATGATGATGGTGATGATGAATATTGCTTAGTCGAAGTTTTATTTTATTCAGAGAAATATCAAATAAGCTTTAGAATTCAGCGTGCACGAAGTTGCGATCCAAAGCTAGTACACCTATTTATAAAGCTGCAATGGTACTTCGGTCCCCAGGCATAACATCTGCCTGGAGAGACATCTCTTTATTGCAACCACCCCCAAAAATACAGTACACAAATTAAGCTACTTACTCCAAGGGTGTATGTGAAGTTCCCAATCCGCACTGGGCCCGCGTAGGAACTATGGCCGAAGCCCTCTCATTCTGAGACCTGTGCCCTGCAGTGGGACGTATATAGGCTAGGATGATGATGATGATGATGATGATGATGAATGGTTAATAAGGGTTTTTCTCCATTTGTTTCAGGCAGCAACCCCTACTGTATCGATGTTAATTACGGGGGCGTTCTCATCATTTGGGACAAAATGTTCGGCACGTTCAGACCAGAGAAACCAACTGACCGCATCGTGTACGGATTGATCTATCAGCAGCCGTCATTCAACCCGCTACATTTGCAGGTAAGGCATGATGGCACCAATCATGGACATGTTAAGCACAGTACTTCCCAGTAATGGACAACAAAGATTCAATGCCTTATAGCTCACCATTCATGGACTTTACCAGTTATGACCATTTACAGATATCTGAGCATAGTGTTGACATTTTAAAAATGTAGTGTCCGTTCCTTAAAATTTGGGTGTACGGAAAAAATGTGCATTACTCTTTATTATGTGTGTCCATTATTAAGCTACTTAAAGCAGTGCCAATATTTATATGTAGTAGGTTCTCTATTAGTACCTACAGTTTTTGGTTGCATTTTTGTAAATAAAATAAAAAAAAATGATAATTTCTTTTATAATTTATTTTGTTCCAGACATTCTATACCAAGTATGTCATCCAAAGGTTCAAGGAGTATGACAATTGGGTACACAAACTGCGTGCTGTATTCAGCAGACCGAGCTGGAAGCCAGGACATAGCGTACGCTTCAAGGACATGGAGGAAGATGTGAGGCTTTTTTATTTACAAATTGTGGCATGTGGTTCCACCTGCTGTGTAATTTAAAAAAAATTACCTGGGCGAAGGACCTTTGCATGGAGCTATTTTTTTTGAAATACGTACAGTTTCCATTTTCATGAATCGTTGACTTTCTTGACAAGTCGAAGTCAAAATTTTTGACGTGACGACGTCTAATAAATCGATGAACGCCGGCTGCATGCACGAAAAAGGATGACGCAATGTCCCGTACATGTCCCGTACAAGAGAGAGCAGTGAACGCCAAGATGTACAAGAGAGCAGCGCGCGCCAGTATGTACAATCTTAATACAAGCGCTCGGATAATTTTTAATAGGGGGGGTTGAGGGGAGGTGCGGGGGAGGGGGTGCGATACTTGACAAAAACACCGGTTCTCGTCCGATCACCGAGGTTAAGCAACGTCGGGCGCAGTTAGTACTTGGATGGGTGACCGCCTGGTTTCATTTTTGTTTTTTGAATGTTTTGCTATGACGTTGTCACGTTAAACTATAGTCCGTAAACCGACTTTACAGACAACCGGTTTTTTATTCAGTTTTGGCTTCAATTGAAGCTCTTATAAACGTCGAAGAATCTACCACCGGTTCGGAAAAACCCTGTTGAGAAGAAACCGGCAAGAAACTCAACAAGATATATTTTTTCCAAGATACCAATTTGCAAGTCCATTGTTCATTCATACAGCCAGACCACCGGATTCACGTTAATGGGAGTAAAATTACCCATCTAACTGCGCGTTTAAGTAAAACACATAAAAATTCAAAACCCAAAATGTTCCCAGAGATAAGACCAAGCTATATCGATTGTTCGCCTCTGATAACCCCCACATAGCACATTTATACAGGAATTGATCGTTCACAAGTCGCTCGACTCCCTGCCTCCCTAAATTTTTTACCCGACTGCCGAAGGACGGTTATGTTTTTCAAGCGTATGTATTTATGTATGCATCATTCTTTGGCACGTCCTGCAGCCTAAACGGCTCAATGAATTTTGAAGTGTGAGGTGTCATTAGATTCGTCTCAGTTCCGTCCGAGAGTGACATAGGCTATACTCGTATATTTTCCTGGAATTCCCATGGGTTTTTTACTATCTAGTATTGAAATTAAAGTTATTATGAATGCCTCCATGGCATTGTTTAGATCTGTGAAAAAAACTATATTTAGAAGCATTTGCGCGCTGTTCCGTAATTAACCGAAAGGGATAACCGTGTCTCGGCTGAGTTTAATTTTCATTTCTCTGAGTGAATTTTGATGTCAACCGTTAATGAGTTTCAGTTAAACCTACTACGAACCTCATTTTGTTAATGGACATAATATTTAAGGGCACTTTATGGGAATACTAAAGCTCCGTTGCTTAGCCACCCTTTGAATATTTTAATATTCAACTTATTTAAAGTATATCATCATCATCATCACAGCCAATATATGTCCCACTGCAGGGCACAGGCCTCCTCTCAGAATGAGAGGGGTTGGGTCGTAGTTCCCACGCGGGCCCAGTATGGATTGGGAACTTCACACACACCATTGAATTTCTTCGCAGGTGTATACAGGTTTCCTCACGATGGTTTCCTTCATCGTAGTTCGTGGTAAATTTCAAATTAATTTCGCACATAAATTCCGAAAAACTCAGAGAACCATCATTAACATCATCATCATTATCAGCCAAAAGACGTCTAGTGCTGGGGAAAGGCCTCCCCCTAAGATTTTGACAACGATCGGTCCCGCGCTGCACGTATCCAAGTGGTTCTTTCGATCTTTTCCAGATCATCTCCACCACCATCATTACTAACAGGTAATGATGATGATAATGACGATGGTGATGATGATGATAATGATGATTATGACGATGGTGATGATGATGAATAATGTTCCTTGCAGCCGGCGCTCCACGCTCGCGTTAAGTACGACGTGATCTTGCCCCAGTGGTGCACTGCATACATACTGATGCACTACGGCTTCATCCTTTATGGTTTCCATCAGCTGTTCCTCATGCATTTGGTAAGAAAAGTAAACTGTAACAAGGTTACTTCTTTCTCTCATGGTGATTTTTGTCAAGCGAGTTGCTTAGTGGTTACAAAACTTGACCACGAAGCGTGAGGTCCTGTGTTCGATCTCAGGTCGAGGCAGATATTTGTACAAAAACTAGAATATGCCAATTTGAATTAGAAACATTACGCTATACGAATTAATATAGACCCAGGCTCGGATAATAATAATGATGATGATAAATACCTTCATGTTACAAATTATTTGGTGGAATTATACTTGAGGAAGTAGTTTGAAGTATTAAACAAGGAAAGCCATAATAATAAAACATTTAAAACTCAGTTTAAAACAATAATTGCTGTGAAGTAAGCGTGACAATGCGTGTAACTTGCATTTATTTTTTGTCTTTAACGGTTTGTATGTTTATAATATAATCTGCAATGTTTTTATATATCCCCTGCAGTGGACGTGGATCCTCCAGAGCTATCAATTGAAGGAAACGTAACGAAATATTTGGAAGGAGTATTAATTGGAAAACTCGGAGAAACTGTGCATATAATTTGCCAAGGCGACGCAAAAACTTATTCCTTATTCTTAGTATTACGCAAATGAAGTTTCAACACAACGTTCGCGGATGATCCACATGAAAATGGACGACATTATTCGAAAAAGTTTTTCGACAATGATAGACATATCAAGAAAGATCACATGTATTGGATATTTTTTCGACCACTTCGCAACGTTGCGTATTATTTCGGAAACTTCTGTTATATTGAGTGTCGATAGCCCACCCAACGTCATAAATTTTCAGTGTCAATCAAACAATTTTGTCTCACTTCACTGCAATTGGACAACAACTTGCTTATTGTCTGGTTTTAAATTGTACGCGGTTGATAATCATGAGCAACCTACAATCATCTGCCAAATTCCGTTACACGTAGTTAACAGTAGCCAATACGATCTATCTTGCACGTGGGATAAGAATAAAACTCCAAGATACACCCCGGAAGCTGCTATGCTTAATTTTGTGATGGAATTCTGTAACTACAAACGCTGCTTGAATAATACTTATGGCTTATCACCTTTCGATTGTCAAACTCGACCCTCCAAAAATCCCAAATATGAAAACATTAATTATTACTTCAATGAGAGTTGCTTTTTCATGGATAATTCCTGTTGAGATAAATAAATTATTAGCTGGCATTGAAAATAGAGTACAATATTTATAGGTTGGAGGTCGACCACATGAAGTAAACGTATTAATATACAAGATTTTTTATTCAAATACTTTGTACATTTTTATTGATTAAGCGTGCCGTGTTCGGGCCGAAAATATAAGATAAGAGTGTCAATAAAGACCAAGCAAGCAGTAGGATAAGAGTACTGGTCTGATTACGCTCGGTCGTATTATAGCATTGAATCAAAGTCAGACAATTCAATTGATGGTGGTAATTTTAAAGATACTGAAAAACTTGTTGATGGGATTTGTAGAGTGCGGGATATACTCGAAACCCAAGAAACGATGACCTGTGATCTGATAAAGTTCGAAAATAATTTTAGAAACGAACAGTTGAAACTGAGAAGGGAAATACAAAACTTGAAAGATAAGGATATATACATAAGCATATTACTGAGTAATAAAATGGTAACAAGAGGTACATAGGTACTATTACTATTTATTACTATTAACAAAATATAATAAAATAAAAATAATAAAATTTTAAAATAAACTATACTATTTACAACAATGAATTCGGTGAAAGACAAGAATAAAAATGGCATTACCTATAATTTGTTTTGTTTTTTTTTTATTTATTATAAAAGACCTACTTTTCGTCTAAAAATTCTTGTAAACAATCTTGAAGAGTCTTTTCATTGGAAAATGATTTTAAAAAAATAGTAGCTATTACTTCTGATACCAAAAGAGTGTAAATTACCATATTTCCTTTCAAATTGTTACATAATTAGCTGTGACTTATTTTTCAAAAGTGTTTTTCAATAAAAACACACGTCAAGATCGCTTATCTTCTTTCTAATGTTAAAAAAACGAAGTATAGCGCCATCTAGTATCAAATAGAGAAACAGCTAAGTACATCCTGATCCCTCGCACTATCGAAGTTTCTCTACTCGGCTGCATAAATACAACTTCCAACTTTCTTCCATCGGACTTTGGTCCCCAGGCAATAACATCTCTATTGTTGCCTCTCCCACAATCCAAAAACCCCAGTACACATCCGTTGCCAAACAAAAGGATTGTCGAACTCAACGTCATCGTCATCGTTAAAACGCTCGAATATTTACTCAGGACCTAATTACTCTAAAGTTCGGGCCTTCAATAGGTTTAAGATGGCCCGGTTGGTTTGGTCTTGGCTAGGGTCATCAAACAGAAGCCTTAGTCCCATAAAACCCGTCGTTAAAGTCTAGTTAGTACTTTAGTGTAGCAAGTAAGAAATCCCTTCCCTAATCAAGTTACTTTTTTGTTTTAAAGTCAATAAGTTACTAAATTGAAGCACAATAAAATTCATTGCAAAATTACAAAACACAAGGTTTTGCGCAGACTGTTCTTGTATTGTGGTCCAACCCACATTAGCAGTAAAGTTCTACTATCGTTTCAATTTGTTTATCTAGGTCTTCAAAAATGATATTGAGGTTTTTAATTATCATTTTTTTCCAAAGTGGTAAAATTTGTGCCCTCTCCCCTTCTGCAACTTCTAAAATAAGAGAATGATAAAACTAAAAAAAATATATGATGTACAGTCAAGTGTAAAAATATGGGTGCACACAACTTGCTCATAAATATGTCCCATAGCTCTTTATGTCGTCGAATCAAGGTATAGGTATGTAACGATGGGAGGATTAAATCGATACTTATTTTTGCACTTGACCGTACATTACCATGCAAACTTCCATCGAAAATTGGTTTGAACGAGATCTAGTAAGTAGTTTTTTTAAATACGTCATAAATCGTAAACCGCAATTTTTTATAGATAATGGAACTTTTCGTACGCGAGTCCGACTCGTACTTGGCCGGTTTTTTGTATGTGTAAAACCTATTCTAAAGAATATTCTATTAATAGAAACGTTCACTATTCCTAATAAACATAGTAAAGATAATGATGTCCATGTAAAAAATAACCTGAAGCTTGCCTAAATAGGGAAAATTAATATATTTGTCTCAGAACAGGACATTACCCAATGGACATGGATGGTAATACGGATAATCCATTTCTGAAACTAATTAATCATAATGTTAACGGTATCGAACTAGAGTTAATTAGGTAGTACGGATTGATAATCCAAATAGTATTTATTTTTATTAGCAGTTACGTCTGCTCGCCGAATCTAAGATTTAAAAAAGAAACTAAATATTTAGAATTTATTTATTTAGAATTTTTACTGTTGGCGTATGTAAGCGATTAAGAATTTCGGGCAAGTCGGTTGGGAGCGACGTGGTTCAATTGGTAGAACACCCAGGTTGGGGCGCATACCCAGGAGACGTGGGTCCGAATCCCACCGGCGCACCCGAAAAACTTTTTCGGGTAATCCAATACGGAAACTATTAATAATGTCACTAGAACAGAGTTCTAATTTGGACAATTCAATTATGAAACTATTTAGCGATATATCACTAAAAACCAAACTGGAATAGTGTGTTAATAAGGACGATTCAATTCTGAAACTAATTAGTGATAATGTCACTAATTCTGAACTAGAATATAATGGTAATCCGGACATTGTTTGATTGTCTGCCGAATGCATCCAAAAAACCACAAAAATACAACAATCCAAAAATACAAAAATCGTCACTGATTGGGTTCCAAGCGACGGGCACCGGAGCAGGGGCAGATCAAAACGGAGATGACGGGATGATTTCAACCGTTTTGACCCATTTTGGCGGGATTTTGCGAGGGATAGAGACGGGTGGAAAGAAAAAGGGGAGGCCTTTGCCCAGAGTGGAACATCTCGTCGGCTATTAAAAAAATTACATTGGTTGATTCTCCATTGTTGGAAACTAAATTCACCGTTCAGCTACAGCTTCATGTCAATGGCTGTCTTAGAAGTTCTATTCAACTGTACTTAAAGTCACTCCAATTCTGGTAAACGAGTTCATTGCGAAAGACAGTATTATGAGAAAACAATGAATAATCATTAATTGAATAAGATAGTTCATAACGATGAGTCTGGTCTATTTCACCTCCGCTATCCACGTGCAAGAAACAAAGAAGCTACATCTCTGCGACAAGCGTGTATTCTCATGCGAAAACTTATAAACCACCACCGCCGTAATCGACATGACATAGAGTCATTTTCATTCTGAACGACAATATTTAGGTTTTTTTCGAAGAATGCTGTCAATTGATTTGATTCAACTTGAAGAGGTGATCTTCAAACGGCTGAAAAAGGGCCGCGAGAATCGTTGCCTAGCCCGAAAAGGTGAATACGACTCTGCTATAACCGGTTGTCATAGTATTCGATATGCATAATCGATATTATTATTATATTTATTCTATACTAGCTGTTGCCCGCGACTGCGTTTATCGCTGTAACCATGCAATTTTCCGGGATTAAAACTATCCTATATTTATGTTAATCCAGGTTATAAACTATCGATATGTTAAATTTCATTAGAATCCGTCAAACCATTTAAGCGTGAACAACACAAACATCCGGACAATCATCCATACTTTCGCGTTTATAATATTAGTAAGATTACTAAGATATAAGAAGTAAAATAGTAAGAATAAGATAAGATAGTAAGATGTTTAATGAACTGAAACAATTACTTGACTCACCCGCATCACCAACACTATCTACACAAGGCGAAATTTTAAACCTGATATAAAATAAAAAATAAATATAAATATAAATATCACGGGACAATTCACACCAATTGACCTAGTCCCAAAGTAAGCTTAGCAAAGCTTGTGTTATGGGTACTAGGCAACGGATAAACATACTTATATAGATAGACACATACTTAAATACATAATTAAACACCCAAGACCCGAGAACAAACATTCGTATTTTTCATACAAATATCTGCCCCGACACGGGAATCGAACCCGGGACCTCAAGCTTCATAGTCAGGGTCTCTAACCACTAGGCCATCTGGTCGTCAAATACTGGTCGTGATATGATATAAAATATTATGTAAGAAAGTATAAAGTATAGTAAGTGTATAGTAGTAGTGTAGTGTGTAGTAGTAGTAGTGTAGTGTAAGTAGTATGTATGTGTGAAGTAATTGTTTCAGTTCAAAGTAACGCCTGATTCAATAAATTGGTAAGATGTTTGTTCCGACAAGTAACTATACAAGGCGAAATTTTAAATCTGATACAAAATTATGTACTAAAGTATAAAAGTATAGTAAGTGTATAAATAGTAGTAGTGTAGTGTAGTGTAAGTAGTATGAATGTGTTCGGGTGAATCAAGTTTTTAGTGCCACCCGTTGCCATGGTTACACAAATTTTGTCCCATGGACAACCTAAGCATTTTTCTATGAAATAGTGTGAAGTGTCACTTGGACAGCCTGGGGACAGAGTAAAAAACAATAAAAAGTTGGTTCACCCGTGAAGTAATTGTTTCAGTTCATTAATAGACCTCCGCAAAGTAACGCCTGATTCAATAAAATAGTAAGATGTTTTTGTTTGTTCCGACAAGTAACTATAGGTACAAGAGACTCAGAATAAGGCTACTGTGACTCTTGGCACGAGCTCCACGAAGTTTCAGCTCGGCGAAAGACAGAGTTCAATTTAACTTTGCACTTTAAAGCAAGAGTTCAGAAAATTCAAGAGTTTAGCCCACATTGTTAGGACCTATTTTAAACTTCGACGCAAAAAAGAATGACGTGTGTCTGTGTGTTTATCTACGGCCTCGTAAATCACGAATGGACGAATTTGTTATTGATACCTGATATGATCGAGATGGTTCTTAGTTATTTTTAGTGGGAATTAAAGGAGTTGTCTCCATGATATTCAGCTTTCTTTGGAACTGCTGACAGGATTCCAGCCTATATTGAATCTTAAAGTTCTAAATTTGGTTTATAGATTAAGCTGGATTAAGCTTTAGTAGCGTTTTTTGTTTATATCAATGAGGACCTCATGATGTCCAGCTGCATAAGAAAGGATCTCTGCTAATAGTGAAGCTAAAAATTGCAAATGTTGGTTTCCTATGTTTAGTTGTAGTAGTATTTTATATTTTAAAATTAAAATCGTTAAAGCCATTCCAGAGATCCACGAAATAGATAAACAAGATTGCTCGTCGAAAACTATGAGGTAAATAAATAGGTAGATGATAATAAATAGTATAGAAAAATGGAACTATGAGACAGTCTACTAGGTAGTTACCTATCGTCAATAGCCGTCTTTACCGTTTCCGAGCGTTTCTTTTAAACAATGCAACAAACTTTTTTAAATAAAACTACTATATCTTGACTTACTCTCTTTCAGGCTATGTCGACTACAACTGTCTCCATCTTGGTGGTCTACATCCTCCTGTCCCTCACTGTCTTCGGAATGATCCTGGACGCTTCTCCGAAGGCCCCGCTCCTGGAAACCGTTAGATGCTTCGCAACTGTTGTCATCACAAGATGGCTGACAGTCTTGAATCCGATGGTCCAAGTCCTGTATATAATATCTGGCTTGTTTTGGTTCCTATTTGTCTACAACACTGTTGAGATAAAGGCGACAAAGTATATTGATTAGTTGACTTATCCCCGTATTCATAAAGTTATTAAGGTTGCCATTAGTTCGATAAGATAAGTCCCGGTTTGAACCGTACTCGACGGCCTAGCCATTAAAGAGCATAATTATCTTAAAAACTTTGTACATTTCCTTTTGGATTCCGACTTGCATAGAAATTTTTAGGTATAGGTATGTATAGTTACATCGATAATTTTATCGGTATTATGAGTAAATATTGAAGTGGCATGTAAATGACTAACGAATTTTGATGCATACGCTGCCGGTTGTCATACTAAAGACTTGAGCCACAACAAACTGGGAGCGCGGGGATAATAAATACGGTGACACCACCGGCAGCGCGGCACACCGTATTTGTTTCAGTGTTATTGACCGCGCTGGGTACGCTCTGTCAGCGCCCCGCACTCTCGGTTTGATGTAAGTGCCGCAAGTGTACTTTATTCAAAAGGCTATAAATGACTCCCAAAAACCACGATAATAACTAAAAACTGGCCAAGTGCGAGTCGGACTCCCGCACGAAGGGTTCCGTACCATTATCTATAAAAACAGAAAAAAATCACACGTTTGTTGTATGGGAGCCTCCCTTAAATATTTATTTGTTTTAATTTAATTATTTATTTTTAAAATGGATATATAAATAGATATTCTGTGAATATTTCAAGCGTCTACCTGTTGCCGTTATCAATATCGAGCAAAAACGAGCAAAAAAATAACGTTTGTAGTATGGGAGCCCCTTAAATATTTATTTTATTTTTAGTATTCGTTGTTATGGCGGCAACCGAAATACATACAAAAAAAATTTTAACTGTCTAGCTATCATGGTTCATGAGATACAGCCTGGTGACAGACGGACAGACGGACGGACAGCGGAGCCTCAGTAATAGGGTCCCGTTTTTACCCTCTGGGCACGAAACACTAAAAAGGCTAGATTTATTAAAATAATATTTAAAACTACCACAGAAATAAAAGTAAATATTATGTTTCTGTGTGCACTACTAATCATGGCCCAATTGCATAACAAAGTACAACTTATATTACAAGCGGAACTCCCTTTCTAGTTAATATAACTGAAGCGAGAGTTCCGCTTGTAATATTAGTTGTACTTTGTTATGCAATTGGGCCCAGATAGAATTCGGTGCCAAGCCCAATAGTACCTACTGGGGCTCTAGTGAAAAAGGGGTTAAGTCTGCAGAAATTAAACAGCTATTTTCTATTTTGTGTGTAAAGGGGGTTAAGTCGATATCAGCTGTTCAACTTCTGCACAATTAACCCCTTTTACTAGAGCCCCAGAAAGCGCACTCTCCTCTTTTTTGAAGTTAGTTAATAACACAACAACAATGTAACAATATACAGGCGGCAATGTATGTAAACTAACAAAATTAATTAGGGAGTATATAAAATAAATCTAGATAAGTAGATTATATTGACTGAATGTATGTTACGTGACTGTTATATGAAATAATATTATATTTTATAAATGACTTTTTTTTCAAATTCTCTCGAATAGTTTTATTACTGGTTAGATCACGAGTGCAAATAAGTGTTACTAACTTATCTACATACTTATAGTACAGCCAGCGTCTGATATTAATGAGTGGCCAAGGTGCTGGAATATAATATAATTATTGTCTAACATACCATCATCCCAGCTTATATACGTCCCACTAAAGAGCACAGGCTTTATATCAGAATGTAATTTTTTTTCCTCATCGAAACCATCAATTTTTCAGAAGTTTTTAAATGATCATCCTGAACTCTAGTATATGTTAAGTTAGATTTGTTTTATAACAATTCTGTACAATTAATGGATTCAGATTAAAAATAGTTATATCCATCAATAATGTAGCTCGTTATAGGTAGATGAAATCTGTCGTGTATCGATAGTGCGATAACACTAATTTGAAACGGAAAGGTTCAAATAGGGTTGTTGTATAACAATTCTGTACAATTAATGATTCAGAGTAAATATAGTTATATGAGAGAGAGAGAGAGAGAGATGTTTATTTACACAAATTCGATACAAACACAGAAAAAAATACATTTGACAGGAAATTTACAAATAAAATTATCGAACAGAATAAATTGGACCCCACTCAGCATAATGTTGTGGCAAGCCACAACGCTGTTTTTCAGTGGGACCCATTTAAAATTAAACACAAAAGCATACACACTGTGACGACACGAACGCCAGCGAAAAGAATAGTTCGCAACAAACACCTTATTAGAAGCCGGAAGTTAGTAGGTATGGCAACACTAGATCCGTTATAAATCAAGCCACGATTTACTATGGCTAATGCAGTGAATTGTCAACAATTAATAATATTGAAACTGTAATGCATCACATAATCTGATGACAAAGTTTATTAAACAAAAAACAAAAAACTTAAAACAACAAAACATTCCTTATATCCATCAATAATGTAGCTCGTTACAGATGAAAACTGTCGTTTGTCAAACTATAGATAGTGCGATACCACTGTTTTGAAACGGAAAGGTTCAAATCATTTAAAATACAATTTATTGGTCATTACCATAATAATGTTGACGTGCAGGCAGGGATGCAACGATCAAGTTTGTTGCGTCATTCTAAACCTATTCCAATTTATTGTTTTTGTTTTGTTTATGGAATCATTAACGAAGTTGTTTTAGCTCCGATTTTGTTATTGAATTGAATTAAATAGAATAAGAATTTAGCTGAAGGAGTTTGGAGAATTTTGGAAATGATCGATCAATTGTAATTTTATTGTCTACTTTTATTCGAGCTTTTTGACCATTTAAATTATGTCACCTACGTTCATTACTTACCTTTTTAATTCCTAAAAAACTCGTGACTCACTTAATCAATCATTCCTTATATGTTGCTGATGTTTCGGGCACATTACACAGTCATAATATCGATTATTGAAAGGAAAAATGTTTGGCCTACGTGGGTAACACTGAAAGTTTCGGGAATACAAAAAATGGACCAGCGGATAGAGTTAAATGTATGTTTGCTGTTTTTTAAAGTATTCTCCAAGCATATTTATACATTTTTTCATTAGCTTAGACCAATTATTGAAACAGTTATTCCACTCCAAAGATGTAGTCCCCGAAATGGCACTTATGAAGGTGTCCACTGCTGCTTTGAGTGACAGGAATCGTTGAACGCGTAAGCTATCTTTAATTTTAGGGTATGTATAGAAATCATTAAGACTCAAGTCACGGCTGTATGGTGGATGGGTCATTAATTCGGCGTTATAATAGTCCAAATACTCATTTGTTTGACGAGCAGTGTAGTCGCTAGCGTTGTTGTGATGAGAATGATGCATCGGTTGTAGTTTTCTATTTTGAGTATGTCAACGATTTCAGGCAGACTAATTGTAGTATATCAGTCTGCATTAACCGTTCTGCGATCCTCAAGTGCAATAGTTGCAACTTGCCCTGATTTCGAGACAAAAGTGGCGACCATCTTTTTCGCCGTGCTTCGGGAGCGAACAATCTTGGTCGGTCGCAGTTTGTTTTCGAACACCCAAACTCGTGATTGGTTTTTATTTTCAAGTTCGTAAGCATGTATCCACGTTTCAACACCCAACACGATTTTATATACTGCGTTGGAAGTTCCTGTGTTAAACCTTTCTAAATTTATTCGGCACCAATTGACCCAGGCCCCCTTTTGTTCATCAGAAAGTTGGTGTGGTACCCAACGGGAAAATAGCTTTCTCACGACCAGTTCTGTTTGCAAGATAGTTTGGATATGACTCATTGCAATCCCTAAACATGACTGAATTTCACGATATGTGATATGACGATCTTTGTTGATCAGGTCCCGCACTGCATCGACGTTTTCTTGAGGAACCCCAGATTTGGGCCGCCCTTCACGAAAATCATCACTGAGTTTCACACGATCGCGGTAAAATTGGGAAAACCAGCGATACACAGTCGTCTTTCATGCAACTACCTCCTCAAATGCATAAGTCGTCCGATCAAGGCATTATTTTTGAGATAAACCACTCTTAAAATCATAAAAATTCATAGCTCTTAAAATTTCTCGCGTTATTTCAATTTTGGCGGCAACGACTCCGTTTTAAAAAATAATTACCTAAAAAGTGTCTACTTTTTTTTCAAACTGCCTGCTGTAATGAGTTGGCAAGACCTCTATGGTTATAAAAAGGTTAAATTTGAAACACTATTGTACCATTAAATAATCGATTCCCGAAACTTTCAGTGCAGCCTAGTAAAAAGCTAAAAAGAGTTCGAACTCTAAATGTAAATACAAGGTGCTTAAATATTATGTTTCGGCCAAAACATCGTAAGTTAGGTAATATCACGCGGCGGACACGACGTACAAATACGCGTTCTTGAATCTACATAAGCACGACGACGTCTGTACACGCGTACGCCTACATACATCGCGCGCGCACTCTTCTGGTTTCTGGCGGTTTCCGGCTATCTGCGCCTTGAGGGGTGGGGTAATTCGAATCGGTGCGGGGCGGACCGTTTCCATCCTGTACGTCAGTACTATTATATATTCTGTGGTAATATTCAAAGCTTGTTTTAATTTGAATTGAAAAGGTTAAGCTATAAAAACCCTTGTCACCAATGTTACATTGTCAATGATTAAGTAACGGCTTGTTCATATCTCAAGCCGATAAGCACAAGGTGGTCTTCGTCTTTTATCTACTTTGGTCTCTTCAGAAACTTTTGCTACAATCCATGTTATTGTAGTAGTTTAACCTTTGGTCTTTTGCTTCTCTCAATTTTTGGAATATTTGTAACAACTATAACTATTATATATTACTAGCTTTTGCCCACGACTTCGTCTGTGAAGAATTGGAGTATAAAAAACAGGCCAAGAGCGTGTCGGACACGCCCAAGATAGGGTTCCGTAGCAGGTACGAAAAAATATAAGCAGGTAAGAGATATTGTGAGAATGGATTTTAAAATGTTTTTACAGTAGCTCAAACGTCACTTTTACTAGTCATCAGATGACAAGCTCAAATTGTAAATATTAACATAACCACAAAATATGAAGTGAAAATATGAAGTGTTTCGACGTTTGAGGTAATTATACATTACAATACTTTATTATATTAATGTGGTTGTTTTGGTCCCAACTCCCACCGCGCACAGAATACCAACGTCGGCGGTACAGCGCCATCTATCGGCGAATTGGGTAACTAATCTAATTGCACTCTACTAAAACTAGTTTGTATGTTGATGGTTTTTCAGATGTAATTTCTTAACCGATTTCAATTTTATTTTGTTTATTTGAAAGAAGATACTGTTAGCGTGATCTTATAGGTACTTAAAGAAAAAAAATGCTTGCAATGGCTCTTAAATTACAATCTTAATTTAGAAATATTTTTTTTACAAAAACTTAAAAACTGCTCAACTGATTAAGTTGAAAATAATTTTCCTAGAAAGTTTTTGTTAAGTTTAACTTACGTGATTTTTTTCATATTTTGAACTTTCGGAGTGAATATCTCCGAAAATATTCACTTTTTCAAAAAATGATTTTTGCACACCCCTATTTATTTTCAAATACCTATCCAATGATACCGCACACAATAGGGTTAGTCGAGAAAAAAAAATCACCCCACTTTACGTCTATGGGAGGTACCCTAAAAAAAATTTTTTTAGCTTTTTTTATTTAACCACTTTATCGGCGTGACTAATATATATATTCATGCCAAATTACAGCTTTCCAGTACTAACAGTCTCTGAGCTAAGCCGCCGACAGACAGACAGACGGACAGACATGGCGAAACTATAAGGGTTCCTAGTTGACTACGGAACCCTAAAAAGAGCCTACGACCTTTTCTCAAACCTACCAAATATGGAGAAAAAATTTGATAAAAATCGGTTAAGCCGTTTCGAAAGAGTTCGATAACGAACGCCGTGACACGAGATTTTTATATATTAGAAGCTTAGATTATTTATACACTAGATAAAGTGTCAGTAGCAAACACTGCGATACAAAACGTCCAAAAACCCATTTGGCAGCTGAAGGGGGCAAATGACATGTAGGCCTACTTTTGGCTTATATTTACGGACCGTTTTCATGCCCCCTAAGCTCTGTCTAGTGTATAAATAATCTAAGATCTGTCTTGTTTGTCTTGTGTATTTATTAATGTGTAAGGTATGTATTCCTTTCTTCTCTCTGTATGTACTTACATAAATTAGTGTTCGCCTATCTGTTAAGTTTTCCTTTTCAAACCAGGTTAGCTTGAAAATAGGGATATGTTCGCCTTTGTACTCTTTTTGTTTTATTTTTTTTGTATACAATTAAGTATTTACATACATACATATAACTATATAGCGATAATAGAGTTAACATTACTATTATCATTTCTAGTATTAGATTTTTTTAAAGGTTTATTATCGCATATCTAAATGACATGGATTTATAACATGGATACCTAATACCTAATGAATAAAACACTATTTTTAAATGAGAAGAAGAAATACACACAACTTTACATTAAAGTAGTTAGTAGTTAGTGTGGAGTACAATATTAAAATTGATTCCATTTCCCAATAAAAGCAATTTTCAAAAGAAACTTCCTTGAAGCTAAAATAAAACAAAATCTAGACATTATTTGTCCGCATCGTGTTTGGCCCAAACGTGCCGATCACCCCTGCAGCATTGCCGCGCTGTATGACCAACGAGATCTGATGCACCAAGTACGACCCGAAACGGGGGTCACCACCTCTGTCCCGCAACCTGCGACCCAACTCCCTGACCAATGACCTGGCGTCCACCTCCCAGGGACCAGCCGTCTCAACCGCAACAGGCACAATTGTTTTTGCTGTTATAGTGGCCATAGCAAAGATTAGAAATAGGTATGTACATTGTGATACTTTTTATATCTGAGGTACAAGATTGCAAAAAAGTGTATATTAATAAAACTTAGACCGATGTAAATAGGTTATTAATAGGACAAACCAGTTTGAATCCTATTATGAAAGTAGTACCTTATATTGCATCACAATCTACTTAATTATCAATACACATTAGGATGTTGAACCGATTATAAATAAAGTTATTATGGGCAACATTGAAATATACGGGCATATTTGTATTAACATAAGTTGTCATACAAATACGTACAAGAATTCTCGTGACACGTTGTATTTAATTGATTTGTTAGTTTTAATTTGTATCAAGTGACTAATAATTCAATTTACATGTACGGTCGGTCTCAAAAGCTGCTGAGCACTTTAGTAATTTGTCACTTTCACTAACGTGACATATTTCAATATTCACAGTGTAACTGGTTAATGCGACAAAGTGTTCCGCAACTTCTGAGGCTGACTGTACCTAGTCACAGTCGTGGAACGAATAGGTTATTTCTGAACTATTATAACACACCAGATTGCTGCATAAAAAACAGGAAAAATGCGACTCTGACTCGCGCACCGAGGGTTCCGTACAAATTGGTAGGTACGTCAAGAACACTATCACCTAAAAAGCAAATCGTCAAATCTTATTAAAAGAAGTTAGCCAGAGTAGCAGAATGACCAAAAATATTTAATTACGTACTTTTATTATCCATTACAAAGTCAGAAAACGACAAGCAGAAACAAAGTCAATTTTCGTCATTATTAAAAGATAAGAGGTAGTATTATTCGTGTTTCAAGTGGTTGGTTATATTATAAATTTAGGTTTATTTTATGTTTTTACACGCATTATATTTTTGGACGTTTTGTGATTTTGGCGTTCAGCTTTAAGGGTGACATTAAGTAATTTACGTTTTGGTCGTTTTAAACATTTTACATTACTTTACTTTACATTTTATACTTTTATTAGACTTGTTGCTATCTAGCCGTGTCCCTTCATGGACGTTATGCGAATTGAATGAATGAATGAATGAATGATAATTTATTCGCTGAATATGGTTACAAAAGGTGGAACATAATATAACTTAGTATCTAGCATATTCTACCGGAAACCGGCGTGCGAATTTAACATTTATGTACACAGTGAGTTATGCACAGTCATAAAAATTACATTTAAGTATTACATGTCAAATTTTACAAACAATAATATAACATTTAAAACAATAATAATTTAAATTACAAGCATTAGAGTGGTCAAGTTTACAAAACTAAGAATAAAGAGAAAAACTCGGATAAACAATTAAAAAAATGTGGAGTCGAGATCAAAAAAACCTAACTTAAATAATGAAAATGAAATTATTTAATATCTATTGTATCTACATGCACTTTTAGACAGGAATTCTTTAACTGAATAAAAACATTGTTCGGTTAGCCACAGCTTGAGTGTCTTGTAGAACTGATTAGCGGGTAAGCTGCTTATTTGTAGTGGTATAGAATTATAAATCAGTGACGCCATGTAATAGCAGTTATCCCTATATAATTTTAGTTTTGGACGAGGCATTTCAAGAGCCAGATGGGTTTCAGGTCTTTTATTTTTATTATCTTGGGTACCTATTTTACGATTAAGACGATACGATTAAGACTTTTCTACACAACGGACAATAAAATTCACATAATTGAGTCGTGGTAATTTTGCTTCGTAGACGATTCGGTACTGAGCGGCCAAAATAGCTAGACATAATAATCATATTGTGTTAAGTAATTTTACTCTCTCATAAATTGCTCAGAAATCAATCAAACCATATTTCCATTTTTTAGACGACCAGATGGCCTAGTGGTTAGAGACCCTGACTATGAAGCTTGAGGTCCCGGGTTCGATTCCCGTGTCGGGGCAGATATTTGTATGAAAAATACGAATGTTTGTTCTCGGGTCTTGGGTGTTTAATATGTATTTAAGTATGTATCTATCTATATGAGTATGTTTATCCGTTGCCTAGTACCCATAACACAAGCTTGCCTAGCTTACTTTGGGACTAGGTCAATTGGTGTGAATTGTCCTGTGATATTTATTTTATTTATTTTTTATAATTAGGTACTTTTTTTTTTGAGTGGGTGCCATTTTAGTAAAATCTATAAAAATACAAAATAATGTGTGCACATTTTTAGCTAAGAAGAAAAGAAAACTATATTCTTCGGTGTATTGTTCGATTAGCAGACATACACAGCTCTTATCAATATTGCGTTTGGCATAAGTTCACATAGTGCCAACCGAAAACAGAGTTCCGTACTTATCTACTATTCTAACCTACTAACAATACGAATTAAAAAAAAAATCTGAAGATGTTTGCATGATTGTTATTTTAATCACTTAATAACAGCTGAACGAATACAATACAATTACATCTTACACCACACTTACAAAAAACAAGCTTCGGAGCGATCTGTTCCAGGCCACCTTTTACATCGACTTTTTTTACTGATCTAAAAATAAAAATAGTTTACCTATTTACCAAAAAAACACTAGTTACAGAACATGCGGTACAGAAGTTGTTAGATACAAAATAAAAAAAAACCATACCATAACATCTGCCTAGAGAAATATTATTATTATTAAATATAATTTAAATATTATTATTAAATATTTCTCTATTGCCCATATGTTCATTGTGAATAAATAAATTTAATTTCATTACATTTCATAAACTGATTTCGCGATTACAGTGTGTTCGTATTTGTGTGCGTGCATGTGCATACGTGTGCACTTATATTGGACTTGGCGTACAGATAGAAAAAAAGATCTGAATTGAGACATACAAGAACAGAGGATTTACTTACGCTCGCGCGCTCCATCTTGTTGGAAGCCTATCTAATTCTAAACTGCATCTTCCGATCCGTGGACGCCATTCTAGAACCTTTTAGCCCCATCGTCCATCAATTCTACGAGCGATGTGCATATGTATGTGTGTATTGTCCAACAAATTCTCTCAAGCATTAAAAAAAATCGTGCATGCAGCTCCTCCGCGCGGAAGAAGTGAAACTTCGTAATGTGGAAATGAAAAAGGCGCTCATTCATCAATATGAACCTTATTGCAATAACCTAAAGAACTAAATTTACTTATGCATCTGTGTTTAAATTACTCTCTAGATGGCGCTTTTATCAAGACTCATACAAGTTTGCACAGACAGTTCATATACTAATGCTTTCATACCCCCTCCATGGTAGCGTTAAACGTTTAACGCGACCTTGTTGGAAGTCGCATTAGAAGTTTCACTTTAATAAAGGTTATGTTTTTTCTCTCGGAGACACGAAACCCTAGAAAGAGAAAAATGTAACCGGCAAAAATAATAAAGGGAAAAACCAATTTTAGAACAAAAATAGTCCCGAGGGATGACATGGGCTTTCTCTCGACGGACGCTAAATAATGTATGTGATATGATATATTTGATCTTCCATTTACTGTTATTTTTACGGGCAGGAAGAATCAATTTTGATGGCATTAAGTACCCAAGGCGCCCTAATAAGAATTTGTGAAACGTATGCGAGAGCGGGTAAATATTTTCGCCGAAACGGCAGTCCGTTTCGGCGAAAATATTTCGCAAAATGATTCATTTGGCAAATGTTTAATTTAGCAACTGTTTATTTTTACTGAAACTGTAAACTTTTCAGGACATATTTTAGGACTATCCTGTACGTTAGGTAAGGTTTGTTTTATAACAATCCTGAAAAGTTTACATATTCAGAAAAAATAAACAGTTGCCAAATTAAACATTTGACAAATGAATCATTTTGCGAAAAGTTTTTCGCCGAATTATTAGTAAACCATGCGAGAGTCTTGGTAACTATTTACACATATAAAAAGATAGGCCCTGACTTATTGACTTACTATCTGACTGATTCATCAACGCGCCGCCCAAATCCTTGGCCCTAAAATGCTGAAATTTTCAATACAGGAAAAGAGATGAAAATAATTCTGATCTGCATTGGCGATCCCTGGTTTCAAACAGCATTATCTACCGCGATGTATTTAATTAACATTTTTTGTTTTGAAAAAGAAATTCAATGGTATATGTGAAGTTCTAAATCCGCACTGCGCCCGCGTGGGAACTATGGCCCAAGCCCTCTCATTCTGAGAAGAGGCCTGTGCCCTGCAGGACGTATATAGGCTGAGATGATGATGATGACTCTAGAACCTTACTGTCCCTTCGGCCGTCGGTTCTACCAGGAATATGCCTTCATCATCATCATTATTCCAGCCGTAGGACGTCCACTGTGCTGGACATAGGCATCCCATTGATGCCCAATCATTACGGTTGGAAGCGACTTGCATCCACCCTGAACCTGCGGCCTTCACCAAATCGTCCGTCCATCTCGTTGGTGGACGTCCCACGCTGCGCTTGCCAGTCCGTGGTCTCAATACCCGTGGAATATGCCTTCCCGTGGTCCGTGGAATATGCCTTGCCCACTGCCAAAAATAAAATATTATGTCAGGCACTTTGTTGTCAGGTAATTGACGTAAGTCGGTGATAAATTATGTAAATTAGGATCCTGTTGTGTATAAAAGGTAAAAAAATGTATACTATGGTAACATCATCGAATTTAAATTTGAATATGCCATTAAAATAGACCGTCACGTTTGTTATTAATTAATATGTAAATAAATATTCCAGCGAAGATAGTCCTTATAATTGAGCCATAAAGCTTAGAATGATTGAGAATGTTTAAGCAATTGACATAAAATCGCCTGCTTCAGCGCAGGTATGATGTCAATAACCTATATCACACACAAAAACAGATTTCGCATCATATTTTAGTGGGTGCGGTTAATGAATGGCCGATTATTTGTGGACCCAGAATATACGACAATATTCCACGTTTGACGGAACCTCTGTCAGATTGACAAACATAAAAACCGGCCAAGTGCAATTCGGACTCGTGCACCGAGGGTTCTATACAAACTTGTATGAAAATTGAATTTGCGCTTAAAAAAAATTATACTGTTTTAAACTTTCGTGATTTTCACTCACAGTCATACTAAACAGGACTTATCACGAGTAATTCGTGATCACGGTCGCTGCAATGTGGCGGAAACGTCTAGGGAAATATTGTTTGCGTGATAAATCATGTTGTCTCCACACCTCGACACAGGACTCGATTATTCGCAAAAAAAATGTGATGGAACAACGTACTAACGTTTTTCGGTTTTTTTTTCTTGTGTTGTATGGACATTCCTTCATGGCAAATTTCAATATTCTAAATCTATGGGAAGTACCCTATAGCTTTTGATTCCCCTGCGAAACGTTAGAAAATAACAATAAAAGTTTTCACAGCTTCAAGTGACCGTAGGTAGACACTACCTTTTGATGTTTATTTCAATTTGATACTGCAACGCGTTACTGAGTAAAAGGGTTTTGAACGACAGACGGACAACCAAGTGATCCTATAAGAGTACCTCTTTTCCCACCCTCTTTTTTAAAGTCGGTTATAAACGGCCCTGACATCAGAGCCCAGTAAACGAGGCAAGGGGTAAAGGTGGACTCACACAGTCACTTAGTGGGTGCCGGAGAAGGGCCAGCGACGACGACGCAGACCAAAAAGGAGATGGCGGGACGATTTGGACGTGTACGCAAAGGACTGGGCTAACATTGCGCCAGGCCAGGAGTTGTGGAAGTCGAGAGGGGAGGCTTCTACCCAGCAGTGGAATACTACAACAGGCTAATTCTAATATATAAAAATCTCGTGTTTGTAATCGAACTCCTCTGAAACGTCTTGACCGATTTTTATGAAACGTTTTTTTCTATATTTGGTGGGACTGAGAATAGGTCGTAGGATATTTTTTGTATGCCTTGCTTACCCCTATTCTTCGCGGACGGAGTCGCGGGCAACAGCTAGTAAAAAAATAAAAACGAGGCGTTTCTCGTGACCATATTCGCACGTGTGCATAGTTTTGCTTATCTTTTTTCTGACAGTCTTTTTGCATAAGCTTTTTATAATCAACGAGCATCAAAATATTTGTTATTCTTACGCGTACTAAGCCATGTTGATTTCCTGCTTAATTTTAATAACAAAAATAACAGGCTTTTTTACTTAATATTGACTCACTTTTTGCGAGCTATCAAAACAGGAGTGCCCCATTTTGTATGACAATAGCTTATAACTCCTCGCTCTGCTCGGGTGGCTAGACATCTTGTGTCATTATGGCTTGTAATCTAAGTAATAAATCGATGAACGCCGGCTGCACGCACGAAAAAGGATGACGCAATGTCCCGTACATGTCCCGTACAATTTTAATGGGGGGGGGGTGCGGGGGTACCTAACAGATGAAAATTCAATTGATTTTGCCGTAGGATGCACCGTTTTCAAGATATTTGATAAAACACCGGTTCTCGACCGATCACCGAGGTTAAGACAACCGGTTTTTTTTAGTCCATTGTAGAACAATCTACTATTAGATATACGTAATTTAATAACATCGTAGATCTGTTTGAAAATAATATTATACCTTGTTGAGTTTCTTGCCGGATTCTTCTCAACAGTGTTTTTCCGAACCAGTGGGAGATTCTTCGACATTCATAGGTTCTTCAACTGAAGCCTAAATTGAATAAAGAATTTTGACTTTGACTTTGAAACCCAGTACCTCAAGCTTCGTAGTCAGGATCTCTAGCCAATGAACTGTTAGTGTCAAAATTGACTTAAGTTCCACGACCCACGGGCGCTAAGGCCTAATGCGAGAGATATCGCCGAGGACATACCCCGCCAAGGAGATGCCACGCGCCTAGATGCTTCAAGATAGCTGGCAGCTATTTTAGGCGAGAATTTGCCTTGCATTTCAAGCGGCCCCAACGTGTAGCTATGATCTGGGGGAGTTTTTGCTGTATTACATTTCAATCATTTTGTAATGTCGTACATAAATTCCGAGAAAATCAGAGTTGCGAGCCCGGATTAGAACCCACGACTTCTGCCTGATAGACCATAGGTCAAACTACTAGTTCATCACGGCTTACCCCTAGGCTCCATAAAAGAAACGTATTATTTTTATTTTTTTCTACTCGCGTAGTACAATGTGCTACTAACGATATTGATATTATCGGTAGTCCAATGAGGTGCATTGTGTGCTATGAATGAATATTTTAACATCATTCAATTTGGCTGTATGGCCTAAAGTACCCGGGTCCATTCTAAGGTTGTGATAAGTGAAAAAAAAAAAGTTTCAAAATAGCGGAGTTTTGCTTTTGCACGGAGTTCTTGAAAGTTGAAATAAATAAAAGAGTTAATCACTATTTAAATGACTTTTTATCTGTGAGAATGTGTGACTTTGGTGAAATAAGTGATGCAGAAATGTTGACGCCCGCCAGAAATAAAACAGGCGGCAATGAAAGTGAGCAATAATTTGCTACTTTTAAAATCGAAAAATTCATATTATATTGTCCGTTATGTAAGTATTCATTATTTGATAATTGTTTATTTTGAGCTCATAGAAAAAGTAATGTAGGTATGCAATTATTCATAATCGGCCATTGAGACACTCATGCATGCGTATCTATTATGTATGACATTCGGCTTCGCCTCATGTCATAAACTCGCACTCGTGTCTCAATGGCCCTTAATATGATACAGTTGCATAAAATACTATTGTTTTATCTCCATAATGTTTTAACAAACAAACCTCAAACTCGGAATGATGATAATAATAAAGATAAGATACTGCATATCAACAACAAATAAAAAACAAACAAAAGCTGTTAAGCGTGAATTGGTTGGGAAAAATATTATTATTCGTTTGTAAATATTCGAAACACAGGAAAAAATACATAAAAAAAATAAAATGATAAAAGAAGTCATCATCATCATTTCAGCCGTAGGACGTCCGCTGCTAGACATAGCTCTTTCTTATTGATGGCCAATCATTATGCTTGGAAGCGGCTTGCATCCCCCGTAAACCTGGGGCTTTTACCAAATCGTCCATCCACCTATTTGGTGGACGTCCCACGATGCGCTTGCCAATTCGTGGTCTCCATTTGAGAATTTTTTGGCCCCAAAAGCTATTTTCTGCATGCTATATGGCCTGCTCAGAGCCTCTGCTAATTTATTTATACTTATTAGCCTTAAACGTCGCTCAATAGTGTCTTAAGAACGGTTGTTATGTTTGTAAGTACTATTTAGTTGTAAGTATCAGCAAAAAGTAAACACTGGCTCAGCGTGTGGCGTACAGAGGGGTATTAATATCATGCTAACACTGCCGAGCTGCGGGGGTCGAAATGGCCATGAAATTTTAATATTTCTGCACAATTAATATATATTTTTTTAGGAAATAGGGTAGCAAATGCATAGTCAACCATGAAATTTCGTTACCATCCTAAAGTTCTATGTCGCTTGTACGATTAAAAATATCAGAGATCATTTCCACGTACAAGTCACTGTGACAGTCAGTCTTATTTTGTTTATTTAAAAATCGGCCAAGTGCGAGTCGGACTCGCGCCCGAAGGGCTTCGTACAGTTATCTATGAAAACAGCAAAAAAACACGTTTGTTGCACGTTTGCGGCCGAAACGTCGAGGTAAATATTATTTGAGTGATAAGTCCCGTTTAGTATAATATTATTAATGTTTTCAATTAAATTAAATTCAAATTTGAATTAAAAATCGTAAAAACTAGAAGCTGTTCTCTAGTTCTGACATTATTTCCGTTCTTAACGTAGCAAATAATAGGGCTTGATTTAGGTTTCTATGTATTCTAACTCGTGTCTAATATCTTGTAATTTTTTTCCAAGGTTTCCTAGAATAGATATAAAAATATGAGAACTTAATTAAAAAACTTTTAAACAAAAAAATTAAACCGCCGAAAAAACTGAAAAGCGAAAAATAATACCTTCAGCCCATCAGGTAGGCGACTACAGGTCCACTCCTCCTGGCTCGTGCTGAGGCACCGACTTCAAATTGGTACCTAGATTAAGGTCAAACAAAAAAGGTAGGTATTATTTTTCGCTTTTCAGTTTTTTCGGCGGTTTAATTTTTTTGTTAAAAAGTTTTTATTATATACTTTTTTTCCACCCCCGGGGTAATTTTTTTTTCCAAATTTATATAATACCAACTTCATGGTATTCGCTATCCAATAAAAGAAGAATTATGAAAATCAGACTACTCTGTAAAAAGTTATGCCTGGTCATATAGTACAATCACTAATCAGTGACTGAACAATCAATCATCTCCTGTTTTCCTACCCTTAGGGTAGGAATATTTTTTTCAAATTTAAATGGGATTCGGAGTATACGCTTTCCAATAAAAAAAGAATCATAAAAATCGAACTACTCTGTAAAAAGTTATGCGTGGTCATACATAAAAAAAATCGACTTGAGAACCTCCTACTTTTGTTTTCGTCGGTCAACCGTACTATGTAGTACTATGTCATAAAAATCATATAAACATTAATTCATTTTTAACGAGAGAATACTCGACTTATATTCAATCTAAGTTAGTGAATCGGCTATCGAAAACCAATAAAACTTTATCAATTTCATACTTGTACGGTTAATGAACTAAAACAATTACTTTGCTTTGTAATTGTACGGTTAATTGGTCCCTTTTCGTGGAATTTATTAACGGTAAGAAAAGAACGAGAAAAGGAATTAAGATTTTATTTCTAGTCAGAGGTGCTTTATGTATCCTTTGAACTTAAAAATAAAGAAAGTTGAGGTAACAAGCTTAATGAATTTCAAACGTAATAGCGGAGGAATAAGGTTGTAATTCGTTGATATGAAACTCCACGAAATAACACCTGAATCAATCAAGAATTTCATATTTTACGGTTTCTTGAATTGATTTTCACGAGGCATTTTTTTTTATCTATATATTAAAAGAAGAAACTGACTGACTGACTGACTGACATATCAACGCACAGCCCAAACCGCTGGGCCTAGCGATTCCAAATTTGGCACGTAGGATCCTTATAAGGTGTAGGGGTGCACTAAGAAAGGATTTTTCAAAATTCACCCCCTAAGGCGGTGAAACGGGGGTCCAAAGTTTGTATGGAAAAACAAGATTAGTTAGACTATTTTATTCATAATTTCACAGGAGTACTCCTAACAATAAACGAGTAAACACGTGTTTCAGGTTTTTTCAGAATTCAATCCTTAAAAGAGGGAAATGGGGTGACAAAGTATGAAAATCAACATGGGTATTGTTGCAATGGTTTAACGGGTAGCTGATTACGAAAACAACAACGAATTTAAAATCCAACGTGGCGGACGTGAAATACTGGTTCCCCTGTTGGATAGAAATCGGGAGTTGACTATAAAAAAAAATTGTGCGCGGACTAAGTCGCGGGAAAAGGCTAGTATTATATAATCTAATTACTGCATCTGACAATGACACGAACAAAAAAAGACTAACTAACTTCGTTTGAATCAACCCGTCATTTAAAACAATTGAACAGATCCATCAGAATTAAATAGGACGCAATGACCCATAATGTCAATTGACACGTGTGGCATAAACAACCACTCACGAGCAGTGTTAACTCTCAACACGGCTATTTATACAAATACGAGCAACTCGCGGCCTCGTGTGCATTCATTTGTTTGACTCCGTACCGATCAATTGTATGTTATAAAATCAATCGTTGTTTAATTGCCGACGCATTTGAAGGGTTAAGTTAGAAGATACGTTATCGTATTAGTTATGTTAGGTGTGAATGTGAACTGTGTGATTGACAGTTAGTGTAACAAGATCGAGACTGCTGGTAAGTGTTAATTTAAAAAACGTTAATTAGGTTGGGATATTTTTTGTTCGCTTTAAATTATTTTAAACGAGTTGTTGTCTGCGCAACATACAATTTTATGGGATAGAAAATATTCTATATTTTATTCCAGATAAGAATAAATTTCATCTGAATCCGTAAAACATCTATAATCCAACCATACAAACTTTCGCATTTAGTATATTAGTAAATATTTCATTTAAGTACATTTTATATACTTGAAAAAAAATTATGTGCGACGCGTGATATTTTTGAATAACAAATGACGTGCATTTTACTGATTGTTAATGTTAGTATTTATTTTTATGTGCTGTTTTGTATTCGTCGTGTGTTCACTCGTTCTGTTTTACATGCTATCTGGATGATGACGGTAAAATTAAACTTAAAGTCAAAGTGCCAAACAAAACAAATTTTCCTTTTAACGCTAAAAACATGAGCTTTGCTTTTTACTGGTATAAAAATTTAACCGACTTTAAAACAAATAAAAAAAACCGAGTGTGCTTTAGACCACACGACTGAAGTAAAACTTTTTCAGCTGCATCTATCTATATGATGTATATATATCTGTTTATACAATGTATACCGAATCTAACCGAACAAAGGAAAAACAATGATGTAGCGGCAATAGAAAATAGAGATTTTGTATAAATTTCAGCTCTCCATAATATTACGATTCTTGAGATACAGCTCTGTGACGGACAGACGGACGGACCGATGGTGTAGCGTCCATAATTATAAGGTTTTATTTGTCACTCTTCGGGTATGGAATCCTCAGAAACTACGTACAACCAAACAAGCCATAATAATCCGAAACGTCCTACTAACATAATTATAACATAACACAGTTGTTACTTTCATCTCTTCTGATAGTATTATCTCTGTTTTCTCTCAGCCGGCCCCTAATCTAATCTATATCAATCATCTTTATCTAAATAACATTGTGGATAAAAATACTTTCACGAACAAAGGTAAAATTTTCCTCTCATTTAAGATCTCGAATAAATTAATTTTTCACAGAATAAATAAATAAATAAAATAAATATTAGGGGACAAACTTACACAAATCGACCTAGTCCCAAACTAAGCAAAGCTTGTACTATGGGTACTAGACGACGATAAACATACTTATATAAATAAAAAAATACTTAAATACAAAGAAAACATCCATAACTCAGGAACAAATATTCGTGCTCATCACACAAATAAATGCCCTTACCGGGATTCGAACCCAGGACCTCTTGCTTCGTAGGCAGGGTCACTACCAACTAGGCTAAAGCGGTCGTAAAATAGCCATTCGTAGAATAACAATTGCGGAACATTTTCACAATAACTACCTATCAATCATTAACAACAACAAGCTGTCAACAAGCTGTGGTGGCCTAGCGGTTTGACCTATGGCCTCTCACGAAGAGGGTCGTGGGTTCAAATCCCGGCTCGCACCTCTGAGTTTTTCGGAATTTATGTGCGAAATTACATTTGAAATTTACCATGAGCTTCACGGTGAAGGAAGCCTGCATACACTTGCGTAGAAATTCAATGACGTGTGTGAAGTTCCCAATCCGCACTAGGCCCGCGTGGGAACCACGGCCCAAGCCCTCTCATTCTGAAAGGAGGCCTGTGCCCTGCAGTGGGACGTATATAGGCTGGGATGATGATGATGAATCATTATCATCATCATGTTATTATCAGCCGGAACACGTCCACTGCTTGATAAAGCGTTTCACATCGATGTTTCCTGCGATACCCACGGGGTTCTTGAGACCTTTGCCAAACCGTCGGTCCATCTTGTTGAGGGCCTTCCTACACCACGTCTTTGGGCCGCGGTTGCCACTCTAGAACCCTCCTGCCCCATTGGCCATCAGTTCAGTACGTGCAATGTCACTTCCACTTAAATTTAACGACTCTACGAGCTATGTCAGTAACGTTGCTAGATAAACCTGTTCATATTTTTACATGTATCCAGCATTGGTTGTCTGGAAGAGATCGCTTTTGAGCGATTATACCGCCTATAGTCTGCCTGAATTTGTATTGTTTTTAATTTTTCTGTTCTTTTTTGGTGATCAATAAAGAATATTTGTATTGTATTGTATTGTTGGATCTCCCGCGAAAATTCCGAGCATCATTCATCATCATTACAGCCGAAAGACGTCCACTGCTGAACATAGGCCTCGTCCAAAACTCGCCAAACAGTCCCGCGCAATTCGCATTCTTAGCACCCCCTGCCCGCCGTGACCTAGGCCGCTACCATGGCCTGGAATAGCGGGGCCGCCGGGGACTAGGGCCCGTTTTATAGTTGGACTAGCTATTAGGGGGTTATTGCCATAATCGCCACGCTTGGCAGGCGGGTTGGCGACCGCAGTGTGATACCTACCAAAAGATATCGAGGACGCTGCTGTCCGTCCTCAGGTATATTGGTTTTAGGACATGCCCATGTCAATATCAATGTCAATATTTGCTAATTTAAAGTACCATGAATACTCAAGCATATCACAAATCTTTGTGAGAGATATTGTACATTTACTAAAGCTCAAGAATATTAAGCAAAATCAGTAGGTCAATGAAGTTTATTGACGTTTTTAGATAATAACACAGTATTAGCACACACAGTAGAAATAAAATACTTAGGCAAACACATCAAGGTAAAATGGAAAGAGAATAATTATGGTTTCCATTTATTATTATTATGTAGTATAACAAGAATAGATCATGAACGTCGGGTACTGTAAAAGATATAAGAAAGATAGTATAGGTTGATATAGTTGATTCAATTATCACGTCTGCATTAGTAACATTAAACCATACTGTTTCACATTTCTCAATTTCGCCAACCGGATCTAGAACTTTGTTCAGATAATCTAGAACAAGGTTAGATAAGTTCAAGGATAAATTACCTTATCATTACACTAACATTGAAATCAATTATTTGCTTAAATTCTTGTTAATTGTCACCGTTTGAATTAATTGGATGCATAAGAATCACTAACATTTAAATACATTACTGGTCATCAAAATAATAAAACCATTTGGCTAAAAGCAGTCATTCATGATTAAAAATAAATAAAGCAACTAATAGTTTATTAATGCTTTCTTTCTCGTTTCTTTCTTCGATCGTTTCTAAATATCATTCGTTTGAAATAAATGTCTACTAAATATTTTTTTTACGTTATACTCATGGCTACGTCAAATCCCTCAGAGTTATAAGAGAAACAGAAGTAAAAAACTTTATGTGAACCTGGAGTCTTATTGCTCATTTTAACTTCAAGATAACAAGTTAGGACGAGCATTCTAAATGTCGTGACGTTATCTGTTAAAAAAACCAGCCAAGTGTGAGTCGGACTCGCGCATGAAGGGTTCCGTAACATTACCTATAAAAACGGCAAAAAAATCACGTTTTTTGTATGGCCCCCTTAAATATTTGTTTTAATTTAATTTAATTATTTATTTTAAAAGTGAACATATAACTAAATGAAGACGTGAGTGGATGAAGGGGGTATGTCACAAAAACATTATTTCGAGTAAATCGCAGTTAAAGGTTTTTACGTTGTAATTTTGTTTTTAAATGAATAGGGTATTGTTACTTTTATAAAAATCAACCAAATAGCCTGATCTATTGATTTTATATAAAAAAGTACATAACCCCTTCTTTCTCCTTTAAGCTGTTCTGCAAAGAAAAGAAGTTAAATAAATGAAAGTGTTTATTGTAACAAAATTTATTGATTTAGTAGAATTCCTTCGTAAAAATACCTGCATTCAGAGTTTATAAATTTTAGCTGATCCCTAATGTTTTCTTTTTTTTTGGGATATCGGATATGTCAGAATAACAGAAAATAAAAGTTTGTCTCATAACGTGGATGAAGGAGCTAAGTGCGTACATGACACTTTCTTCTGTTACATTCACTCGCAAACTGGTAACCACTTCTAGAGTCATGTGCCCTTAGCACCTTCATTCACGAAGAACGTAACTTATTCTTGTACAATACACTGGGTTTAAAGCTGTTATAGCTTAAAAACACGAGAACTGATAGCACCCGGTGTTGCATTATGACTTAGAACCTTCATTTATGGCATAAAACCGAAAATTAAAAAAATGCGACATACCCCCTTCATCCACTCACGTCTTCAAATATTCTGTGAATATTTCAAGCGTCTACCTGTTGCCGTTATCAATATCGAGCAAAAACGAGCACTTGCACTTTTAACTTCAAACGCCTCGCCTCATTTGAAGTAGGACATTGTACTGGTTGAGTGAAAAAAGAGGCTACTCTCATAAACTCTTTTTAAATTCGTGTCCTACCCAACACTAGCCACGAGCGACCATATTGCTATGTGCGTCTTTCTCTAACTAAACTACATGTAATTGGCCAATTACGTACGACCTGACAATTCAAATCCTCATGGTATTGCAATAAGGGTTCCATTTAACAGGTCGTGCATCATTGTCATTGATTTCGAGTCTACAAACATTAGGCTACTCGTAAGTTTGTATAGAGTTTCATGTCCTGCCCAACACTACGGTACATACTTAAACGTAGTGTAGGATGCCTTGTAGCTAGATGGGTCGATGATATTTGTAAGAGGCACCCCAGGGTTTGGAGGAGAGCTGTTGTTCGAGCTCAGTGGCGTGCCATGAGACAGGCGTGGTCCAATTGAATTGATACAGGCTGGTAAACAAACCTTCCTAAGGGATGGTATTTTTTCTTCAAATTTAGTTCTGTAGTTCTGAGGTACCTAACAAAAAACACAAACAAATCGAGAACTCGATTCCTTTCCTTCCTTTCTTAAAGTCAGTTAAAAACCGATAAATTTCGAATCATGCCACAATGTCGTATTTGTACAAAATGGTGGAAGATTTATCAAGTTATTTTTAGACTTCAGCCTCTTATATCGCAGACGGAGCCGTGGGCAACAGCTAGTGATCAATACTCGTACAAAAGAAATCACACCAGTATAATCTTAACGACAACTCTTCAATACGGGCATAATAACTTAATAAGTAATTAAGGAAATTCACCGAAATACATTAAACTGGCACAAATAAACGTATGCAATAGCAAGGCCAAGGTTTGTAAATAAGTCCATCGAAAAGCAAAACGATTAATCGAATTCGATCAACAATCTCTTTGTCTTTTTTATTGGAGAAGTGGAGACAGAACGATAGATACGGCTTGCTGGAATATTCTTTTCGTTAGCGCTATTTCAAACTAGCAATCTCTAAGAATCCGTTTCACAACTGTGCGTTAAATGCATGTTATTTTATGTGACAGATATTTGTGATGCTGTCCTTGTTTGTTTTGTTGGATTAAACAGTGACCTGAAGGTATCACCAATATCATAACATAACAGGACTTTAACAGAGAGAGAGAGAGTATGAAACTCCCTTTCTTGCTTATTTTGATTTTAATTGGGTTTAAAGGGTATTTTTAATAAAAACCGGTCAAATCCTTCGCTAGGCTTCTTTGTATCCCATATTTTAATCTAGATTTTTATTTAACTGAACCCAAAGTATCAATTAAATCTGTTCAGCTGTTATTGGGTGATGGACTAAAAAACATCCAAATATCCAAACATCATCACATCACAAACTTTGCTATCACGATATTGGTTGGTAGGATCGGGTACGTATCAAAAAATATAAAGTTTAAAAGTAATAATGGGCGAAATACATAATGGTCATTTGACATAAAGCAATTTTCTTGGAAATTCTCAACTCTACAGGATTTTCATAAAATAAACCTAACCTAACCTAAACCAATCTGTAGATTACACGATTAAAAAAAATCGTTTAATCAATAGTTTCATGGAAAATTTTAGTATGTATTATGACTATGCTACTGTAGTATGTATTTCGTCCATTATTCGTTTTAAACTTTATATATTTTGATACGTTCCCGGCAGGATCTAATAATAGAATTTCAGAACAAGAAAAAAAATTAATGAAAATATTTTTAGCTTTGATGAAGCAATGCACATCATTGTAAATATTTTATAAATGGGCGTTAAATATTTTTTCATCATAAAATAAATTCTACCTAAATACAATACAAGACGATACAATGACTCTTTATATTGTACACCACATTATAGCTAAACCTTTTAAATGATTTCTCGCCCGCGCAGTACAGGGGCTGGAGGGTATGACGACAAAGGTGGTCGAGAGAGGTGCGGGCGGCAGGCACACGAGGCGCGCTCGCCGCCCGCACCTCTCTCGAACCCTTTGTCTTAAGGCAGCCCCTGCACCGCACGGGCGGAGGACTCATATAAACGGTCTAGCTATAGAAAACAATACAGAAAAACAAGTACGTGATAAAAAAAGGTAAGCAATAAGCTGCCTTATGACTCCGAAGCATTTTAGATGTCAGCATTGTCAACGACCAGATGGCCTAGTAGTTAGAGAACCTGACTACGAAGCTTGAGGTCCCGGGTTCGATTCCCGTGTCGGGGCAGACATTTGTATGAAAAATACGAATGTTTGTTCTCGGGTCAAGACCCACCCAAGAGTGTTTAATATGTATTTAAGTATGTATCTATCTAAATAAGTATGTTTATGCGTTACTTAGTAGATACCCATAATACAAGCTCTTTGCTTAGCTTACTTTGGGACTAGGTCAATTGGTGTGAATTGTCCCGCGATATTTATTTAGTTATTTAACTTTTAAGCCAAATATTTAATTTTGTTTGTATACAAAATTTTATGCAAATAATAATATATACAAAAGTTAAATCATTAATTAATAAACAGAGGTCTGCGTCAGTACATAGAAGCTGTCGAATGAATTAAACAACATTCACATTTGATCCATTCACAAAACTTGAACCAGTGAGTACGGAAGCACATGATAAACCGGTTTGCCCGTTACATTAAAGGTTACGTTTAGTATTTAATTATGTTGTTACTCATAAAACAAGCAATGTAAATAGAATCAAATGAATCGTAACGATGCTGCGCGCCTATACAAATACAGAAGACGTCATAGTAACATCGCATTGGTCTACCAGGATAATTATGACGCTTATTGTGACATAGTTCTGCAGTAGGTCAGGAATCCAATGGTAATACACATTTTATGTAAAAATTTACTACACATGAAATTAACAGACAACAAGAGAAACAGACGTAGAGAAGAAGGCGAACTTATTTCTTAAAGGAATCTCGTTCAGTTCCCCTTTGAACTATTTGTCAATCTGTAGTTTTGACCGGTCAAAACCATTTTTTCCCGATGTTTGCAATCAAAGGGGGTTTCGACCGGTTATGAGTTTTGACTGTAACATAATTATAATTGTGATTGATTGAATAATTAGTGTACCCAAATACCCAAGAATACAAACATCTTCTACATGAAATTTCATCATAAATATACACGCATAGTGAAAAGATGTCTCGGCAACTTTGTAAAAGGAAGTCATTGCATTTTATAGTGCATGTAGTTATTATTTATAACTAATCTGTCTCTGCTTGAGGTCAAGTTATCAATTATATGCTGTATCTTCGTTTATTACGTAAACATTGTTGTTATCATATTTCAACTGGCGCTGACAACTAATTAAGGATGCTTACAAATATTGCACTTAGAACTTAATTTCCTTTTTTATTTACCTACATGTTTTCTTCGTTATTTATTTCAGTTTGAATACTGGGTCTACTCTTACTTATAAAATGTTGTGGTTCAGTGTCATATTATCCTATTATTGTTACAAATGATAAAAATTGTGAAGATCTTCAGATTCAGATGAAATTTTGTATGATAATAGCTTAAAGCTCCAAAAGCACAAACAGCGGAGGAGTGGCGGTGTGGCAGTGACGGTTGTAATATTCTAACTTGTATGAACGAGTTCGCGGTTCGGTACTGCTCAACCGTTCATACAAGTATAGTAGATTGATAACCAAGGGTGGAAAGTGACCCATTTAAGCCGAGATATTTCTGGCGCTCGAACGAAATGAGAGCGCCAATAGTTCGAGGGGAATTGGGTTATTTCACCCGAGTTAGACACTCTACTTTTCATTTCGACTGTGAGGAAAGTAAAATACTATCATTACCATCACCATCACCATCACCATCGTCATCGCCATCGCCATCGCCATCACCATCATCCATCCATCCATCCATCCATCCATCCATCCATCCATCCTCTATCACCAGTAGTTTAACCGGTTTTATAGGTATAATAAAAAATGCTAAAATGCTAAATGCTAAAGAGTTTACATACATACATAAAAGAAGATAGTTTTTTTATGTCGTAAGAATGCTTAGAGTTGGCTGTATGTAATTTTTACTTTGTCAGTTTAATGTTAGTAAGCAAATTTAAAAAGTTTCTTCTTTCAAACGGATGTTCGGCGTACAACCTCCAGTGTTGTATATAAGCTCCATTGTCACGACGTGCATCTAGATGACCATGCAGAAACGTGAAAAGAAGGGTCACTGACGTAACTGAATTTATCTTCGACTCCGAGGCTAATCGTAAAAATTAAAAAAAAATTTACTTTCCACCCAAGAGATGAAAACGCAATTTTCCACCCGGCTTTCTACCCATGAAAATTTAACTTTCCAAACAGGAGAGATGAAAAGAATTTTACAACCGTCACCATCACCGCACCACCACGCCTCCACTGTCTGCGCGTTTGGAGCTTAAGTACCGAGAAACGACATAAGGTAATATAACTTTTATCCGGGAAAATTCCATTGCCCCCACGGGATAGCGATAAAGAATCCTTCGCAGACAAAGTCGTAGCAACAGCCCACCTTCAGCCTTTTCACGCAATTTTCCAAGGTTCGCTATAAACTCTCAACCGACAACCAAAGCACAATTCAAGAAGTTAACCAGTTATTCAACTTCATACTAGAGCGCCCGAATCGACGCACGCACACAGCCAAGCGTCTTATACGGCGCGAGCGTGGGAACTGCATTGTTCTGTCTAGCGAAGTTCGGTTAGCGGCCGTGTAAGACGCTTGGCTGTGTGCGTGCGTCGATCGGACGCTCTAGTATGCAGTTGAAAAACTGGTTAACTTCTTGAATTGTGACCAAAGTCCAGAGTGTGGCGACTTTAAGTCATTTCTATTAATAAGGGCCGGCGCTCACTGACGGCATGGCACGGCATGGCATTTTATTACTATCAAGTTATTTTGAATCTTATTTCAATGAGTATAGAATTCATGTTACTTTATTTCGATACCACGATGCCGCGACGTGCCGAGGGATGACGCAACGCATATCTAACCAATAAAGTAACATGAATTCTTAACTCATTAAAATAAGATTCAAAATAACTTGATAGTAATAAAATGCCATGCCGTGCCACGCCGTCAGTGAGCGCCGGCCCTAACACATCACATTTCAATTCCGTGCTGAAACCGTGGTGGCCTAGAGGTTTGACCTACGGTCTCTCAAACAGAGGGTCGTGGGTTCGAGTCCGGGCTCGCACCTCTGCGTTTTTCGGAATTTATGTGCGAAATTACATTTGTAATTTACCATGAGCTTTAAGGTGAAGGAAAACATCGTGAGGAAACCTGCATACACCTAAAGAATAAAGTCAATGGTGTATGTGAAGTTCCCAATCCGCACTGGGCCCGCGTGGGAACTACGGCCCAAGACCTCTCATTCTGAGAGGAGGCCTGTGCCCTGCAGTGGGCATGATGATGATGATGATGATGATTTTCAATTCTTAAGTCAAATTTATTCTCCATGCTCGCAAAAAAGTATTTTCTGAGTTATTTCCGGTCCGCGGTTATTTTCAAGTTTCAACTTTTGCCGGATTCGCGCAAAGTTTTCAATCAGAGTTTTGACGCCCAAAGTTTACGCGGAATCTTTTGATGAGCTACAACAGAACTTTCTTTGGTGTTTATAAATAATGAATTTGTACAACTGGGAAAATTTACGCTGTATCATTGGGTTTTTATTGAATTGTTATAAGAAAAACAATAAGTATATTTGTCATTTTTAAAACGATCAAGACACACGATAAAAGTCAGAACGTTGTCGAATTCGCTCGATGATGATGATGATATTTTATTTATTCCATTATTGAATAGAATTAACAACAAGTAAGGTTTAATCAACAATATAGACATTTAAATATTGTACCTAACTATCCTAAAACTAAAAACCTTAAGAAAAATAATAACAAAAACTAATAAATATAAAAAATATATATAACTCAAACATATTATGAAAATCGGTCCCTTTAGGCAATGTTCCGAAAACAATGAACATATGGCACCGTTTCCTCTTTGAAAAGCTAAGCTAATTCTTTGTCCGAGGAAACTGCCAGCTCTTCGGTCTACCGTGAAGTCGACTATCCTCTTTGATATTACTCTATAGTAAAAAGTAACAAACATCCACACATCCGTCCATTCATCCAATCATACAAATTGTCATGATTATAATATGACTAGGATTAACTTATCCAATTTAGGTAATAACTTATAGAGGTAACGCCACCAGAGTTGAGGCCACGCACACAACCACATCTCATGTAATGACAGCGGGATTTTGACGTTGTGTTGACGTTTAACGACAACACAACGTCAAAATCCCGCTGTCATTACAAGAGATGTGGTTGTGTGCGTGGCCTCAACTCTGGTGGTGTTACCTATAACTAGCATGTATGTCGAAGAATTTACCATCGTTTCGGAAAAACCCTGTTGAGAAGAATCTGACAAGAAGCTCAACAAGGCATATTTTTTCCCAAAACAAAATAATGTATCGTAGATCTGTTTGGAACTTCTGGAAGTTATTGGATAGTAGTAAGTAAATACTATATAAAAATATTATGAAAAGAGAAATTAGGAATACCGATGATAATGACTACAAATTGCTATACTTCATTTAATTTAGAATTAGAAACCACAACAACATTATATTGCAGCTCGTGAACTGTAATCTCTTTACAATTTGTACTAGCTAGAGTAACAATTGACGACACGCTAATAAAGTGACATTAAAACAATTTTATTTTGCGGCTCCCAGACTATTGTACTGTACTATTTACTAGGTAAGAAATAGTGTACCAGACGCAATATAATGTTATTGTGGTTCTAATTCTAAATAAAATGAAGTATAGTTGAAACATATTTTGATAAACAATTTTATGCCAGCCAATGTAGACCCATTTGACACTAACGCAGACACGTTTGTGACTCTTATTTTAAGAAAAATACACTATAAGGGCTTTGCATGTCTGCACCTTTTTTCGCTAAAACTTTCACAAGAGTTTGGTTGTTACCGTCGGCGCTTTTGCATTCAGAATTCGTAATAGGACATCGGAATACGAAATTATTTACTCGGATCCTGTGCACTTTTATCACGTTCTTCTGGGTTCCATACACAGATGGAGACAAATGGAACCGTATTACTGTTGCTACACTGTCCGTCTGTCACAAGGCAGTAGTGTTGCCTATCGATAGTCCAATATCGATAGACTATCGATAGTCTATCGATAGTTAAGACAAAACCAATAGTATCGATAGTCTATCGATAGTATCACCACGTGTCAATACTATCGATAGTATCGATAGTGATTTATAAGCAATACTATTGATAATGGCCTCGCAAACAAACTATTCTTTACGAAGTGAAGAGGCGTATGGCGATTTCTAGGTCTGCGATGGACAAGTTAAGGAAAATATGGAGAAATCGCAACATATATAGAGGCACAAAAATCCGGCTAGTTCGAGCACTGGTATTCCCCATATTCTTGTACGCCGCAGAAACGTGGACCCTGCGGGAAGTAGAGAAGAAGAAGATAGACGCCCTAGAGATGTGGTGCTGGAGGAGAATGCTCGGAGTATCGTGGACTAAATTCCGTAACAACGAGTCTATACTTCGAGAACTCGGCATCAAGCAGCGTTTATCATCTTTGGTTCAATCACGTATCCTCATCTTTTTTGGTCACGTATGCCGCCGAGGGGAGGTAGCTATTGAGCGACTTGTGGTCCAGGGAAAGGTTGGGGGTACCAGGCCACGAGGAAGATCGCCTATGAGGTGGACTGACCAAATAAAAGCGGCAGTAAATGGCTCATCATCACGGCATGAATACACGAGGAAGGCAGCCATCAGAGAGGAGTGGCGGCGTGTTGTTAAGCTTGCCACCAACACCTGAAGTAATGACCACGACCACTCTGTCAAGAGTGATACCGACAAAGAAGAAGATAGAAGATTGATAATGGCACTACTATCGATAGTTTAATAATGTCCAATACAATCGATAGTATTGCAAAATTAGGCAATAATGACAAACAATCGATACTATCGATAGTTTTGTACTATCGATTGTACAAAGCTATCGATACTATCGATAGTATCGATTGTATTCGGTCATTATTGCAATACTATCGATGTATTGGACATAAAACTATCGATAGTATCGATAGTATTGACGCGTGCGATACTATCGATAGTAATATCGATATCCTGAATAGTTTGCGAGGTCAACGATCGATAGTCAAACTATCGATAGTTCTGCAACACTGCAAGGCAGTATATTAAGAACCGTGATAGATAGACTTAAATTTTATTCACAATGGGTATTTCTATTGGTGCTAACTACTAACGTAACGCATTATTATGGTCTGTTTGGTGAACTTTGAATCAGGCCTGTGTTCAATGGTGGACGTCTTTCGGCTGAGATGATAATAAATGAATGATGATCAAAGAGGAAATCGCCACTCTCAGAGGCTTAAGTGGGACATATAATAGGCTGGGAGGGCTGATGATAATAATAACACGCACATCTGTATAATGTAATATGTCATAACGCTCGTCTAAGCGTTAAACTTAGATAGTGTTTGTCGCAAAGCGATATGATTAAGAAAGACGCTCTCGGTCCCGGCGAAAGAAAAATTTAAAAAATTAGCGCCTCTGTTAAATTCATTGTTCTATGATTTTTGACCTCGACAAAGTGTGCTATTCAATGAATCATTCTGACTTAATTTATACGTTCATGGACTCGCTTCAATGAAAGGGGTGAATAACCTTAGTACTTCTACCTCTAGGGATTATTACAATTAGATAGATAAGCAAACGCAATGAAGTTGTTAGGCAACGGTTTTGATTCAGCACGGGTGATTTAGTGCTTATAGTTCAGTCGCCCGTGGAACATTTACTTAGAAGCAGGGTCCTGCTAACACTGGATTATTATAGTTACGGCTGTTCACGGCGTATATTTTGACATACCTAAAAATTTGTACAGAACCCTCGGTGCGCGATTCCGACTCGCACTTGGCCGGTTGTATTGAGTACGCTAGTACGCTCGTGAGGATGAAATTTGTACTTTAAATAAATATTAAGTATTTATAGTATGTTCGGCAGTCATTTTTAACCCCCGACACAAAAAGAGGGGTGTTATAAGTTTGACCACTATGTGCGTGTGTCTGTCTGTCTGTGGTATCATAGTTCTTAAACGGGTGAACTGTTTCGGATGCGGTTTTTTTTTAATAGAAAGCAGGTTTCTTGGCGATGGTTCTTAGATATGTTCTATCAAAATCGGTTCAGCCGTTTCAAAGTTATGAGCTCTATTGATAGCTGCGGAAGGGATCTTAGACGCTAACGGGCATTGACTTAATGTTCAAACATACGAGTGGAGAGACAAAATTGCGTTGGGGGTTTTTAAAATTTATAATTTATAGTTATTACAATTAATTTGTTCTACAGTGAATTAAGTTTCAAATTCAAGGCTGCCCATTTGGTTGTTGGTTATAAATGGCGAAAAAATGTTTTTTTTTTTATTTTAGAAAAAAAAATAAGAAAACATCTAACGCCAACACATCAAATATTAATGCAAATTAAATTATTTATGCTTCATCGAAATAATAAAACGTCATCCATCAATGGCTTACTGTATAAATTTTCTTAATGTACTTATTGTTCTCAATTGGGTATTGTATTGTAAAGTGATAACGAATTATCTCTTTGTTTTTTTGTAAAATAAAGCCTTTGTTAATCGATACATAAAATTTGACAAACGTGCGGTAAATGTGTGGATAAAACTAAATTTTTGTTTTTTCTTTCACATCCACTGATTTGATTATGTTGTATCTAAGGTCCAAGAAGGTTATCACTCATTGAGGTCAGTCATTAGTTTTTTATCAATTCGGAAAGTCAGAAAAAACTTCCATTTACTGTAAATAAAGTATACTCACTTCTTTGTACCGAGACAAATTAAATTATGAACTATCACAAGATTAGCAGATAGCCACACGCCCGCACTTTTGTATATAATGCGTCTCACTGCAGCGCACAGGCCTCCCCGCAGAATAAGAATGATTTTTAGGTATAAAGTGAGCTAATTTAAAAAAAAATAAGCGACCATTAAAAAAAGATAAGCGATCTTGACGGTGTATTTTTATTGAAAAACACTTTTGAAAAATAAATCAAAGCAAATAATTATGAAACAATTAGAAAGAAATAATGGTCACAGTGTTCTTTTGGTTTCATAAGCTATTTTTTAAAAAACTATACTATTTTTTAAAAAACGTTTATCGATAAAAAGACTCATCATCAAGATTGTTTACCCGATTTCTAATACTTAAAAAAACGAAATACTTCTAGGCTGGGATGATGCTATGATTTTTACTAGGAACAATAAATATCTTAGTTACTACACTTTAGACAGCTCAGTTTAATAATAAAAGCCAGGTAGCAATGCATACTTTCGGTATGTTTACACGTCCATTATTTGCAGATGTTTGTTCTAAATTACGTTCACAATTTAACACGTGTGGTCTAAATAAACTAAATTTAAACAGCTGATGTTTTAATAATGCATAGCCATTTCTACTAATATTAAAAATACGTAGTTAGTGAGTTAGTGCGTGTGTGTTTTTTGTTACTTTTTCATGCAAAAACGGCTGGATATATTTGGATGTAATTTAGTACGTGGATAGCTGGACGTATGGAATAACACCAGGCTACCTTTAATCCCGATATTCCCACGAGATAAAATCCTACAACATTGACTACTAAATATAGAAACATGTTCTTCATTAACTTAAAGAAGAACCCCGGATTTTAATTTGACTGCCACATTTGATGGTTTACGAGACCGAAACTTCGGATGAAAGCTAGTGTTGTAAACGCGAAGATGTGTGTGAATTTGTTACTTTTTTACGCAAAAACTGCTGTACGGATCTGGACGAAATTTGATATTTTCTTAGATAATAATGTAACTAGATCTTGAGAGACATGAAATTTGACACGGGTTTTTATGTTACTTTAAAGAATATTGCGATGTTATTGTTTGGAAATTAAGATGTTTACATAAATCCAAGATGTAATGGGTAAAACAGGCAAAACAGCGGGCAAAGTCTTGTGGTAAAATAAAAATACTACACACACTTCTTATCACACTCGTTTTAGTTCGTAGTAACAGACAGTGCCAATTCTAAACATAATTATAAAAACAGATAATATATATACACGTGTAGCCTTGGTACATAGAATTTCACAACAAACAATAATTGTTAGAAAAAAGTGACCCAAAGTTCTTATCAGGCGTTACATGATAGAAGCTACGAGAAATACGCCTAGGAGTTAGCATCATATTTAAATTCTAATATTATAAACGCGAAAGAATGTGGGGGTGAACTCCTAAAGCAAGAGCCAACTCAAAATAATTCACTGTTTTAATCTAGATGATCTAGAAACTGAATGAAGTATAAATTGAAGACATGAGTGGATGAAGGGAGTATGTCACAAAAACATTACATTATTTTGAGTAATTCGCAGTTAAAGGTTTTTACGTTGTAGTTTTGTTTTTAAATTGAATAGGATATTGATACTTTTATTAAAATCAACCAAATAGCCTGATTATTGATATTTTTAATAAATACTTTTAAACAGCATTTTTTTATATAAAAAATTCATAACCCCTTTTTAGGGTTCCGTAGTCAACTAGGAACCCTTGTAATTTCGCCATGTCTGTCCGTCTGTCTGTCTGTCTGTCTGTCCGCGGCTAAGCTCAGAGACTGTTAGTACTAGAAAGCTGTAATTTGGCATGAATCATCATACTGACATAAGATTATTTGTCATAATCATGCCGACAACGTGGTTAAACAAAAAAAAATTTTTTTTATGGTACCTCCCATAGGCGTAAAGTGGGGGTGACTATAGTGTGGGGTATCGTTGGATAGTTATTTAAAAATAAGTAGGGGTTTGCTAAAACCATTTTTTGATAAAGTGAATGTTTTCGGTGATATTCACTCCGAAAGTTCAAAATAATGTGTCGCCCCCTTCTAACTTTTGAACCGCACTTCTAAAACATATGAAAAAAATCACGTAAGTTAAACTTAATAAAAACTTTCTAGGAAAATAATTTTCAACTTAATCAGTTGAGCAGTTTTTAAGTTTTTTTAAAAAAATATTTCTAAACTTAGATTGTAATTTAACCGCCACTGCAAGCATTTTTTTTTCTTTAACTTCCTATAAGATACCATACCTACATATGCTAGAAATGTCACAGTTTGAAAGTTATTGGTTGAATTTTTGTGCGCTGCCAGTAGCATTATGATATGTGCAGCGAGTTCTTCTTTTAGCTACCGGTTCTTTAGGGTTCGTTATTTATAATTAATACTAGCTGATTCCCTCGCGTTCACCCCCACTGAAGTAGCTTAAAACGTATCTTTTCCCGTGGTAAAAAGTAACCTACGTCAGACTCCAGCCCTTCAAGTATGTCCATACAAAAAAATCACGTCAATACGTCGCTCAGTTTCGACGTGATAGGAAGACAAACAAACACACTTTCGCATTTAGTTACAATAATAGCATGGATTTGTTTCTTTTGCCGCTACAACAGCAAATAAAAAACTTAAAATGTCTTAAATAAACTTTTCTTTTTCAGGTAGAAAAATAATTAGCATAATGGATTTCTCGTACGCCAATGCGACGATGGAGGAGAGTGCAATGGTGTCGCATCTAAAAGGAGTCGGAAGACTGTTCTACATCATGTCCCCACGGGAGAACATGTACAAAAACAAAGAAGACGTCCCTAACTTCTTTATACAGGTATATCTACATATATTTAACCTAGTAGTAGTAGTGACCGTATCTCAAATTTAAGGACTGCTAAGCGAGAAATTACCACCTTTAGGATCGATCATTGTGGCTGGAAAAAGCTAGCCGAAAAACGCGGTGATTGGCGCAAACGTGTATTGGAGGGTCGCAAGTATTGCGATGAGGTCAGAGTGCTTAGTATAAGTTTTACTTCACCAAAATACTTTTCGATCGCGTTTACGTAAAAATTTCAATTCTATGGAAACATGGGCGCGCGCGCGCGGAGACGCTGTCCATGATTCCATAGTAATTGATTTTTTTACGTAAACGCGATCGAGAAGTATTTTGGTGAGGTAAAACTTATACTAAGCGTACTGGTTCAAGGCGCTTGCTGACAAGAGACAAAAACTACATCGAGGCGGTTCTGCACCAATCTCCGCGAACTTCTCTTCTCTTGTCTTATCAGGCTAGTCAGCCACGAAAAGCGTTCTGCACAGGTATTACGCCACAAGTCGTCTGCAACAGACGCATAGGCCTGAATAAAAAATAAAAATAATAAATAAAATAAAAAAACCGAGTGTGCTTTAGACAAACAATTTTGAGAAGGAAGCCAAGCGGAGGATTCAGCTGGGCTGGGCAGCATTCGGAAAATTGCGTCAAGTTTTCTCGTCATCCATACCGCAATGTCTGAAAACGAAAGTTTTCAACCAGTGCGTCCTACCCGTCATGACATACGGAGCTGAAACGTGGACACTCACAGTACGGCTAATTCATCAGTTCAAGGTCGCTCAGCGAGCTATGGAACGAGCTATGCTCGGAGTTTCTCTGAAAGATAGAATCCGCAACGAGGATATCCGACACAGAACTAAGGTCATCGACATAGCTCAGAGAATTAGCAAGTTGAAGTGGCAGTGGGCTGGTCATATCTGTCGAAGAACCGACAACCGTTGGAGTAAACGAGTTCTTGAGTGGAGACCGCGTCTTGGCAAACGTAGTGTAGGACGCCCTCCGGCCAGGTGGAGTGACGATCTGCGAAAGGCTGCTGGTGGAAGCTGGATGCGTCTAGCCGAGGACAGGGCGCAATGGCGCTCATTGGGGGAGGCCTATGTCCAGCAGTGGACTGTTATAGGCTGATGATGATGATGATGATGATGAGTGTGCTTTAGACCACACGACTGAAGTAAAACTTCTTCAGCTCCATCTATATGTGAAATACACACCTTATTTCATAAACTTCTGCAGTTCGTAGCTGTTGGCGCCTGATTGGCTTGGTTGTAAAATTATACTGCACTAGGTCATTAAAAGTCATTTTATGCAGCCTAAATTATGCATAAGTGCGAACTTAACGAGCACGAGAAGTGAAAATATTCATGTTAAAAAACTTTTAATGAAATGTTATCTTATTTACGGTTCCGCACCGAAAGGGTGGCAATGGGACCCTGTTAGATACCGAGACTCCGCTGTCTGTCTGTCTGTTCGTCCGTTTGTAAAAGTTCACTGTTTCTTAAACCGTAATAGACACTTGAAATTTGCTCCGATTATGTATTATTGCGGCCACTATATACGTAGCAACTAGCAACAAATAATAAAAATGTAAATAAAATAAGCATAAAAAGGGGTCCCGAAAAACCAATATAAAATGATCCCACGCTGCGTACAGTTTACTAAGAAGCAAGGCTCTGCTAACACTGGATTACCATAGATGTGACTGTTTACAGCGTATATTTTGACATAGGTACCTACAAATTTGTACTTGGATGAATCAACTTTTTCGTGATGTCCAGTCCCTAGTTACTGTTGTCCAAGTGATATCTTCATACTGTTTCATAGAAAAATGCTTAGGTTGTACAGGAGACAAAATGTGTGTAGCAAGGTGGCAAGAAAAATTTGATTCTCCCACTGAGAACCCTCGGTGCGCGAGTCGGAAACGCTCATGGCCGGTGTTTATTAATATCCTAACCGTCTGCGGCTGTACCGACTAGCATTCCGAATTTTTTCCAGCATGCGTTTATGAAATTGCGCTGCTAGAAATATGCCCGCCCAGGCAATATTTGGTAGTAAAAGGATTCAACTGCGTTGAACAATTTTGAAGAAATATCAACCATACGCGCACTATCAGAAGTCTCAACTTACAGCTACATGGGTATGCTGATGGAACCTTTTTGTCATTATATTCAACGCCGGGGCTTGTTCTAGTCGAGTCATATTGTATGCTTCATAAAAGTAGGATATTTCGGTAACAAAAGGATGGCTTTTTTTCAATGTCCTAGCCTGAGCTGCTTCAATTTTAGGTTTAATACAAGAAAATGCAGAATTACTTTTGAAACTATGAGCTTTAAGGTGAAATTCGATGGTGTTTGCGAAGTTTCCAACTCGCACTGGGCCCTCATGGGAACTTTAGCCCAAGCCAAGCCTTTTGCCCAAAGGAGACCTTTTGCCTTATAGTGGGCCATTATATCGACCGGGATGCCGATTATTACACTCTTTTATAATATGAAAACCAGCCAAGAGCGTGTCGGACACGCCCAAGATAGGGTTCCGTAGCCATTGCGAAAAAATCAAGTAATATTTTTCTAAGGATTTCGTATGTGTACGGAATCTTCCAAGTTTAGGTATCGTCAATACTTTGAAAAAAGCTCGTATTTCACAATCGATAATCTGGCTAAGTGAACTTTATTACGCGCGTATCAAGGTTCAGTTTTGTTTACATGCTGATTTGAGATACGAGCTTTTTCAAAGTAGTGACGGTATGTTTTATACCTTAGGCTATTATTTACTCTTAAACTACAAATTATTCTCAAGCAATCTTAGCCGCTATAATTTTCCTTGTGAATTTAATATATTTACACCATTCTGATTTTTTTCAAATTTTTCCTCCCAACAGTTTAGATTTTAGAGGGGGGGGGGGGGGGACGGTCGATATTAATGAAAATTTTCACTCTAAAGTTGAATATTTCGCAAACAGGTCAATGAATACAAAAATCATGTTAGCAACCCCCCAATGGTTTTAAAAGACCTATCCAACGATATCCCACACTATAGGGTTAGTCGAGAAAAAAAAATCACCCCCACTTTACGTCTATGGGAGGTACCCTAAATAAAATATTTTTTTTATTTTTTATTTATACCAAATTACACTATTTATTACATTATTTATTCATGCCAAATTACAGCTTTTTAGTACAAATTGTCTCTGTGCTTAGCCGCGGACAGACAGACAGACAGACAGACAGACAGACATGGCGAAACTAAACCCTAAAAAGTGACAAACGAACAAACAATCACCCGATGTTAAGTATTAGTATCATCTCTCAGAGAGTTCCAAAAAGAGAGTTCTTCGACCAATGTGCACTACCCACTGCCGCTTAGGTCTGAAACGCTCATTCTCTAAATATCAGCATTGCAAAATACTAGATGCTGACTTACCCTATTTCTAAAATACCAAATTCCCAGAATACCAGACTTTCCTGTCACCGTGTTTTTCTCTATATCGGCTTGCCTAAAAAGCTTGTTTTCAATACGACATGTTCCATTCAAAACCGAATTCCCATAATACCATTACCATTAAATCTTTGGTTAGCTGCGGAAGGGATCTTGGACGCATATTTACTTTATTATTATTATCAATATATGCGTTGGAGGTTTTTAGATTTTTAATTTGTGGTTATTAGTGTTTTAGTTGCATGTTCAATATTGAAAATGAATCCACATAATTACACGACCTTAAATGAGTCTCTTCAAACTAAATGCATTACTTTCAAGGTTTTATTACTTCATACATTTTCTAAATCAGGTCACTTTCGATCTAGTTACCCAATAATATAACGGCGTGATCGAATTTATTGATAGTTAATTGTCAGATTCAATCAATTTAGATATCGAAATTTCGATATGGCTACATCCGTCGTAATTAGAATGTTATAATTTATTATTTGGATAAACGGCCGGATAAAGTGTGTTGAATTTTTAATCAATGGATGTTAAACAGTTTGTGTTAAAAAACTTTGAATCTGGAGAGGATTAAACGTGTAATTTAAGAAGAGGTCTCTGCTAATTCATAATCTAACTGCAAGACACAGGCGTCCTTTCAGAAAGAGATGGCTTGGACCGTAGTGACGCGGGCCCAGTGCGTATTGGGAATTTCACACACACCATAGAATTTCTTCGCAGATGTGTGCTGATTTCCTCAAGATGTCTTCACCGTAAAGCTCATGATAAATTCCGTACGTAAATTGCAAAAAACTAAGTGTATGAAGTCTTAACTTCGCCATATATCTAATTCCTATTGAAACTGACAAATATTATAATGTGGTCTTATTTGCGTTAGGTTTACGAAGAAAGACAGTGCAAAATTTCATGTATTTTGTGGGATTATAAATGTCCATTTATTAAATAGGGAAATTGCTAAAAGCCTGTTCATAATTACATGGGGCAGCTTTGGACATTTTTCGAGCCCTTCTCTGAGACGTCATGGAGGCTGACAACACCTAATTTTGTTGAAATTGATGTCATTTAAACAGTTTTTTAAGAAAAACTGTTTGTTCTAGCACATCAAAAAATTATATGTTAATAATTCATCATATTTCAAAGACCGTGGACAGACTCGATACATAATTGGACGAAATCGGCTCGATAGAAAATAATTGCAAAGATAGGTCTTAAAATCATCATTAAACGGTTATATGTCTTTATTTTTTTGGCGTATGGATCTGCAATTAAAAACATGAAGTGAACATATTCATACCTAAACCGCTAACGAGTCATATTTTACAAATAATCCACAGTTTTTTTTTTATACAATATTTGCCCGATAAATTTCAATATACCCGGCTGCCCAGTAATAGCGGCATCTCGTTTACTCCGATACAAATAGACAGTGTGCGCCGACGTTGATGTTGACAGCGTCTTAATTACTGTAAATACGTCATCTGTTCTTTTCTTTATTGCGCGTAGGATTTAGACATATTTAAGTTAAGAAACAAGTTTAAATTTCCCAGTTTCTCGAAAATTTACAGTCTGCTTTTGTGGGGAAATAAATTTACACGATGTTTTTCGAGACTACCCTGCACCCTGTATAATGTCACACTGCAGGGCACCGGCCTCCTCTCGGAATGAGAGGGCTTGCACCATAGTTCCCAAGTAGGCCCAGTGCAGATTAAATAAATAAATAAATAAATAATAAATAAATATTAGGGGACAATCTTACACAAATCGACCTAGTCCCAAACTAAGCAAAGCTTGTACTATGAGTACTAGACGACGATAAACATACTTATATAGATAAATACATACTTAAATACATAGAAAACATCCATAACTCAGGAACAAATATTCGTGCTCATCACACAAATAAATGCCCTTACCGGGATTCGAACCCAGGACCTCTTGCTTCGTAGGCAGGGTCACTACCAACTAGGCTAAAGCGGTCGTCGATTGGGAGCATCACTGTGTTCTTCACCGTAAAGCTCACAGTAAATTTAAAATGTAAATTTCGCAAAATTCCCAATACCTCTGAGGTGCTAGCCTGAGCTCGAATCCATGCCCTCTGCTTGGGATGCCTTAGGTCAAACCACTAAGAAAAGAATCAAGTACCTAAACACACTACCTTTGAAATCCTAAACTCGTTAAGAAAACTTCCTAAACAGAAACTTGTTTTTCATAGAGAAAGAAAACACCCAAAAATATAAACGTTATAAGTCAAAAACCATTATTCTCATTTTCAACTTTATTCCCTCATGTTATGACTCAAAATGGAGTGATCACATTCGCAGTTATTACTTTTTGTACGTGAATAATTTCAGTAGCCTTAACATGTAAGATCAAAGGTCAGTGCCCTGTTAGAAATACTTTGTACAAACGTCACGTATGTTAAAACGTGTAAGTACCTAACATTTAAAATGTGAAAAATGTTATACTTAAGGTTATAACATACTAGCTGTTGCACGCGACTCCGTCTGCAAAGAATTCGTTTATCGCTATTCGTCGGAAATATGCATTTTTCCGGGATAAAAACTATCCTATGTCCTACCCAGGGTCTAAAACTATGTCCATACCAAATTTCATCTAAATCGGTTCAGTGGTTTTAGCGTGAAGAGGTAACAAACAGACAGAGAGACAGATAGACAAACAGACACACTTTCGAATTTATAATATTAGTATGGAAGTATGACGCATTAGTATGGAAGACGCAGTGTAGGTAGGCCTCCAACAAGATGGAGCGACGACCTGGTTAAGGTTGCGGGATCGCGTTGGATGCGGATGGCACGCGACCGATCTGTTTGGCGAGCCTTGGGGGAGGCCTATGTTCAGCAGTGCATGTCTTTTGGCTGAAATGATGATGATGATCATCTTGTATGTTTCTACGTGTTTCCCGAAAAATCACTTCACTTCAAAATCATCACTTTGGCGGCAGAAACTAATAATATTTTTTAACATTGAACTAAACGCATTGACAAAGCATTATGACATTGTTGCAATGTAAAAACGAGCCCCTGCTGTTTGAAAATGATCTTTATTGTCATGGCCACAGGAGTTACGGCATGTCATGCGTAGGTCAGTCCGTACTGTATCATATTACTGTGGTTTCTCAATGCTGTACATGTAATCGTATATTGACACCTTGCACTATATTGCGGTGGATTTGCAAAGCAGTAAGGCCACAATTGTTTTATGGTGTCATTTTATTGATTACTCGACTTTGTGTGTTGCTAGGCAGCGCCAGTTTAGTTAGTATTTAAGTACTAGCTTTTGGCCGTGACTTCGTCCGCGCACAATAAAGTCAACTCCCGATCTCTATCCCGCGGAGAATTCCAAAAATCCCTTTTTTCTGCACCTCTATTGATTCTAAAGCGCTCGTTCCCTAAATATCAGAATTGCAAAATACTAGAGACTTACCCTATTTCTAAAATACCAAATAATAAAAAATATATCGGATTGATAAAAAAGCTTGTTGGGTAAGTCTGCAATCTAGTATTTTTCAATTCTGATATTTAGGGAACGAGCGATTGATTCTAAAGGAATGGTTACGAAGATAGGGTCCCATTGAATTGAATTCATCATTGAATAAATCAGGTTTTTTCTTCATCCCGTAAGAATTTCCAATAAATGAACTAAAACAATTACTTTGCTCACCCGCGACCTTACAATAGTTACGTTTATGCAAGAAATGTGTGTTCATGCAGTTCCTCCACAAAAAATATTTAATAATCCTAAAATTAGTTTATCATTAATAATAATAATAAATAAATAATAAATATTAGGGGACATCTTACACAAATCGACCTAGTCCCAAACTAAGCAAAGCTTGTACTATGGGTACTAGACGACGATAAACATACTTATATAGATAAATAAATACTTAAATACATATAAAACATCCATAACTCAGGAACAAATATTCGAGCTCATCAAAAATTTAATTGTAATTGTTTTATTGTTATTTATTATTTTATTCAAGTTTAACATTTTGTGACATCCATTTGATTCATTGATTTAATTTAACTTGTGTGCTTTTGACGACTTCAATATAAATTCGCGTGACTTGACTTCGTACAATTTATGATGTAATCTTATATTGAAGGAATAAATAATCTAATCTAATCTAATCATCACACAAATAAATGCCCTTACCGGGATTTGAACCCAGGACCTCTTGCTTTGTAGGCAGGGTCACTACCAACTAAGCTAAAGCGGTCGTTAAATGATGATATATTATCACTTGTAAGCACTTACTTGCATGCCAAATTTGAATTCTCTAATATTATAGTTACGGAGATGGGACCACTTTGAAGCGAAAATTAAATCCCATTTATTTATCCGGTGGGAAATTTGGAAAATTTCTTCTTAGTCTTATAAGTGGTCCATTTCAAGGTTTTAGCTTCAACGGTTTGGGATATACGTTGATATATCAGTCAGTCAGAACATCATCCGCATCATATACACCGCGGCTGACGCGTAACCCAACAGATTGAAAACATACATTCCTTTGGGTTATTTTATGTCAACAATTTAGTATAAAGTCAGGTCTATATGGCTTAGTTTGGGATTCTTCTATTTGAAAACGTAAAATAAAAAAAACCGGCCAAGTGCGAGTCGGACTCGCGCACGAAGGGTTCCGTACAATTATCTATAAAAATCACATTTGTTGTATGGGAGCCCCACTTAAATATTTTTTTATTTTAATTTAATGATTTATTTTTAAAGTCAATACATAATTAAATATTCTGTGAATATTTCAAGTGTCTACCTGTTGCCGTGATCAATATCGAGCAAAAACGAGCAAAAAAAATCATGTTTGTTGTATGGGAGCCCCCTTAAATATTTATTTAATTCCATTTTTTAGTATTTGTTGTTTAGCGGCAACCAAAATACATCATCTGTGAAAATTTCAACTCTCTAGCTACCTATCACGGTTCCCAAGATACGGCCTGGTGACAGAAGGACGGACGGACAGACGGACAGCGGAGCCTCAGTAATAGGGTTTCCGTTTTTACCCTTTGGGTACGGAACCCTAAAAACAGACTCGCAAAATCTACAGCACACAAAGGCACTCCTAGAAATACCTATTATTTTAGATTTAGTTTAGATATTACGTTTTACTTTTACTTTATCGACGTTACATTGTATGAATCGCGTGGGAAGTAAGGCCCGAGCCCTCTGGTTCTAAGGCACAAGCTACACAGAAGATACGTTGAATCAGTTTTCATACTTAATGTATAAAAGCGTCGCGAGAGTTGGAGACGTGGCCTCGTCTCTTCTGTCAGTTACTGTCTGCTTCGGATCGCGATGCTTCTATAGGTACCTATACATTTAGTATGAAAGCTGATTCAAGGGGCACCGCGTCTGCGACCCCCGCCCCATGTCTCTTCTGTGTGGCTTGCTCCTAAGATGAGGGCTGTGCCCAGCAGTGGGACATACCAAGAGCATCCCCGTACAATGTAGATGACGATACTAACGTTACATTTCTTTGTTGCAGTCATGGCAATACTTCCTAGTGTTCATGGTATTAGAGCACATAGTCCTCAGGCTGGAGGGGAAGCCGGGGATCAGACTGAACGATGGTATTACCAGTGTATCCCATGGAGTCATACAGGAATGTGGCAGGTATCCAAACAGACCTACGGTATACTTAATTTATAATCCCCCTCTTCTGGTATTTCGTGTGCTGCAAAATTATCAACCTTTTTTAGAATATCTTTATCTTACTTCTACACTACTTTTTCATCGTCATCATCATCTCAGTCGAAAGAAGTCCAGTGCTGAACATAGGCCTCCTCCAAATCGTCGTTCCATCTTGTTGGAGGCCTACCTACACCATCTTTCGGTCCGTGGACGCCACTCGCGAACCTTTTGGCCCTATCGGCCATCAGTTCTACGAGTGATGTGCCCTGCCCACTACCACTTGAGTTATCCACCATTTTTTAGTTAAAATCACTGTTACCCTACTCATGGACGAGCCTAAAACCTCTTTGATAAGTCAGTTTCTTAAACAAACATTTGATAATGAACTTGAATTTGCTGTCTCCAGAATATTATGGCGAGGCGCGGAGTCCTGCTTATACACGTGGATCTACACCAACTTCAGAATAGTGGATCTACCTTGGGACAACCTGGTGACCTGGTACGCGGCAGCACTAGGGGTTGACTTCTGCTACTATTGGATGCACAGAGCATGCCATGGTGAGTAATACCTAAAGCCTATATATACAATAATTTTTAATCGGTGATCTGATCAGGAACCGATTTTTCTAGATCAGTATTCGATGGCGATCAAGTTTACGTCGTAGTTAGATAAAATATAAAACACTAGGGAACTGCCCCGGCTTCGCACGGGTGCAAAGCTGATACTAAATATGCATGTATGATACATAATATAAACCTTCGTCTTGAATCACTCTATCTATTTTAAAAACCGCATTAAAATCCGTTGCGTAGTTTTAAAGATCTAAGCATACATAGGGACAGACAGGCAGCGGGAAGCAAATTATATTTGAAATTTGAAATTTATCATGACCTTTCTTTACCATGAAGAACAATATTGCGAGGACACCTACACCTGCGAAAAATTCAATAGCGTGTGTGAAGTTTCCGATCCGCACTGGACTCGCGTGGGAACTACGGCACAAGCTTTCTCATTCTGAGGCCTGTGCCTTACAGTGGAATAAAGTGCGAGCCCAGACTCAAACCCAAGACTCTGTGCTTAAGGCCACTAGGCTACCATGATTCAGTCATCGTCATCATTCAAGCCTATACACGTCCCGAAACGAATTGTCCGTCACGAATTTCTTACCTATAATTCCTAATTTCCTGACATTCAATTTTATACTTTTTTTTTTTTTTTATTTAACCTCCTTGGCAACCTTATTTTATCACAAATTACAATCAAAGATCAAAACGTAAAAAAGCCTTCGAAATTCCGAAGCAACGCAATCCAAAAACCCTTTAGGCCCTTCTCCAAGAGAACTTAAATACTAGTACAGATTGGACTAGTAATCTAAACGTTACATGCTATTTCATTGCGTCTAAATTGAATTAGTACCAAGGTAAAGATATGTCCTTCTGGCTTCATCACCTTCCGAATGTAGAAGGCTCCGTAAGGAGTCGTTTTCCCATGCAAATCTATATAATGGCACGGTAGATGAAAGCCTGGAGCTTATGTGTGATCTGAAGTGAGTGTCTTTGAGTGACTTCACAAGCATCCGCTTGGCCTTTGAAGATTTCTAGGAGAAAACAGACAAATTCACATAAAGTTACACGCTTTCGTGCACGATTCCAAAGAGACCTTGCTCTTACATTTTTTATGTGTAGCGAGAGTGTTATAATATAAACGTATTAATAAGTTATTAGGACATATTAAGGTCGTGGTTGCCTAGTGGTTTTGTTTATATCAGTAGTTACAATCACTTAAATTTCTTATAAAATCATAATCTGGAATTCTGTCTATATCTGACTCAATTTTATTGGAGAATAGAGGCTATGTGTAACTGAAATATGTATAAAAACTGCATATTTATATTTTTATACATAATTATTTATCAAAAATTAATAAAAGTCTTATCCATCTTGTGCTTTTGTTACCATTTATTGCATCCATTGTCCGACCTTTGATGATAATATAATAATAATAATAATAAATATCACGGGCCAATTCACACCAATTGAACTAATCCCAAAGTAAGCTAAGCAAAGCTTGTGTTATGGGTGCTAGGCAACATACTTATGTAGATAGATACTTATATAGATAGAAGCCTCTCAAACAGAGGGTCGTGGGTTCGAGTCCGGGCTCGCACCTCTGAGTTTTTCGGAATTTATGTGCGAAATTACATTTGTAATTCACCATGAGCTTTACGATGAAGGACAACATCGTGAGGAAACCTGCATACACCTGAGAAGAAATTCAATGGTGAATGTGAAGTTTCCAATCCGCACTGGGCCCGCGTGAGAACTACAGCCCTAGCCCTCTCAATCTGAAAGGCCTGTGCCCTGCAGTGGGACGTATATAGGCTGGGATGATGATAATGATAGATAGATACATACTTAAATACATAGGTATTTATTAAACTTCATGATGTAACTAAAACATTAAAATGAATCATTTTGTTTCAGAGATCCACATCTTATGGGCGCAGCATCAAGTGCACCACACGTCTGAAGACTTCAACATGGGTGTCGGCATTAGACAGTCTGTGCTGCAAGGGTGGTGTGGATTCGTAAGTATAAAACATAAACAAGTGACAGAAACCGGCCAAGTGCGAGACGGGCTCGCGCACTGAAGTTTTCAACTCTGAATCCATTAACTATACAGAATCGTTATGAAACAAAAAAAAAACTGAAATAGTGGTTTCGACAGGAAAAAAAATTATGACAAACAAATATTATGTGTAAAAATTTTATACCACCAGACACGCTCCCGCTATGGATATTGTGACAATTATTCAAAGTCGGCTCTGCATTACATGCTCAAATCCAATTGGATGTCTTGTTTGTCTAATCCAGAAAAAGCTTTCATTGGTAATTGACGATCAGCCTTAAGTAATATAGATCTAGTTTGTTTTATCGTCTTTGTTACTCCGACCTAGCCTTTCTTTGTTATTACTGTGTCACGAAGCACTAACAACAGGACATCGCAATGCGCCAATCTGCCATAAAATGTTAAAGGTACTGTTTATTTCTGTACGTTTGCGTGACAGTTTTGTTTTGGTACGAGTTTAATAAAGCGCAATAATCATCTATGATCCAGGCACCTATAAGTTTTACGATATTTAGGTAAAAACTATATATAAAATTACCATGAGAGCTTTACAGTGAACGCACTTGCTAAGAAATTTAATAGTGTGTCTGAAGTTCCCAATCCGCAGTGGGCCCGCGTGTAAACTACGGCCCGATCCCTCTCATTCTGAGGCCTGTGCCCTGCACTGGGACGTACCTATTATAGGCAGGAATGATGATGATGATTATAAATGCATAATTTGCACAGCCATTTATACAATTCACCATTAAATTTAATAAGAGCAAGATCTTTTACCTAAGCACATTATGTATGTGGACACGGCTTATAATAAAAACGTCCGCTTTAGCCTAGTTGGTAGTGACCCTGCCTACGAAGCAAGAGGTCCTGGGTTCAAATCCCGGTAAGGGCATTTGTTTGTGTGATGAGCACGAATATTTGTTCCTGAGTTACGGATGTTTTCTATGTATTTAAGTATTTATTTATCAATATAAGTATGTCTATCGTCGTCTAGTGCCCATAGTACAAGCTTTGCTTAGTTTGGGACTAGGTCGATTTGTGTGAGATTGTCCCCTAATATTATTATTATATTATTATTATTAATATTACTAGCTGTTTCCCGCGACTCTGTCCGCGAAAAATAGGGGTAGCTATAAAAAATACCCTACGACCTATTCTTAGACCTACCGAAAGTGGAGAAAAAAGTTTCATAAAAATCGGTGAAGCCGTTTCGGAGTAGTTCTACAAACAATATGACACGAGATTTTAATATATTAGATCTAATATACAAAAATCTCGTGTCACGGTGTTTCTTGTGTTCTATATATTCGGTAGGTCTGAGAATAGATCGTAGGCTATTTTGTATACCCCTATTCTTCGAGGATGGAGTCGCGGGCAACAACAAGTAATATTGTAATAGAATCTAATCTACTGCCTATCTATTCAAGTCAATACAAGTTCTAACGTAGCCCAATGTCACTCGTGTCAATATTACTAATGGAAGTAAGCTAGACTGCCTAGACGTCCTATTATTCATTATAATTCCACATTACATTACAAACTAGTTACATTTCAGTAAATATATCGTTATTTCTTCGTCCATCTTTTATTTCTTTTGTAGATTTCGGTTGATATAGTTTGGAACACGCTTCTTAATGGAGTTAGGTACTGTCAGACAACTCAATTTAGGATTTAGAGAAAGTATTTTTTACGATTCAATCACAAGGACGTCTACACTGTGGATACAGCAAATACGCCAAACTCATAAGACAAATTTCTGAGCTCCTGAGAAGTGAAAAACTATTTTGACTTTCTTTTCTCAAATAATAATAATTCAATGTACTGGAACAATTACTTTGCTCGTCCACGACCTAATCATAGCTATGTTTATGCAAGAAATGTGTGTTCATGCGGTTCCTCCACCTGATGAGCATCTGATAAGATGAGCTCTGGTCGAGTTCGAAACGCGTCAGTGTGGTGGTGGTGATCGATGGGTTTGTGTGGTTTATGTATGTTCGTAGAGTGTCGCGGGTTAGCAAAGTAATTGTTTCAATTCATTAATATGGACCTCCGCAAAGTAGCGCCTGATTCAATAAATTAGGTATTTAATATTATTCAAACTTAAGGATGATAATAAGGCCCTAGAACAAGCTGGCAACGTGTTGTTAATTATTATGACGATATTAGCACAAAAATACTTTTTTGGATCGAAAAGTGGCAACGTTGCCTATCATTAGGGTGTGTTGCACTGCAGAATTTCCCAAAATTATTTTTTACATAATATTAAATATCTCCCAAACAAAGCAAATCGATCTGAATTTGCACTACATTTTTAGTTTAATATAACCCGAGAAATCTATTTTTTAAATATATTATGTCGGCTTACTCATCCGTCACGGTGTATAAAATGTTCCAAAATGATTTCAAGTAATTGCTAAAAAAATAAAACAAGTAGACGAGCAAATTTTCTCGCTTCTATTTTGCGAAATATAGCCAGTTGTTACAGCTGTCAACTACTTTTTGCAATGATAGAAACTCTAGTTTAAATCTTTTTAAGTTGTTTTTTTTAGCACATTTAAAATTTGTGCCTTTCCACCATACAGGGTGTCCCGTAAGTAGTACGACAAACGGAAATAGGAGATAGGTAGGCAGGTTATCCACCAAATATCAAAAAGTTATCTCAGTAAAAGTCGCACCGTTTTCGAGAAATATCGATTTTTCTGATTTTTTTGAAAAATGTACACCCGCACTAAGATTTCGAGTTGTGATATTCCGAATTAATTATTTTTTGCATTTATTTTATTGAAAAATAGTCTTGAATAGTTGTGTTATCAGATACAAAAAAACATTTTTAAAAAACTATAGCAGTTTTTATTTAAATGTTCATTTAAGAGTCGTTTTCAAAAAAATTGTACCTACATAGTTAAGGGCTTAATCAAAACAAAATCACGATCGCTTCCTTTGTGTTACGAAAGTTAGTCATACAACATATATGGGTAACGTTCGTTACACAAAGGAATCAATTAAGTTTTGTTTTTATTAAGTCCCTTAATTGTGTACACTTTTTTTAAAACGACTCTTAAAATCTCGTTAAGCCAGTACTACCGCTTTATCTAACACTTTGGTTAAATTCAGCAGCTGCGCCAAACTAAATAAATTAAAATAAAAAACTAAATTCCGCGTGTTTTATTAAAAAAAAAAAAACTTAAGTAAAGGTTCGCTCTCACTCACCGTGTTGACGCAGTACGAATATTGTTCAACACTTTTTTTGAACTCGAGGTACCGAGCAACCACTATAAATAAATAAATAAATAAATATTAGGGGACAACCTTACACAAATCGACCTAGTCCCAAACTAAGCAAAGCTTGTACTATGGGTACTAGACGACGATAAACATACTTATATAGATAAATAAATACTTAAATACATAGAAAACATCCATAACTCAGGAACAAATATTCGTGCTCATCACACAAATAAATGCCCTTACCGGGATTTGAACCCAGGACCTCTTGCTTCTTAGGCAGGGTCACTACCAACTAGGCTAAAGCGGTATCCCGGTTGGGATAACGACTAATCTTCACGCACTTTTTCGTGGAATGAAAAACTTTTCTCTTGCAAGTACGGAAGCCTTATCTTTCTTCATTCTACTTTTTTTTTATTTCATGATAAAAATTACAATATAAATTTGCATTGATGTCAAAATTACAAGAATTTATACCATTGTCGTAAAAATAATGTAAAATAAAAATAATTAATTATAGTGCACAAAATTTCAGAAAATAAAATGTTCTCCCAATAAGGATCGTCAGTGTACAAAAAGAGAAAAGAAAAACACTGTAAATATAACTATCACTATGTCAATATCATACATTAAAAAAATAAAATATCTCCCATTATATTGTCATTTAATTTTCACAATTTAAAAATAATAAAAATGAGTATTCGATACCATTACTACTACTATCACAATTAAAAATAATTATTTAGTATACAATTAAAACAAGAAACAAATACAATAATAATATATATAATTTATATAATAATTTTTAGAAATTTATGTCCATATATTCCTTAACAGAGTACAAAGATTCAACAAAAGATTTCTCAGTTTACGCCTAAACGTTTCTTCAGATGGTTCAGTTCTTAGATCGGCTCATAGTAAGTTGGGCCGAATCAAATCGAATGTAGCCCGAGTCCATTGAGTTTTCGGCCACTACATGTTTTATCTTTAAATCTCTGATATCATTGATCGTTGTTCCAGATTTTCTATCTCCCTCTGGCTCTGGTGATCCCGCCCGCGCAGTTCGTGATGCATCACCAATTCAGCTACCTCTACATGTTCTGGATCCACACTGAGGCTATCAAGAGCCTAGGTCCTCTGGAGTACATCCTCAATACACCTAGTCATCATAGAGTACATCATGGTAAGTAAATCTGGTAAAGACCGAGAGATTCATGTTCACGATTGATACAAGAATAATTATAAAATAGAATTATAGCATATTTTTGCATGTATGTACGTAAAACTCTTTATTGTACATCATCATCAACATCATTGCAGCCGAAAGACGTCCACTGCTGAACATAGGCCTCCCCCAAGGCTCGCCAAACCCATCCCCCCAATCCATCCCTGCGCCATCCGCATCCAATGCGTTCCCGCTACCTTCACCAGGTCGTCGCTCCATCTTGTTGGAGGCCTACCTACACTGCGTCTTCCGGTCCGCGGACGCCACTCGAGAACCTTTCGGCCCCATCGGCCGTCAGTTCTACGGGCGGGGGGTTATTGTACATAAAAAAAACAATTAATGTCATAATCATCATTCATCATCATCATCATTTCAGTCTTATATCTTGATACCCTATCATTACGATTGGTAGCAGCTTGCATCCACCTGGAACATATAAAATAATTATTATTTACATTTTTCATTTTTTCATTTTCATTTATTCGAAACTCACTTTACATCAGATCAGTAATAAGTTTAGTAGTAATAACTACTACAAGAGAAATTATAACAAGTGCCTGAACTAGGATTCATGAACTGTAGTAGTAGTACCCACCACCCGGAGCGCGCCCACTTTGTGACTACGACGTTTTATGCTTTGTAATTAATTGTCTGCTTCGAAAGTCTATCTATATATATAAAAGAAGAAACTGACTGACTGACTGACTGACTGACTGACTGACTGACTGACATATCAACGCACAGCCCAAACCACTGGGCCTAGAGATTCCAAATTTGGCATGTAGGTTCCTTATAAGGGCGCACTAAGAAAGGATTTTTCAAAATTCACTCCCTAAGGGGGTGAAAAGGGGGTCCAAAATTTGTATGGGGAAACAAGATTAGTTTATTCGAAACTTCACAGAAGTACTCCTAATGGTAAATGAGTAAACACGTGTTTCAGGTTTTTTGAGAATTCAACCCCTAAAAGGGGGGAAAGGGGTAACAAAGTCTGAAAATCAACATGGGTGTTGTTTCTATGGTTTATCGGGTCGCTGGTTATGAAAACAACAACGGTTTTAAAATCCGATGTGGCGGACGTAAAATACCATCTCCCTGGATGGGGTTGAAATGTCTAATTAAACTAAATGACTGTTGATATATCAACGCACAGCCCAAACCACTGGACCTAGAGACTTGAAATTTTGCACATAGATACCTTATACAATTTAGGCATCCAGGATTTTTGGGAATTCCCACGGGGACGGGAAAAAACGGGATTTATATATTCGATTCCGAGTGACCCTATCTCATTAACTATAATAACTAGACTCTTCAAACTTGATACACAAGTAGGTATTACATTAGTTAAAACATTGATTTCAGGATTTTTCAAAATTCCCACGGGATAAGGAAAAAACGGGATTTATATATTCAGTTCAACGGGATCCTGTGAAGTATAATTACTAGATTCTTGAAATTTGGCATAGAAGTAGGTAATTATAATAGTAAAAAACAGTTTGAAGGATTTTCGGAAATTCCCACGGGATAAGGAAAAAACAGGATTTTTCGCTTTACTGGTCGTAGAAAGCTGAAATTCGGCATCTAGGTTGCTTGGAAAGTGTAGAGGAGGATTAAGAGAGGACTTTCCAAAATTCTCATGGGAACGGGAAAAAACGGGATTTTTCGGTTTACTGGTCGTAGAAAGCTAAAATTCGGCATGTAGGTTGCTTGGGGAGTGTAGAGGAGTTTTGAGGGGGGGCTTTCCAAAATTCCTACGGGAACGGGAAAAAACGGGATTTTTCGTTTTACTGGTCGTAGAAAGCTGAAATTCGGCATCTAGGTTGCTTGGAGAGTGTAGAGGAGGATTAAGAGAGGACTTTCCAAAATTCCCACGGGAACGGGAATAACGGGATTTTTCGTTTTACTGGTCGCAGAAAGCTGAAATTTGGCATGTAGGTTGCTTGGGAAGTGTAGAAGAGCATTAAGGAAGGACTATACAAAATTCCCACGGGAACGAGAAAAACGGGATTTTTCATTTTACTGGTCGTAGAAAGCTGAAATTCGGCATGAGGTTGCTTGGGGAGTGTAGAGGAGCATTGAGAGAGGACTTTCCAAAATTCCCACGGGAACGGGAAAAAACGGGATTTTTCATTTAACTGGTCGTAGAAAGCTGAAATTTGGCATGTAGGTTGCTTGGGAAGTGTAGAAGAGCATTAAGGGAGGACTATACAAAATTTCCACTGGAACGGGAAAAACGGGATTTTTTATTTTACTGGTCGTAGAAAGCTGAAATTCGGCATGAGGTTGCTTGGGGAGTGTAGAGGAGCACTGAGAGAGGACTTTCCAAAATTCCCACGGGAACGGGAAAAAACGGGATTTTTCGTTTTACTGGTCGTAGAAAGCTGAAATTCGGCATGTAGGTTGCTTGGGAAGTGTAGAAGAGCATTAAGGGAGGACTATACAAAATTCCCACGGGAACGGGAAAAACGGGATTTTTCATTTTACTGGTCGTAGAAAGCTGAAATTCGGCATGAGGTTGCTTGGGGAGTGTAGAGGAGCATTGAGAGAGGACTTTCCAAAATTCCCACGGGAACGGGAAAATACGGGATTTTGCGTTTTACTGATTGTAAGCTAAAATTTCAAAATTCATAAGTTTATACTGTAAGTAGGCCGCAAAGGGCTCTTTAACCGACTTCAAAAAAGGAGGAGGTTATGCATTCCACTTAATGTATTTTTTTTGTAAGTATGTTCACCGATTTCTCGGTCAATTGTGGACCGATTTTAAAAATTACTTTTTTATTCGAAAGAATATAATATACTACTGAGATGGTCCCATTGTCACGCAAGCAAGCAAGCGTGCATGCATGCTTGCATCTTGCTTGCATGCTTGCTTGCTTGCCTGTATGCTTGCTTGCTTGATATCTTGGTGCTTTGGAATTCTCATGGTACTCGCAAGCGAAGCCGCGGGCAAAAGCTAGTACTCTTATAATTATTGGAAATTCTGGGTCTTACTTAGAGTACAATTTTTCTATTGTTTTAACAGGTAGCAATAAGTACTGCTTGGACGTGAACTACGGGGGTGTTCTGATCATCTGGGACAGGCTGTTTGGAACGTTCAGACCAGAAACGGATAAGATCCAGATCGTCTATGGTCTCATCTATAACCAGCCGTCTTTCAACCCCATGTATCTCCAGGTGAGACAAAATCATCATCGTCATGGTTAGGTACCATATAAGTCCCACTGCATGTCTGAGGCCTTCTCTTAGAGTGAGAGGGCCCTTTGTGATTATTTGAACTAACATGTTTGTAAGTATTATCTTTCCTTAACTGTTTACTGCGAATGCTACAAGCTGTACACAATATTATTTATCTTAATCTTAGGTACTCTATGGCGACTGTTGAATCTTTCACTATTTCCGTATCTATTTTTGCGATGACCTGTCCAAGCTATTTTTACAATAGGTATAAGTACAATTAAACGCAGGAATATAAACGAAATTTCATGCTAACAATATTGGCAACATGTTCGTTATATTATACGTACCTATATCTTATAAAACGATTCGTCAACCTGAATACAGAACAAGTCTGCGGTAGTTGGGACGGTATTATTCGAGACAGGTGCGCATCAGTATTGTGGTTTTCAAGGAAATTGTACAACATAAATGAGGATGAAGTTATATCGAGACGCACACAAAATGTTGTTCTATGGTAAAATAAATTACGCTTCCAAACATTTAGGTAATATTTATGTAGGATCTACCAAAATACAACGTTTATTTTTAGGGCTCGATGTATTTGAAGAATGTTTTAATTTAAATAGAATTACTGTTTGTTTTGTTGTTTTGTGTTATGTCTAGGGTAGATTTGAGTAGTAGATTTTCAATAGGTTTCTCGTTTTATATAATGAATCCGGAATATTCATCATCATCATCATCATCATTTCAGACGAAAGACGTCCACTGCTGAACATAGGCCTCCCCTAAGGCTCGCCAAACAGGTCAGTCCTGCACCATCCGCATCCAATGCGAATGGAATGTTCAAGCTGATAGTTATCTGAACATCTCTCTAAGGATTTTGCATCGCATTTTTTTAACCTTTTCGACGCCAACGACACATAAATCAGCACCGCAGGTTCTACACCAACGACTGATATATCAGTCATGGCGTGCAGAGCGATATCTACTTACATGCATTTCTGTAGGGTTCAACTTCGCTTTGACATTCCGATGTCATGGTGTACCTATGAGTGAGAGCTGTTGTATTTGACAGAGTGTTGAAATGGTTAAAGATGATGTGTGGCGACTCGCCTTGGTCGCGGTAAACTTTGAACATCGACCAATGAATACATAAATAAAACTAATATTACGGGACCATTCACACCAATTGACCTAGTCCCAAAGTAAGCAAAGCTTGTGTAATGGCTAATATTAAACACCCAAAACGCGAGAACAAACATTCGTATTTTTCATACAAATATCTGCCCCAACCTGGAAATCAAACCCGGGACCTCAAACTTCGTAGTCAGGTTCTCTAACCAACCACTAGACCGTTTGGTCGTCAAAACCAATGTAAAATATAAAATGTTGAAAAATATTTATGACTTCTTCTGACCCTACTATTTTGCTACCTCACACACAAATATCTAGGTATTTCTGTGGGACACGAAGTAGGTATTTTCATGCAGAAACCCTCCATCACTCCCACATTATTTTTGTACAGTGATAACTTGTATTACGAGTTTTTATTTAACTTGCCGTGTTAGTAAGCGTATGAGACGCAAATCAGTGATCTAATTGATTGGTATTAAGGATAAAGCTTGTGTTAACACGTTCACTGTCCCAATGCAAAATGATTCGACAAAGTCACACGTCCAAGCGTGCTTCCTCTTTGAAGTGGTCATCCCATAGCAAAAGCAGTGACTCCTGAAAAGAAGCATCATGATCCCACATTGGATGCACCCGTACAGGGAAAGTGTTAAAATGATATTTAAAAACTTATCACCTATTCTTTTTTTACAGTCGTTCTACACAGGCTACGTGGTCGAGAAGTTCCGACGTCTGGAAACGTACGGCGATAAATTCCGGGCCATCTTCTGGGGACCGAGCTGGGAACCTGGGCAAGCGAGGCTGGGCGACGAGGCTGAAAAAGTTGACGTAAGTCAATTTCTACATGCATGATATAAGGGTGAATCAATTTTTTAGTGACACCCGCTGCTGTGGTTACGTCCCTTGGACAACCTAGAATTTTCTATGAAACAGTATGAGTGTCACTTGGACAACTGGGGACAGAGTAAACAACATTAAAAAGTTGATTTACCCATAAATATTTTTATTTAAGTCACGCAAACCTTGACGTTACGGCCACATTAGAGTGGCCAATCAGTCAACTCGTGACCACACTTACATTTTGGTACGTACAGACATTTCGATAAGGAGATAGTTTGAAACAATGAGAAGGATATACATATATAATAAAAGGGTAAAAAAAGTAAGGGTAAGGCAATAAAAGTGGGAATGTAAAAACTTGACTAATATAAATGAAACAATCGAGTAAAGATAATTGTCCTCCTATTTCGCCCGCCAATGTCATTGACCTCTTCACACAGCAACAAAGGCCTACGTCAAACTAAACCTCTTAAAGGCCCTAAACAATCCAACCCTACTGACCCTTGAAACCTTTGTCAAAGGTTAACTTAGATATGTTTAAAGTGACCAACACATCACGCCCGAGTTAATTCGAAAGTTTAATGTGACACTACAATACCCCACTTATACATGGTAATTTTATCAGTGCACACATTTCAACATTATATCTATATTTATACCTACTCTTCGATGTATTTTTATTTGTATCTTTTCCTCCCAAACGTTTTATTTTTCCTTTATATCAAATAGGTAAATAAATCATGGGACAATTTGACACCAATTGACCTAGTCCTAAAGCAAACCTAATTGTACTATGGGTACAAGACAACGGATAAACATACTTACTAAATACATATTAAAGATCCAAGAGTAGCACAATCATTCGTATTTTTCGGGTATGTATTACAATACCGAAGTACGAAAGACCGAATGTATTAAAACATCGAATGGGTCAAAAGACCGACACGATTTTTTTCTGAAACCGTTAACTTTTTAAGATTGTTATAAAACAAACCTAACCTAACCTAATGGGTTCTGTATGATGCCATTTTAATAAATTCTGAAAAGTTTACGGTTTCAGAAAAAAATCGTGTCGGTCTTTTGACCCATTCGATGTTTTAATACATTCGGTCTTTCGTACTTCGGTATTGTAAAACACACCCTATTTTTCACACAAATATCTGCCCCGACCGGGAATCGAACCCAGGACCTCAAGCTTCGTGATCAGGTTCCCTAATCACTAGAATATTCGGTCGTAAATGTGTAAATATACATATATATGTATATGCCTGTGCCATACAGTGGGACGTATAATAGGCCGGTATGATGATGATGAGTGGTAATGCCACTGTCCATCCAGCCAGTCATCACGTTCAGGAGTCAGTTGCCGTGGCCGCGCAGCATTATGCATCTATTTACTATATATATTATGGTTGTACTAGCTGACCCGGTGAACTTTGTTCCGCCTTAGAGTAGAGGCAAAAAAAATGAAACCCATCCTCATACATCCTCTTGCAACGCGTTCGCCTCTCTCTTGCAACTGGCCTACGCCGCTCATGTACTTACATTGCGTCATCCTTTTTCGTGTATACAGCTGGCGTTCATCGATTTATTGGAAAATTAAGGGGTGAACCACCCTTAACATTTAGGGGTATGAAATATAGATGTTGGCCGATTCTCAGACCTACCCGATATGCACACAAAATTTCATGAGAATCGGTCAAGCCATTACGGAGGAGTTTGGTAACAAACACCGCGACACGAGAATTTTACATACTAAGATTATGTATCTTTATTATGTTGTTTTAGATCGAGTTCAGAGAAAAATACGACGTAGCCTTACCACACTGGTGTAATGTGTATCTAGTACTACATTACGCTGTAGTATTCTACGGGTTCTTTGAACTGGCTTCAAAATACATGGTAAGTGTTACTTCTTAATAATATACGCCGGGTTCCGTACCCAAAGGTTCCAACGAGACCATACTGATACTCCGCTGTCTGTCTGTCTGTCTGTCACAGGGCTCATCATTCTCTTGAATCGTATTGGAATTATTACTGATTATACCCGCTATAACAAAAATTGACCCTAACTTTTCGTGACTCTAAAAGACCTTTTACAATTACTGTGAACTACTTATTTACTATATGTATAATAGCTGTTGCCAGCCGTCTGCGAAGAGTTCATTTACAGCTGAAACTATCCAATTTTCCTGAATAATATGTATCCTATATATAAATATAAATATATTAGTAGTGGTAGAGCCATGTTGTAGCTAGCCGCTGCATCACGAATGGGCCGGCTCGTCCGGGGCAGTACCACCCTCTTACAGAAAACCGGCGTGAAGCAGCAGCCTTCTTGCGTTTCGTATGGTCAGTGAGAGTGCCGGGGGTCCAATACCTCACCCCTTCCCTCTCCCCCTCCCTCTTCCCCTTCCCCTATTCCCTCTCCTTAAGGGCCGACAACGCACTGGCATCGCGTAAAGCGCTGCAGGTGTCTATGGACAGTGGTGATCATTTAACATCAGGTGACCCACTAGTTCGTTTGTCTGGCCTTTCTAACATAAAAAAAAATAAAAAAAAAATTATAAACCATCTGTGTGTCCATTAGAATCCGTCAAACCGTTTTAGCGTGAAAGAGTTACGAACGTCCATACATCCATTCATACAAAGTTTCGCGTTTACAATTTTAGTAATATAAAAATCTTTTTAGGGTTCCGTACCCAAAGGGTAAAAACGGGACCCCATTACTGAGACTTCGCTGTCCGCCCGTCTGTCCGTCCGTCTGCTACCAGGCTGTATCTCATGAACCGTAATAGCTAGACAGTTTAAGTTTTCACAAATGATTTATTTTGGTTGCCGCTATAACAACAAATACTAAAAATTAGAACGAAATAAATATTTAGGGGGGCTCCCATACAACAAACGTCATTTTTTTGCTCGTTTTTGCTCGATATTGATAACGGCTATAGGTAGACGCTTGAAATATTCACAGAATATTTACTTATACAGGGTTATTTTTAATTCACTGACATCCTCTTAACCCTCAATTCCTATCACTCAAACAAATGTTTTTTGTTTTACGACTTTATAAAATGAAGCACTTTTTTTCCCATACAAATACACAGAGTATCGTAAAAATAAGAGGAAATCTCAAATTTTCAAAACGTTACTACACCAAAAATATTAAGTTATGACAAAAGCCGTAAAACAAAAAAACATTTGTTTAAGTGGTAGGAGTTTAAGGTTAAAAGGATGCTAGTGAATTACAAATAACCCTGTATATTCAATTTAAAAATAAATCATTAAAATAAAATAAAACAAATATTTAAGGGCCCCCAAACAACAAACGTGATTTTTTGCCGTTTTTAGCCAGTTTTTTACACGCTTTTTATTAGCTTTTTTCATTACATTTGGCCGAAAAGTAAATTACAAGGTAGTTTCCTTTGACGTACTAAGCCATTTACCGAAGTTAGCAGATATCAATAAATACACGGTGTAGAATACTTACCTTATAGTACAGTCGCCATCTTAAGCCTTTGCTAGAGACCGAAAATAACATTTATTTTGCTATTAACAGGTTTGTAACAGAACTTTTATGTATAGGGTTACCTATTTATATGTGAGTTCCCCTTATTTTCCATAAATAAAATTAAGTATATTACTCCGTCTGCAAAGAATTCGTCTATCACTATCTTATCCTGAAGAAACTGCAATTTTTCAAAGTCAAAAGTCAAAATTCTTATTCAATTTAGGCATCAAATTGATGCTCCTATGAAAGTCAAAAAATCTACCACCGGTTCGGAAAAAACCCTGTTGAGAAGAAACCGGCAAGAAACTCAACAAGGTATATTTTTTTCAATCAGATCTACATTGTTATTAAATGACATACATCTAAAGTATTTTCGGGATAAAAAGTATCCTTTATGTTAATCAAGGTTATAAACTATCTGTGTGTCAAATTTCATCAGAACCCGTCAAACCGTTTTATGTATGCATACAAACTTTCGCGTTTATAATATTAATAAGATAACGAATTGAATCACGTACCAGGATGGAACCTTTTTATATTCAATTTCGCTACGATTCCTTTGGCAAATGTATGAAATGTCAACACGACATTAGTAGCTCAAAGGTTCCATCCCCGGTACGTGATTCAGTTACCTCGACTGTACCAGTAGAGGTACATTGAATAAAAACTTAATATTATAATTTTCAACAAAATCAAAACCAAATTTATTCATGACAAGATACAATTTTGAAAGGTTTAAAACTTAATATTTTAATTTTCAACAAAATCAAAACCAAATTTATTCATGACAAGATACAAAATTATGAGTTATGCTGGGCGCGGTTCCGTAAAAGAACATTTGAAATAACAATTCGAAATCTATTTCGAACTACATATTTCGAATATCTATTTTGATTATCGTAGCTACGGTAAACTTTTTCTATCAATTTCCTTGGAAATTCGAAGTTAAATATCAGTTATCAGTCAGTATTTAATTTCAAAATTTACTTTGTGTTCTTAAAAGTCGTTCAGAGTTTTATCAATGAAATTTATTTTCTCCTAACAATTTTCGCCTTCCTGAAGACGTGGCGTGGGAAGGCCCCCAACAAGACGGACCAACGATCTGGTAAAGGTGGGTGCCCCTTGTTTTATAGACAAATATTTCGTAGAATTTCGTTTCATAGAAAATGTTTCACATAATATTTGGTACATATATTTTCATTTCTAATATTATTTTTTCAAAAACTATTTGTTTTAGTGAAACTTATTTCATAGAAACACAACTCAATGAATTTTACTATCTCATATTTTCATTTCACATAGTTATCAAACAGTAGAATTATTTTTTAAAGAATATTTAAATTTGTTTGATGTATTTTTTCATAGTATTTTATTTCGATAAATACTCTGCGTAGGTATTGATTATTCTATGAAATGATAATATGAAAAACATTTTCTACAAAGTGAAAACCAATGAAATATTTATTGTCCATAAAATAGCGTACACCCGGTAAAGGTTGCAGGATCCACTATGCGCAGCGCAGGAGCGATCGTTGTGGAACTCTTTGGGGGATATCTTTGTCTCGCACTTGACCTCTTTTGGCTGATATGATGATTATAATGAATAGTTTTCGATTTTTACTACTTGTTCAACGTAGGTACAAACTCGACGCAACTTTAGTAGTAGGCGGAGGGTAAATGGAAACTCCAAAAGTTACAGAAACAAATATAAACCCAATCCACATACTCGTAGTTTGCTTCATATTTTATAATACTGATTTCTAAGGAATATAATTTGTTTTCGTCATTTATTTTTCCGAAAATGTATCATTGAACACGTGGCGTGGGAAAGCCTCCAATGATATGGACCGCCGTAGTCTAATTTGCACCATTACGGTATACTATAAATAAATAAATAAATATCACAGGACAGTTTACACCAATTGACCTAGTCCCAAAGTAAGCTTAGTAAAGCTTGTGTTATGGGTACTAGCAGCGGATAAATATAATTATATACATACTAGCTGACCCAGCAAACGTTGTTTTGCCATATAAATAATAGTATAGCCTACGACCTATTCTCAGACCTACCGAGTGTAGGTAAAAAAGTTTCATAAAAATCGGTCAAGCAGTTTCGGAGGAGTTCGGTAACAAACACCGTGACACGAGATTTTTATATATTAGATTAAACACCCAAGACTCGAGAGCAAACATTCGTATTTTTCATATAAATATCTGCCCCGACACTGGAATCAAACCCGGGACCTCAAGCTTCGCAGTCAGGTTCTCTAACCACTAGGCCGTCCTGGTCGTCTAAATAATATAGCATGACAACCTTCTGGGGCCCTAGTGAAAAGGGGTTAATTCTGCAGAAGTAGAACAGCTGATTTCGACTTAACCCCCTTTACACATAAAATAGAAAATAGCTGTTTAATTTCTGCAGACTTAACCCCTTTTTCACTAGGATCCTAGCTTTATTTATGGTACTAGTCAATGGTGCAAATGAAACTACGGCGTTGGACCAACCATCTGGTAAATATTGTAGGAACCATTCCGATGCCGGCAACGCAGGACACTAACATCACTGATTACTTCTACGAAACACTGGCGTACAATTTAACTAAATTGGCCAAGGTTAGTTTTAATCGTGTCTCACGTATCAGAAACAAAATGTTCACCCGACACCTTACAAAAGGATTATGCAACGGTTGCTTGGCAAATGCCAATTTAAACTGACACGCTATTTATTCTGCCACGGAAAAATCTCAACAGCGCGATTCAGCATAGTGCAATTTTCTGTACAGCAGCATCTATCGCAACATAAAATAAACAACTAAACATTTCGCTGCTTTACACTAAAATAGACATTGAATGGGCCGAAACAATAAACAAACATTTGTCTTGGCCGTACAATACAACAAAAGTTTTCCCAACATAAGCTTAATTTCCACAGGTGTACGGAATGGCGGGCTTTATTGTGTTTATTAGCAACTTTTCTTCGTGACTTCGTATTTAGTGTTTCAAAGGAATGAGTTCGCTTAAGGATACAAGTTAGTAAAAGCTAAATGACAGCGGGTCGTTACAATCAAATTGATTTGTTAAGTAAAACCTTTGATTATAGATAGTGGCTGCTACCAAGGTCGTGAAGCATTTAGAAAAATTATTCTAAATTACCCGTGATCATGGGGCATGATCATGATGATGATGGGGCGGCATGGGCTGGTACATGGGGGTGGTACCAGTAATATTACTCGCTGTGCATCACAATCCAGCGCGGTTTTATTTTCTGTGTAGCATTAAAGAAAGTTTTATTACGTTACTAGCTGTTGCCTGCGACTCCGTCCGCGAGGAATAGGTGCATAAAAAATAGCCTAAGACCTATTCTCGGGTAGGCTTGAGAATGTGGAGAAAAAATTACACAAAAATCGTTCCAGCCGTCTCGGTGGAATTCGATAACAAACACCGTGACACGAGATTTTTATATATTAGACTAGCTGTTGCCCGCGACTCCGTCTGCGAAGAATAAAAATAGCCTACGACCTATTCTCAGACCTACCAAATATGGAGAAAAAAGATTCATAAAAATCGGTCAAGCCGTCTCGGAGGAGTTCGATAACAAACACCGTGACACGAGGTTTTTATATATTAGAAGATTATCTATATACATATGTACAAAAATCTCGTCCGATGTAGCCCCAAGCGTTCTCTGGATCCAACAACAATATCAGTTATAGAATTCCACATGTTTATTTTAGATATTGTTTGCATAACACAGTCTGATACACTTTCGGAATTATTTTAAGCAAACCTAATGTAAGCAAGGGAGATTTAAATATACATTACCTACTTAGTAATATGATGGATGGATTAAAAATAGAAACATGAACGTCGGGGAGAAAGGTTTTCGCTTCTAAAGCGGAAGAGATCTCGCCTGGAAAAGATCGCTTCAACGCGATAATGCCCTTTTACCTTATATTATTTTTCCATCTACTTGTTTTTCTGTATTTTGTGGTATACAATTTTGTTGGCAGACCATCCTCTCGGTGAACCGAGATCACGAGAATTGTGAACGATGTTAACGATGCATCCAAGCCGCTTTCAACCATAATAATAATAATTGGTTTATTGTACACAGGGTTACAAGGATAGTTTTACACATAATCATTAAGATCTAAATGTCTTACAATGGAGTCATGGAAGTGATTACGATTCTATCTCCCAAACTAGGTAAATATATTATTTATTTTAAGGGGCTGAGAAGTTACTTAAACTTAGAGGGTTTAATAATAGCATGAACGGAGTTTCAGTGTGACACCAATAATGATTGGGTATCAATGAGGGAGGCCTACGTCCTGCGGTTGACGTCCTATGGCTGAATTAATGATGATGATGATGATAATGAAGTCCTTTGCTTTGATGGACAATAATGATGAACTGATGAACAATGGCGACAAAATGGCCTGGTGATTAGAGAACCAGACTGAAAAGCTTGATGTTCCGGGTACGATTCCCACGTCGCGGCAGATATTGAAAAATTCGACTGTTTGTTCTCAAGTCATGGGTGTTTAATATGTATTTAAGTGTGTATCTATCTATATAAGTATTTTTATCCATTGTCTAGTACCCATAACACAAGCTTTGTTTACTATTGGTGTGAATTGTCCCGTGATATGCATTTATTTGATATTTAATCATAAAAAGCATAGACACTTTTACCAAAATTTTTGAGACAAAGATGTTCGCAGAGTAAATTCCATTGTAAGTTTTCTAAAGCAATCGATTCGAATAAAACAGCCCATCGTTATACGAAGGCTAGTGAACTCGTAAACTAAATCCACTGGTGCCTTTTATATTTCTAATAAGTGCCGTAAAATATTTACGGCTTCTTGAAAAACGGTTATGGCTCGGACACAATGTGTGTTCGCGACCGGACAAATGGGGCCAAATATAATAATATGTGGCCGCGGATTATAACTATTATATCGGTACAACGTTTACTTAACCATTATAAGAGTCTTATTGTACTGTCGATTTGCGAACATATTGAAAGCGAGGCCTCTGCTCGGCGATTTCGCTGCGAGCGCAATATATATTTTACAATACATTTGCTCGAAAAATTCAGTTTCAAAATATGTATACATGGCTCGTAAGTTCATTTTACCGCACTAGTGCGATTTTTTTACAGTTTTTAGGGTTCCGTAGTCAACTAGGAACCCTTATAGTTTCGCCATGTCTGTCCGTCTGTCTGTCCGCGGCTAAGCTCAGAGACTGTTAGTACTAGAAAACTGTAATTTGGCATGAATATATATATTAGTCATACCGACAAAGTGGTTAAATAAAAAAAACTAAAAAATTTTTTTTAGGGTACCTCCCATAGACGTAAAGTAGGGGTGATTTTTTTTTCTCGACTAACCCTATAGTGTGGGGTATCGTTGGATAGGTATTTTAAAACGATGGGGGGTTACTTACATGATTTTTGTATTCAGTGATTTGTTTGCGAAATATTCAACTTTAAAGTGAAAAATTTCATTAAAATCGACCGTCCCCCCCCCCCCCCCCTCTAAAATCTAAACTGTTGGGTGGAAAAATTTGAAAAAATTCAAAATGGTAGTAAATATATTAAATTTACAAGGAAAATTTATAGCGGCTAAGATTGATTGGGAATTATTTGTAGTTTACGAGTAAATAGTAGCCTAAGGTATTAAACATACCGTCACTACTTTAAAAACTCGTATCTCAAATCAGCATGTAAACAAAACTGAACCTTGATATGCGCGTAATAAAGTTCACTTTGCCAGATTAACGATTTTGAGATACGAGCTTTTTTCAAAGTATTGACGATACCTAACTTGGAAGATTCCGTACATATACGAAATCCTTAGAAAAATATTACTCGATTTTTTCGTAATGGCTACGGAACCCTATCTTGGGCGTGTCCGACACGCTCTTTGCCGGTTTTTTTTTTATTCTCCATTTTAAAAGTTTACAAGCAAAGAGTTTTAAGTGACAAAAATAAAAAAATATCGATTTATACGTAGAAAAATGTATAAATATACAAAACTAAGTAATGAATTTGCAAAATTGATTGTTATTATTATAAACTGTAATTTAATTACCGCAGATTTTAATGATTTCCACCTTTTATTTATTCGAAAAAATCGCAGTGGCTGAACGCGTCGAACCTTTGCCTAATAATTTTAGTTAACCTAATTAAAAACAAAACTTACGCATGCGCATTACGAACGCGCCATTTTTGTAAAACTTTGCGTTGTTTTGATAGTATATGTACAAAAACTATGGTAGACGACTCGAAAAAGTGACAATCTGTATTATTGGCCAGTAGCCATTATGTTATTTTATTCAATTGTAGCCTTAGCGTCTTTCTTTTGCCAAGGTGTGTAATGTTTAGACACAAAATATTTTTATTTTCTGCGTTTTTTTTCAAAAATCATTGTGCGTATCACGGACAGTAAGGGAATTACAGACTCGAGTCATTAAAAATAATAATCCCCTTCTTACGGCCCTTGATGCACAATGTATTATGGTATAGAGATAGTTTGAGTCCCGCGAAAAGACATAGGATAAGTTTTATCCCCGGAAATTACATAGTTCCCGCGGGATATCGATAAACGGATTCTTCGCAGATGGAATCGAGGACAACAGCAATTTAATACTAACTTTGTTATTGACGTAAAAATAGCCCTGACATGCAGTTTGCTGGGTAAATAAATAAACATGCGAGCAGCTACGGGCTGTGTTAAGGCTTGCGCCCACTAGGACGTATCATTTATTAGGACTTTCACCGTTCCAACCGAACTAATAATCATCATCTCGGCTTATATATTACTAGCGACCCGCCCCGGCTTCGCACGGGTACAACTATATTATACATTGGTTAGCATTTTCATTAATGTTTAAAATGAAAAAAGTTGTTGTAGTGACATAACTACAATAGTTGGACATATGCTACCGCGGAGTTTTTTGTAGACATTATGATGTTCTTCAATATTGTTGTACATTATTTTGTTCTACCGCTAATAGTTTCGGCAGCGCATTCGACGAAAGACATTTTAAGACTCATTTTTCTACACCTTCGGTTACATTGTTCAAATTTTACCAAGGATCCCTAATTTTTTTCAAAATAAAATGTAGCCTATGTCAAATTGGAAGAATGTAGCATTCTATTGGTGAAAGAATTTTTTAAATCGGCCCAGTACTTTTTGAGCCTATTCATTACAAACATACAAACATACAAAAATAGGTACAAATCTTTCCTCTTTATAATATTAGTGTAGACTAGCTGTTGCCCGCGACTCCTTCTGTGAAGAATAGGGGTATGAAAAATAGCCTACGACCTATTCTCAGACCTAACAAATATAGACAAAAAAGTTTCATAAAAATCGGTCGAGCCGTTTTGGAAGAGTGCTAACAAACCGGCGTTTGATCTTTCTAATATATAAAAATCTCGTGTCACGGTTGACACGAGATTTTTATATATTAGAAAGATATGTCTCACTGCAGGGCACAGGCCTCCTCTAACATATTATTTATTTACTTCCATTACTTTGCATTATTAATGTAACTACTAGGAAAAAAAAGTCCAACTAGTTCCATCAATGGAACTGATAATGTAACTAGTCGGAATAGACCAGACAGTTACGGTCATAGTACGGTACAATCTAGTGGACAAAAACCTTGTTCGGAATCAGGCTAGAAGCAAATTTCCATAAACACACAAGCTTGTTGTATCGAAACTATGTGAGAACTACCCCTGTTTATCTATGGGTTTATTTACGGCGATTCTGGGCTACGTATGTATGTACTGCTAAATTATGTAGATTACAATATTTGTTTGAAATTAAACTGACCGAGTATAGTTTACCAATTATTGTACAGGATAAATTATTAATCATTATCATCATCATCTTAGCCTATATACGTCCCACTGCAGGGCACAGCCTCTTCTCAAAATGAGAGGGTATGAGCCATGTCCCAAGCGGGCCCAGTTGCGGATTGGGAACTTCACACATACCGTTGAATTTCTTGACATGTGTGTGCAGGTAAATTTCAAATGTGAATTTGCACGTGATTTCCGAAAAACTCAGAGGCGCAAACCTGGGCTCGAAGCACGAACCTCTGCTTGAAAGGCCATACGTCAAACCATTAGGCCACCATGCCTTCAGCTGCCTTGCCCAGCACCTGATGGTAAATTCAGATGAAAGCAAAGGTTTAAAAGGCTATTCTGTCCAGCCCTCTGTTTGAGCAAACCAACGATGATGTTTTTTTTTAGAATTTTTGCTTTGTTCAATGAAAAAGATGAAGAAGCTTTACGACAAATTAGAATTCCGCGCGAACAAAGTCGGGGGCACAGCTAGTTATTTATATTACAATGATAGCAACGCCGCGGGTTAGGGCTAGTTGCATTGGGTTGTCGCATTGGCCTGACACCGCTTGACGTTCGCGAGCGCCTTTGAAAACTTCAATCGTGAGGGGACGTGATAAAATTTTATCGACAGCGGATAAAACATTAACGACAGTTCTAAGTGTCCGTTCAATGCTCAAGGACTTCCTTCGTCTTCATTTTGTAAGATATTGGTGGCAATTAAATGATGATAATCCGAACGCTTTCGGCCATGGCGACCACTTCGACTCCTATTTATTTATTTGGCGCTCATGCGCTCTAAGATGGCTTACATAGCCTATCTTAGCTGCGAACGCACGTCCGCATTGCCAGCACGTAAGCACACCGTCCACGTAATTATAAAAAATAGCAGCAGGTGGCCGAGACTTACGCTCGTCGCGTTTAGCATAGAGGTCGGCTTTACGCTGCTCCTAAAACTCGCGAACTTGCCTCTGTACTGTCCTGCGCCACTTAAGCCGCTGTGCTGCCAAATCATCCCATCGCGATGGCTCGATGCGACACCTCCTCATTATGTCGCATCTACACATCTTTGAACCAAAAGGAGCTGTCCGCCGTGTTTTCGTTTACCCTCCTCCAGTTCTGAATAGAAGATGCGCTTAGCCACTCTTTCCTCCGTTGTGGCAATTAAATAACACTTTCAGAAATGAGCTGTGTTTGAACTAGTGCTGTGCTTCCTTTCAATGTCGCCAATTATCCGGCTCTCCGCTATGTGGGTTTGTTAGTGGACGTTAGAAGGGTGGCCTAGCACTCCCTATAATTTACCCAAAAAGAAGTTTAGTATGGAAATAATGCAAACAAACTATTATTTGGAACACAACCTGCGTCGATACCCTAGCCCCTTCAGACCTTCACACAAAAAAAGCTGGCGCAGTGGCTCAAGCGGCCGAGACTAAGAAAGTATTAAAATACCCGGGTCTCGGTTCAGCTTACAATTTTGTTGCTGTCGCCCTGGGTCCTTGGGGTCCCAGCGCACACAACCTGATTAAAGAAGTGCAAAAGCGTCTGGTCAACACCACTGGAGACCAAAGGGCTGGCAGCTAACTCTCTCAACGAATCGCCATCGCCATCGCCATTCAACGAGGGAATGCTGCCAGCTTTTTAGGTATTTTTTAAGTTAGATATTTAGTTCATAGTTAAGTTTTATTCATTGTTATTCAATTTAGGTAACCTTCACCTTACTTTGTTTACCTCACCCTTAAAACCGGATTTGTGTGCGTGTGGTGCTATGCTTTTTAATCTGGCGCCGATCTGCGTTACGGCGTCCGAGAGGGTAATTGAAGTTCAGGATGCGCTTAAATCTATTATAACAAATCTTTCTTTTAACGACCGCTTTAGCCTAGTTGGTAGTGACCCTGCCAACGAAGCAAGAGGTCCTGGGTTCAAATCCCGGTAAGGGCATTTATTTGTGTGATGAGCACGAATATTTGTTCCTGAGTTATGGATGTTTTCTATGTATTTAAGTATTTATTTATTTATATAAGTATGTTTATCGTCGTCTAGTACCCATAGTACAAGCTTTACTTAGTTTGGGACTAGGTCGATTTGTGTAAGATTGTCCCCTAATATTTATTTATTTATTTATTTCTTGCGGAAATAAAAAATTAGTGTATTGCTGCCGCAGTTGACAGATCACGACTCCTTTGTCTTCTTTTTCGGCTCTATATATTATTAGCACCATAGAACCCGGCGCGCGCGGAGGTTGCATGGGTGGCGAAATACGTCCCATTTCAAATTAAATTACTCCATGCAACTTTATAGGCTCAGACACCTACTCCAAATGCCTACATTTTTTATAGATTTGCAGACTCCTAGGCGATATTGTTTTAAAAAGCTTAGCACTCGATGTTTTACCCTATATACATACATATAACCTACGTGAACAAAGTAGTAACTTAAATCTTGAAAATGGGAACCTATCGATGTTTAGAAACTCCTTTACTCGAATTTCATTTATCCGAAAACGGTTCTCAGACTTTTTGAAATCCATACGTTTTGTTTTTCCACAACTTCACAATGCCACGGATTCATTTAATCACAGTTTTATTTGCCAACAAATTCAAAATCCCGAATTGCAATAATCCATTTTTTTATTTGCCAACCTAATCAGTTGCCATATTTTCATAATCTAAATGTAACGAAAAGCCGAAAGTAAGTTTTTATTATCTACCTAACCTAACATCAGAGTAAGACAACATTGCTTAATTTTTAACGAGCGAGCGAAGCGAGCGAGCAAGACGGTTCGGAGCGGAAGCGACTCGGATAGGTTAGGTGTTAGTTATTTTTTTTATAACCACCTACAAAACCCCCTACTTACCTACCCACATAGCAAACTCAATAAAATATTTGGGCAACATTAAACAACAAAATGAATATTACGCTCCACACATAATTGTATGGTCGCCTTTTGTACCCCTGACCTTTGCGGAATAATAATTTTGCGGAATAAATATATATTTGGCAAATGATCCTACGGAATTTCATGCAGTTGGATTTAGAATCATTTGGCAATTAAAAAAATGGATTTTAAAACTTTTGGCAAAAGAAAATATGGTAAATAAAATTTCGGACAAACAATAATTTGGAAAATGAAAAAAAGGAGTTTCGTTTTCGGAATTTTAATATTCGGAAATGAGCTTTTCGAGAATATGATAGGTAACCCTTGAAAATATATTTTTTTAGAGTATATCGCCTACATGTGAAATGGAGAGGAGTCTTTCTTGTCTAAACCAATATTGTAAGTTATTTTAGGTAGATCTTTTGAAAACATTTCATCTTTCGATTTGATTTGAGGTTTGCTATGAGCATTTTTCGACTTAGGAATTCGTTAGCAAAATATGAAGCTTTAAACTGCTCATTTTTGTCAGAGTCCCTTACTGGGACATGCAAATTACATTTTTATTCAATTTACTTATACTTTCAGTACAATTGGTTTTATTTAAAACTAGCTGTTGCCCGCGACTCCGTCTGCGAAGAATAGGGGTATAAAAAATAGCCTACGAGCTATTCTCAGACCTACCAAATATAGACAAAAATGTTTGATAAAAATCGGTCAAACCGTTTCGGAGAAGTTCGATAAGAAACACCGTGACACGAGATTTTTATATATTAGAAGAACATAAAAAAATTCCAAACTAAAACTAAATACTTTAAAACTTAAAACTGAATTAAATCGCCGAGATATACTTAAACACTAAAATCGCAAACTTATAGGTGGTAAGGAAACATCCAAACAGCATAGGGTCGCTCACATTAGTTGCGTTGCCTAGCAACTGCCGGCTGTCACCTAGCAACCGTCGCCGGAGTTAAAAACGCTAAAACAAAAAGACGTTTCTTGCATGACAACCCAATTTGATATTTAAATTTATTTTCTTTTTAGTATTTATTGTTATAAAGGCCACTGTAATACATAATTGGTGAAAATTTAAAGTGTCTAGCTATTACGGTTCAAGAGATAAAGCCCTATTACAGACGGACGAATAGACAGACAGCGGAGGTCTCACTGGCACCCTTTGGTTATGGAACCCTAAAAAGCCTCCATGGCATGGTGCCCAACAGGCTGGCAGCATTTCCTCGTTGCATAGGTTCCAGTTGTATCGACTATACTACTTAGGGTGAAGCCACACGAGCGTAATTTTGTGAGTCGTGAGCGGCAGAATTTCGGTTCGCGCCATGCAATATGCGGGCCATCACGTGACACTCACGTGACACAATGTATGGCGCAACCGAAATTCTGCCGCTCACAACTCACAAAATTACGCTCGTGTGGCCTCACCCTTATGCGGATTAATTAGAGTCCCACATAAAACACTAGTTTCCTGGCATCTTTAGAGGTAGGTAAATCTATTTTGCGGAAAAACTGGAGCAGCTGCCTTTAACAAAACCACAGCCTAATGACGCTGTTTTTGTGTAAGCTTGCTTTTCCCATTTAATTTGCCTTAACAAGGTTGTACTAAGCGAGATAGGTGCGGCTAGAGTACGCCCTCTAACTATCGACATAGAATGTGTAACAATAATGTTTTTCAATTCAATTCATCCCAGCTACAACAACATGTTTCTACCCTCTGGACAAAAACGAATAGGACTAGTTGATTAGGGTCTTTCATCGCTTTTGATTCTGTCTAAAAATAAAAAACCGGCCAAGTGTGAGTCGGACTCGCGCACCGAGGGTTCCGTACAAATTTATATGTATCTATGAACATCCAGTCTTAGGAGACCCCTGCTCTTAAGCTAAATGTGCGCAGTGTGGGATCATTATAGATTGGTTACTGATATAGACAGACAGACAAAAAAAATTATGCTTTTCGCAATTTTTCCTTTATCTGTACTATAAGACCTTGCTTCGTACCAAATTTCAAGGTTCTGAGTTCACGGGAAGTACCCTGTAGGTTTTGATTCCCTTACGAGTGTCGAAAATGTGCGCTGTTTACTGATATAGACAGACAGACAAAAAAATTTATGATTTTCGCATTTTTTCCTTTATCTATGCTATAAGATCTTGCTTCGTACCAAATTTCAAGATTCTGAGTTCACGGGAAGTACCCTTTAGGTTTTGATTCCCTTGCGAGTTTCGAAAATATGCGGAAATTTGCGTCATAAACGGCTGTATCTTTTGATTGCGTTGGCTTAGAAGTTTGATTTTTTCACAGCTTCAAGGGACAGTAGACTTGAGTATTTGATATAAATTTCAGCTTGATACCTCCACGCGTTCCAGAGAAAAAGGGTGTTGACAGACAGAAAGACGGACGGACGGACGGCCAACAAAGTGATCCTATAAATAAGGGTTCCGTTTTTTCCTTTTGAGGTACGGAACCCTAAAAATACCAAAACTACCTTTACCTAATTCTGAAAAAAAAAGTAGCAGGTACATATTTAATTGAAAATACCCATGAACGACCTAAAAACTCAAATCCTAATGTTATTGCCTTAAGGGTTTGAATTATCAAGTCGTTCATTCCAGGTCGACAAATACAGGGTAGTACACCAACCGCACCCTGTGGAAGCACTATATTTTACGTTCTCATTAAGCTCTCAAAGGATAGCGTTATTAGTGTAAACGCTTGGCAGTCTCAAGCTTTTTTAAACCCCGACATAAAAAGAGGGGTGTTATAAGTTAGACCGCTATATGTGTGTGTGTGTGTGTGTGTGTGTGTGTGTGTGTGTGTGTGTCTGTCTGTCTGTGGCATCATAACTCTTAAATGGGTGAACTGATTTGGATGCGGTTTTTTTTTATTTGAAAGCCGGTTTCTTGACGACGGTACTTAGACATATTTCATCAAAATTAGTCCAGCCGTTTAAAAGTTATCAGCTCTTTTGTATGCTGTGGAAGGGATCTTAAGGGATCTTAGATTGAATTGCGTTGGGGGTTTTAAAATTTTTAAATTTATATTTACCTATATTAGGGTTTCTTATTCGAAGGGTGGCAAACGAAACCCTATTGCAGTCACTACACTGTCTGTCTGTCACAGAGCTCTATAAGTAAGTGAAATGAGTCTGTCTCAATAACCGTAATAGATAGATACAGCGGAAATTTATTCATAACTAGCCAGCCCTGCATAAATCTTGCCGTAGAAATTATAAAAGAAATCGAATGTAATTGAAGTACGAAGCTGAAAAATACTTTACGACCTATTCTCATATTTTTAATTTACGTTGTCTTGCTTGTATATTAATAGTTAAGTAAATAGTAATAAAAATGTCTTGAAAAAAAAATGGATTCTTGCGGCGCATTCTTGGCAATATAGTCTTTTCGAAAGCGCTGGTAGTATAAAAAAAACGACATGTGCCTTTGCGGCCTACTTACAAAAAAAAAGTTTTAAAGGAATTCGATTTGATTTTGTAAAATTTCATTGGTGTGTGAAGCCAAGCCCTCTACTTCCAAGAAGATGCGTGTGCCTATACTTCATTTTATTTAGAATTATAAACCAGAATAACATTATATTGCGTCTGGTACACTATTTCTTACCTAGCAAATAGTACAGTACAATAGTCTGGGAGCCGCAAAATAAAATTGTTTTAATGTCACTTTATTTGCGTGTCGTCAATTGTTACTCTAGTACAAATTGTAAAAAGATCACAGTTCACGAGCCGCAATATATATTCTAAATAAAATTAAGTATAGGTCGTCTATATAGACCGAGATTAAATAATGATGAATACGAATAGACACGACACATGTGTGTCAGCCTCCATTTTCATTTGTTTTTAATCAATTTTCTTTTCTTTTCAGGGAATGTCACCACTTTCCGTTCTTATATCGGCGTGCTACGTCATATTTTCGCTCACCGTGATCGGAATGCTGTTCGACAATTCTGCCTACGCTCCACCCATGGAATGCCTCAGGTGTTTCGCTCTGGCCTTCTTCATCAGCAAGGGTCTTACTCTCGGCCCAGCGTTGGAAACTGCTCTTTTGGCTGTCTACACCGCTTCTGCCGTGTTCTGGGGTCTTTATACTCTTAGGTTCCTCGAGATCAGGAAGACGCAGAAGGTTGAGTAGGAGTTAAATGCCAGGAGTCCATGAGCTTTTGAATTTATTGTATTTCACGATGCTATTAGAAATAATCCGTACTGTACATTTTGAAATTTTGAATTTTTTAAAGTCCTTTAAAGTCTTTTACAGTAAGCAACAACAATATGAATACACCCAAAGTACCAAAAATATGCAAACCAGGACTCTATTACCACGGCATAAAGGCGTGTATACATATTTTTGGTACTTTAAGTGTATTCATATTTTTGTTGCTGACTGTGCAATGTTATAGTATCCATAAACAATTGTCAGAAATAAATTTATTTAAGTAAACATTATTATAATATTCGATATGCAGGAAATAATACATTAAAAAAATGCAGTCAGTCAAATAACCCGCCCCGGATAGTACCAGGCGCAAAGGTGTCCCATACACTATTGTTAGAAATTAAATTCATAAGCCGAGTAAAATTGTGCCTAAAAATATTATAAAATAGGTACAAACAACGCTTGTATTTTTTTAAATCTGTTACTTTGACATTTTCCTTTATCTCTTTCTTAAATTAAAATATGTATTAAATTTATGTTGCTAATTGTACTTATACCGTAAAGTCGGATAACTTTGGCCCTGAAGAGTAACTTGGTCATTGGAAATAACTTCCAGATCTTTTATAACATTGAAATTAGGACACATTGCCATAATGGTTACTTCTAGCTGAGCGTCCACGTCTTTACGCAAGCCACACAGAAAAGATGTGGGACAGGGTCGCGTCGCAGTCGCGCGCCCCTTGCATCAGTTTTCTACTAAATTTTATAGAAGTATGGCCACACGGCGGACACGACGTACAAAATACGCGTTCTTGAATCTACATAAGCACGACGACGTCTGCACACGCGTACGCCTACATACATCGCGCGCGCACTCTTCTGGATTCCGGCGGGGTCCGGCAATCTGCGCTGAGGGGTGGGGTAACTCGAATCGGTGCGGGGCGGAGCGTGTCCATTCTGTACGTTAGTACTATTATATATTCTGTGGTATGGCTATCCAAAGCAGCTAGAAGCGACGGGGCGGAGACGCGGCCTGCGAACAAACGACGCGGACTACGACGCGCCCCCGTCCCACGTCTTTATTGTGTGCCTTACGCCTAAATGTAGATTTTATACAGACCAAAATTACCCGTTTGGTCAAAGTACTCCGAGTTAAGGATCCTTCTGAAAATCTAATTAAAATCTAGGTTAAGGTGATTAATTTTAAGTAGCATCATTTCTTCGTGTATTTAGAATATTTTTATAGTTAACGTAAAACCAAAGCCTGCCATTATTATGTGCCTTAATTAAGTACTCTTAAAGCTATACTGGCCTTTATGCTGTTAGTGTTACGAAAATTCTACTGTATAAATCACCACTGAGCTTTGTAAACTTTCTAGTGTTTTAAATTACATGGATGCTCGCATATCAGACTGGGTAAAGATTCATATTTACAATGTAAAACTTGTTGTTGAATAGCTCGTATTACCACTCTATTCATTAATCTCTACTCTTTGGAAATGTTTGCGAAGGGACGTAGGTTCTTTTTGTGTGTTGTATAGGGTCTACCACGGCGAACGAATTATTTAATTTGCTACCTGCTGTAAAATTCCACCAAAGCACTTCCCGCCGAAAGTGTAAGTTCCATCGTCACCATCTCGATGAATGGCAGTCTACCACTGTAGGTACGGTGGGCTGCAAAAGTGCATGGACATCTCGGGGCGATAATCGCGTGAGCGCGCGCGCGTGCGGGTATGTTAATAACATCAAACGATCAAACACTGCTCACACAATTTACGCCCCGAGATGTTCATGCACTTTTGCAGCCCATCGTACGTTTTCTTCGGCACTTCCTGCCACGTACGGTGAAACTGTGAAACCCGCTTCCGACAACAGTGTTTATCTTTCCAGACAACTATGACATCGGGGCCTTCAAGAAAAGATTTTATACTTCCTTTAAAGGCCGGCAACAGATTAGTGAATCTCTTTGAGTTGTTGATATTTATGGGCGGTGGTAATCATTTTCCATCAGATGACCCGCTTGCTCGTTTTCCTCCCTCTCATAATAAAAAAAATCGCAAAGTTTTCTTATTTATATCCGGATTCATCGTCGTCATATTCAGCCAATAGACGTCCACTGCTGGACAAAAGCCCGGCAAATCCCCCGAAGAATTCCACAACGATTGGCCCTGCGCTGAACATCCAAGAGATTCCTGCGCCCTTTACCAGATCGTCGATCCAACTTGTTGAGGGCCTTCCCACGCCACCTCTGCCGGTTCGCTGTTACCACTCTAGACCCTTACTGTACACTTACACTTGGCGCGTATAGCCAGTATAAGGAGTAATCTATTAAAAATCTAATTTTAGCCTAGTAAAAAGTTGTATTTTTAAAGTTATTTTATAGAAATTAGTCAAGGTAAATGTCCTAGTATTTGACATGCGCTCAAGAGATGACACGCTGTTGTCGTCTCTCTCGCTAATGACATAAAATTACAGATGACAGCTACTGCAACAGCGACCAGCACTCGGACATTTACCTTACATGGATGTAAAATGTTGTTTGTATGAATTTGTCGTTTCATATAATTTTTGTATGGACGTTTCCTATTAGATGCAAAGGCTGAGTTTGCTTGCAAATTTGTTTTTGGAAATATTTTAAAATATTGTTACCTATTTTCATTAAGGATATCATTAAGAGTTGTTTGAGTAAATGCATTATTTATTGTGCTTTCCTTGAATAAAGTTTTGATTGGAAACTTGTTTTTTAATTCTTCACTTAAATTAGACACTGGGCACATTAATTTTACTTATAAGCAGGGCTCTGCTAACATTGGATTTTTCAACCGACGAAAAAAACGGAGGAGGTACTCAAGTCGACGCGTATATTTTTTTTACAGAAGCAAGACAAAATTGAGTCTATTTTGACATACCTACAAATTTTAACGGAACCTTCGATGCGCGAGACTACTACGCATACCTGAGAAAAACACAACAACACAACAAATACAAGGGTTCCTTTCTTATTTGAGAAGCGGAACCCTAAAAACAGCATGTTTAGATTTCAACATGTCACTTGAATTCTTTTTATGGTTCGAACAAATAAGCAATACTAAAATAGAATTGGAAAAATAATATCTATACCTATCACATTTCCTTGTGAAGGTCGCCCAAAGATCCTGGCGGATTGGAGTACGTCACGACTTGTTTGCCCGGGGTTCGTTATTTGAGACGATCAAACAAAAGGAAATTAACTTTGATGTATTTTACTGGAACATTTAATACAGTGTCCATTTGATATTTTAATTAAGTTGATATTTTTGTTTTGGCAGTTTGTATAGGAAATAGAACCAATCGTAGGGGAAAATTTTGACGGCCTACGTTCAACGTGTTTTTCGTTTAATATCATGACTAGCTCTGTTTCTTACTTATAGATCAAGTTATTCATGATGACGCGTGCCGTGGTTCTTATTTCAATGTCGTTAATGTAACCAATGTGTCCTGCCGGTTTTAACTTACGGAGCAGGGACTTGGGTAACAACGAAAGCTGTGGTCGAGTAGCTCCGCGTTGCCCAAAGAGCAATGCAGAGAAAACTGGTTGGAGTTACAAGGAGAGACAGAAAAACCAACAAATGCCTTGAAAGCAAAGTAAAGTCACCGACATTGGTAGAAGAATAGCGAAGCTCAAATGGCAATGGGCGGGACATATTACCCGAAAAACCGATTCGTGGTGTAGAGCTGTGAATTGGAGACCATGGGAACAGAAAAGACCAGTGGGCAGACCGCAAATTAGATGTAAAGACGATAAAAAGGTGGCGGGCAGCAACTGGACTCTAACTGCCCAAAATAGATCGGAATAGAAGAGGTTGATGGAGGCCTACACCAAGAATTTGGTATAAGACAGCTGCGAAGAAGAAGAAGAATGTATAATATTGACCAATTCACGCGCCTTCGTGAATGATACTAGCTATAACGCAAGTTGAAAACAAAAGTGATCAATCCAAAATTCACGAAAACGAGTTAATTTAGTGTAAGTACAAAACGACTTTTACAAGCATACCTTTATTACGTGACAGTTGACAACAGCTCCGAGATCATTAGCGTAGGCTCGTATTGGAGGCCCAGACACACTCTGGGTCACCCCTTGCACTTTTCACCCGGGTTAGTTGAGTATAGGTAACGCCATGAGAGTTGAGGCGGATGATTACACACACAGCTACATAAAGTACTGATTGCAAAAAAGGTAGTGAGTGAATGAAAATGTGAGTTACAATATAAATCCTTGGCGCTCCGAATCCGCGTGGTTATCTTTAAAACTACTGACGAAAGGAACCGCAACACCAATAAATCATCCCAGCCTATATATGTCACAGGCATATAATGCAGGGCACATGCCTCCTCTCAGAATGAAATGTTTTTGTAGTGGTAGAGCCATGTTGTAGCTAGCCGTTACATCACGAATAGGCCGGCTCGTTCGGACACCCTCTCACAGAACACCTGCGTGAAGCAGCAGTACTCCTGCTGCGTTTCGCACGGTCAGTGAGAGCGCCGGGGCCCAATACCTCTCCCCCTCCTCTATTCCCTTTCCTTTTTCCTCTCCCTATTAGGGCTGACAACGCACTGGCATCGCGTAAAGTGCTCCGGGTGTCTATGGACAGTGGTGATCATTTAACATTAGGTGATCCACTAGTTCGTTTGTATGGGCTCTCTAACTAAAAAAAAATAGGGCTGGGGTTGTAGTTCCCACGCGGGCCCAGTGCGGATTGGGAGCATCACACACACCATTGTATTTTTTCGCAGGTGTATGCAGGTTTCCTTACGATTTTTTCCTTCACCGTAAGGCCCATACTACACGGGCGGTTCTCCCGCCGCGGGAAACCGCTTCTGAACCGCCACTAGACACAATTTTATATGGAAGTTGTATGGTGCAAACTACACTGCGCAGCTCCGTCGAGCGGGAAACCGCCCGTGTAGTATGGGCCCAAACCTCGTGGTAAATTTCGAATGTCGTTTCGCAAATAAATTCCGAAAAACTCAGAGGTGTGAGCCGGGATTTGAACCCACGACCCTCTGCTTGAGAGGCCATAGGTCAAACCAGGCCACCACGGCTTACCAATAAAATAACGTTTCAAAACCCAAAACGACACGAGACAAAAGAAAAATGCGGTGCACAGGAACTCTTAATTTGTTGATTCTGTCCCTAATCAAACCACAAACACAAAGTAAATTAGACCGCAACAGAGGACCGCATAGACAGGGGTCCATGGACGGGTATGTATTACATTGCAATACCGAAGTACGAAAGACCGAATGTATTAAAACATCGAATGGGTCAAAAGACCGACACGATTTTTTTCTGAAACCGTAAACTTCTCAGAATTTATTAAAACGGCATCATACAGAACCCATTAGGTTAGGTTAGGTTTGTTTTATAACAATCTTAAAAAGTTAACGGTTTCAGAAAAAAATCGTGTCGGTCTTTTGACCCATTCGATGTTTTAACACATTCGGTCTTTCGTACTTCGGTATTGTAATACATACCCCCATGGACGTAACTCACGCTTTTTGTCCATACAACGTCGACTTAATTACCTTTGAAGCATTATTATGACAATAGGTACACAGGAAATGAGGGGATGAATATTCATATTTCAAACGGAATAAATGGTGGTATTTTTTAACCCCCGACACAAAAAGAAGGGTGTTATAAATTTGAACGCTGTGTGTGTGGTGTGTGTGTATCTCGCTCTTAAACGAGTGAACCGACTTGGATACGGGTTTTTCATTTGAACGCGGGTTTGTTGGCGATGGTTCCTAGACATGTTTCATCAAAATTGGTTCAGCCGTTTCAAAGTTTTCAGCTCTTTTGTTAGCTGCGGAAGGGATCTTAGACGCAGAATGGGCATTTACTTTATTTTCAAAATATGTGTGACCAAATTGCGTCGGGAGTTTTTAATTTTTTTAATTTATACTTATTTTTATTATGAGAGGGAGGCAAACGAACAAGCGGGTCATCTGATAGAAAATGATTGCCACCAAATATCAACAACTCAAAGATACTGATCTGTTGCCGGTCTTTAAAAAAGGAGAAAAGGAGAGGGAATAAGGGAAGGGGGAGAGGTATTGGGCCGAAATGCAGCAGGAGTACTGCTGCTTTACGCCGGTGTTCTGTGAGAGGGCGGTACTGCCCCGAACGAGCTGAGCCATTCGTGATGAAGCGGCTAGCTACAACATGGTTTTACCACTACAAAAGCTCGAGCGATATGACCCGCGAATATATGCCACTTCAACCTGCATATTCTTCGAGCATTGCGAGCTTGACATTAGTTTTCGGCGAATTTCCATATTCCGGATTCTATCGCGAAAAGAAACTATAAAGCTAGGTACACATGTACTCGAGTCAACGTGCGACGTCGCGCGGTTGAAGCGTTCAACAACAGCCGGCGTGCGCGCGGTAGTCTGGCATCAACATTATGTACCTCTTCGTTCATTTTCGTAAGCATACGTAAGCATGTTCGTCTCAAGCCGCGTAGATCAACGCACGATGACGCATGGCTCTAAATCTGCTCGCGGCTACGTGTCGACTCGCAGTCGTACCATAACACTTCTTAGGTCATACAGCGACACACAAAACTACCCCCGTTTTCATCATCACTTTTATTGTCATGGTCAAATGTCCCTACATTTACACACCCTTATTTTCTACCCTTAGCACACAACACTAACAACATCACGTTGTAAAGCTTCACGGGCTGTCAGTTGCGTCGAGAAACTGCGCAACCAGAGCGCTAGCGCTACGGGAAGAAAAGCTACGGATTAGCCCGAAACATGTCAAGTTAAACTCGTTTTAAGACGTGAGTGATCCGTAGATTTTTACTATGAAAATCCATTGCGTTGCAAACAATTTTGTTAGAAAATCTAACCGCGCGCCGAGTCAACTGCGTTTACGCGTGTTCATGTGAACCTAGCTTTATCATAGATCCGTAAAACTTTTATACACACAGCTATATTTTTACTCCACGCCTAGTTACCATGAATAAGCGACCGCTTGAGGGCTTTCCAGAACATAGTACGCAACAACTAGGTAAACTGTTTGAGATTTCTTTGATACTTCCCTCCGGCATTTTACGCTGCAAAGTTCTTTGAACCGCTGGAGAATGCGGGTTCGAAGAAATGCATGGAAAACCAAACAACTCGCCAACTTTTATTAAAATGTAAAAACTTCAAATAGATACACGTTTTTGTTTGTTTCGCATTACAAATAAATGATACGCGTAAATGTATCTTGTTTTAATAAGTAAGTATAATATTTCACATTGTTCATAGTCTCTAGGCGCAAGCATTGTTCATAGTCTAGGTGTTCGCAGGCCGCGTTTCCGCCCCGTCTCTTCTGTCTGCTTTGGATCGCGACGCTTCTATACATTTAGTATGAAAAGTGATGCAAGGGGCGCCGCGACTGCGACGCGCCCCCGTCCCACGTCTCTTCTGTGTGGGTTGAGCCTTACTCTCATCGGCCATTACTTCTACGAGCGATGTGCCCTGCCCACTGCCACTTAGTGATGTGCCGAGTCGCTGTTTTGGTGGATCGAGTCGACTCGAGTCATTTTATGTGGTATTCGAATCCTGACTCGATTCCGCGACTCGAGTCAGTTAATATGTTATTTGAATCCTGACCCGATTCCGCGATTCGAGTCCAGTGAAGACCTACTCGAGTCTATGTTTGGTATCTATTCGAATGTTTACTCGAGTCAAGAAATTCGAGTCCAGAAATCAAGTCCGTTACCAATTTTATAATAAAAAGGAAACATTGAAAAGGAGTATCATCAAACAGCATAGTATAGGTCTAGTATACACAAAGGTAACACAAAGTTAATAAATCAATCAAATCAAAACAAAAAGTTGCAGGTTCAAACTTGTATTATTATGACACGTCGTCACTTCATACTTCATTCATTGCTTAAGTAAAAAGAGATTGAATTCAAGCGTGTCAATCTGACTCGAATACTAGACTCGAGTCAGTAAAGTTGTACTCGCATAATAGAATCGAGTCAGCGAGTACGAAACCGATTCTCTCTGACTCGAGTACCAAATCGAGTCTGGCGTACTCGAATCAAAATATTTTTGTACTCGAGTAGGCGAGCCTAAGCAGGAATCGAGTCTGACTCGAGTCAATCCGTACTCGGCACATCGCTACTGCCACTTGACTCTGGCGATTCTTCAAGCTATATCGGTGACATTATTTATAAAAATATCTTCCAATAATTTATTAAGGAAAACAGGCTTTTATATCCAGCCCTCTACCCCCTGAAACCGCTCTGTGAACTTCGATAAGGAAGGATGTATTTTGAAATAACACGAACATCTCCCCTGTGCCTTTTCGTTTTTTATTCCCGTCTTGAATATTCGCTTATCATTGCTTTCTTTTGAAATATCAAATTTCTTTGTTCAATTAGACGACCAAATGGGCTAGTGGTTAGAGAACCTGACTACGAAACATGAGGTACGGTTCCGGCGTCGAGGCAGATTTTGTATGAAAATTAAGAAAGTTTGCTCTCGAGTCGAAGGTATTTAATAATGTATTTAAGTATGTATCTATCTATATATAATATATAGTATGTTTATTCGTTGTCAAGTACCTATAACATAACACAAGCCTTGCTTACTTTGGGACTAGGTCAATTGGTGTGAATTGTCCTGTGATATTTATTATAATTAGCAACTGTCATGAATCATAATCCATTGGCCAAGATTTGGATGGTCCATGTATCAAGATTTGCACATCACATTATATACATCTCAGTCTATAGATATGTATACGTTCCACTGCAGGGTACAGACCTCCTTTCAGGGGCTCTCTGGGGTTGTAGGTCTCACGCGGCCCTAGCACGGATTGAGAACTTCACACACACTCTGGGCCCGAGTGGGAACTATGGCCCAAGCCCTTTCATTCTGAGAGGAGACCTGTGCCACGTATATGGGCTGGGATGATGATGATGATATTAATTCCATGTTATTAAGTAATGCAGAAGCTAAAACATCTTGTCAAGTCACTTTCGCTCTAACGGAGAACGTAGCAAAAGCTGACGTTAATATTTAAACAACGAAGAATTTTGAGCTCACAACTCCAACGTACTCACGAAGCATGGTGTATTCAACACAATGAAAATGATACAGTGTCTATGAGAAAATGAGCGGAGGGATGTTGCATCCTTAGTATCTTATACCTACCGCTTTTATCTTGGACTTGGAAAGAGAACGTAGGGCGCTGGCAGTAAGAAGTAATATGTTGATTTGTAGGTTTGCTAGGTGTACCATGGAAGTGAAAGTACCTAACACTATTCAAGGCTTACTGTCAGTCCTTTTACACTTGTAGCCTATGGATCAACTATACTCAAAAAACTTTCAGTGCCCTACGAGTACAGTGTATAACAATGCATTTAGGATGTTTTTAGGGTTCCCGTGCCATTGCAGCACCTCAAGGATGCTCGCGGAGGCGCAAACTGATGATATTCACGTCATTGTACGTAAACGCGTAGCATCTCTGTTGCATCCTGGCAACCGTCGCCAACAGAGTAGATGGTCCACTCCAGTAGGGGTAGAGTGCCAGGCATCTGCCTTCTAGTTTAAGTTAGTCTGTAGGCATATTGTTACTAACATATGCATTATGGATGCAATTTGAAATAAATTACTATTATTATTGTTATCGTAGGGAGTGCTACGAGGAGTTGTTCGATCTATTGCCTGCTGCTATATTTTTTCATCGCACCTGGCAGTCCATTACGGTCCGTTTCGTCTTAATTTTTGCTAAGCACGGTGAAACTTTGGAATCAGCTTGCAGCGGCAGTAGTTCCGCAGAGGTACAACTTGGGTATTTTCAACAAACGAGCCTACTCTTTTCTCAAAGGGCCGGCAACGCATCCGTAACATAATTTGTGTTGTGTTGTGGTTATTAGGTGAGTGCGGGGGTCATTGCTTTCCATGAGGTGACTCACTTGCTCGTTTTCCCCCTATCATAACCCCTACTTCAACTAATGAAAAGAACTGAAACAATTACTTTGCTCACCCGCGACCTTGCGATAGTTACGTTTATGTAAGAAATGTGTGTTCATGCAGTTTCTCCACCTCCACACTGTACGAACACATAAATCACTCAAACCCAACTATCACCACCACCAAACTACACTAACATAACAACCTATTAAGATATTCCACCAAAAAAAAAAATTAATTCCTTGAGTAATCTTCGATTTTTTAATGTGAAACGAGAATCCGGTAAGATAGAAATGTGATAAATAAGTAATGTAGTATTTTGAAACATTTAGTATTTTGGGAGGGAACACGGTGTCCCTAAGGACGAGCGGGTATTTGCGTGAGCCATCTCTATCACTTTCCGAATACACCCTGTATACCGCAAGCCAAGCATGATCATAACCGTGCTTTCAGTAAACAGACGGAATTAAAATAAATAAATAAATAAATAAATAAATATTAGGGGACAATCTTACACAAATCGACCTAGTCCCAAACTAAGCAAAGCTTGTACTATGGGTACTAGACGACGATAAACATACTTATATAGATAAATAAATACTTAAATACATAGAAAACATCCATAACTCAGGAACAAATATTCGTGCTCATCACACAAATAAATGCCCTTACCGGGATTTGAACCCAGGACCTCTTGCTTCGTAGGCAGGGTCACTACCAACTAGGCTAAAGCGGTCGTTAATTAGCTACGGATATTAAATATTGTCCAAACAATGTCGGATTTTTCTGAAGTGTTTACGAATACGTTGTCTAAATGTTTAGAGTAGCGGGATTGGACTCTAAGGTTTGGTTTTACATGGCTTTTATAAATTAAAGAATTAAAATTAAATATTATTATTTTTTTTAAGGTCGCTCAGCGAGCTATGGAACGAGCTATGCTCGGAGTTTCTCTGAAAGATAGAATCCGCAACGAGGATATCCGACACAGAACTAAGGTCATCGACATAGCTCAGAGAATTAGCAAGTTGAAGTGGCAGTGGGCTGGTCATATCTGTCGAAGAACCGACAACCGTTGGAGTAAACGAGTTCTTCAATGAGACCGCGTCTTGGCAAACGTAGTGTAGGACGCCCTCCGGCCAGGTGGAGTGACGATCTGCGAAAGGCTGCTGGTGGAAGCTGGATGCGTCTAGCCGAGGACAGGGCGCAATGGCGCTCATTGGGGGAGGCCTATGTCCAGCAGTGGACTGTTATAGGCTGATGATGATGATGATGATTATTTTTTTGTCGCTGATAGAAAAAAAATAAACAGGCCACAAAAAATGTTAGTTAGATAACACTTTCAAAGCCCTTTGTGCCATATATGGTACGTAACACATGCATGATTTTACAAACAATCTAAATATAGTCAAGTTAAACCAACTATCTATTTCGGATTAATTTCTAGACACCTCTATACCTAAAAGCCGTGGTGGCCTAGCGGTCGAGGTCAGAGGGTCGTGGGTTCAAATCTCGGCTCCGCACCTCTGAGTTTTCGGAATTTATGTGCGAAATTGCATAATGATCTTAACGGTGAATGGAAACATCGTGAAGAAACCTGTACAAATCTGAGAAGAAAATCAATGGTGTGTGTTAATTTCCTAAACCGCACTGGACCCGCGTGGGAGCTACGGCCCAAGTCCTCTCAGTTTGAGAGGAGGCCCGTGCCCTACAGTGGGACGTATATAGGCTGTGAAGATGATGATCGATTTGTGTAAGATTGTCCCCTAATATTTATTTATTTTATTTATTTATTACCTTTTATAAGACAATACAGGATGTTACAAAACTCAACGATAACCTGGTACAGTCAAGGACTTTAATTCATGACCACCATGGAACCTTTTCAAAGGAAAAGTCATTACCATTTTCCTTGTTAATTAATGCGATGTCACTATGACGTTCACTGTGAAATGGTTCCATGGAGGCTCATGAAATAAAGTCCTTGACCGTACCGAGCGAGAGGCCAAATTATAAATAGATTTAAAAAAAAATACTGATTACTTAAGCGATAATAGACATTTTATGTTATGTGACTCTAATATCAATACCTTAGTGCACAATCGTATTAGTTACAATTCAATAGGTACACTATTAAGTAGTAGCTTTGTACACTAGGACATACAGTGCTAATTTATATGTGCAGTACATTGTAATAATACGATTGTGCGCTAAGGTATCGATATCGCTTAACTAAGTAACACGAATTTTTTTCTTATTTCTTCCAAAACTGGTACAACTTGACCTCTTACCCGGTACCAGGTCATCATTGAGTTTTGGGACCCCCTGTATATGGTGCGTGGTACATATTTAATGGGAAAGCGAGGGTGGATAAATTAACCACATAAATAAACCTCTGTATAAGCAACAAAAGCACAGGGAAACATCAAGTTGAAGAAAAGTGGGGTGATTACGAGATAATGTCTTCTACCCTAACTTAAATAACGTGTGAAATTAAGAAATAATCTTAAAAACAGTTGACTGTAAAAGGTCGACGTTAATAATAACCTTTTTATTTTAGAAAAAAAAAACTCACTAACTTATTTTAAAACCCACAAAAGATTTTGCCAAACAACATTAGACCGGAAAAGCGTAACCTGATTTCAGAATGCTTTCAACAATGAACTGATTTTTTTACTTGCTATTGTTACAAACGAGGCATTAAATACGGGTTTATGTACAGAAAAATGCACACCCTACATTATTTTACTGTCACTAAATTTACAAAAAAAAGTTTGTTTGTTAGTTATAGATAAACTAAAAAACACTGAACTGATTTTAAAAAAATATTCTTTTGCCTATAGGCGGCTAAATTATCGGCGAGTTACAAGAGCTATATTTTAACCTAAGAACGTAAAAATTTTCGAAGGACAAACAAAGTTGCAAGCAACAGTTAGCCATAGGTAGGTACTATTATTGGTAAATTCAAAAATGAACAGTGATCTTTTGAAACACTCCACAAAAAAGCAAATACTAATTCAGCGCTGGTCAAGTTTTAAATGCCGTGTGTCCAGTCCCAAAGTTAAAGATGAGTTGGATTTTAAGTTGTCTATCAACTTCTTAACTAAACGCATTAGGAGCACATTAACACTTAAAAGTAGCTATTAAAAATAATCGCATCTCAGTGCCTTATACTGAAAATAGCTATCTGTCATACGAGAAAAAAATGACTTAAATGCGACTTTAATTTTTTTTAGTTAAAGATAAAATTTACCACATTCCAAGTCATTAACATTTTGTCAGAATTATTTTAGTAAGCTTTTTGTTAAATCTCTGTTACAATGGTAAGAGCTATCATACAGCCAGTCAAGCTGAATCGCCCGGCGTGGCAACACGTATTCGCGGTAGATGGTGGGTTGAATTTCGATTTTCGAGCGTCGAAGATAAATTTTATTGTGAAGTGTGATTGGCACTGTGACTGGCTGGTTTTAATTTTTTTTTTTATAGTGGCCAGTCGTAATTTAGTGATGTGATTTAGAAGTGAGTTAATTTTATGGATTTTTTATTCTGCTGTAATAGATGTGGTGAGTTGTTAATAAAATTTAATTTAGTTTAAAATTCTACAATTTGCGATAAACAGCCTATAAAAAATTCTTCCGGCTATCATATTTTGTTATTTTTTTTTCGTTTGGATAAGTATTGATCCTAGTAAACAACTGCTGCTGCGACTGTTAAGATAATTTGAAAAAATCAAATAGAAAACCAACAGATAAACTGTCAAATAACAAAATAAACCAGTTTAAAGTAGAATAAATTAATTAAAAGTCTAAATCTATCTAATCTTAAATCTATAAAGATAAGCGGATATCTTTCAAACCACAACGAGTTCATGAAATATTAAACTGATCGGTCCAAAATTAGTCCGAGACAATAATACGAAATTTCGTATTATTAATAGAATATAAGTTAATTAATAACTACATAGTGTTACAAAAAAATGCTCATATATTTTTTATCTTAACTTTCAAACATCATCCCAGCCTATATTATATATGTCCCACTGCAGGGCACAGGTGTCCTCTCAAAATTAGAGGGGTTGGACCGTAGTTCCCACGCGGGCACAGTGCGGATTGGTTACTCCACACACACACCATAGAATTTGTTCGCATGGTGTAGGTGGTTTCCTCGCGATGTTTTCCTTAACCGTAAAGCTCATGGTAAATTTCAAATTAATTTCGAACATAAATTCCGAAAAACTCTGAGGTGCGAGCCGGAATTTGAACCCACGACCCTCTGCTTGAGAAGCCATAGGTCAAACCACTAGGCCACCACGGCTTTAAAGCAAATTAAATACAATAACTTTGGCTAACTTACTTGTGAAATGTGATTTCGTGGACTCTGATTGTTTTTTTTAGCATAATTAGTGCATTTACGCACAGCACAAACATGGCGGCATTTTTACACAATGAACTCGATTAGATGGAACTGTCAAGCAGATGATGATAGTATTATTGCTGAAAAGTTATTACTTTTCAGCAATAATACTATCGCTTAGTCCTAAATACATAATAAACTTGAATTACTTGAAGCTCCGCGCAAGAACTAAAGTCACAGACATAGCTCGAAGAATCGCTAGACTTAAGTGGCAGTGGGCAGGGCACATCGCCCGTAGAACTGACGGCCGATGGGGCCGAAAGGTTCTCGAGTGGCGTCCGCGGACCGGAAGACGCAGTGTAGGTAGGCCTCCAACAAGATGGAGCGACGACCTGGTGAAGGTAGCGGGAACGCATTAGATGCGGATGGCGCAGGGCCGATCTGTTCTGCGAGCCTTGGGGGAGGCCTATGTTCAGCAGTGGACGTCTTTCGGCTGAAATGATGATGATGATGATGACTTGAAGCTTATTTTGTTTGTCTATAAACAGACATTTGCCAAACATAATTTAGCTTTTTTTTATGTTAGACAGGCCAGACAAACGAGCTAGTGGGTCGCCTGATGTTAAATGATCACCACTGTCCATAGACACCCGCAGCGCTATACGCGATGCCAGTGCGTTGTCGGCCCTAAAAGGGAGAGGAAAAAAGGGGGAGGAAGCTACAACATGTTTTTATTGTTTTACAAGCGACCAACTTGCAATGTATGTATCTATGTATAAATTTCCCAGTTTCCGATTGAGCTGAAATTTTGCATACGTGTGTAAATCGGACGACAACGTAATACTATTATGACATCGAGCTGATCTCATAAATGAAATAAATAAAAATAAAAATCATTTATTATCGCACCGTGTAATAATAATGGAGTGGAAGGTGGCCATAAGATCACTTCTCTGTAATAAATCGATACGACCGCATCGAGTTTGGTCTCGTTTGATTTGTCTTGACGATTACTTCGGTGACTAGCAAAAAAAGTACAGCCAACTAAAAAGCTTGTACTAAAAAAATATATACCTATTTAAGGGGATAATAAAATTTATTTAAGTTGTGTTTATTTCAAATAAATTTTGATAAACTAGTATCGATCATTATACTCCAATGAAAGCAATGATTTTTTAAATACAAATATTAAAAATCTATTGTGTGAGAAAAGAACATCAAATTTACTGTGTAATAAAATAATAAAACTGAAAGGTTTCATTGTTCTATATAGCTGTACATGGATGCGTGTAAAAAACATTGGGTAGCACAGTAATAATTATGGCAAGGGAGTAGAGTCAATTTTCGTTATAAGTTAAACTTCAGGTGAAACCATGAGGCACGAATAGTTACAAAATAATTGTAAAATAGAGATGTGTTTGGACAGTCTGTGGATTATGGGACGGGTTCAAGATTAGGTATAATTATTAATTATGTATATGTACCTACATAAAATTAATACATGAAATGAACAAATTACAGGACAAACAGTTACACTAAGGTGAGTTTTTTTTTAATTATTAAGTTTTTTTTTGGAAAAATATTATGTTAACTTATATTATATTATATTAATTAGCCTGGAGAAGTGTCCCACTGCTGGGCAAAGGCCTCCCTCCATTTTCGCCATTCATCTCGATATTGAGCGGTGTCCTTCCAGTCTTTGAGGTACACGTCTAGGTCGTCCCGCCAACGCCTCCTGGGCCTACCTTGTCGCCGCCATCCATCCTGTGGTATCCAGTCCGTGGCCAAACTAGCCCACCGATTTGGATCCATGCGGCTGGCGTGGCCAGCCCAGTCCCACTTAAGCTTGGCAGCCTTGGCACCCACATCGGTAATGCGTGTTTGGGAGCGCAGTGTGGTGTTTCGGATCCGATCAATCCGCTTCACCCCGAGCATACTGCGCTCCATTGCTCTTTGGCAAACCTTCAATTTGGTCTTCTGTAACTCCGTCAATGACCATGTTTGAGCACCGTAAGTTAGGACAGGCAGTATACACATATCAACGAGTCTCCGTTTTAGGGTTAGAGGATGATCGCCCTTCATTAGATCTTTCATTGACCAATAGCTCTACCAGCCGTTTTGGATCCGTCTTTCGACTTCTCGGTCCTGTCTGTGGCTGAAAGAGACTAGTTGGCCCAGGTAGGGATACTCGTCGACATAGTGTAAAGACTGCCCGTCTACCTCTACCTTACTTTTCGTGCTATTGGTCATTACTTGAGTTTTAGACCGGTTCATTTTCAGACCAACTTGAAGGCTTGCAGAGCTTAGCTCTTGTAGCATTGACTGCAGCTCCGATGCAGATGAGGAGAAAAGGACAATGTCGTCGGCGAACCTAAGATTTGTTAATCTTTTGTCGCCAACAACGATGCCCTTGTACTCCCACAAGGCTGACAAGTTTCTGAACACTTGCTCTAGTGTACTCGTAAAGATTTCAGGGGACAGAGGGTCTCCCTGCTTGACTCCTTTTTCAATCTTGAACGTATGTCCAGATGTTTGTAGTTTTATGTCTGCTGTACTATTGTCGTATATGGAATGTCGTATATGTTAACTTAAACAATTTAAAAACATAGGTATGTTACGATTGTTGTGCGAGAGTTAAATTTAACGTAACGTTCAATCAAAGCTTAAAATGAAGAACCTAACTTTATGATTAAATAAAACTTTTCAGTAAAAAAATTAAGGTACAGCACAGTACAGCATTGAATCGTTTTAATATAAACTTTTGTAATTTAAAATAAATAAAATGCTTTTGTTTCGGCGAGCAATAACGTGAAAAAAGCAAACAAAACCTCAACTTTTATGAACAAATGTCGGTTTATTAGGATTGTTATTAATAATGTGAATTTACGTATGATATTAAGAGCTGTACTTACATACTAATTATACTCCTTTTATATTTTATCAGGGTTCCATAGTCACGAAAAAACCCTCTAAACATCCCAATTTTTCTGCCTAACTGCCCAAATGTTCGCGGTTTTTCATACTTGGCGCGGGCTTGATCTAGAAAGCATGAATAATGTTCAATTTCGTTGTTCCATAATTGGCACAGTGCTCAATTAATTATTTTGTCACGTACCATATATGGCAGTCTGGACTGTCAATGTGTTAACTGTTATCTGATTAATATAAAAAAGTATTTATATGAAATTACCAAGTAACTAGTTGGTATATTTTTTTAATAAAGCAGTAATAGTGACAAATTATTCTTATCATCAATGTTAGTATTTATAAATTACTAGCTGTTGCCCGCGACTCCATCCGCGAAGAAAAGTAGCCTACGACCTATTCTGCCGTGCTCAAGCTAAAAGGCGGCTAAGTGACAAAACCAACTTTTGAGTAAACGGCGAAAAACGTCACAAAAATTTCAAATCGATGCTGGTCAATTTCTTTAAATCTTTAGTTATGTTGTCATATACCAAACGGTAGATCTTTTTTTAATTTATGATTTGATTTTAGTCACTCTTGTTATATTATAGTTTTTGTGCCACTAAAAGTCATTTTTTCCTTTATAGTTATGAAAATAAAATAAAATCCTTTTTACATTGCAGTACAAAAAGGCGGTTATCGGATCTTAACTGCTTTATAGACATGTATTTTTTGTTAATGATATAGGAATTGTTTTGAAATAGATAGTTAACTACAATTACGTAACTAGAAAGCAGTTATCTGTTTTAGTGGCATTTTAATCTAGGTTAGTGAGTATTATTGTTAACCCAGTCCATAACTATAAAGCGGCAAAGGGCACATTGCCGCCTTATAAACTAATTCACTGTTTCTTGTTTACTTTCCGATATACTGGAACATAGCTTAAAAGCGGTTATCTTACAAACCTTTTGGCGTCACTGCTTTTTAGTCTTGTACGAGTCCCAATATTTTTTTAAGAATCCTGCAAAATTGGCCGTAACTACAAATTCAAATAAACATTTTACTGTGAATTATTCGTTTATTTCTATGTAAAATCGACATTCAAATAGCTCGTCATTGCTACCATAGTTAATAAATACTTCATTGTGATATTAAAATAGAACAAAAATGGCACTCAGCGCAAAAATCGAAACGATAGTTACAATCTCAAAAAAAAACAACTTAGTCACAGTAATTTAGAATTATGTCCATTTGAATAATAATATGGTATTGAAAAAAAGGTCATAGGGGTGAAGGGAGAACTCAGAATCTCAATCTCCAAATTTCAACCTCACCTGCTCGTGGTGCACCCTGCTAGCAACTGACGAGGCTCTGGCGACCGACAGATGGCGGAATAACCATCCAAAAGCAAGTAGGCAAAATTAAGTAGGCCAGCAACGGGCAGCAGCGTTGCTGGCGCAAGTGGCCCAATTCTGCGATCACCAACCCGCCTGCCCAGCGTGGTGATTATGGGCAAAACTTTTTTGGTAGCACAACCATTACCCCGGCCCCCAGTTCTCGGCAGCCCTACTATTCCTGGTTACGGTAGCGGCCATGGTAACGGTAGGGCGGGGGGTGCTAAGAATCACCGAGCTTCGGACGGCTACCAAAACAAACGACTTTACCTGACTACCTATAACGGACGTACTGTGAGGAATGACGATAGGATCGCAGAACTCGAAGTGGAATTTGGTCACATCAACTGGCATATCTTGGGTTTGTCGGAGGTCCGTAGAGACGGAGAGGATACGATAACCTTAAGCTCCCGTAACCTATTCTACTTTGATGAGTGCGAACAGCAGTCCCAAGGTGGAGTCGGCTTCCTTATCAATAAAGCTCTCTGTAACAACGTTGTGGAGATTGGTAGCGTGTCGGCAAGGGTAGCATACCTTGTACTTAAGTTGACTGATAGGTACTCCTTGAAAGTTATACAAGTGTACGCGCCAACTTCGGCATACTCCGACGACGAAGTGGAAGCTATGTATGAGGACATAAGTAAAGCCATGCATAGCACCACTAGAACACATTACACCGTTGTTGTGGGAGACCTCAACGCAAAGGTGGGAGTACAGGCATGCGACGATTCGATTATCGGACCGCACGGATTTGGAGTTAGAAACCACAGGGGCACATGTTGGTCAGCTTCCTGGAAAGTCAAAAGCTTTTTCTAATAAATTCTTTCTTTAAGAAGGGGCCTCACAGGAAGTGGACTTGGAGAAGCCCCGACGGTAAGACGCGAAATGAAATAGATTTTATCATGACGGATACAAAGCATATATTCAGGGATGTCTCAGTTATCAACAGGTTTTACACAGGCAGTGATCACCGACTTGTTCGAGGCACTCTGAATATACGTCATAAGCTGGAGAGAGTCCGCATGGTGAGATCTGTTTTGCGTCCAACACAACTCTTGTTGATTTGTTGGAAACCACCGACGATGTTGATAAGGAGGCGGACCAGTTGGTGAGGACGATTTGGGATGTGGGAACAACGTGTTTCCCAAAGCAGCGAAGTGTACAGCAGTCTAAACTCTCTCACGAGACTCTGGAACTCATGAGGCGGCGACGAGAAATGGCGGCGCAGACTGTTTCGTTAGGTAAGAAAGAGCTCTCCAAGCATGTTAGAAAGCTGATAAGGCGAGTTCTCCGTAGCTCCAATACTCGCTATATTATGGAGGCAATAGAGCGCAACCGGGGATCGAAAGTCTTTATGCAGCAACTTGGAAAGAGCAACCTAGTGAAACTAAAAACTGCAAACCATCCAAACCGTCTCCTCTAAGCCGGAAATTCTCGCCGAGATTGAGAGCTTTTATGGACAGCTGTATGCTTCCCATGCTGCACAGCCTCTTCCCGATCCAAATCACATCAGAGTCTCACTAACACGCCACTACACTGAAGATAATTATCCCGGACGTCGAAATGAGCGAGATTAGAATTGCCCTGGGGCAGCTTAAAAACAACAAAAATTCGGGTGAAGACGGAATTAGAAGACGGAAGACGGAATATTAAGTATGCGTATTGTTGATCGAAGTTGCAAAATGTCAGCTCCATCGGTAACCAGGAATTGGTTCAAATTTAACGTACAAGATACATACCCACATAGCCAATCACATGCTTTGTGCAACCACGGTTGCCAATTTATTTATTTATTTCAATCATATTTATTTATTCCTTAAGTCAGTTATGACCTTGTTTGAAATCACATGTCAATAAATGATAGTAATTGGAAAAAAGGCACGTGACTGGCTAATTGTAATATATGTACATACTCTACTGTCAACCGAGTACATTACAAATCTTGTAAAACTAATTCTAATTCTGCGATTACACAAAAAGAAAATATGTAACTTACAGGCCTCATAATATGTTTATCGGCCATAATGTTATTTGGTGGGAATGCGTCGCCGACCGCCCGTGAAACGTCTTCCTACACTAAGAGCATGCTGCACATTGACACATCTGCTACTTTATTATGGTAAGTTTTCTGGTTTAGCGAGGGTACAGAAGAAAGAGGCAGGCGTAGTTAGCTGCGTTTTAGTCATGTATTGTAGAATAGCCCCCTTTTAGTTATGCAAACAATTAAATAAAATATGTCGTTTACTTTGCGCACGGACCAATGCCGCTTTCAACCGTAGGTTTTTTACTGGAATTGTGGCATGAATACAGGACTAAAAGGCGGCAATGTGATTTTAACTGCTTTTTAGTGATGCATTGTTGTATAATCGCCTTGTAGTCAGGTATCAGCGAAGTATTTTATTCAATGAAACCTAGTTAAATAGCGGTTAAAGACGTTTAGCCGCCTTTTAGTGTACCCAAAAATATTAACCGCTTTTAAGCTTGGCATTTATAATAAAAAAGGAAAAACAATCCAAACGTTAAAGTACTTTAGTAGCTTTTTAGTTAAGTAATGTGGTTTAGTCGCCTTTAAGCATAGGAAAGTCCATTTTTTATGTATTTAACCGCTTTTTTTGAAAAATTATTTTCGAAACCGTATAAGGTAGAAAAACCGTTCCTAGACAGATCGATAGAGATTTTTTTTCTAAGCAGAATGGTATTGAAAAGTCGAAATTGACCAAATGTCACTTAGCCGCCTTTTAGCTTGAGCACGGCAGTATTCTCGGACCTACCGGATACAGAAAAAAAGTTTCATAAAAATCGGTCAAGCTGTTTCGGAGGAGTTCGATAAAAAACACCGTGACACGAGATTTTTATATATTAGACAGATACAACACCTTTGATGTCTGGCAAGTACTAAACTAATCAACAGACCAAACATCCAAGTTTTTCTTCAAGACACCCTTTGTATTCCAAAGAAACTTAATTAAAAAATTAAACTGGGAAAACTACCTCCAAGTTGCAATTCTACAGTATTTAATTTAAAAGTCTCAAAGGCAGGTTTGAAATGAAAAAATTCAAAGCAAATTAATTTCAAGATTACTGCAATTCAACAATCATCTCCCTCAAGGCTCGTCAAACAGACCGGTCCTGCGCCATCCGCATCCAACGCGCTCCCGCAACCTTATTCAGCTTGTCGCTCCATATTGTTGGAAGCCTACCTGTTCCGGACAATAGCGTTATCGAGTGCACACGCACCGAGTAGCGACTTGCGCGTCGTAAACTTAAGAAAACATTGCGATATAGTTAAGTCTTTATAATAGTTTCGTGCAATGTAAACATTTAAGTATAGCTGTTAATTGTAAATAAACATACTCACGTCTAGCGTATCATTCCATAGCGGATCGGATAGGTTCTTATTAGATTCCAATAAGATCACGTAAAATGTAAACAAACAGAACCTATTCGATCCGCCGCGCATGCGCGTTATCTACGACTGATCACTCCCGCGATGCTAAGGCGAGTATTTATACCCCTGAGGTGGGGGACGAGGTAATATACTAGCGTCGCGGGGGAAATCGGTCGTAGATCGACGACACGCGCCATGCCGTACGTAGGAATGATAAATTAATATGTAAATAAATATAAGGATTAGCATAAGGTTAGCGTAATTAATAAAACGCAATGTTATTTCTATATTTAATAAAATAAAGACCGCGCGGGGGTGAGGTAGCCCGGCGAAGTGGAGGGGATACGGCCGGCAATAAAATGAGGCCGGCCGCCCGCCACGAGACACTCTTCCGTACGCCGCCAAACGATAAACATCGCCGAACTACAACACCTCCCGCTACCTGGCATTCTACAAAGTATTGTTTTTCTTCACTCCATCATTAACTTCAACCAGTCATAGGTGCATCCCGCACATTGTGGTCCTTCGTTCACCGGATAACATCAACATTTCAAGAATTCAACATCAATATTACAAGATTTCAACATCAACGTTTCAAGATTTCATAACATCAAGAATGCCAGTCACAAGATCCACGGGGAGAGTAAAGACGACGTCCGCCGAACCAACGACGACGGACGAAGCCACGCTTACCGCAACATCATCGACGCACACGTCGACTACAAATACGGGCGCGACAGAAGAGACACACACGTCGACGGCACAGGGGACTTCGAGCTCTCGCCCCCCTGCACCGCCGCCGTCCAAATCAATCAGAACGACAACGAGCCGCCGTGCGCTACGTCTAGCGCAGGCGCGAGAAGAAGCACTAAGAATCAAGCTGGAGCTCGTACAAGCGCGCATCGCCACTATCGAAGCCGAAGATAGCGGCGATGAGGACGCCACTGTCTTATCAGCGTATGGACAACGTGTCGACGAATGGTTCGAAACGAATCAAAGACTCGCCATCACCAACACGCCACACAACGCCGATCAAGAATCACCGAAGTCGAGTCCAGCAGGAGAGGAGCACATATACGAAGACGTTCCCGTCGACGCCAATGCCGAGCGCGTCGGGACCGCCATCCCCCTCCCGCCGATGCCACCGCCGCGCACGCCGGGACCGGGACCCGTGCCCCCCCCCTACGACGCCGCTGCGCCCCGCGCCGACGCCACCGCTTCTTCATACATCGCGCCACACGAAGGCGCTCACATACCTTCTCATTTTCAACCGCGTCAACCTCTGCTGGACGCAACCGAAGAGAAGATCGTCGCGACGCACAAACAAAGCGTCGACATATCGGAGCTCGCCGCCGCCATCGCCATCGCCGCGCGGGGCAGCCATAGTACACGCTATCACATCGAGCTACCGCAGTACACAGGAGCCTATCAAGAATGGCTCTCCTTTCGTGCCGCATACAACGAGTCCGCGCCGAGCTACAGCGAAGCGGACAACGTCGCGAGGCTACGACGAAGCCTCAAAGGGAAAGCCAAAGAAGCAGTCGAAAACCTTCTCATCTTCAACGCACGTTCCGACGACATCATGAAAACACTCGAATCAAGATTCGGACGACCGGACGCCATCGCACTCGCCGAGTTAGAGCGGCTACGCGCCATGCCACGCCTCTCCGACGCGCCACGCGACATCTGCAGTTTCGCCTGTCGCGTAGCTAACACAATGGCTACGCTTAAGGCCCTAAATCGCTCGCACTACCTATACAGTCCTGAAACGACAAAATCGATGCTGGAAAAGCTGCCGCCGACACTACGATACAGGTGGTTTGACTACGCCGCCGCAGTAACATACAACGACGAGCCAGACTTGCTGAAACTATCAACATTCCTTCAGCGAGAGGCCGACTACTGCGCGCCGTACGCCGCACCAGAAAACATCGATCGCACGGCAACACCGCCACCGAAGAGGACACAACGAGCGTTCGCCACCACAGCGAAACCGGAAAAATCGACACCGAGATGCGCGTGCTGCAATACAATCGGCCATCACATCGACGCGTGCACAAAATTCTTAGAGCAAGAAACGAACGATAGATGGAACACAGTGAAGAATCAACGACTCTGCTTCCGATGTCTACGCTACAGAAACAAGACGCACTTCTGCAAACGAGTGAAGTGCGAGCGAGACGGCTGCGAATATTCCCACCACAAACTTCTTTACAACGAGAAGAAAATTGAAGAAGTCAACGAAACCGTGGCATCGACGTGGATGCCGAAACATTCACGCACATATTTGAAGATCGTTCCGGTCGAGGTCAAGGGACCGGCGGGAGTGGTGCACACCCACGCACTGCTCGACGATGGATCAACGATCACGCTCATCGATGAGCAACTAGCCCGAGAAGTGGGCATTGAGGGCCCGACGGAGCCTCTGAAGATAGAAGCGATAGCCGACAAGAAGATAGTGACTTCGAACTCACGTCGAGTCAAATTCGACGTACGCGGCGCAAACAAGCAACACAAAATAAACGCCCGTACTATACAAGATCTTCATCTATCGCCACAATCCGTCAAGAAAGAAGATGTCAGCGCGTGTGAACACTTAGAAGACATACAGTGCCATCTCACATACCAGTCAGCCGAACCCAGGGTACTCATCGGTCAAGATAACTGGCATCTCCTCATCGCCAGTGAAGTACGTCGAGGTCAACGACACCAGCCAGTGGCATCTCTAACGCCGCTCGGCTGGGTGTTACACGGCGCGCACACGCGTACACTCGGAAGACAGACCCATTCGACGTACCACGTGACCACATAAGAGGTCGATGACCCTATGAACCGTCAGCTGAGCGACTACTTCGCATTAGAAAATCTTCTCGTCGAACCAAAGCGCCCCCACTCCGACCCAGAGGAGCGGGCGCTCGCCACCCTCAACGAAGCCATAACGAAAAGGAGCGACGGCCACTACGAAGCCCCGCTACTTTGGAAGACAGAAGATTCACGGCTGCCGGACAACTACGAAAACACCCTGCGGCGCCTGACCGGCGTCGAGAATAAACTCGACAAAAACGAAGCGCTCAAGAAACGCTACAACGAAGAAATGGACGCCCTAATCGTGAAGGGCTACGCCGAGCCTGCGCCATCACACAAGTCACCCAGAGTGTGGTACCTGCCACATTTCGCCGTGCTGAACGCCATGAAGCCCGACAAAGTCTTTATAATAGTTTCGTGCAATGTAAACATTTAAGTATAGCTGTTAATTGTAAATAAACATACTCACGTCTAGCGTATCATTCCATAGCGGATCGGATAGGTTCTTATTAGATTCCAATAAGATCACGTAAAATGTAAACAAACAGAACCTATTCGATCCGCCGCGCATGCGCGTTATCTACGACTGATCACTCCCGCGATGCTAAGGCGAGTATTTATACCCCTGAGGTGGGGGACGAGGTAATATACTAGCGTCGCGGGGGAAAATCGGTCGTAGATCGACGACACGCGCCATGCCGTACGTAGGAATGATAAATTAATATGTAAATAAATATAAGGATTAGCATAAGGTTAGCGTAATTAATAAAACGCAATGTTATTTCTATATTTAATAAAATAAAGACCGCGCGGGGGTGAGGTAGCCCGGCGAAGTGGAGGGGATACGGCCGGCAATAAAATGAGGCCGGCCGCCCGCCACGAGACACTCTTCCGTACGCCGCCAAACGATAAACATCGCCGAACTACAACACCTCCCGCTACCTGGCATTCTACAAAGTATTGTTTTTCTTCACTCCATCATTAACTTCAACCAGTCATAGGTGCATCCCGCACACTACCTACACTGCGTTTTCAGGTCCGTGAACGCTATTCAAGAACATAGACTTCACTCATATAATAGTAGATTGATGAATAAGAGTCGTAAGTGATCAGTTACACCCAAGATATTTAGGCGCACGAGCGAGCAAATCGAGCGAGGGTGCTTATAGTTCGCGGATGTAATTGATCATTAATTTACACTCGAGTTGAACACTCTACTTTTCATCACAAATGCGAGGAAATAAAGAAAAACCGTTATGTTAAAAATGTATACGCAATTTATAACAGAGCGCAAGAAAATTTATCGCGCCAAACCGTCTTTCGTTTTTTTTTAATGGCCTCGCGCTCTTTGGCTTTGGCACATTCAGCCAGCACTGGCCAGCAGCATTATGCCAGCATGGAGGTTTGGAGGTAAGTATTACGCATTACAATCTCCTTGTTTACCAGTTCGTGAATATAAAGGAGCACCTATCGATTTTTAAATTTACTTACATCCCTAAATATGTAAATCGAATTTACAACACGGATTTCAAGTTAAATGCAACCTACTTTCAGAGCTTAAGTGGTGAAAATTTAATTTATTAAACAAAAGCGTCGATTACACACCGCGTAACTTTAAAACATTTGAACAATAGAGAAACGATGATATTCCAATATTTGAGCGATTCGAAATTCGAATTATTCCAATGATGGAATGGGATTCCAGAGGCAGAATGAAATCGACTCAAGATGGAAGCCCAACGCTGTCAAAACCATAAGGTATTATGATTCCTATTTAATTTATTCGATTTTAAACCCTGTCCTTTTAATATAAAGTTCAATTTACAACACGTTGGAAATGGGACTTGAGTCATGAAGATTTGAAATCAACAAGATGGTGGATTATTCATGATAGAACAAAAACGTTCCTTTGAGAGCGATTGCTTTGGTTTTTCAACTTTTGCTCGAATCAAGAGCTAACAACTACGAGTGTTTTGTTCCGTGTAAGTAAAAAGTCCTCTTATTCCGAGAGGAGGCCTGTGTACTGCATTGGGACTTATATAGGCTAAGATAATATTAATGAAGTAAAAAGTGACGGTAGCCTAGTGATTTGACATAAAATGGCCTCTCAAGCATAATAGTACATTACTACAGAGGACGGAAAGTAAGGGGTTGCCGGTCGAATACTAAACTTATACAGGATGTAATCGTTAAGTGTGTCCAGGCGATTATTCCGTAACTTTTACATATATCAAAAAACTGTGAACTGATGTCAAAAGCACGTTACCTAATGAGTAAAATGACATCATTAACTTTTTTAAATATAAAGAAACATATCCATAATTTTGACATCAAACACTCGCATACATAGAGCCCGTCGTTGTGCCGCACAACAAGGACGTCACTTCAAAAATTTTGTACTTACTAAGAAATAAATATTATTCAAGTAAAAGCTAGTTTTATTACTTTGTTGGGTTAAAAAACAGTTTCTTTAAATATCAAAATTAAACATTTAAATTATAAAATAACCTTTTAAAATAAGGAAACTAAAACTTATTTACTAATCTGGTAAGTACTAAATATATGGGAGTATTTAATGTCAAAATTATGTTAATCTTTTTATTTAAAAAAAGTTGAAGATGTAATTTTACATCTATTTACATCTATATCATACTTTCGATATCAGTTCACAGTTTTTTGATATCTGTAATAGTTAAGGAACAATCGCCTGGACACACTTAACGATTACACCCTGTATACTGCCGAGGCTGGCAACTCCATTTCCCGCCGAGTTTGTACAGAGCTTTTCGCAAACATGCAATGAAGTAAATAAAATTAAAAAAAAACAAAGGTTTCTTTCTAGAGAAATAATAAGTAAACTAGATAAAAAATATTACTAACACATTTATTACTATTTATTTCGTTATATTTCCAACTCGGATTTAATAGAAAACGGAGATAATTTACAAGTATTTAATTTTAATAAGCGCAGTGGCAGAATGTCATAATGAACAAAAACCAAATATTGCTTATAGTTTTTTTTAATGGCTGAACGCCATGATGCCGTGTCTCAAATTTATTTATTTATTTATTATGTGGAATGTAAATTAAAAAAGATCATTTTTTATGAAATTCCAAATTCCATTAACGACCTCTCGTCTAACCGCACCCGAAACGTGATACTTTGCGGGCTATTATAAGGAACATAACATCAATATTTCATTACAGTCATGTTTGAGAAAAACTTATTTGTGAGTGGCGAAGTCGCAGATATAAGCAAGGTGTAAAACTATAGCTAAACCGTTTATGAATCCTCGCCTGCGCGGTACAGGGGCTGGGGAGGTGCGGACGGCGAGCGCGCCTCGTGTGCCTGCCGCCCGCACCTCTTTTAGCGCCCTTTGTATTCTACCCCCGCGCCTCTGTATGTAGTACCTACCCCGCGGGCGATGACTCACTTAAACGGTTTAGCTATAAGCGACTATCTTAGTACAACCTAATACCAGTATTCGTTTTATCAACAAGGCTATTTTGTTATAATTGATCAATAAAGTTGTCGCTTTTTGACAAATTATATTAGATAAATAGTTAATTAATGAAAACAGAATGTTAGGAAAATTATTAATGTAAGTTGACATTACCCTTAGAAATTGATGATGATGTTTATAATAATTATTATTACTGTTATGCATGAATATAAATTTAAATCAATTAATTTTTACAATAAGTGCATTATCTAATTAAAATATTGCATGCCTAGTGTAGGTAGAACATAAGCACGTCCTATTCACTACTCGTAAGATCTTTGTTATTTACACTATGTTCTAACAATAAATAACTTTGACTTTGACTTAAATTTTATCATCAGTAACCAAATCATTTAAAAACAGTTTGCCATTTGAATCGCATAAAATAAATTGAATTTAGTTTCGACGCGAAAATTCCATTAATTCCGTTTCCCAAATATTTTTCGATACGCTGCAGGCGCTCAATTCATTATTCAATTCGTGATCAAACGAAGCCAGCACTGCAGATAACCTTTACTTAGCAAAATTGCTGCAAAATATGGTAAATTATCCATCTATAGATAGCATGTGCTGAAACTTGAAGATACTGAAAATACGTAAGCAAACCTACGTCACCTAACTCAAAATCAAAATATGTTTATTAAATTTAGGGTATAACAATCCCAAGTTTTGGTATGAAGTTTAGTATCTTTTTGTATTTTTGACCAGTTGTGGTGTACCCCTATAAAGCACGCAGCACGCAGCACGGTATGCTGAGGACCCGATTCCCGGAGCTGGTCTTTTTCTGTGTAATTTCTGTGCATCCATGTTTCAGTTCGTATTTAGTATGAAATAATATGGTAGGTATATCAATAATTTATGAATAACGAAGAATCTACCACTTGTTTGGGAAAACCCTATTAAGTGGAATCCGGCAAGAAACTCAATAAATCCTCCGCATCCAACGCGATCCCGCACCTTAACCAGGTCATCGCTCCATCTTGTTGGAGGCCTACCTACACTGCGTCTTCCGGTCCGTGGACGCCACTCGAGAACCTTTTTGCCCCATCGGCCTTCGGTTCTACGAGCAATGTGCCCTGCCCACTGCCACTTGAGTCTGGCGATTCTTCGAGCTATGTCGGTGACTTTAGTTCTTGCGCGGATTTCATCATTTCTAATGCGATCCCGCGGAGAAACTCCGAGCATAGCCCTCTCCATTGCCCTCTGAGTGACTTTGAGCTTGGCCCATCGTTAGCGGCCATGTCTCAGTGCCATAAGTCATCACTGGCGACACACACTGTGGTCAAAGACTTTTGACTTGAGACATTGCGGTATATTGGATGACAACATATTGCGGAGGTTCCCGAACGCTGCCCAGCCGAGCCGGTTACGTCGATTGACCTCTTTCTCGAAGTTGAACCTACCTAATTGGATTGTGTGTCCCAGGTAGATATATAGTCGTCAACAATTTCGAGCGTAGAGTCTCGAATTATAACGGGAGATGGTACAACATGGGCGTTCAACATGACCTTCGTCTTGTCCATATCCATTTTTTACGCCTTAGTTAGTGTTTTCTGGCAAGGATGATATAGACTGGATTGGCAGTCGTGATAAAACAGATCGGCCGCGGTTTTTGTAGTTCGATTATTAAATCTAGATGGCGCTGAAATATAGCCAGAGGCTTTGAAGGCAAAACAATAATAAGACTACAGATATTTCATATCACTGCAAATGTATTATTATGCAATATTTTTGAAAAATGATACATTTGTAGTCTTATTGTTTTGCCTTTAATGCCTTTTTGCTATATTTCAGCGCCATCAAGATTTAATAATTGATCCTTGCTTCTGGACAACACACAGACGGCAAGTCTTCTTATCCATGCACTCGACAAGAATGATAAATAGCCTGTAATGAATAAAGCGAGTCAATATAATAGTCAGGGAGGTAATTAATTACGGGTTCTCGGGTTCAGCCCATCACTCAGGCCTAGTTATAAATTATTCATTGATCCTAACGTATAAAAATGAGAACGCATTATTAGGAAATATTGGCCCGACACTCGACAGGCACCTTAGGTACGCCTTAGATTATTTATACACTAGATAGAGCTTCGGCGGCATGAAAACGTCCCGAAAAATATAAGCCAACTTGGCTTATATGTCATTTGCCTCCCTTCAGTTTGAATGACGTAACGCGATCGTAATATGAAGCTGTCAAAAGAAATTTGTGGACGTTTTGTATCGCAATGTTTGCTACTGACACTCTATCTAGTGCATAAATAATCTAAGGGTACGCTACTTAAATATTTTCCACTCGAATGATAAAGGATTTTCCTTTTGGATTTTTTTTTACTATTACCAAAGTTATTAAAGAAGCCGTGGTGGCCTAGTAGCTTGACCTATTGCCTCCCTAGAGGGTCGTAGGGTGGAATCCGGGTTCGTACTTTTGGGATTTCGGAATTTATGTGCAAAATTATATTTGAAATTTACTATGAGCTTTTACGGTGAATGAAAACTTCGTGAGGAAATCTGCACACACCTGAGAAGAAATTCAATGGTGTGTGTGAAGTTCCTAATCCGCACTGGACCCGCGTGGGAACTGCGGCCCAAGCCCTCTCATTCTGAGAGGAGGCCTGTGCCCTGCGGTGGGACGTATATGGGCTGAGATGATGATGATGAATGAACGTTGAGTTTTAAAAATTATACAGCAACCCTTTTTAAAATGTACGCCAAGTTTCATCCAAGTTCGTTCAGCTGTTATTGCGTGATTGACTAAATATCCAAATGCATTTACAAATCGCCAGTGTGATGGCTCTAAGCGTACAGGGGCTAAATTCAGGAACGGCCCAGGTAATTCAATCGTTTGGAAGAGGATAGGAATGGGCTGAGCTTGGGATGAGCCTTATTTTCATGTCAAGTCGCTTTGTAAATAAATAAATAAATAAACAAATAAATAAGGCTCATCCCATACTCAGCCCAAACCTCTCGCAAAGCAGTGATTTTTAGCGTTCCTAAATAGCAGTTCAAACCAAACCCAACCCAAACGATTGAATAGGGATGACGACTGGGTTAAAAATATGTCATTCTATTTATTCCGTCAGTTATATTATGGGAAAATATGGGTTACGTATTTTTTTGTTTATCAAATTACTAAAAATCGACAAAGGCATAGATCATCAAACTTCCGGAGTGGGGGCTTGTGACGTCACTCTTAGGTAAAAATTGTACCATATAGTGACGTCACTCGAAACTTCTAAGCACTGTATTCTCGTCATTTTTTGTTTGTCAAACAAAAGAAAAAATACGTGTACAATATTTTTTAATAATCAAACAGACGGACTAAACAGTTTTTTTTAGTCGTCTAGCCTATTACCGCTACCAAATCTGTGAAGGCCCGTTCCTGAATTTAACCCCTGGTCGTCGTAATTATAGCTATTAAACTTTGCACTGTTCTATTTTCATAACAAACTAAACCAAACCAAGAATTCGGAAGCCAAAGCAAATATTCGCCCGCTTATGTTAGTAAGCAAACTTGTGCTAACTTAACCTTTTCAAAGCCAACGACACATATAGGTGTTACAAAGTACAGTGTCAAAGTGACCTTGACACAATGACATAAGATTCAAAGCACGTTTACGTTTTGCCGAGGCGCGGCGGTGAAAGGGTTAAAGTACAGAGAAAGACCCAAATAACCGTTAACTGTATCTATTTTAAGTTAGTTTTATTTATGTTAATTTTAACCTTTTCAACGCTCTGTCAAATACAACAGCTCTCACTCATACGCCATGACATCGGAATGTCAAACGTAAAGTTGAACCCTACAGAAATGCATGTAGGTAGATATCGCTCTGCACGCCATGACTGATATATAAGTCGTTGGCGTAGAACTTGCGGTGCTGATATATGTCGTTGGCGTCGAAAAGTTTAAAATTAGTCCTGTTTTTATTCCTTCTTTTATTGTTAAATAAAGTAATTTTACGTCAGTGTTAACTGTACTATTTATACATAAATGATGTCATCATCATCATCCCAGCCTACATACGTCCCACTGCAGGGAACAGGCCTCCTCTGGGAATGAAAGGGTTTGGGACGTAGTTCCCACGCGGGCCCAGTGCAGATTGGGAACTTCACACACACCATTGAAGTTCTTCTCAGGTGTATGCAGGCTCCTCACGATGTTTTCCTTCACAGAGCTCATGGTAAATTTTAAATGTAATTTCGCACATAAATTCCGAAAACTCAGAGGTGCGAGCCGGGATTTGATCCCACGACCCTCTGCTTGAGGGCCATAGGTCAAACCGCTAGGCCACGTTCACGCTTAAACTTTAAGCCACAGAAATTATTTAAGCAGAGTCAAGCAGAAGGTAGATATAACTGAATTTTGGGAGTATTACATAGGCTTTTTTATCCCAATAACATGGTCTCATTTGGCTACGAAACCCTGAATTACCGTTGGGATAGACGAGTTCTTGAGTGGAGACCACGGAACGGCAAACGTAGTGCAGGACGTCAGATTCGGTGGAGCGATGATCTTCGCAAGGCGGCTGGCAAGAGCTGGATGAGAGTGGCCGAGGATCGGGCGCAGTGGCGTGCCATGGGAGAGGCCTATGTCCAGCAGTGGACGAGCATAGGCTGATGATGATAATGATGACCCTCAATTATTCCAGCACGAGTTTATCCTTAATTACTCTTTCATGAGTTCCCGCCACCTTCACCAGTGGTAGCCGGATCGCTTTCGGGGATTCTTAGCACCCCTTGCCCCGCCGTTACCCAGGCCGCTACCGTAGCCAGGAACAGCGGGGCTGCCGGAGACTGAGGACTGTTCTCTTTTGTACTCAGCCATAGGGGGGTATTTGCCGTAGTCGCCTCGCTTGGAAGGCAATGCCGTAGATATTGAGGACGCTGCTGCCCGTCCTCCGGTATTACTGGCCGCAGTTTTGAGACATACCCGGGTCCAAGCTGGTCCACCTGGAACGCATTGGATGCGGATGGCGCACGGCCGATCTATTATGGCGAGCCTTGGGAGAGGCCTATGTTCAGCAGTGGACGTCTTTCGGCTGAAATGATGATGACTCTTTCATACATTTTCTTGATCGCTGCAATGTAGATATTCGGCTTATCCATTTATGCGCAACTCATCTCACAGATTACTGCGCTTCCTGAATCAATAACCGATGTTTGAGAAGCTATTTTATATCGATAGCACTTTATAGCCAACGCCACAGTGTAAATCAGTAAGTAGTCTACAGAGTCTTGAAATTCCGGATTATTTCAACGGATGAGTGGGTTAATCTGACTAGACACCTATGTGAAAGTTTTTCATCTGATTTTTAATTAATTGTTTGGTTCAGGTGTTACTGAATATAAAGTACCTACAGCCTTTTTACATTGCTCTTTCGCAACCACACGTGTATAATAGCTACATCTGTGCGTCATAGCGGAGCGGAGTAGTAGCGAAGGAACAAGATAAAAGGGTTCTTTGGAAATGTATTATAATACCAAAGTACGAATGACCGAATGTATTAAAATATCGAATGGGTTAAAATAGCGAAAATATTTTTTTTGAAACTGTAAACTTCTTAGCATTTATGAAAATGGCAATGGCATTGTTTGTTGTAGGTTAGGTTAGGTTAATTTTTATGACAATCTTTAAAAGTTTACGTTTTCATAAAAGAAAAAGTTTTCGGCATTTTGACCCATTTCAAATTTTATTACATTCGGTTTTTCGTACCCAGTATGTAATACAGACCCGTTGTTTGAGTATTTTTGATTCAAGATAAAATCACTAATTTAACGCAGTACACTTTTAACACCGACGGACAACAAAAAAACGAAAATTAACCAAAATTTTGTGTTGTTGATTTATTAAAACATTATTTAATGTGTAGCACACAAATAAACGCAGAAATAAATCAAAATATATTTAAATTTGTGTTTTCTGTGGATCAACTTGAAGTTGGCTTACGGTTTTATACTGTGCTAATGGGAAGATTGTGGGAGCACTTTGCTGCTCGATGGCATCGATTTCGGGCAATCGCATAATTCTTGTAGCTTAAAAAGTTATTTTGTCTGTAATATTATCCTGAATGAATATTATTCTACCAACCTAACCTGTGGACCTAAAACGATGGGCCTCATAAGAAAGCTCAAAGTCACTCGGACGGCGATGGAGAGGGCTATGCTCGGAGCTTTGCAAGAACTAAAGTCACGGACATAGCTCGAAGAATCGCCAGACTCAAGTGGCAGTGTTTAGGGCACATCGCTCGTAGAATTGACTGCAACGGCGACGGAAAGGTTCTTGAGTGGCGTCCGCGGACCCGAAGACGCAGTGTAGATCGGCCTCCAACAAGATGGAGCGGATAGCGCAGGACCGATCTGTTTGGCGAGCCTTGGGGGAGGCCTATGTTCAGCAGTGGACGTCGTTCGACTGAGATGATGATGATGATGAACCTAACCTGCATCTTAACGGAGAAAACCTTTATAAAACTGCGAAGAAATTCAATGGTGTGTGTGAAGTTCCCAATCCGCACTTGGCCCTGCCCTGTCATTCGAGAGGAGGCGTGTGCCCTGCAGTGTGACGTAATCAGGCTGGGATGATGGCAATGATGAACCTAACCGAACAAACTAACTAACTTTAATTAAACTTTAAAAGTGGTTTGACCTATGGCCTCTCAAACAGAGGGTTGTAGGTTCGAGCCTAGGCTCACAGCTCTGAGTTTTTCAAAACTTACCTTAAGCTTTACAGTGAAGGAAAACATCAATGGTGTGTGTAAAGTTTCCGATTCGCGCTAGAGTCGTGTGGGATAGTTCAAGCTCTGATTCTAAAAGGCTTGTGCCCAGCAGTGGGACGGTTATTATTGATTAATTAATCCTTTACTCCGCCACATTTTATTAAAATATTACCATATTTTAGATCCACAAACAAATTATTGCCATTAATCAATATTAATCAAAGAGCCGTCAAATACTCAATTAAACTTAAACAAGAGATTTTAGAGAGAATTTTTTATCAAAACAGAGGTCTTGTTAGTAAATTTAAACTGTAGTGGTGACAGCGTTAATACGAGTATAGACGTTTTGGTGTGTTTCGTAGATGTTTTATCGTTTGCCCAAATTTCATTATGCCATAATTTTCATTTTTTATAATTTCATAAGATGATTTATTTTTTGAAAGTCTCACGATATACATACCTAATATATTATAGCTTTGTAGGTACAAAGGGTAGGTTTATGTGCTAAAAAAATCGTTATTATAAATAGAAAATTCGTCATTAGAAATAGGGTAAACAATCTTGATGAGTCTTTTTATCAAAAAAATCTTTTGAATAAAATAGTAACTACATTAATATGTATGTAATCATACGAAACCAAAACAATGTAAATAGCCGTATGTCCTTTCTAATTGTTACATCTTTGTAGTGTTTTTTTTTTAAAAAAGTGTTTTTCAACAAAAAGACACCATTGTCATCAAGATCGCTTACCTTCTTTCTAATGCTAAAGAAAAACGAAGTTTAGGGGCGAACTTACATATGTATTTTAGCGGAAAATTCAAAATTCGAAAAATTCAAAATTATTTATTTTCAACAAAGGTTTTTTACAGGCGGTGTCGAATCCTCCTTTGAATGGTCGAATTGTGAAATAATATTGCTGTATTTGTATTATCAATATCTAAGCTTCCATCATGTAAATTATTTTAACAAAGTACAATATCATATTATTTATGCTACCATCCGTGGCATGGCGCCAGACACAACAAGCTACAAAATTCATGAATAGTGGCTTACAGCTATCATATACATCGAGCTATTTAGCTCAAATACGTCTGAACACGACCGTATTGTCAATAGGGTAAGTGCGATCAGCCATAGCTGATTACTTGTTAGAATCTGGACCAAACCATTCGATCGAGTTTCACAATCTCAAAATTCTCTCCACTGCACGTCATTACTTACTCCAGAATGGCGCGTGAAGCGGTTGAAATAAGGAAATATAAAAAAAATACTAGTATGATGGATGTAAGCTCTCTTCTGCGTGGAATCCGATGATAGGCAATTGCGCAGGGATATATCTTCGGATGAATCCCGGGATATTGTGAGTGTCGAAGTGATATGTTGATGACTAAGTGGTTACTTGTAAAACTCGCGCGGCTAAACGAACGTGATACACTTACACTTCAGTCGTCTCATGACCACGGCCGCTCCAATGCGGTCGAAATATCGAGATGGTTTCAGCATTTAAATAGGTAGGGTGTTTACTGATTAACCCCTCGTATGCGGGAAGTGAAAAAAATCTTGCATTCTAGTCTCAACTGTTTCATATAAAGCCAATAATACAGATTAAGAAGCTTAGCTTTTAGAACTTAGGCCTTGTTTGTGTATAAGTATTATTGTAACAGGTGGAGCTGTCGTGTAGCTCAAATCTGGGCTCTACAGAAAGCCAGTGTTGCTGCACTCACTGTGTAGCAACACATGCTGAGTGGAGACCCTTTTTCGGTGACAATTGGTTTCACTACCATAACAAACTTGTTTATTAGGTGTATTAATGTTGTTTTCTACTGTTTGGTGGTGGTACTCTTGTAACCTTAAATAATAATAATAATAAATAAATATCACGGGACAATTCACACCATTTGATCCAGTCCCAAAGTAAGCTCAGCAAAGCTTGTGTTATGGGTACTAGGCAACGGATAAACATACTTATATAGATAGATACATACTTAAATACATATTAAACACCCAAGACCCGAGAACAAACATTCGTATTTTTCATACAAATATCTGCCCCGACATGGGAATCGAACCCGGGACCTCAAGCTTCGTAGTCAGGTTCTCTAACCACTAGGCCATCTGGTCGTCTAAAATATTTTTCATTCTTTCTTTCTTTTTTTCAAACAGAATGCCTTACATTGGGCACGGCACGGATCCGTGTCTTAAGCATACGAGGGGTTAAGTCCCAAATGTTATTAGTTATGGGAATGAGTACGAGTTAAGATAATAATAAATAAATATCACGGGACAGAGGTCAATCGACGAATTAGACTCGGCTGGGCAGCGTTCGGGAAGCTCCGCAATATCTTGTCATCCGATATACCGCAGTGTCTCAAGTCAAAAGTCTTTGACCAGTGTGTGTTGCCAGTGATGACTAATGGCACTGAGACGTGGCCGCTAACGATGGGTCTTATAAGGAAGCTCAAGGTCACTCAGAGGGCGATGGAGAGGGCTATGCTTGGAGTTTCTCTGCGGGATCGCATTAGAAATGATGAAATCCGCGCAAGAACTAAAGTCACGGACATAGCTCGAAGAATCGCTAGACTTAAGTGGCAGTGGGCAGGGCACATCGCCCGTAGAACTGACGGCCGATGGGGCCGAAAGGTTCTCGAGTGGCGTCCGCGGACCGGAAGACGCAGTGTAGGTAGGCCTCCAACAGGATGGAGCGACGACCTGGTGAAGGTAGCGGGAACGCATTGGATGCGGATGGCGCAGGGCCGATCTGTTTGGCGAGCCTTGGGGGAGGCCTATGTTCAGCAGTGGACGTCTTTCGGCTGAAATGAATGAATGAATGAATCACGGGACAATAATTCACACCAATTGACTTAGTCCCAAAGTAGGTAAGCAAAGCTTGTGTTATGCCATGGGTATGGCAATAGATAAACACACTTATGTAGATAGACACATACTTAAATACATATTAAAACATCCAAGACCCCCCCCCCCCCCTGAAGACGCAGTGTAGGTAGGCCTCCAACTAGATGGAGCGACGACCTGGTGAAGGTAGCAGGAACGCATTGGATGCGGATAGCGCAGGGCCGATCTGTTTGGCGAGACTTGGGGGAGGCCTATGTCCAGCAGTGGACGTCTTTCGGCTGAAATGATGATGGAATGAAACATCTAAGACTCGAGAGCAAACATTCGTATTTTTCATACAAATATCGACGCGGGAATTGAACCCGGGGCTGCTTACTCTGACTGAGTGACTGAGTGAGGACTGCTTATCTACGGGATCAAATCAGTAATGAGGAGATTCGTAAAAGAACAAGGGTCACCGATATAGCCAAACTGATTCGCTTGTTGAAATGGCAATGGGTCCATATTAGCACGCAGAACAGATGGCCGTTGGGGCTGATAAGTACTCGAATGAAGACCACGCGCTGGTAAGCGCAGCGTGGGACGTCCACCAACGAGATGGACGGGCGATTTGGTAAAGGCGGCAGGTTCAAGGTGGGTGCAAGCAGCTTTCAACCGTAATGATTCGGTATCAATGAGGGAGGTCTATGACCGGCAATGGACGTCCTACGGCTGAAATGATGATAATGATAAAAAATCTTTGAATATAGTTTTTCTCACCAGAAAAATCGACGTTTTTTTATACAAATTGCTATAAATCTTATACCTCCTATCCTCTTCGCCAACTAATTTCAAATGTTCCGCCCGTAGTTACGAAATATTGGAGGTTACTTTTTATTGAACTCCAATGTAGAAGTTCGAAGTGGCTGCTAAAGTTGGAGAGTCATTGACCTATTGGAGATAACTAGTTGTTCTCTAATTTTACGAAGTTAGCGTCAACTTAGTAAATTGAGAACCTTTAGTTACCTTTCTATTTAATCTAATTTAATTTTAAACTAGTAATGTTGTGTATTCATTTCAAAGATTTGTTTTCCTCTAATTTGCTCTATCGTTAGAAGTAGTATAGCAAATTGGAGAAATACATTTCAATTTGATCCATCGCTAAAACTCGTAGAGCAAAGTAGGGGAAAATGTCCAATTTGCTATACTAGAAGATACAAATTGTAGAGCATAGTAGCATAGTAGATAGAGTCGAAATTCGAACTACACATAAAAATACGTAGGTTAAATGAGAACAAGTATAGTCAACAAGAACAAGAAGCACATTTAGTAAAAAAATGTATAAAAAGACAATTTTTAAATAAAAACATTTTCACTAAAATCACTTGTGTGTTTAAAATAAAACGAAGTAGAGCTATAATAAAACGTATTCGCGATATGAAATCCTTCTATATACGGTTTGTTTTGAATTCAAATAAGTGAGAATTAGTAAGAAAATTGAGACAGCTGATTGTTCTTTGACAGCTCTGCGTATATTCTTACCTTAAATTATAATGTTATCACAGAGGATCGCATTTCCCGGATATTCAGTATTTTATGCCTCAATCCATATCTTTATCTGTACGCTAAGTTTCATCTAAATCCATTCAACTTTTACTGTGTGATTAAGTAACAAACATTTAAACATCTAAACATCCAAACATCTACACCAATTTTTTCATTAATAATATTAGTAGGGTTTTCTACGTATTTAACACGTATTTTAGTAGCGAAAAAGCAAGGTAAAAATACTCTACCTATAAAAGAACTAACTAGCTCTTTTGAAAAAGTCTATTACCTACTTTAAAAGTTCACCGGTATAAAAACGTGATAAAACCTACTTGTCATTCTCGCTCGTCGTCGAAGTAATAAAATCAATCATCTTATACCAATTTCATTGTCATTTTAGGGCACGAACTAAAATCTAGCACTTAACGGGCGCACTATTCAGCGAACGACGTCAAAGCAATTTATCTATTCATTGCCTGGCCTAGACGCTTGTCACGTAATGGTTCGTCAACAATACACGTAATGTATTACAAAAATGCTGCGATGTCGTTCGTAGTTGTAGCAGTCGGTCCCATTTGCTGCCGAGACTGTAAGAAAGTTTTGATGGCTTGGCTAAGCTTTTCTTTAAGCTGATCTGCTTTGTAGATTAGCCCAGATATTTTAAGCACTATCATAAGTTTGTAAGTCTGGTGAGGCTTCTTATACTGAGCTTAAGATAAGATAATTTTATTCAATAAACAACAATAGTAGCAGTAGAACATAACATGGACAATGTTTTACAAAAAGTCTATATGTAACACGTGTCCCTGCACTAGGGTTAGGTACTGGAGAACTCTGTGTCGCTTATTTTGTGTATTGTTTCTTTTCTTCTTCTAAAGTTTAACTAGAAATCTGGATTAAATATTGAATTTTTTTAATAGTTGGGAACACTTCATTGAAGAGTGGCCTGATGGGCCGAGAAATCGAGCCAGTCAGTTGGAAAGTTAAAAAATCTCTATTGGTGCAAGTTTGTTCGGACGTGTACGTACGTACGTAACTACGTACATGTCCCGCCAAGCATTTGTTTTTTTTGTTATCTGTTAATGTGTTTAACGTACAAAAGTGAGTTTTACATACATACAAATTTATTTTTTACGCGCTCTTGAATATGTAAGAAACTCACAGTACACTCTCATTTGGCCGATTTTTTAAATAGGAGGGAAGACCATAGACTCGAACTGAACTGATATTAGAAAAACTGTTCAAGTTCATTCACCCCTAATAGCCATAAACTTGAAAAATAGGTTCAATTCAGGGCCTGAAATAAGCGGATTACTCACGACACATTACAGTGATATATGGACCGACATAAACCGAGGTTTCATTGAATGGGAAGCAAGCGCCCGCTATTTTAGCACTGGAAAATGCTGAAACTGAAGTAATTATGGGTTACCCAGCGTAAGGAAAATAGTTGTCTATGTTGTGGACATAAAATTAGCGACTCCGAGTAAGCAAACTGAAGATCCATTTAAATATAAATCTATTATACTAATATTATAAAGATGAAGAGTTTGTTTGTTTGTTTGCTTGAACGCGCTAATCTCAGGAACTACTGGTCCGATTTGAAAAATTCTTGCAGTGTTAGATAGCCCATTTATCGAGGAAGGTTATAGGCTAAGACAAATAGGAGCGGAGCGTCAATGATTAACGCGGACGTAGTCGCGGGCACTAGCTAGTATTAAACATAAACCCCTTTTGTTCGGTGTAGTGCGTCACAAGACGCCTTCGTACCTTTTCTTTAAAAAAAATCTCATGGTTGAAAAGTGTGCGCAGAATTAAGGCTATTGTGCCGCCGCGACGGACGGCGGCATTTCGAGGGAGTTTTTGGTTTGCGGCGTATAAAGTGCTGGAATGACAACATCCCCCCTGCGATCCTAGGTGTGACTAGGGTAAGTGTACCAGTGAATGAACACTTAAGGAAATTTTCGACTTTGAAAATTAATTTTAGGCAGTTGGGCACAGTTTATTTAAAATATTACTTTTTGTATAGCACAACCAACTACTCTAGTTGGCTAACATCATCATTATTCAACAGTATTATTGCACAGTTTGAAGATATATCACTATTTAAGTGAAAAAATGGAAAATCACCAGTGAACGAACGCAAAATTCTAGTGAATGAACAAATGAAACCAGTGAATGAACAACTTTGAATATGATGTTTTGTTATACTATAAATATACAAAAGCGAAGTTATGTTAACACAAATACATTCAATATACTTATTTGGTCGATTCCATGTTCTAAAACAATTAAAATACAAAAATAAGAGTATTGTTCATTCACTAGATCTTGGAAACCAGTAAATGAACTAGCTATTAGTGACATAGTTCATTCACTGGAAAACTTGAACCAGTTAATGAACCTATATTTTACGTTTGTTCCAATACTGGCCTTTCGGTAGCTAATGTATTTGGATCAATGTCACTGAAAACGAAATCTTAATATGACGACTAGAAGGAAATATATTGCACAAATAGAAAATCCTGCAGTCCCAGTGAATGAACACCCCCGTTCATTCACTGGATTTAGGCGATTTTGGGTTCCAGTAAAAAACACTGGATTAAAAGGTATTGTTTGTAAATAAATTACATTAAACTATGTATGAATAGCACTAACAGGTCTTTAAAGCTTAAAAAAACCATACCCAATGAATGATAGATGGCGGGGACAAATGCAGTAACACATCAGAAGTATAGTAGCTTTCGTTCTTCCTTAATACTGCACCATAGAAAAAATGTACAACATACGTACGTCCACTTTACATCGTCGCCATTTCAAAACTGTTGCTTAGGAGTCGAAGCAAATTTACCAGAACCTGACAAGTAAAGGTGCTAGTCGAAAAAAAAATACGAGGCGTGGTAGAAACGTACCAAATTCTTATTATTTCAAAAAATTATCGTTTTGTTCATTCACTGGGTACTGTTCATTCACTGGTACGCTTACCCTAGCAGGTACACCTTTGGACGAAAGCTTAAAGGCTATTTGTTGTCATTACAAAAACCTTAATTTCCTCTCCTGTCCAGCACTATTTCACAAAACTTCTTTGCTTTTTATTGTCACGCTTATTTCATTTTTCAGTTTTGTCCGCGCAGGGTTGTATACTTGGCAAGTGAGATATGCTAATTAACTATGTTTAAGTAATTTTGTTATTATTATTTGGTTTTATAATCTACAAATTATTTCTTTACGCATGTAGCCTTATGTAGTTAGTGTGCAGCTTATTTATCTATCTAAACAGTGATCCGGATGTCACCAACGGGGATGGCTGAAAATCTGCGCTGGGGTCTGCTATAAACGCCTCGGCATTATGCTGAGCCACTGTCCAATTTGCAACCGTAATGACACATTCTATCTTTAGCTTTCATGTCGTCTTTTGTTTTGCAAAAATATTGATGATGTGTCTTGTGTTGTTGTAAATAAATGAATTTTCTTTATTTAAATTTTTTCGCCAATTTCGCTCTCTAGAATAAATCCTCTAGCTACTCACGGAAGTTTGCGAAATAATAGATAACTTTGCGAAGTTTTCCTTAAATCAGACAAAACTCAAACTTCCCGTATAATTAGTTAATGGACATTATTTATGGTGCCTTTGTATTGATGTTTAGACTGAAATTTTAGTACTTTCGGTTACAAAGTGAAGACAATTCGCAAAGTGTTCGCGATAAATTTGCATGGCTGTTAAAGACGTGGTTTATGGGTCTGGGTGCCATAAAGTTTGAATGCCTATATAGTTTTCCTGTTTATTAGTACGTACTTTGTTTCATTGGTCGTTTTTATGCACGAGGATCAAAAAAAATCCCTTCATTTCACTGGTGAATACATGAAAACAATTGAAGAGTCCACGGAAAGAACATGTCTACTCACCTTTCTGAAAAGCTCACAAAGTACTGTAACTTACCATTGGATTAAAAATAGATGGGGGGCTGTTGCAAATTCTTTTTCAGAACATAATTCCTGCTCCATGTTCGCATTCGAAGGTCTTGATAAATCTTCTAGTGCCTCTCACCCTCATGGAGACAGCTCGTAATACTAAGATTCTTACTTTGACTTTAAACGAAAAAAACCGGTTGTCTGTAAAGTCGGTCCTCGTTCAATAGCGCCGCACCTCTGAGTTTTTCGTAATTTGTGTGAAATTACATTTGAAATTTACCATGAGCTTTACGGTGAAGGACAACATCGTGAGGAAACAAACATACACCTGCGAAGAAATTCAATGGTGTGTGTCCGGTAGACAGACAAACATACACATTATTTATAACAATTATTCTAAGGGTATTTTAAAATGTGTTCGCCTAAATCCACCCTCAAATTGTATTCTTGCATGTTGTGCGAAATAGCTATAGTTTTTGTCCCTGTCTTGTGCCGATAATGAAATGTATAAAACGGATCGGACCTGAAATAAAAATTCATTGCATCTTGAGAACTCTTTTCGTCAACCAACCAAAATCCTCCTCAACAGTGGTGACCCCGACGTGCAGGAGTCAGAACAACTCGGAAGATAATCACACAGAAATATTTTTGGCCAGCAATGAACACAGACGTAGCAACCTGGACTAGAGCTTGTTTACCATGTCAACAGTCTAAAATCCACCGGCATACAAGTAGCGAATATACATCATTTGCACAAGCAGAGCGTTTCCAGCATTTGCATGTTGACATAGTCGGACCGCTCCCGCCGTCGCACCTTGGACACAGATACCTACTTACCATGATCGACAGAAGAACGCGCTGGCCGGAAGCCGTGCCACTCGAGAATATTACAGCCGAAGCGGTGGCGAAACAGGTATACGAGGGATGGATAGTTAGATTCGGATGCCCTACGACCCTTACTACCGACCAAGGACGCCAGTTTGAGAGTCAATTATTTTTATCACTAACCAAACTTCTGGGTATTGACAAGGCAAGAACCACTTCTTACCATCCCCAGAGCAACGGGATCCTGGAGAGATGGCACAGATCTCTAAAAACGGCAATCACGGCTAGTCTAACTAAGCAAAACACAAAATGGCTCGACGCGTTACCCACTGTTTTATTGGGACTTCGGGCCGCTACCAGAAACGACACCGGCGTAAGCGCAGCTCAACTAACATATGGATGCACGCTCAAACTACCTGGAGATTTTTTCGACGTAACTCCCATCAGAACAAAAAACGATTATGACTTCGTCGACAAGTTACGTCAGACAATCAGCAGTTACAAAGCAGCACTGCACACACCGAAAAATACGAAAACTTTTGTACACAAAGATTTGTTTACATGCAATAATGTGTTCCTACGTATAGATTCTGGACATAAATCATTAAAACCTCCATATGAGGGTCCGTATCCCGTTCTGCGCCGAAATAGAAAAGTGTTTAAACTACAGCTACCTGGACGAGTAGTAAATGTGTCAATAGACCGACTCAAGCCTGCCTACGAGCTCAACGAAGAAGTCTCAAATGAACCCAGTACACACGGAGCAATAATCTCACGGTACGGAAGAATAATTAAACCCGCAGTACGTTTCACTTGAGGGGGAGCACTGTCCGGTAGACAGACAAACATACACATTATTTATAACAATTATTCTAAGGGTATTTTAAAATGTGTTCGCCTAAATCCACCCTCAAATTGTATTCTTGCATGTTGTGCGAAATAGCTATAGTTTTTGTCCCTGTCTTGTGCCGATAATGAAATGTATAAAACGGATCGGACCTGAAATAAAAATTCATTGCATCTTGAGAACTCTTTTCGTCAACCAACCAAAATCCTCCTCAACAGTGTGTCTGAAGTTCCCAATCCGCAGTGGGCCCGCGTGGAAACTACGGCCCAAGGCCTCTCATTCTGAGCGGAGGCATATGCCATGCCGTGGGACATATATATAGGCTGGGATGATAGACTCTTAACTTTTCCCATGCCCACAGAAGGGACGCGAAAGAACATGTTTGAGCTTTATGTAGCGCGAAGTCGAATTAGTATGTCGCCTTATTTGCTTATAAATCGAACGCAAATTCGCTAAATCTTAAATAAATTATGGCTCGTCAAAGCCAAATACGTAAGCGACGTGCGAAAAACAATATTGGCAGACATCTCATATTACAACGGAAGAACGAAAGGGCGGATTATTCTTGCAAACAAGTGTAATACATTGTGCAAACTTCGTGTAAACGCTATTGAAAGCAAGGCCCTTTATCTGAAAAGGAATATAATCAGGTAGAAGTTTAAGGTAATGTTAAATACACAGCTTGTTTGAGGAAAAATTAAAAGAGAAACATTTAATTATTAGCTGCAAAGAAATTTAATGGTGTGTGAATTTTGTAATGTGCACTGGGCCCGCGTTGAAACTACGGCCCAAGCCCCCTTATTTTGAGAGGAGGCCTGTGCCATGCAGTGGGACGTACAGAGGCTAAGATGATGATGATGATGATGACGATGAAGCTAGATACTCCCACGAGATCTTTTTGCGAAACAATTATAATGCCAGTGCAAGCGCGGCGCGTACAGAGATGCGGTAGCGTACGGAGGGTAATCTCTTGCAATACGAAAGGGTCTAAGGTCCGAGGCGCGAGGTGGCGGCCGGGTAGTACGTATCCGCGCCCCCCGCGCTGTAGCGTCGATGCGGCCTGGTGATGCGGGCATCAGGCGCTTGGCCTCAACATACTCCCCGCGTTGAAGAGTCATCTTCAAGTTGACCAACAGGAAGGGGGCAGATTGTGTTGAATGCTCTGCGAATGACACCCTTCTTGGTTTTTATATCTGCTACCCTGACGATATCATCTTTTTCTGATTTGCTCGACCGACGCATACACGCACCTCTGTATTTTTAATAATTAATTAAAGACGTGTACATTTGAACGTGCATTATCCTTTTTTCAAAAACCGTTCACCGTTTGTCTTCAATAAGTCGCACCTGCCTTTACATTTGGTTTGGATTTTTTTGCGAAATCCCGTAATTTAGATCTAATGGCTAACGCGAGCCAAGCTTCGAGTAAAGTAATTTTATAATACTAGCTGTTGCCCGCGACTCCGTCTGCGAAGATTTTGATTATCTCTATCCCTCGGGAACTATGAAATTTTTCTGGGATAAAAATTATCCTATGTCCTTCCCAGGGTCTCAATCTCGCGAAGAGGTAAGAGAAAGACAGACAGTTGGGAATGTCTAAAAAAAATTACCAGTGGTTTTTATATTTTTTTTGTATTGCTAGATGTCAGACAGCGGGTCCAAATCAAACTCCGTAGTATAATCCACGCGTAAATTGTGAAGAATTCTAACCACATAGAATAAAGTACGACTTGAACCGGTCACGCAATTTACACCAATGTCAAATGAAGGTCATTGCTTATTTGTTATATAATAAATTCATTACATAATATTAAAATTAAATAACTACAGAAAACGAGTTAAAAAGCATTTATCTCGAAATGGTTTTCGATTTACTGTACATTGTAAAAAAATAGACATCCCCAGTTACTTTCAGATGTCTAATATTAGTAAGGTAGTAAGGATAAGCATGTCATGTCCACAACCTTCAAACGCTACAACTCAAACCCACTACTTTTCCCCACAATCCCCAATCCCCCCAATCCCCGACCAGCGTACGAGTGATTTAGCACCATTTGAAAGCGCGATAAATCCGACGTGTTGTCGCGAATCACGTTACCGCCGTCGGTTGAAGGGGTAATCTATCTTCCTATTTTCAACTCAACGTTTGAAGACGTTTGAATGAGAGCATGAGTTTGAGTGGATTAGGTAATAATAGAAACAGTAAATGCTCTTGTCGTCTCAATTTATGGTAGTAGCGTTTTCAGTGTATCAAGCTATTTCGTTTAGCGGTTTCGGATCACCATTTGATGCCTTAAGGTCCTACCGAGCTTTTGGCGCATTTATTGCATTCATTTAATCCCTTGCCGTATCATTATTAGCAAAGCTTTTTTTAATTGATTGCATATCGTAGGTACTATAAAAAAAATACTTCAATTTAAATCCATACTAATATTATAAACGCGAAAGTGTGTCTGTTACCTCTTCACGCTTAAACCGCTGAACCGACTTAGATGAAATTTGGTATGGAATTAATTTGGATCCCGAGGAATAACAAAGCATAATTGTCATCCCCAAAAATTGAATAGTTCCCGCGGGATAGCGAGAAACGAATTCTGTGCAGATGGAGTCGCGGGAACGCGTTGGATGCTGATGTCACGGGACGGATCTGTTTGGCGACTCTTGGGGGAGGCCTATGTTCAGAAGTGGAGGTCTTTCGACTGAAATGATGATGATGATGATGATGGAGTCAGCAACAGCTGGTTAGCAATAATTAGAAGTGGTCTGCGTCGTACCTTAAGTCCCATGAGAAAAAAGTTCGGGTATTAAACATTCATTTGAATATTTTCCAGGATTTTTTGTCATTATCGTTTACGACAGCTGTAAAAAGGTTTTAAGGACTGCTATATGGCCTAATTCTACCCTAGGGGCGTACGGGACGAAATAAATTCAAAAGGGTATTATTTATTGAAATGGGGTGTTTCAGAATACTTACATCGCTTGAGGAAAATGTCGGTAGTGGTCGTCAAAACATCAATAGTAACTACTCGTATTACTGCGATTTATAGGAATGATTGTCATCATCTCAACCTATACACCTCAGATTATTTATACACTATTATAGTATTTCCAATCATTTATTTTCTCGATGACAGCTCCCGTAGAATGTAACTGCGTTTTTTACGCAAAAATTATCTTTTAAATGCGAGGTATGAAATATACGACATCTGCCTAATTTTGTTCCTTGATCCCATATAATATTCATCTAAGACGAATTGAGTCCATATATGCAGTAATTTTTTTATAAAGTACCATAAATAATAAACGTTTTAATAAAGTTACATTCTATGACAATACAAATAGTGATGTTATGATTGAAATATCGATATTGTATCAGTATTCTATATGTTGAACTAGATGTGATCCCGCGACTTTGTACAGTCAACGTCAAAAAAAAGTGATCACTTTTGTACCTTGTCGCTTTCAGTCGTTACATAATTTCGTATGGCTTTTCAAACATGACGATAAAGTGACAAGGTAGGTACAAAAGTAATCACTTATTTATGACGTTGACCCTACGCGTTGTAATTTTTTCCCGGGATATAAAATAGCCTATGTTACTCAAGTGAAATAATTTTTATTTGTCCAGTAGTTTTTAGTTTATTCATTACAAACATACAAATCTTTCGTCTTTATAATATAAGTAATATAAGTACAGATATTGTATCTACTGATCACTTATTTGGTCACAACACTATAACTTTCAAACGAGATCTGTCATCGAGAAAATAAATGATAGGAACTACTATAGATAGAGCTTAGGCGGTATGATAACAACCCGAAAATTATAAGCCAACTATTGGCTTATCTCATTTGCTCCTTCAGTCTGAATGACGTAACGCGATCGTAAGATGAAGCTGTCAAATGGGTTTTTGGACGTTTTGTATCGCAGTGTTTGCTACTGACACTCTGTCTAGTGTATAAATAGTCTAAGCTTACGTACAAACACATTCAGAATTCACAAGTCACTGCCGAATATATTTTTTATCGATAAGTAGTCCGCTGCTACCGCCATCTATATTTTTAGGGCAAATAGTTTCGCTAGGCTACTTTTGTGCATCAGTTTATTTCGTAAATAATGCCAGCATTTTTTGCTAGATGGCACGAAACTTAACTGATCATTGGTCCCCCGTTTGTGATACTAAGATATCCGCGGACGGGTTGAGGCATTTTTGGTTTTGGATACCATGCTATCGTCGGACTGTTAAGTGGATACACGTAGAGTGCGTTAGAAGCAGTTTGGTAAAGTACAAAGTCATTCAATCATAATATCACGTTAAGGCAAGCGAGGCATAATATAGATTTCAACAAGGGTAGGGATTTCAACTCACGTGATTGGTCGATTCTGCACGTGTAGGTACTGAAGAATCCCAAGAATGAAATGCACTTCTTATTGCATAAAGGTATATTCTCAAGCACGTAAATATTTGCAGTACATTCCAATACTTGCTTGCTACGTATCGTGTCGTTAGCTAGTTGCAGGTGCAGTGTAACGACATCTATGGAGAATTTTACAAATTAAATGTTTACAAATTGTTATTTGAATTATCTTACGACGTTTAGTATATTTTTAGTAACATAAACACTTGGACATTATTTTAATACATTAAAATAGTGTCCAATTATACAAAAGATAGGGTAAAACTAGCACCATCTGTTATTCAATTAATGAACCTTATTAGGAATAGTCTAATAATGAACGTTGAGGCATGAAAGATGTTGTTGTGTGTGACTCGTAAAGAGAAAGGTATGTTAAGTTGTTTTGGGCATCCTGGAGTGTATGAACGAAGGAAGAATTACGAAAGAGATACAAAGCTATAAAGCGAGTGTACATGGAAATGTTGGAAGAGGGAGACCAAGAAGCACATTCCTTGATCAGATTGGGGAAGTTTTGAAGAAGGGTCAGGTCAAGAGTACCCGAAACCGGCGAGCAGGTATGAAAAGACTAATGAGTGTTGCGAAAGATGTATGTCAGGATCGTAGCAGGTGGAAACAAATAGTTTCTGCCTATCCCTTTGCTGGGAAGGAGGCGTGATTGTATGTGTATGTATGTATGTGAACCTTATTATTTTAATACGAACACAAATATATTTTATGATTTTTTGATAATTATACAGGGTGTTTCAAAAATCCCGTACGATCCGAAACAAAGTGACAGTACTCATAAAACTGAACAACTTTCCCTAAGGAACAGGGTCGAAATACAAAAAAAAATTGGACTGTCCATACAAAACATCCGATCAGCTGGCAGAGTTAGTAATGTAGAGACCAAAATTTTATTTCATATTCCGACCCATGTTCCTTGGGGAAAGTTATTCAGTTTCATGAGTACTGTCACTGGGTTTCGGATCGTACGGTATTTTTGAAAACACCCTGTATACGTTATCAGCTCGTCTGTCCTTCACTCTTCAACGAAACGCATCCAATAGACTGCGATACTAAACTAACTACAGCCTAAAAAAGTTAGAAACGGCAAAGCAGCAACTTTGATCGTTACTTTATCACCTTCCAATTAAGGTCTCCCCCCATTAGACCGTATGCGAACGTTACCACAGACTACATAATACACTGACGAGCAAAAATAAAGGGTCGGTTACAAAAATAAAGGGTCGGTTACAAAAATGACGATAACTACAAAACCCACTGTGATAGCTTCTTCGAGTAAAATGAGTTTAATAAAGAGTTTTATTTATAACAAGAAAAAGTTTAATTGAGAATAAAACTCTTTACTAAACTCATTTTACTCGAAGAAGCTATCACAGTGGGTTTTGTAGTAATCGTCATTTTTGTAACCGACCCTTTATTTTTGCTCGTCAGTGTATGTAGTTGAGTTTGTGGAAGGAGTGGTGGCCTAAATGGTTTGACCTATTGCCTCTCAAGCAGGGTCGTGGGTTCGAATCCGGGCTCTCACCTCTGAGATTTTTGTATATGTGCAGTTATTATTTTATCAAAAAAAATATTATAATCAAAATAAATGCCAAAACTACACAGAAAATTGTGTGCGGAAATACATTTGAAATTAACCTTGAGATTTACGGTGAAGGAAAACATCGTGAGGAAACCTGCACATACCTGAGAAGAAATTCAATGGTGTGTGTAAAGTTCCCAATCCGCTGGGCCCGCTTGGGAACTACGGTCCAAGCCCTATCATACTGAGAAGAGGCCTGAGCCCTGTAGTGGGACATATAGGCTGGGATGATATTTCTACTATTTGAGCATTCTCCCGAAATACTTTATGATGATTTCCAAGCGCAAAAGCGCAAGTTACTACAACATACTGATATAGGCTTATATAGCCTATAGGCTTTTTATGACGATGATTATTCAAATTCAAATAATTTATTTCGGACTTTGAGTCCATAGTATTAGTAGTGTTAGTATAGTAGTTATAAATTACAATCTTATTGCTATGGTTAGTATTTTATAATTAGGTATACTAAACTTAAACTTAAATAAAAACTAAAGACGCCTGGGCACTGGCATTACAGGCGCGTGCAGCTGCACGTAACGCTGCAGCAGCGGCGAGTCCCAGCGGTGGGCTAGCGTGCTCAGGATGCTATTCGAGCTGCCAAGACTGCGGTTAAGCAGAGAGTTATGATATCTATGTAAAAGATTCGATATTCACGTTTTTCAATGGATTCATGTATCAGAAGGCTACACTCTTAATACTAACGACCCATACTTTTATTTATTTATTTATTATTATTTATTTATACCTTGGTATACTAACGACCAGTTAGTATATTCAACTCTTTTAAGGGTTTCGTGCCCAAAAGGTGCCAACGAGACCCTATTAATGAGGATCCATCTGCCACAGAGCTCATACTTAATAACTAGGCACTTGAAATTTTCACCGATTATGTATTAAGTACTATACTTAGCCGCTATATATATAAGATACTTAAAGTCAAAAATTAAAGGGTCATCATACAAGAAACGTGTTTTTTTCTGCGTTATTAACCCAATCTTTATAGCGGCTTTTCCTAGATACTTCAAAAGCCGAATCTAAAGGTTCTTGCGAGCGAAACGAATAAAGGCTAACAAATCATACCAAGTCAAAACTATCGATCCTCGCATGATAGGATTCATAGGATCCATCTGCCACAGAGCTTATACTTAATAACTAGGCACTTGAAATTTTCACCGATTATGTATTACTATTATACTTAGCCGCTAGGTATATATATAAGATACTTAAAGTCAAAAATTAAAGGGTATCATACAAGAAACGTGTTTTTTTCTGCGTTATTAACCCAATCTTTATAGTGGCGTTTCCTAGATACTTCAAAAGCCGAATCTAAAGGTTCTTGCGAGCGAAGTGAATAAAGGCTAACAAATCATACCAAGTCAAAACTACCGATCCTCGCATGATACGGTCTGAGGAGCAACCTTCTGAAAGCTCTCACAGGCAGGCGTTTTGCCTAATTAGCATTTGAGCGAGGGCAAGCTGCGGTAAGCTTCGAAAGCTTCGTGAACGTGAACGCGGAGATTTAGAGCTTTCCTACGTAAGGTTGAGTAGGCAACGTTTTGAAAGCTTGAGATTTGGGAGTGAAGTTTGTGATAGGTTAGTGGTAGTCCACGAGCTAATAAACATTTAAGAATAAATGTTTAGTAAAGAGGTAACGACGGTCAGATGTTTTGAATTAAGTACTTAACTACGCCGTGATAGCCTACATAGTTGTTTTGAGAGGATACGATGGCTGAGAGACTTTTGAGAAATAGGTATTTTAATGAAATGTCGCTGTCTCGCCGAACCCCTCCGTATCAGTACAGCGAGAGCGGGACGACTGCAGCTCAGACCGTTAATAGGTGCGTAAAATTGATCAAAACAGCATTTCGTAGTCCCCTGTTTTCTTCTCGAAAACTGGACCAATAAAATTATTTTTTTCAAAAATAATTAGAGGATAGATTTAGCTATACTCCTATGTTTTCCTTTTTTTGTTTATATGAGGGATTCTTTTCTGATGAGTGTCTGAAAATGACGTTGAAATTGGGCAATTTTTTCGGTTTTTGAATGCTCAAATTTCTTATGTTAATTGAAATATGGAAAAAAACGAAACATAGAGGCATAGCTGTGGTAGATACAGATTACACAGTAAAAAAAATTTGCCTCTAAAGCCATTATCCAGGGAGGAAACAGGGGACTACGTTTGTATGGAGAAATGGTGCGCATCGTATCCTCTTAAGTTATGACCTCTCAAGCAAGAGGGTCGTTGGTTCAAACTCGCACGTCACATCTCATCATTATCATCTCAACGACCGGCGACAACCGGTTAGAAACCCTGACTACGAAGCATGAGGTCCTGGGTTCGATTCCCGATAGGGCAGATATTTGTGTGAAATAAATATATAAATTGTGGGACGATTGACACCAATGACATTGACCTAGCCGCAAACTAAGCAAAGCTTGTAATTTGGGTACTAGACAAAAAATATGAATGTTTGTGCTCGAGTTTTGAATGTTTAACATGCATTTATGTATTTAACTATATAAGTATGTTTATCCGTTGTCTAACCCAAAGCACCAGCTTTGCTTAGTTTGGGACTAGTTCAATTGGTGTCAATTGTCCCATAATTTATTTATGATTTGGAATTTACCATGAGCTTTACGAAGGCAAACATCTTGAGAAAACCTGCACAAACCACACACTTGCAAAGAAATTCAAGGCCCGCGTGCGAACTACGCGCCAAGCCCTCTCAATCTGAGAGGACACCTGTGCCCCACAGTAGGACATATAGAGGCTGGGATGACGATGGAAGATTGGATGGCATATCAAATCTACCAGCAGCCACGCTATTAAAGTAAAGATTTCAAGGCACGCCACAGTGAAGAATCCAATTTCCAAGCCGTTAACAACACTGCAGTATTTAAATTGAAACTCAACAAGATCCTTTGTCGGCTGGACTCAATAAGTATTGGATAAAATTAACACAGAAGTGATAAAAGAAATCGTGCGTGCAGCTCCTCCGCGCGGAAGAAGTGAAACTCCGTAATGTGGAAATGAAAAAGGCACTTATACATCAATATGAACCTTATTGCAATAACTTAAAGAACTAAATTTATAAGGAAGCTCAAGGTCACTCAGAGGGCGATGGAGAGGGCTATGCTTGCAGTTTCTCTGCGGGATCGCATTAGAAATGATGAAATCCGCGCAAGAACTAAAGTCACGGACATAGCTCGAAGAATCGCTAGACTTAAGTGGCAGTGGGCAGGGCAGGGCACATCGCCCGTAGAACTGACGGCCGATGGGGCCGAAAGGTTCTCGAGTGGCGTCCGCGGACCGGAAGACGCAGTGTAGGTAGGCCTCCAACAAGATGGAGCGACGACCTGGTGAAGGTAGCGGGAACGCATTGGATGCGGATGGCGCAGGGCCGATCTGTTTGGCGAGCCCTGGGGGAGGCCTATGTTCAGCAGTGGACGTCTTTCGGCTGAAATGATGATGATGATGATGATCTATGTGTTTAAATTACTCACTAGATGGCGCTTTTATCAAGTCTCATACATTTGCACAGACAGTATGAGTTCTGCAACGCACTATCGAAGTTTTTAACATCCGTTAGTATATACAATACGAGATTACTTGCTTTGGCAGTAGGTACATATACTAATGCTTTCATACTCCCTCCATGGTAGCGTTAAACGTTTAACGCAATCGGGCCAATCAACTTTTAAACCGACGTTTTTGGCGTCTCCTGCGTTACCAAAATTGTCTCTGGCGTTACCAAAAAATCGTACTTCCAACAAGATATTTCACGGTTTAATAGGTTAAACTTACGCAGGACGGCATGTATTCATGCTATTCATCTATTAAATTACAGAAAAAACATGTTTACTTACAAAAATCTGCAATTGTTTGAAAAATGTCGCGGACAGATTATAGTCGGTTTAAAAGTTGATTGGCCCAATCTTGTTGGAAGTCGCATTAGAAGTTTCACTTCAAAAATAACAGAAATGTCACAATAAAATGGTATATTGCACTGCAGATTTTTTAATATTTTTTTACAGAAATTTTAACGTTCCCAAAGTAAGCTAAATAAGTACTCATCGTCAAGTTACTCATCGGCCATGATGTATAGGGAACGTGCACATAGACGGTGCTGCCAACGGTGCCATCAATTTGAATGTTTTACCCTGATAAGTTTCTTTTACTGTCCGCGTATTATCTCTTGCTGCCGCCTATAGTTTCTGCACGTTCCCTATACAATCTGAGTGACAAATTTCAAACGAAAAAGTAACAAACATAGAGTTAGGGGGGTTACTACGAAATCCGAAGTTCGAAGTTCGGATCGTGCGGTCCCTCTGACTCTCGTAATAAATACCATTAGCGTGAGCGGAACGGCATGAAACGAAGTTCGAATTTCGTGCTTCGTAGTATAGGGCTAGAATGTGTATCAAGTTAGCAAGACTTGAGTGTTGTGTAAACAAATGTTTCTTTCTAGACCCACCACTTGCTCATATTTATTCTTTGTACGACCAAATACTGCACTAACGTAAAAACCAATCACATCAATCAGTTCGAGAACTGAAGTAAACAAAGCAATAGAACGTATCGGGTCGCTGCGGGTCAGGGCTGCCAACCCATTAAGGAAACAAATGTGTAAATGAAATTGAATGCTGCGCCCTTCTGGGTAAGTTCGCTTTTGGACACCTGTTTCTCTTCGTAACTGTAAATTTAATTTTGTTTATGTAGGTACAATAAAGAGTTTTACATAAATAAATACAATTGCATCATATTTTACCGATTTCGTTCATCCTAGACGACCAGATGGCCTAGTGGTTAGAGACCCTGACTATGAAGCTTGAGGTCCCGGGTTCGATTCCCGTGTCGGGGCAGATATTTGTATGAAAAATACGAATCGGGTCTTGGGTGTTTAATATGTATTTAAGTATGTATCTATCTATATAAGTATGTTTATCCGTTGCCTAGTACCCATAACACAAGCTTTGCTAAGCTTACTTTGGGACTAGGTCAATTGGTGTGAATTGTCCCGTGATATTTATTTATTTATTTATTTATTTATCCTTCGTTTAAAGTTTTCTAATAAGTTGTAGATGGATCTTACGGAAAAAAAATCAAGAAAACCGCTCTGAAAATTAGATACGGTAATGATGATCGATGTTTGAATGTGAATATTCCCGCTGCCGCATTTTTGTTTTATTTACTGAAAGAGATAAAGAAGCTTTACCACAAATTTGGATTTTGCGTGAACGAAGTCGCGGGCAAAGCTGTAAACAACAAACCAACTAAAACACTTGCTCAGACTCACAGACGGACAGCAAAACATATATTGACTTTAATTTCATTTGGTTAAATATTGCTTGGCAACCCTATTCCTCAAGAGAATAACAAAGGTCCCGACCCGATATGTAGTAAGGGGCATTGAAGTGAAATAAAAGGATAACTGGGAAACTGCGTTTTTGTTGCTATTTTATTTTCATTACAACTTTTACAACATAGCAAAAACATTTAAAAAAACTTTCCAAATTTCTACTCATATTAAAATTATTAAAATTGGCGATTTGTTGCTAAAACATCGACGTTACGACCAGCGGCCGTAGTCACGTTGCGTTGTGTTTAACTCCCTAATGGAATAATAACGTGTTTTTTTTATTAGTCTGATTTTGTTATCTGTCCCACTGCCTGATATCGATATGAATATCGTAATGGAAGTGGACCGCAGCGGAGATGGAGCGACCTAGGAGCTAATAACGTGGGATAGGGAGAGCTCTTGTTTGATTGTCGAGAGTGGAACAAGAAAGAACAGAGGCCTTCCCACCATATATCATATGTGCTACGCTACGTTGCTATGGATGTGTCTGATATATAGATGGGAAGCCGGTTTTTAACGTTTTTAACCGTCGGGTTTTTAACGGATTTTTTGGTTAAAAACGGTTAATAACCATTTTGAGCGGGTTACTTTGGTACATTACGGAAATTTTTGTACTGTGTTTATACTTAATTAAAATAAACTAAGTAATTATTTAATTTTATTGATAAAAAATATTAAATTTATTAGGTGACTTCGTTCAATAAAATAGGTAGGTAATAGAAAAAAGATTATAATGTCAACCAAAGCAGGTAGGTATTGATTGATCAAAGATTTTTTGCGAAAGTTTTTGTCATGTAAATAACGATTTCAGGATTATGTACCTAAACAATCTAAAATAAATGTCAAACACTAACAAAAAAACAGAAAAAGCTATCCACTTACCACCAAGCTTCAATACGACCTGCGGTTAAATAACCATAGTTAACCGGTTAAGTATTGGTAGCTAACGACAAATTTTGTTAAATAACCGTAGTCTACCGTTAGTTTCCATCTATAGTCTGATATCAACCAATCATGTTCATTGTTCCACATAGCATAGCACTGGTGGCAACGGGTTCGACTAAGTAAGCTATGATTTTTATACGGAAAAATGCGTGCCCTGGATGCGCGCTATGGATGCGTCCTACGGATGCGTGCTATGTATGGTCGCGAGTCGTGTAGCAATGTCTCCCCCCTCACCGCGCTGCCGTTCCGCGCGCCCCTGTCGATATAGGTAACGCCACCAGAGTTGAGGCCACGCACACAACTACATGTCATGTAATGACAGCGGGATTTTGACGTTGTGTTGTCGTTAAACATCCCGCTGTCATTACATGAGATGTGGTTGTGTGCGTGGCCTCAACTCTGGTGGCGTTACCTTTACATTGCATAGCTCGAGCTGTGCATCTTCTTTGCGCAGCTGCCTAGCGGCTGTTCATCTAAACGACCGCTTTAGCCTAGTTGGTAGTGACCCTGCCTACGAAGCAAGAGGTCCTGGGTTCAAATCCCGGTAAGGGCATTTATTTGTGTGATGAGCACGAATATTTGTTCGTGAGTTATGGATGTTTTCTATGTATTTAAGTATTTATTTATCTATATAAGTATGTTTATCGTCGTCTAGTACCCATAGTACAAGCTTTGCTTAGGTTGGGACTAGGTCGATTTGTGTAAGATTGTCCCCTAATATTTATTTATCTATTTATATAGCGCACCTTCCTCACACAGCTACATAGCTTAGCATTTGTGGAAACGGTCACACGGTTTCGTAGTGTGTAGCTTTCACATCTTCGCAGCATAGCTGCATAGCACATCTCTGGTGGGTAGGCACCCTAACGCACTGACGCTTGCTTTCGCAATCATTATTTCTTTCTGTCAAACGGTATCGGTGGTCGGTACTCGATCATAGTCGTGAGTTATCCGTATTTTTACACGACTACGGCAAATCCAAAATGAAGTACCGCTGTACAAAGTAACGCTTGATTCAATCGAGCAATGAATGCGGGGGAGGGTAATTTTTTTTTATATCGAGGAACTAAGGATAGCCATAATTGAAGAAAAAGCAAATTGGATAAAAAAATAAGCTGCCCAAATTACTAATTCCACGCGGACGGAGTCGCGGGCAAATGCTAGTCTATCTATATAAGTATGTTTGATGATGATGTATGGGGACGCCTCGCTGAGCCAGGCGGGCTGTCGACCGTTTTGCACAGTCATTCAGCCCAAATAAGTATGTTTACCCGCTGCCTAGTACCCATAACACAAGCTTTGTCTAGCTTACATTGGGACTGGGTCAATTGGTGCGAATTGTCCCGTGATAAATATATTTATTTATTTATTGGCATAGAATTCCAGCTGTGGTGTAGAGGTAAAAGCACGCAGCACCGTATGCTGAGGACCAGGGTTCGATTCCCGGAGCTGGTCTTTTTCTGTGTTTTTTTCTGTGCATCCATGTTTCAGTTCGCATTTAGTATGAAATATATAGAATTCAGAGTTGGAAAGAGCCCCCAAATCCTAACTCTAAGTGTTATTTTTAACGTAAAATGGTAGTGTGGGCGCATTTCTAAGAAAAACAATCTAAGGAAATAACGAAGTGATTCTATAAGTGTCCCTTTTGTTCTTTTTATGGAACGCAACTGTAGTCTTTTCAAATTACTCAAAAAATATCATGATCATCATCATTTCAGCCGAAAGACGTCCACTGCTGAACATAGGCCTCCCCCAAGGCTCGCCAAACAGATCGGTCCGTGCCATCCGCATCCAACGCGTTCCCGCAACCTTAACCAGGTCGTCACTCCTTCTTATTGGAGGCCTACCTACACTGCGTCTTCCGGTCCGTAGACGCCACTCGAGAACCTTTTTGCCCCACCGGCCATCAGTTCTACGAACGATGTGCCCTGCCCACTTCCACTTGAGTCTGGCGATTCTTCGAGCTACGTTGAATTTCATCATTTCTAATGCGATCCCGCAGAGAAACTCCGAGCATAGCCCTCTCCATCGCCCTCTGAGTGACTTTGAGCTTTCTTATTAGGTCCATTGTTCAAAAAATATAATTAAATTCAATCGGTACTTTACGTAAGTCCACAAAAATCGAAACAAATTAACTCACTTTCTACGAAATCCTTTAGTCTATTTGCTCAATTTTTATCCACGGAATGATCCCGTATTTACTCTCAATTGTTGCTTTTCAACTTCCAGTTTGAGTGTAACTTTTGGAGCGCTGAAACTCACAACTCTTCTGTTTTAAATTATTACATCGAAATTCTGTAACAAAATTTCGCAAATGATATTTTCCTCGAAACAGATTATCGAGATCTTTTCATTACAACGATAATGATGTTCCACACTCTCGGTGCAAGAAAACTACATAGTGATTATGAAAAACTAAATGGTGATAAAAAAGCGTTTCTAACTCAGTTCATCATCATCATCATCCCAGCCCATATACGTCCCAGTGCAGGGTACATGCCTCCTTTCAGAATGAGAGGGCTTGGGCCGTAGTTCCCAAGCAGGCCCAGTGCGGATTGGGAACTTCACACACACCATTGAATTTCTTCGCAGGTGTATGCAGGTTTCCTATTCACTATGTTTTCCTTCACCGTAAAGCTCATGGTAAATTACAAATGTAATTTCGCACATAAAACAAAATTTGTCTCTCCTGTGGACATAAAATTAGCGACTCCTAAGTAGGAAACCTGATCCTTTAGACGCACATTGACCAATACGCAAAATTACCAATGAAATTAGTATCATAAATACGCAAAATGACCAATCGCAAAATGACCGACACGCCAAATGACCAATACGTGAAATGACCAACACGCCAAATGACTTTATTTATTTAAATAGGCCAAAAGTTTAAGGACTACATCAGTTAAAAAAAGTTAAGACTCAGGAGGTTAGGGGTTAAGTTCACCTTTGCACATTTGTTACTCTTGTTAACAGTTAATTTTCATGCTTTTATGTACGTACAATGAAGAATTACACACAACTTTAAAAATAGTTTGTAGCGGGCGCCTAGACGTTTCTGTACTGATCCATCTTGTCTAAAGAGCATCAAATATCACAGAGTTTCCAAAGTAGACGCTTTGTAGCAACTTCATTTTAGTCTCGAGGAGAGGGGACCAAACAACAACTGCTCTATGGGTATTGTATAAAGTTTCTACGCGTAGAGAGACGAGTAACTAGATACGTAAAAACTCTGAAAGTGAAATATTAGATGTACACTGAAAATAGAAAATTATTACTTCTCATGACAAAGTTATCGTAGCTAGGAAGTTATTGTTAGGTTGGTTAGGTTAGATTGAGAGTTGACAGCGCCATGATGTCTTGAATTAAATACTATTTTTAGTTCTTATGGCCACCATCCGGCTCTATGATCTGCAGGCTTATTGTCTAACGCTTCTGACGCTTGCCTTCGCAATCACTATCTCTTTCTGTCAAACGCAATAAGATGATGACAGAAAGAGACGGTGAAAGCGAAGGCAAGCGTAAGAAGCGTTAGACAATATGGCCTCAGATCAGATCAGAGATCAGATGACATGTCATAAAAGTTAATATTGTATTGTCTTCCGATTTACATATGCATGCAAAATTTCCCTCCGGCCACTTGGTTCGACAACGTTGTCCGACATGTCGGACGACGAGGAATTTTGATTCCTTGCTGTCCGACATGTCGGACTATCAGGATTTTTAAATTCCACTTTGTCCGACCATCGGACCACGAAGATTTTTAGAATTCCACTTGGTTCGACCCTCAAACTAATATACATAAATAAGTACATACATACATTGCAAGTTTATTTAAAAAATACTTGTAAAAATTAGATTATAATCTTCTAATTTATAAAAATTTCGTGTCACGATGTTTGTTATCGAACTCCTCCGAAACGGCTTGACCGATTGTTAAAAAAAAATTTCCCTTTATTTGGTAGGTCTGAGAATAGATCGTAGGTTATTTTTTATACCCCTATTCTTCGCAGATGGAGTCGCGGGAAACAGCTCCTAACGTCTACAAACTTCAGCATATAAAGTGACTTAAAACAGCTTCTCGCGGGGTGAGATCTGAAATTCTCCGAACGCTTTTTGGTAGTATCATAAATGTCAGAGCGTGTTAGTGAAAAACCAACAGTACCTAATATTAAATTTTCACGAGCCCAGATCAAAGTACGTCACATCTAATTTAAGGTAAAGACTTGCCTTGGAGAAATCAAAGACAGTTAAGGCAGTTACTCTGGCAAAGATAACCTTCTCTGAAATTAACTCTAGCTGGCTTTATTATTTACTAGTCTTTCCTCGTGGGTTTTCTCACGTAAATCAGGTAAATTAGGTCTGGCAGTTGAATCAAAATATCAGGACTTTTACTAAATTATCTTATATATAAAATTCTCGTGTCGTGGTGTTTGTTACCAAGCTCCTCCGAAATGGCTCGACCGATTCTCATGAAATTTTGTGTGCATATCGGGTAGGACTGAGAATCGGCCAACATCTATTTTTCATACCCCTGAATGTTAAGGGTGGTTCACCCCTTAATTTTTGACGTGACAACGTCTAATAAATCGATGAACGCCGCTGCATACACGAAAAAGGATGACGCAATGTAAGTACATGAGCCGCGAAGGCCAGTGGAAAGAGAGCGGCGAACGGGTACTCTAAGGCGGAACAAAGTTCGCCGGGTCAGCTAGTATATTATATCATTGTTTGGCACGCCCTGCAGCCTACACGGTTCGATGGTTTCTAAAGAGAGATCGTGTAATCAATCTAATACCTTTAAACGAGCAATTCTTGTATATATATATATGTATATATATATATATATATATATATATAATCAGGATCTCGGAAACGGCTCCAACGATTTCGATGAAATTTGGTATGTGGGGGTTTCGGGGATGAAAAACTGATCTAGCTATGTTTCATTTTCAGAAAATCGCTTTTACTCGTGTTTTCCGGCTATTTTTGTTTACATTAGAATATGAAGCTAAATTTCGCCGACTTCGAGCAGATCATAATGGCACATTAGAAATCGGGTGGTCGCGGATCCAGCCGACCTCGGTTCGATTCCACGTTTTTTTTTCAAGTTTTTTAGTTTTTTTTTTTAAGTTTATTTTTCATGAGAAAACGTCAAGTTTCTTCTTTTGTGAGAAAAAGTTACTTTTTTGTGAGAAGAAATATAAGGGAACGTGCAGTAACTATAGGCGGCAGCACTAATGCGACAGAAGAGACACTATGCGGACAGTAAAACAAACTTATCATGGTAAAACATTCAAATTGATGGCACCCTTATGGCACCAGTTGGCAGCACCGTCTATGTGCACGTTCCCTATTGGGAGCACAGAACAGGAAAAGCCGGTTGTCTGTAAAGTCAGTTTACGGACGATAGTTTAACGTGACTCACCCCCCCCCCCCACCCCCTCCGGTGTTTTTGTCAAATATCTTGAAAACGGTGCATCCTACGGCAAAATCAATGAAATTTTCATCCCCCCTTTAATACTCCCGCGCTCCCTCCCCCGCATCCCCTCTCCCCTCTCACCCTCCCCCCCCACCCCTCCGGTGTTTTGATCTCGGAAACGGCTCCAACGATTTCGATGAAATTTGGTATTTGGGGGTTTTCGGGGATGAAAAATTGATCTAGCTTGGTCTTATCTCTGGGAAAACGCTTGGTAACGAGTTTCTGCCCGAGCAGAGCTCGGTCGCCCAGGTACTTTCTATTGATGTACCATTTGTCGAATTCAACGGAAATCAATAAAACAAGGTGCATACGAACACGGAATAATATCCCGTTAATGATAATGATATTAATCCCGGTAATGATATTATTCCGTTTTCGTATGCGATAATTCACAGTTGTGTTAGTTCCTATACAGGGTGAAATTTTGAACGTGATACAAAATTAGTGTTTCTAGCTCAGCTAATGCTGGACAACATAATGCATTTACCCAGTTGTTAGAATTAGTATTGTTAAATTTGAGGTGTCCATGCATTAAGTTCATAATTTAACTACAAAGTATGAAAATCCAAAATTTTATCAGACCAACTCCAACAATTGAGTAAATGCATTAATGTTATCCAGCATTAACTAATCTTGAAACACTTATTTTGTATCACGTTCAAAATTTCAACCTGTATTGGGCAGAACGGAAAACCCCTCCTCAAAAATTCTTACTAACGTCTATGGATCGAGCCTTACTTGTCAATCTTAAGGTGGAACGGCACGCTCTAGGCGCGAAATTCAAAATTTTTACAGGTTTTAATTTATTTTGGGTAAACGGTATAACTGTTTAACTTCATATGGTACTTGCGCTTGTAAAACAGTGTTCTTTATATTATTGCGTAAAGCTTTTTAAGAATAAAACTGTTAGCTTGATATAAAAGTTGTCAAACATAGAAATTCGGACTTTCAACGTTTTGACAACTTTTATTTCTAGCTAATAGTGTTATTCTTAAAAAACTTCACACAATAATATAAAGAACACTGTTTTACAAGCGCAAATACCATATGAAGTTAAACAGTTACACCGTTTACCCACAATAAATTTAAAACTGTAAAAAGTTTGAATTTCGCGCCTAGAGCGTGCGCTTCCACCTTAACTACCTTTGAACAACTCCGCACTTCATAAATTAATTCATGAATCGTTAATCTCTGGGTGACCTTTAATTCTCAGTTATATTTAATGAACTTTTTTGCTCCGTCTAGCCTCAGAGACATTTAATTAAAACTTCATCTATTTTTGAGATCAGGTTGGCAAAGCTGTTTAAATAGCTTTAAATTTAAAATTAGATTACTCCATTCCACGACGACTTAGACGACCAGATGGCCTAGTGGTTAGAGAACCTGACTACGAAGCTTGAGGTCCCGGGTTCGATTCCCGTGTCGGGGCAGATATTTGTATAAAAAATACGAATGTTTGTTCTCGGGTCTTGGGTGTTTAATATATATTAAATTTAAGTATGTATCTATCTATATAAGTATGTTTATCCGTTGCCTAGTACCCATAACACAAGCTTTACTTAGCTTACTTTGGGACTAGGTCAATTGGTGTGAAATGTCCCATGATATTTATTATTTATTATTTATTTATTATTCCAATTATTTTTAACGATGACACTAAACTTCTATACAAGTCGACAGAATTTCGAGAGAATTGTATAAAAGGCATTACAACACACGAATTTGTAGAACGGTTTTAGTATCCTTATATTTAAAAAGGTTATTTTTAAAGAAGCTTACTTATATTTAAGGAAACTGTTATTAATCTAAGTAATCACTACATAGTATAAAACTAAGTCGCTTCCCGTCTGTCTGTCCCTATGTATGCTTAGATCTTTAAAACTACGCAACGGATTTTGATGCGGTTTTTTTTAATAGATAAAGTGATCCAAGAGGAATAGGAAACTGACTGAGTCTGAGGTATAGTATTTTAGGAGGAGGAGGTGATTATTCGTAGTATTTTTTTTATTTTTAGCTTAGGGTAGGAACGTGTCGCTTAGTAAACAGAACCGGCTTCTAATTACTTGCATTTGCACTAACACTAAGCACTTATACAATAATTTTTACATTCATGTGATAAGTATTAGCTTGGATCAATTATAACTGTAGATCCACAGTCGCGCGCCCGAAAATGTCCGAGCCAAATGAGCGCCACTTTGATAAAAGTGGCCCTCTTTTTTCTCAGTACGTTGCGTGAAATTGTCAAGTTTAGCTGTCAAGTGTCAACCGAAATTCGACTGTAATGAAGTAAAGACTAGGTTCAAATTTCTGTGTAGGTGATGATTTTAATTGTTATGCAAACAAATAAAAAAGTTCGGACATTTTTTGAAGGGGATTTTGTTCGGCAATATGTATCTTCAGTTATAATTGATCAAAGAGTATTAGTGATCAACTGCTTTGAATACAAAATATTGTACTTATTAATATACCTTTTAAAGCACTATGCACTGTAATTCGTTTCTGTTTGGAATACCAACTCTTCAGGGCGCCCAAGATACAGGCACTGCCTAGTTTGGAGCCCGCTGACAATGTATTTATTTTACTGTTTCTACATCAATAAAATATTTCATTTCTTTTACTAAGAAAGAAATAATATTGATTTACCTGGTTACACCCTGTATATAAGCATTAAAGACTGTATTAAAGACTTAGCTGAGCAATAAAATCATCAACAATTTTTTCTGCTAAGCACACTACTTAATATGCTAAACTAATTACCTCCTGGGGCCTGTTGCATAACAAAGTACAACTTATATTACAAGCGGAACTCCCTTTCTAGTTAATATAACTGAAGCGAGAGTTCCGCTTGTAATATTAGTTGTACTTTGTTATGCAACAGGCCCCTGGTGTTACGAAACCCATTCCTTGTTAGAAACCCACAAAAGAGCTAACTAAAATTAAACGGTTAACCTCAAATTACTTTTCATTCACGTCTCAACCCTTAAAAGTGATTATGTTTTAACAAGAATTGATTACGTCAGGGTACACCAAGCCCGCGTCGCCCACAGGCGTACCTACCAATTATGGCGGTGATTAGGTTTAAAAAGCCACCAAACTCATAAACCTGCCTTAATTTGGATTACAATCTTAATTAATACCTGGTGATATTCCGTTGGGACCATCAGTTTATACTGTACTAGATGTTGCCAGCGATTTTGACTGCGAAAAATGTATTTATCGCTATCCCGCTGTAACTACGCAACTTTCCTGTTATAATATTAGTATAGGAGTAGGATAGTTTTTAATATTTAGTTTTTGGGATAGTTTTTGGGAAGACTAAGGGGCTGTTTCATCACCCATTGATTAATTTTAAATTGATTGATAAATGTGATGTGGTTAATATAACTGAAGCGAGAGTTCCGCTTGTAATATTAGTTGTACTTTGTTATGCAACAGGCCCCTGGTGTGACCCACACCCATTGATTAATGTGATGCCGTCTCCGTCTTTTCGAACAAAACAAACAGAGACGGCATCACGTTTATCCGTTAAATAAATTTGATCAATGGATGGTTAAACAGGGGGTTAGTGTGTTAAATTATCTGCATATTAAATTTCAGTATACGGTTGAGTAACCTACTTTGAGCGTAAAAGCGTAATAAAACTGCGGCAACATTCCGCACAAAACGAGCCTACCAATTCCTAAAAGGAACGGCAGCGCACCTGTGATTCCCCTTGTGTTGCGGGTGTCCATGGGCGGCGGTGATCGCTCTCCATCAGGTGACCCGTCTGCTCGTTTGCCCCCTCTTATAAATAAAAAAAAGTAACAAACTCGAATTCACATTTATTTACAACTAGCTTTTGCCCGCTACTCCGTCCGCGTGGAATTAGTAATTTGGGCAGCTTATTTTTTTGTTCCAATTTGCTTTTTTCTCTCCTTAGTTCCTCGATATAAAAAATACCCCCCCCCCCCCCGATTCAAATGAAACAAACACTAAATGTTAATCCAAGAAAATACCAACATATCAGTGAAAACCGCATCCTTCTAGGTTAAGCCGTTTCTGAGATTAACGCGCACAAACGCACAGACAAACAGACAATAATTCTAAAAATCATTGTTTTGGGTTCTATTGCGCTAATAAATAGCCCTAGTGACAGTTTTTCTCAAATATCTTCAATGTACAGACACCGACTTGTTACAGATTTATTATATGTATAGATAGATATAGATATTAGTTAGGTTAGATAAAAAACCAGCCAAGTGCGAGTCGGACTCGCGCACCGAGGGTTCCGCACAATTTATATGTATCTATGAATATCCAGTCATAGCAGACCCCTGCTCCTAAGCAAAATGTGCGCAGTGTGGTTGGTTTGTCATTGTAGATTGGTTACTGATATAGACAGACAAACCAAAAAATTATGCATTTCGCAATTTTACCTTTATTTATGCTATAAGACCTTGCTTCGTACCACATTTCAAGATTCTGAGTTCACGGGAAGTACCCTTTAGGTTTTGATTCCCTTGCGAGTTTCGAAAACATGCGGAAATTTGCGTCATAAACGGCTGTATCTTTTGATTGCGTTGGCTTAGAAGTTTGATATTTTCACAGCTCCAAGGGACAGTAGACTTGAGTATTTGATATAAATTTCAGCTTGATACCTTCACGCGTTCCTGAGAAAAAGGGTCTTGACAGACAGACGTACGGACGGACGGGCGGACAACAAAGTGATCCTATAAGGGTTCCGTTTTTTTCCTTTTGAGGTACGGAACCCTAAAAAAATCAGCGAAACTGACACCTAATAACTCTTTAAGTACAAAACACACAAACACTAACAAAAGAGAACATGTGTAGCATACTGACATGGCTGTATGGCCAGTTTCCTTTGCCTTGGAATACAATACTGTCATGATAAAAATTAGGCAACATAAATCTCGGGTACCAAACAAATGCGATTTTCTTTAAGTATGATCGGATCTTACCACTTCGTATCATGATAAGCTTAAATTATAATACTTCCATATCAAGAAGTTGAACGATCTCGGTTTTAAAATAGTACCCAGTATCATCACCAGCAGAAGGCTCTACTGTATGGTAAGTAAAATAATGACAGTACGCTATTTACCTATAAAAGAATCCCCTAAAAAATCATAATAGACAACCAGTTGTGAAACTCAGTTATCTACAAGGAACGAAGGAGCGCAAAATGCTCGATCTTTTAACTTTTGTGTCAGAACATCACCATTAAAAACTTCAGCGGTGCATCATTAATCATTCTCCGAGGATACTCGATGAAATTGAGGTATTTTATACTTGATGCTATCATTATCATTATAAATGACTGTCGAGTGACTTGCGAATGCACGCAAGATCTTTGGAAGACTACATTCATACTTATTTTATAAATATATTCTAAATAGTAGAAAAAATTGACACGTTACTGATCAAGTACATACTAAGTATGTTAATAATTTTAAGAAGCCGTGTTTGCCTAGTAGTTTGACCTTTCAAGCAGAGGGCCGTAGGTTCGAATCCTGGCTCGCACCTCTTAGTTTTTCGGAATTTATGTGCGAAATTATATTTGAAATTCACCATATGCTTTACAATGACGGAAAACATCGTGAGGAAACCTGCACACACCTGAGAAGGAATGAGGGTTTTCTATGAGAGGCTATTTGGCGCTAGTATCGTCAGATCCGTTTGACAACTTTGACATTTGTTGTATGGGTGTAACGTCAAATAGACCTTACGATACTAACGCCATCTAGCGATATTCCACCTGTCAGAAAACCCTCATTCATTGCTGTGTGTGAAGTTCCCAATCCGCACTGGGCCCGTGTAGGAAGTAGATACGGCCCAAGCCCATTCATTCTGACAGGAGGCCTTTGCCCTGCAGTGGGACGTCTATATGCTGGGATGATGAAAGTGTGTTTGTTTGTTTGTTTGTCCTTATATGAACATAGTTGAAGGGCTGGAGAGTGACATTGGCTACTTTTTACCACGGGAAAATATCTTATTCCCACGGGCAAACCCGTTTTAATCTACTTCAGGGGCGAAGCCGCGGGCACCAGCTAGTAAAAAATAAATCTCATAAGTTGTCGTTTCATGTTTCGTTATTGTTTTAACTGTCAATATTTTGGCAGCCAAGTTAATTAGTATTTCACTTTAAGGCACTGGTTCCACCGCCGGCGACAAGCGATAAACGAGTAGAACTAGAAACTAGAAACGAGTGGGCGAGCGGCGAGAAGCGAGTGTGTAGTATCGATAGTTTTGTCGCTCGGCTATAAGCGAGTGTTCGAGTGCGACGGGCGATTGTACCGGATTGACGGGTGATTGTCATCGCCGAGTACCGCTGAGCGAGTTTTATCGTTGACAGTTTTATCGCGCGTTGAACTATAAATAGGTATATATCTCTCTCTTTTATTTACACGGGAGCGATTATCTTTTGTGCGTTTCTTGGGCGAGACAATCGCCGATGGCTCATCGCTTACTCGCCGGCGGTGGGACCAGTGCCTCACCCATGTTCCAAAGTACTATTTGAAACATTAAATAAATAAATATGGGTACTCGCGTACGTATCTATCAAATCCACGACCGCTTTAGCCTAGTTGGTAGTGACCCTGCCTACGAAGCAAGAGGTCCTGGGTTCGAATCCCGGTAAGGGCATTTATTTGTGTGATGAGCACGAATATTTGTTCCTGAGTTATGGATGTTTTCTATGTATTTAAGTATTTATTTTCTATATAAGTATGTTTATCGTCGTCTAGTACCCATAGTACAAGCTTTGCTTAGTTTGGGACTAGGTCGATTTGTGTAAGATTGTCCCCCAATATTTATTTATTTATTTTATTTATTCAATTATCCAAAGAAACGTATAATAATGGACAAACTACAGGGTGAAATCTAAATGGTGATACAAAATTATAATGTCTAAAGCCAAGTTAAGACCTGCAAGAAAAATCGTGCAAGTTGAATTACATTGCGCAGCCGCAAAGCAAACTAGTTTCAAGTGGGCAATCGAACTCTGCAATGTAAAGCAACTTGCGCGTTTTTTCTTGCTAGTCTAAACTTGGCTTTACTCAGTTAGTACTGGACAATACAATGCAACTAACTCATTACTTTTAATTAGTCTTATTCATCTTTGAGCTATAACTAAGTATGAACTGAATGAATTGAGTTATTGCATTATGTTTCCCAGCATTAACTGAGTTAGACACAAATTTTGTATCACTATTTAGATTTCACTAATTTCATGGAAATGTGTTTAATATGATACAAATGTGAACCCTCATAAGATAGGTACACACAATACATCTTCTACAACGCACCACCCCCCAGCCCATCGTATAAAAAACCGTTTGTTTTCTCCGCAACAAAAATCATTTTTCTAACATTATTCACGCCATAAAAACGTATTTAACAATTTAATTATTAACGAGAGTCACCCCGTCCCGATTAAGGATGAGAGGTACACGGTAATTCAATTTAGAACTTTGTTGAATCAGATGCAAATCCAGCCTTTTGACAACCCTAGCGACTCGACATAGTAATATCACCTGTATCCTCTTTGTTACAAAGTTTGAATCCCCATGTCTATATTACTAACTTTTTGGTTGTTAGGGTTGCCGATCCTATGTAGTTGGCGTTTGGTTGAATTTTCATTGTTCTCACGTTTTCTAAGCTCCATTGTGAGGCTTTACCAGGGTTTTTACTTAGTAAAACTTTATCTTACCGGTACGGTGTTTTGCTTATCTGAGCACAATGGGAATTATCGTCAGATCTATCCCGGAATTCAACAAAGGTATTGAAGTTGAAAGTTTTACAGAGTTAAGAGCAATAGTTTGTTTGGTATTAAATCTTCTAGTATCTACGTTGTTTTAAGTTGCGAAGTAAAGTTACTTAGTTATACTGATTTTCCTATTTTATGTATTTTCTTTGTTTCAAATCGTTCAACTAAATTTTTACATCACCTTTAGTATTCAAATTAAAAATAGTTCATAGCTTCCGTAATGCCTGCTACACATGTAACGATATATCGTAACGATTAATGTGTGCAAACCAATTTGCGCAGATTTATCGATCGTGTGTATGACAAATCGTTGCAGATTATTGTCATACACACATTCGATAAGTCTGCGCAAATCGGTTTGCACAGATTAATCGATACGATTTATCGCTCCTTATTTTTACCACCGTTAAAGCCGTGGTGGCCTAGCGGTTTGACCTATGGCCTCTCAAACACATGGTCGTGGGTTCAAATCCCGACTCGCACCTGAGTTTTTCGGAATTACCACGGCGCATAATCAGCTCAAGAAATATTGGTACCTAATTTTTTAGCATACAGATAATACACAGATTTTTGAATTTCAAGCGCCACAATCCCTCGCCTATAAATTACTAAAGTTAATGGGCTCAACTATGTTAATTTAATTATGACAGAGGGCCTTGGGAATAAACGGTAATTAACGGATAATAAACGTTTATCTAATGCGTTTATTAGGCTAACGGGCGCTATTTAACGTTTAGGTCGAGATAACAGAGAGCCAGACTTAACTACTCTTTAAAAACCCTCAAAGTTAAGTACTAATTACTCTTTAAAGTCAGTTTTAATTAATCGTATTCGTCTGTATCTAGATTACTGTCTGAAAATGAAAGCTTCTAAGGCTGGCCACTCGCATTGATTCTTATCTGAATTAATAATCTATTCGGTTGGTGTGTGTGAAAGTGTGAGTTGAAGTGAGTGCTTGCAATAAATGCGTGCATGCGTGTGTACGTGCGTGAGTGTGGTGCGTGTACGTACATGCGTGCACGAATGTTGTGTGTGTGTGTGAATGTGTGTACGTGTTTGCGAGCGTAAATCGAAAAAAATATATTTATTACTCCAGCTGTTGCCCGCGAAGAATTCTGTTATTGCTATCCCTCGGGAACTTTGCTATTTTCCGGTATAAAAATTATCCTATGTCTTTTCTTGGTTTTTAAACTATCTCCGTGCCAAATTTTATCTAAATCAGTTCTACGGTTATTGATTCCCCATACAAACTTCCACCCCCTTTTACACACTCTTAAAGGGTGATTTCTGGGACAAAAACTATCCTATGTCCTTTGTCGTAACTCAAACTATCGCTATACTAAATTTTAGCTAAAAAATATTCTTTATTAACAACTACGTGATAAAATCAAAATTATTTTCGAAATTTTTTCTCCACGTCGATACTCAATGTATTTCATGTTGACTGTCCTTAATGGACAACTCGTTAAGTACTGCTAATGGCTGAAAGAATCAGGCTTTCAGGGAAAATGTAAGGTGATATTTTGCCGAGGGTCACTCCAAGTAATTGGTGGCTTTGAGCTGCAGCCTGATTGTACGTTATGGTACTGGTATGCCGCTGTCACGTATTAGTGACAAGTAACTAAGCAATGGCTACTAAACCCATGTAGATTTAGACAATAATCATCATCATCATCATCAGCCTATGTTCGTCCACTGCTGGACATAGGCCTCTCCTATGGCACGCCACTGAGCACGATCCTCGGCCACTCTCATCCAGCTCTTGCCAGCCGCCTTGCAAAGATCATCGCTCCACCGAGTCTGAGGACGTCCCACGCTACGTTTGCCGATCCGTGGTCTCCACTCAAGAACTCGTCTACCCCAACGGTTATCGGTTCTTCAGGTTATATGGCCTGTCCATTGCCACTTCAGCGTGCTAATGCGGGGGGCTATGTCGATAACTTAGACAAATATAACCAAGATTTAGACAATATGGCGTCTAGTAATTACGAACAGGACCTGTATGGGAATTACAACATAAACCCTCGAAAGAAATAAAAGCAATATAAGCATTTTAAGAGAAGACCTGTACCCAGCAGGGTTGTTAATAGCTAGCTGGTGACGATGACAGTGATGAATCTTTAGATTATAAATTTGAAAATTATATTAATAACGCTGAACTTGCCATTTCTGCTTTATGACAATTTCAAAAGCAAAATTAACTGCCTTTAATGACTATGATTAAATAATTTTGTTGAAGATTATCTCCGAGCCGACGGAACGAGCTCCAACGGCTATTTTCAATTTAGGTGAGAAGAATGTTAAATTACAAAGGATGAAGACAAGAGCGGATCTTTCACTTATCGTTAAAGGCGTTTTCGGCAGAGAGAAGGCATGAGAAAGTTCAGCTAAGTAATATGCAAACTAGTTGTAACTCTGTCTGCGACGATTTCGTTTATCGGTATCCCACGGGAACTTTGCATTTTTCCGAGATAAAATCTACCCTTTATCTTTTTCGATGTCTTAATGAAGGAGCTCCAGAACATTTTCAAGCCACGTCGCCAAGCCGAGACGGTGAAATGTTTAAAACAAAAAATTAATCATTCAGTCAGAAATTTTTTAGGCAACTCACTTGCAATATATTTATTAACATATTAAATCTTCTAATGTATAAAAATCTCGTGTCACGGTGTTTGTTATCGAACACCTCCGAAACGGCTTGATCAATTTTCATGAAACTTTTTTCTCTATATTTGGTAGGTCTGAGAATAGGTCGTAGGCTATTTTGTAAACCCCTGTTCTTCGCGGACGGAGTCGCGGGCAACAGCTAGTTTAATATGTAATTCTTTTCATCCATTAACCAGATCGGTGAAGGTCGTTGTATACTCGGATCCTATGCTATTATAAATAAATAAATAAATATCATGGGACAATTCACACCAATTGACCTAGTCCCAATAGTCCCAAAGTAAGCTAGGCAAGCTTGTGTTATGGGTACCAGGCAACGGATAAACATACTTATATAGTTAGATACATACTAAAATACATGTCATATTTTTTTTTTTTCGGAATAGGTAGTGTATTTTCGGGTTATTTAATCATACTTATTACATAATTAATCAAAATGTCAACAAAATTGGTGTCATATTAAACACCCAAGAAAAAAAATAAAAAAAAAATAAATATTAGGGGACAATCTTACACAAATCGACCTAGTCCCAAACTAAGCAAAGCTTGTACTATGGGTACTAGACGACGATAAACATACTTATATAGATAAATAAATACTTAAATACATAGAAAACATCCATAACTCAGGAACAAATATTCGTGCTCATCACACAAATAAATGCCCTTACCGGGATTTGAACCCAGGACCTCTTGCTTCGTAGGCAGGGTCACTACCAACTAGGCTAAAGCGGTCGTTAAAACCGAACCGAGAACAAACATTCGTATTTTTCATACAAATATCTGCCCCGACACGGGAATCGTACCCGAGACCTCAAGCTTCATAGTCAGGTTCTCTAACCACTTAGCCATCTGGTCGTCGTTATGGCATTGAAAACTCTCGTGGCTAATCTCCACCGAAGTTCACCTTTAAATTGATGGCGCAATATTTCCGTGCGGGATTGGAATTTGAGATTTAAAAGCGCTTTGTTTTAATAACGCTGAAGCGGCGCGCGCGCTGAACTTGAATAAGCAGATTATCGTCGGAGATACGAGCACTTTAATTTTGCGCTGGTAGACTAAAGTGGTGGCAAAGGTAAATGTCAAAGTGACAGAAAATGGCAAGCAAGGTAACAAACTGTAAAATGTTAAACTACAAAGAATTAAAGAAGCCTTTATTAATTTTAATTTAAAGTGAAAATATTCCGTTATTATCAAGGAAGGGTGCAAGTGTAACCTAGTATTATGACATGAACTATGGCCTCTCAAGCGAAATTATAAATTATATTTGGAATTTACCACGAGCTTTACGGTGATGGAAAACATCGTGAGGAAACCTACACACAACAAAGAAATTCAATGGTGTGTCTGAAGTTCCCAATCAGCACTAGGCCCGCGCGGGAACTACGCCCAAGCTCTCTCATTCTTGGAGGAGGTCTAGTACCCTACAGTGGGATATACGTAAGCTGGGATTATAGTGAACCCAACTTTACGGTATTGCGTGTCCAGTCAACCTTACCTTTTTATTGCAGATACCTCCCCAGTTATTTAACGCCCTGTGGACCATCAGACTCCCTTATGAAGCGAAAACTATGCACAGGACCCTCATTTAACTTCTCATGCGAAGACGACATGGAAGAGTTGAATGTGGTAAGTTGAAATAGAAATATTATCTATACAGATAGAGTTGCCACGTCCGATGGTCAATTCTAGAGATAAACTACGATAACATGGACCGCCCGCCCGCCCCTCCACATTACTATTTCAATGTGTTTAGTTAGTCTCATATTTACGAAATAATTTTTATGTAGTAGTATCTGCTTTTGTTTGACGGCTGTCTCAACACGCACACATGCGTTGAAAGTTTTGGTGTGCTTCATAAATACTTTCACAATACATTGAAGACTTCTTGATTTGTGGAGGGGCGGACCATGTTATCGTAGATTATCTCTACCCAGGTGGCTTATTGTCTAACGTTTCTGACGATTGCATTCGCAATCGCCATTTCTTTCTGTCAAACGGTATAAAATGATGACAGAAAGAGATGGTGAAAGCGAAGGCAAGCGTCAGAAACGTTAGACAATACGGCATCAGGTTGGCATGGAGTCAGAATTTGGTTGATAATTGAACAACTACACAGAAGCCATATTGTCTTACGCGTGAGTGCTTGCCATTGCTTTCACTATCTCTTTCGGTCATCATCTTATACCGTTTGACAAAAAGAAATAGCGATAGCAAGTGTCCGCGTGCTTAGACAATACGGTCTCAGCAGGCTTATTGTCTAACGCTTTTGACGCTTGCCTTCGCAATCACTATTTGTTTCTGTCAAACGGTATAAAATGATGAAGAGATGGTGAAAGTGAATACAAGCGTCAGAAACGTTAGAAAATACGGCCTCGGGTTATCACACCATTGATATTTGACAGAGCCCTTCCTGCGGTAGGGCTCCTGTTTCTAGCCTATTTGCCCTTCGGCCACCTGAAGCTAACCAACCTACTGTTGCGGAATAAAATTTTTTTCTGACGAATTTCCGACGAAAGCGAAAGGACGTGACGAGACAACCTGCAGGCTTATTGTCTAACGCGCTGACGCTTACTTTCGCAATCACTATTTCTTTCTGTCAAGTGGTATAAGATGGTAACAGAAAGAGATGGTGAAAGCGAAGGCAAGCGTCAGAAGCGTTAGACAATACGGCCTCTGGTGTGACCACGAGTCTGGCCCTGACATTACATATTCATACAAAAAAGAGTAACACAGGCATAACTAGGGTGACAGCATCAGTAATGGACAAGAACTATTACTTCGTTTTTTTTAGCATTAGAAAGAAGGTAAGCGATCTTGACGTGTCTTTTAATTAAAAAACACTTTTTAAAAATATGTCACAGCAAATATGTAACAATTTGAAAGGAAATATGGTCATTTACACTCTTTTGTTTTCAGATGTAATAGTTATTTTTCAAAGCGTTTTTCAATAAAAAGACTCTCAAGGTTGTTTACCTTATTTCTAATGCTAAAAAAACGAAGTATATGGTAATTTTTTCCCGTAAACCCAAATTTTAAGAAACGGACACTACATTTTTAATCTATCAACACTATGCTCAGATAACTGTTGATCATAACTGGTAAAGTCCATGAATGGTGGGCTAATAAGGCATTGATTCTTTGCTGTCCATTACTTACTGGGTACTAATTTGCTTAATATGTCCATGATTGGTGCGTGCCGTCACCCTACTTTATAATTTAGAGTGTTCAATATAAATAGCAATAAATTGTTAGGGTGCACTTTCATAAAACACGAGCGGAGGTTTAAAGAATTAGCCAATCTAGCCCTATCCGAGATCCGTTACTTTGAGAACGCAACCTACGTATTAATACTTTTCTAATATAAAAATGAAACGACGCAAGGAGTATTTAAAATTAATACAATTTATATTACACAATAAACTAATACAAAAAATTGCAAAAAATTCTCTTTGCAAAAAATTATAACATCAATTAACAAGTAAGTATCATTCTTTAGTAACCCAGTTAGGCTGTGCTTCCATTAGAACAAGAGAAGCGGAAAAGTGCAGAATCAGCTAATTACATTGCGAGCAGACCCGCGATCAAGATACATAGACGTCAACTGCTACGATTATTCGATTTTTTAAATCTCCGCTTTCCTCCACTTCAATGGAAACGCAGCCTATCCACATTGTCACAGTATTTAATAAGTAAGTAAGTAAGTAAACCTTATACATAACAAATCTGTTAATAATCACAATCGAGTTCGCGAAATCATCCCGTTTGTCGAACTCACTAAGGAGCAATCTCAGTTTGAGATTTATCTTCGTCTTCTTCTAGGTCTCGAGTTTTGAAACTGACAGGTGGAGGCGCCGCGGGCTCCTTCTGCTCATCTTCAAGTCTAGATTTATGTATTTTTAAATAATCGTCATTCATATTTAGAGCCTGTCTTCTTTCTTTCCCTTCAGCTAGAGTTGCCTCCCATGAAAACGCTACTTGATATGGATTTTGCTTGACAGTTCGAAAAGCATTAATTTTTAAATACTCATAATCATCTAAGTATTCTCTCTTCAAACCTTGCAAGTCTGGTGACAAATAACTCTTCTTTTCTTTAGGCTTCTTCTTTATCGCCTCCGGAAACAATATAGCAACCGTATCATTGAAAATTGTCTTCTGATTTTTCATTATGTCAAACATACGTCTCTCTTTTTCTAATCTCTGTGCTTCTAACTCACGCAGAGGCTTCTCTTGGTCTATTAGTTCTGCTCTGTTAATTCTTTTCTTTACTGCAATAGTTCGTTCTATTAGTTTTTGGATGATCATTCTCCACCTCTCTTCAGGGCCAATCACTTTCTGTTTCGCCAATCTTCTGGCTTCTGCTTCATCTTCCAGTCGTTTTTCTTCTGCTTCCCGCTGTCGGCGTTTTTCTTCTTCCTTTTCAACTAATATAGCAGCTTCTTTTCTTTTAATTTCCAGCAAAACGTGAGGATTTTGTTTCATCCAATCATCTTGCCAAGATATAAATGACTGCATTACTTGAAGCTCTCTTGCAAGCATACTTTCGAAGCGAGCTTGGTATGCTGGGTTTTCGATCATAAAGATTGGAGGGTTAAGGAACATTCTAAATGAGCCATTAACATCGCTTACGCCGGTTATATTCTTCGCTAACGGCAATGTATGCAAGCTGACACCTGTAAGCATGGTGCCGGAGAGCGTTTGGACTGAAATGGGTTTATCACTTTTTAAAAGCATGTCCCAGACTTCTAGATTCCCTTCTGAGGTTGCGATAAACATGAGACTGGGTTTGTAGAGAGACCAAGCTGCGTCTGTCAACCGACATGGCCGTTTCTTCCAAATCAACGGTCGCTTCATTAACTTGTCAGACCAGATTGCAAATATTTTGCCACCTACAGTCAGCGTTAGGTTGGGGATAAATGGATTTTTCTGAGCACACGTTACTATTCCATCGTGAATGTGACAGCTATATTTTGTGTCAGCGTATTCAGAGTTCACGAGCTCTCCGGTATTAAATTCATGGCCCTCCCACGTGATTCTTCTCATCTCGCCGTGCAGAGACCCGCAGTAAAGAATAGTATTAAGATCTTTTTCTCCTTGCGGAGGTACCGAACATGAAAAATACTTCCTGCCTGATCCTGTGTTTCTAGGTTCGTAAATGTACTTTACAACAGGTGGACTCATAGCCATACTTTGTAACGCTAACGTTTCAGGATTCCCCGCGACACCAAGAATGAGTTTGTAGGTCGGTTGGAATATACGGTCCAATACTTTGTACGGAGAAACGTCCACCAACAAGCCAGATGGTCTCCTCGGTACCCGCTTGGACTTTTTGACTTTCTTGCCTTCAACCAAAGTTACGTTTTCCACAGACAGATTCCATATTAATATTCTACCATCCTCTGAACCTGTGAAAAACATCATGGTCTTTTTTTCGTCTTCATACAACATACGTGCTTTACCAGTCGGTGTTACTATAAAATTGGGAGAAAGCCACTTCATGGCAGTAATAGGTCCGTAGTGGCTCGTGATCAAGTTGCTAAGGGCTGTCGAAGCAACTACTGCATCGTCACGAACTGATTTCATCCACCCCATGTGTGCATTCATAGCTATGCGATACTTTTCTCTCGTCTCGCTTAACACTTCGAGTTTCTCCACGTTCTCTAACTTATTCGTCAAATCCCATACAACTACTTGTCCATTGACACAGCCGCCTACTAAAATGTTTTCGTTAAAAGGACAAAACGTAAGAACTTTAACTTCTCGTGGAGATTCAAGGTAAAGTTTTGGGATTAAACTATCGATATGACTCCAGATCATTACAGGGTTTAAGCCATAGACCGCTCTGTTTATTGGGTCTGGACGAGTACTAAGTGTCTTCATGACAGATGGAGAACCATCAGCATAACAAATCGCCACAATCCCACTCCACATAGGATGAAACACAGCACTAGACACATATTTATCTTTAGCTCTTACGTCGGTAAAACAGACATATTCTTCAAATGACATTGAATCGTAAGTGTCAGTTGTTTTATGCGCAATTAGATTCGGATAGTCATTGCAATACATGTCCATAACTGTGTTCAACTCAATAATATTGTCCATTTCAATCTTCTTCTCCGCCATAAAACTGTTAATCATTTTAATGTAAGAATTCCGACGTAAACGTGCCATAGCATTTTTGTACGGTACCATGCTAGCGTCATCTGCTGGCTCTTTCGATTCTTCTTCTTCATCGTCAGAGCTTTTTTCTTCGCCATCGCCACCGTCATCGCCGCCTGCTTTAGTATCTTTCGTATCTCCGCCACCTTCAGCGTCTTCTGCTCCTCCTGGTGCGTCAGCCATTGCCTGTGTCCATACATTTGCAGGAAATTTTAGCACGGTCTGGGCATAACTACTTTGTTTAGACGGAGCAGCTTGGGCGCCTGTATCAATTCTACGACTGAAGACGTTATTGAACTTTTGTCTATATGGTGTGAGTTCTATATATCCATCTCGAGTGTCACTTGCATCTCTTACATCAAAACGTTGGGGTTGGTAAGCAGTAGGAAACGGAGTTTTAATTTCAAGCTCAATCAATGGCCTAGTATTTACTGGAATAAGTTCCTTGATCTCTACTTCACTACCTAAACTTTTCCAAGGCCTCGGTTTCTTTTGCACGGCTTTCTCCAACTTTTTCTCCTGTCTTCTTATAAATCTGTCTGACTGTGCTTTGCAATGATCCCTGGCTTCAATGGTGCCACAAACATAAAACTCATCAACGTCTTTGGACTCGTCCACAATGTAACCAAGTAGCATCTCGTCTTCCTTGTATGCCTGTATAACGTCTTTTATACCGAAAAACTCAGATAATTCACCACCCATATCGATAGTTTCCATAATTTTGGCCTTACTGATGGATTTCCATGGGAACTGGGGAGTTATATGTAAGCCAACGACCATTTCTATTTGAATCTGTGTTTCTTCGCCGAGAACTACTATATACACTCCTTCCACATCATATTTTGGTATGAACCTCTTCCTCCGAGGTTGAGGCTGTTGCGCTGCCATCTTATCTTCGTCAGGTTGTACTGGAACAAATTATTTTCTTCATTAAATGACAAATTTTTCAATGTTTGTTTTCGTATCTGACAGTAACATTGAATAGTGACTTTGACGTTAATGTTTTTTATTCCACTTCGAATAGTAATCAAACTTTTCCTAGCGCTGAAAGATAAAGTTTTTTTAACGTGAATGACTTGGAAACTTTTCAGACGCAAGCGTTCGTTCCACGCAAAAATTAAACGGAAGCAAAGTACAGATGAAAATAAAATATAACAAGATAATACCGTTATTCATATTAATGGAATGATAAATGTTTTTTTTTAATTTAACTAGCTGTTGCCCGCGGCTTCACAGTCGTTGTATTTTTCAAAATTTTCTTTCTGAAGAACCTTCTCCTTGCAATAAAAAATCAACAAAAAAGGGTTTAACTAAATCGGTCCAGCCGTTCACGCGTATGCCGTGAACAAGAGAAATAGGAATTCGTTTTTAAATAATAGATTTATTTTACTTGTTGTACGAGTCGTACGTTTTGTAATTTGTATATTTTTTTACCGGGTATAAACATATTTACTATTATTATTAAACACCCGCCCATTGAAACAGATTATAATACTGTTTGTTTAAAATTGTTCATGCTTATGAATGGTAATTCTTTACACCTTACTTTACTTTTAGGGTTTACGGTGAAGGAAAAAATCAAACAATGGTGTGTGTGAAGTTCCTTGGCACGGCCGTGAGAACTACGGACCAAGCTCTCTTATTCTGAGAGGAGACCTGTGCCCTTCTGTAGGATGTATGGATGTATTTCTGTAGGATATATAGCTGGGATGATGATGATGATAATGAACGCTGAGCAAAAGCTTTCTTTCCGCTTCATTTCCCTGTCTAGAATTAGCTTACGTTATATTAAAACTCCGTTGCTTTTCTATTTATATAAAAGCCTGCCTGTGACTTCGCGAATTGAATTTTCTTAAATCAAGGTACTATTGTTGGCGACAGCGAAGCCTTCTTATTTTAAAATTACGTTCATATTTAGACTGTTATAACAGATTTCATTATTTCAGTATTCCCAAAATTCGCACTCGTTTTCGCTCTTCCTTCATCAATCGCACAGCTAAGGAGTGGAACTGCGACTGTGTTCCCTGAACACTACAATTTGGCTGCTTTCAAGTCTAGGGTGAATGAGCATTTACTAGGCAAGCGTGCTCCATCGTTGGCCTCATCTTCGTTTTCCATCAGGCGTGATTGTGGCCAAACGCAAGCCTATATTGTATTAAAAAAGTCCTTTATTTTTACATTTTCACGTAACGATGTAAAAATGAAATATACTTTTTGAAATTGTGTCGTTACTGTAGATATAGACCAGTGCACAAGTATTTTTTAGTCACTGCAATAAAGTAAATAATATATAAATCATGGGGCATATGATACCAATTGACCTAGTCCCAAACTAAGCAAAGCTTGTACTACGGGTACTAGACAACGGGTAAACATACTGCATATAGATAAATACATACTTAAATAGATATTAAACATCCAAGACTCGAGCACAAACATTCGTATTTTTCACACAAATATCTGCCCCGACCGGGAATCGAACCCAAGACCTCAAGCTTCATAGTTCTATAACAACTAGGCTATCCGGTCGTCAAAGTAGACGTAGCAGAATATCATTTTGGTGATTTAATTACAGCAATCTTTCACAAAGCTCTTATACCACAGATTATACAATAGTTATTTTAATATTCGGCCAAACCGCTGCTTAATAACGGCGACAGTGCGGAATCGCAGTGACGCATCGTAAGTCGTAAGCGTCACGACTTTACAATGGAGAGCATGTGGAATAGAGGGTCTGACGTTTACGGCACGTCACTGGGATTCCGTACCGTAAAGGATTTGTCACACTGGATGCGTTCTGCGGTCGCAGCCAGGTGAAATTGAACGCAGCCCGCATTATGTATGAACAACATTGTTGGTCTCATATTGCGCGTGCGTGCGTTCTGACCGCGCTGACCGCACAGTCAGATCGCATATCTATACTTACAAAATATTATAGAGACGTTTTACAGCGGTATGGCCGAATAGAAGATCGACCTGCACCGATCTGATAACTCGATGAGACATATTTTTTATTAAATATAATTTATAAACAAATATGCCTATGCAGTGGCGATCCTTACATAGAAGCCCAAAAGCCGGGCTTGCCTTATAAATCTCAAATCAAGATTAAAAATAAAAACCAAACCTCGTCCAAACGAAAAAAGTTCTAATAAAATCACTTTCATAATAACGCGCTTTATTTAACGTAAAATACCAAGAATTGCATAACAAATCCGCTGCGCGGCCCAGCGGCGCTGTACGGCGGCCGACGCGGCGATAGGCGATAGTAGCGACGTTATAAATAGCATGACATCTCGCTCGCTCTTGTGGGCTTTTACGGGGCTTCCAAACGCTCTCTTCATACTTAGGAAAACGTTAGTTTGCAAATATCTATGTATAGCTGCATATACTGCGCTTTCTTTGCAATTTTGAATCTGGCTTACGGTGTGAAGTTTGCTGCGTTTGGTTTAGAACGCGAGTGCGCGGGCGAGATGAATAACTTCACGATTGTTTATATCGAATCGTGGGCCATGCCATGCAAGGCGTTGTAAAATGCGTGAATTTATGTAATTACAAAATAAATAGGTATTCTTGTTTTAGTGCGTTACGTGTGAGAATGAGTCTGTTAAATTTAAAATTCTGTCTAGTAATAGAATGAAGTGTGCTTTGGTAAGCTTTCACAAACTGAGTAAAGCGGCAACAAGATGGATTTACCTACATTAAATTATAAAAAAATACTAAAACCTATCTCTCGGCTTGCCATAGCTTGATACCCTAGGCACGCCACTGTGCCTATGATAACTTGCCTATCGAAAAGTGTTCATAGCTATATTTAATTTCATTAATTCAGTATGGCCAAAGGCACTCCACAATAAAACGACACAACCCCATCGAGTTTGGGCTCGTTTGATTCGTCTTGACGAGCACTTTGATCCCAGATGGTAACCAGTGTCTGATGATGGAGCTGGAAGATGGCCAAAGGCACTCCACAATAACACGATACAACCCCATCGAGTTTGGGCTCGTTTGATTTGTCTTGACGAGTACTTGACGTGAAGGTCGATCTTCACCGGCTCTTAGACTAGAACCTTTATAACGCTATACGTGGTTATTTGACCTATGGCCTCTCAAACAGAGAACAACACCAAAAACATTCTTCATCTCTTCCTACCGTCATCCAATACCGTGTGACAGAAAGAAATAGTCAAAACAATTGTGATTCCGAGTGCGTTAGACAATAAGGCCTATGGTCAATGTCAGTCACGAATTTTGGACCTAATGCAAAACAAAAGATGACAAAAATAGTACTTAGGTGCAGGACACTAGCTTCATTTCAGAATGAGAGGGCTTGGGCCGTAGTTTCCACGTGGACCCCGTGCGGATTGGGAACTTCACACATACCATTGTATTTTCTCGTGATGTTTTCCTTCACTGTAAAACACATGGTAAATTTCAAATGTAATTTTTCATGTACTTAAATTCCGATAAAAATCAGAGGTGCGAGCCTGGGCTCAAACCCACGACCCTCTACATGAGGAGCCATAAGTCAAAATACTAGGATATCACAGCTAACATTCATAATGGTTTACTTACGTTCAACCAGCGTCTCGGCATCTTGTTTTTCTGGGACGACCTCCTCATCTTCATAGCTGTCGGAGTCACTATCCTGAACTTCAACAGTTTTTATAACACCATCGTCGTCACTATCGGAACTACTCATTTTTTAAACACTACAGTCAATCTTTTATTTTTGTTTGTTTTCCAAATTAGTCCATTAAGATATATTTCTTGATTACTCGCTTTTATCCAATGAGTCTTCAATATATTTGTATTTTTTTTAACTATACACCCATTTAAAAGGTTTTGCTTTAATTACCAGATAGATTCGAATAGATTTCGATTTTTTTCGATTAGAATTTTCAAAGGAAACACGGTGTTATATTTTTCTGGAATTACGGCAAATTAATGTAATCAAAGAACGAAAGAATATATTATATATCAATTTCAATACTCTTCAGTCACTAAAGAAAATGATAGACTTTTTACTCAAATCGTTATCTCTAATTCAATTCATTATCTGCAACTTTCATGAACGAATCTAAACCTAAAGTATTTATTTTTTTAGTTCTTGCCAAAAAGATACTAATCACTTTTTTCATATTCATAGAATGTTCTTCATTAAAAGTACCGTCCTTCCTATTATCACTGTCATCTATGGCACGCCACTGAGCACGATCCTCGGCCATTCTCATCCAGCTCTTGCCAGCCGCCTTGCGAAGATCATCGCTCCACCGAGTCTGAGAACGTCCTACGCCTTTACGTCCTAATCACTGTATTAAAACTTATTCGCTGAGTGTTCAGAAGTTTGATAATATGTAAACAAACTGGTCGCCTGGTTAGTGGTTGCGTTACTACGCATGCGTGGTTTACTAACCGTGTCTGGTAGTACCACCTTACAGAGAAAAAGGGGTCCATTTTATAAACACTAAACAACCATCATTATTATGCACTTATCGCTGCATTTTATCGTGACCAGTAACCGTTGGAATGTGGTCAAAAACGTCCAGATAACTTTAATATTAATATAAGTCCCGAGTGTAATAATAACTATGAGTTGAAATAGCGAAAGTTGAAAACATAGCATCATCATCATCATCATCCCAACCTATAATATTGCAAGGCACAGGCCTCCGTTTATAATAAAAGGGCTTAAGAAGTGCCCACGTGGGCCCAGTGCGGATTGGGAATTTCACACACACCATTGAATCACTTCGCAGGTGTCGTACAAGTTTCCTCACGAAGTTTTCCTTCACCGCGAAAGCTTTTTCGAAAACAATTTAGGTACCACTGAATTTTAATTTAATTATAATTTTACTCTGTTTTGCATATGCATAAATCACAAAGAGTGGTTGTTTGCCAATGGAAATAATTTTAACTGAGAATAAATCTCTCTCTTTCTAAATTAAAACGTTTGTTACAGGCAGCTCTCTCGCGTCGCAAGGAGTCTGCGGCGCCTTTGACGGAAGACAGGGAGAACGCGATATTCGCCTTCTCGTACCCTCTCGCTCTAGTACTGCGTTTACGCGTATTACAGGTAAAAGAGAATATTTTTTTTAAATAATATTTAACACCTAAACCTTTTATTAGTTTGGCGTAAGCCACACAGAAGAGACGTGGGACGGTTGCGCGTCGTTTGCTCGCAGGCCGCGTCTCCGCCCCGTCTCTTCTGTCTGCTTTGGATCGCGACGCTTCTATACATTTAGTATGAAAACTGATTCAAGGCGTGCTGCGACTGCGACGCGTCCCCGCCCCACGTCTCTTCTGTGTGGCTTGCGCCTTTGACCTGCCATTGTAGTCTGATAAACGAAGTCATCATCATCATTTCAGCCGAAAAACGTCCACTGCTGAACATAGGCCTCCCCCAAGGCTCGCCAAACAGATCGGTCGCGTGCCATCCGCATCCAACGCGATCTCGCAACCTTAACGAGGTCGTCGCTCCACTCGAGAACCTTTAAACGAAGAGATAAGACCTATAATGCATAATGAAAGGTTCTGTCAATATCATCATTCTAATTTTGTGTCAATCCTTGAAGAAAACATCCATCCATAACGTCCATCAGGAAATTTCCCTGCGTAGTATCGTTCACGGTAGGCATCAAGCAGATGTGTCTCACACCATCTCTTTAAAATATTGGGTTTACTGCTTGTTTATTGTATGTATGAAGCATACATTATATATTTTGTATTTTTTTATAGTACGTATATATAGGTATCAGGAGACAATTCGCACCAATTGACTTGGGAATTGGGAATCGGGACTACCCAAGCTAAGCAGAGCTTGTATTATGGGTAATAGGCAACGGATAAACATGCTTATATAGATAGATACATACTTAAATTTGTACCTACATATTAATCACCCAAGACCCGAGAGCAAACATTCGTGTTTTACATACAAATATCTGCCCCGACCGGGAATCGAACCCGGACCTCAAGTTTGGGTCTTGGGTATGATTGGGCGTCAATGAGGAAGGCTCGTGTCCAGCAGTGGACGTCCTACGGCTGAAATGATGATGATGATGATGATGATGATAATTATTAGAGTAAGGCACTTGAATTACTAAACCATGTTTTGTCTCTAAAATCGGTGACGTTTCCTAAGAACAGATCTTTGTATGTCTTATATTTACAGACTTGCCCATACTGACCGATCTAAATGTACAGTCGGCCAAAAATATGGTCTACCCCCCTACGGTCGAAGTTCATTTGCACGTCACGATACAACGAGGTCGATTTTCCCTTGCAATAACACGATGACAGTGACTTAGGGATATTTAGATGTCACAGAAACTTTTGTCAAAACTGGTAGACCACTTTCTTGGTCGACCGTACCACTCTGTATATAGGTAACATAACACTTTGTGTGCCTTGTATTTGAATGGAAGTAATACGAAACTAAACTTAGAACGGATACTAAGTCCTAAGTTTAGGCTACAGTTTTCGCTTAACTAAATCTCAAAGGTGAAGTTTTAGTCTAAACCTAACATCCTTCTTGGTCATAGAGGAATTAACCAATAGAGTAACAAAAGGGAATAAGCATAGAAATGAACTAAAACAAATACTTTGCTCACCCGCGCACGCACACGCGCAAGCAAACGCACGCGCGAAGGTCGCGGGTGAGCAAACTAATTGTTTCAGTTCATTAAATATGGACCTCCGCAAAGTAAAGCCTGATTCAATAAATAAGCATAGAACACAATTTGTCTCTTAATCATCTTAAGGTGATACAACACTGGGAAATAAAACGAATGACGTAAGAATCATAAATATCTGAGTCGTTTTAAAAAAAATTGTACATAGTTAAGGGCTTAATCAAAACAAAATCACGTTAGCTTCTTTTGTGTTACGAAAGTTAGTCATACAAAATATATGGGTAACTTTCGTCACACAAAGGAATCAAAATTAAGTTTTGTTTTTATTAAGTCCCTTAATTGTGTACACTTTTTTTGAAAACGACTCATCTATAGAAAAATAAAGAAGATACGAGCGGATGAAGTTTGCTTTGGAAATTGGCTCTCTGTGGTCGTCGTATCATAATGACGTGATATGACATCTAATTGACAATATAAAACATTGCATTTTTTAAGATATTTAAAAAGTTATTCCACTATTTGGTTTTAGTAAAATATACGGATAACTCACGTTTTTAATCGAGTTTAGCCCGACATGTTTCGGACTAATCCGTAGCCCTTTTTCCCGGAGCACACGCCACGGTGGCTGCTGCCAAACGGTTACTACACGCCACTATTCTTCTCGCGCGATTCAAGCGGTGACACTGTCACAGGTCATGGGTTTAATTGGTGTCAAAAGTAAATGTCGAAGAAAAAACTTTTCAAAATATTCTATAAATTAAAAATTTTAAAAACCCCCAACGCAATTGTGTCACTCTTGTCGCGTCCCGCGTGGTTAGGGTTTGTCCCACCCCCCCAGGAGGAGAAATGAGACAAAATATTACGCAACAAAAATAACAATTTAATATGCCCGTAGGCTAGCTCAGAAAAAAATAATTAAATTACAATTTAAAAAAAGTGGGTATTTAAATTTAGGGTGTGGTTCGAATCTAGTACGCAAGTCTAACGGAAAATACGATTCCTATTATTCTTCCTAGTAAGCACTTCCCTGCACTGAAGCCGCAGAAGATGGTCGGGCGCTGATCCGTGGCCGTCGGGTAGAACACCCAATAACGGCCGACGTACTGGCCGCAGTGTGGCAGTAGAAGGTGGAAGAGATAGGCCCCCAGTGAGCCAACCCGTACTTGGGACCCTGGAACGCGCCGTCAAAACGGGATGTTACACACGATCCAGGTGTTCGTGTGAACAACCACGGCAACAGCGCTATGAAAGTACTTCCGTAGTTGTGCTGCCGTGCTTGTTCACAATCAGATACGGAGATTACATTTAAGTTCGGTAAAATAAGGCAATAATAATTATTGGGGAAGAAATTTACTTTTAACAAAATGCGTGGGTAGTAAGGAAGTGATTTGCAATTATCATTCCCAGACTTCCATGCAGCGCTGGGTCAAGCACTAAGTATAGCGAGGCTTAATAGCTGCATAAAATAACCGGAAGGATGATAGATTGCGAAACTACAATTTCCCAAGCATTCTAAGCACATTTAAAGGTAAAATATCTACTACTAGCTGTTATGCAGTTAATCACCACTTACCCGAGATTGGGGTTGAAGAATACACTGAACAAATTTATAGTTTAACTAGATTTCCGCAGGTTAACGTGTAGGGACGAAAACATTGGCCGGTTACGTGAAGTACGTAGTAAGACCGGAGATGTTAGCGTACGTTCACCTCTGCGCTGATATCGAGTGTGTGGCTTGCAGCTCGCTGCGAAATGACCGACGCCGGCGCCTCATAACGGTTCGCGTGACGTCACAGTAGTGATGTGCGACAAGCGAAATAAGATTAAATCGAGTACAGCGTGTTAACGACTAAATAGTGCTAGTTTTGTAGATAAAACACTGTAAAATGTGATTGATAAGAGTTAATAATGAACTCATTCTATTTTTTAAACCATTTAATAATAAAAATGTACGTACAACGTTACACTCTTTAAGGGCCTACCGAGCTATTCGCGCTAATCTATTTTGGGTGGGCGATTTCGGGCGTGGGGGAGGCACAATGGCTCAAGATAGGTTGGTTGGACTGCGCGTGTTTTAGGTATTTTCATCTTATTACTAAATTTGTAAGTGGTAGAGCCATGTTGTAGCTAGCCGCTGCATCACGAATGGGCCGGCTCGTCCGGGGCAGTGCCACCCTCTCACAGAACACCGGCGTGAAGCAGCAGTAATCCTGCTTGCGTTTCGTACGGTCAGTGAGAGTGCCGGGGGCCCAATACCTCACCCCTTCCCTCTCCCCCTCCCTCTCCCCCTCCCTCTCCCCCTCCCTCTCCCCCTCCCTCTCCCCCTCCCTCTCCCCCTCCCTCTCCCCCTCCCTCTCCCCCTCCCTCTCCCCCTCCCTCTCCCCCTCCCTCTCCCCCTCCCTCTCCCCCTCCCTCTCCCCCTCCCTCTCCCCCTCCCTCTCCCCCTCCCTCTCCCCCTTCCCCTATTCCCGCTCCTTTAGGGCCGACAACGCACTGGCATCGTGTAAAGCGCTGCGGGTGTCTATGGACAGTGGTGTTCATTTAACATCAGGTGACCCACTAGTTCGTTTGTCTGGCCTATCTAACATAAAAAAAAAAAAAAAAAAAAAAAAACAAATACATATTTTAAAAATGTAGCAACACTACGCCCTAGAAAACATCTTGTTTTATTAATATTCAAAAAGTCATTACCTGCCGTGCAGTATTTACGTCGTAATACAAATTTATTTAATTTTTTAGAGACGACTTTGGATTTTTTTCTATCGAGCGAACAATAAGTAATCGTGTTTCGATAAACACTTGTCACTAGAGTGAATCCTCATATATCTTACGCGTGAATTTCAGGACTATAGCTTTAATTGTAACGATACAGCACGAGATTTAATGAATGCAATAAATGCGCCAAAAACACGGTAAGACCTTAAGTCAATGCCCGTTATGCGTCTTAGATCCCTTTCGGAGCTCACAGAAGAGCTGATAACTTTGAAACGGCTAAACCGATTTTGATGAAACATATTTATGAACTATTGCCAAAAAACTCGCTTTCTATTAAAAAAAAACGCATCCAAATCAATGAACCCGTTTAAGAGCTATAATGCCACAGACAGACACACGCACATAGCGTTCAAACTTATACTTAACACCACTCTTTTTGTGTCGGGGGTTAAAAACTAGTGCTAATTACTGCTAATATGGTCCTATAAATCACTAATGTTTTACCGAATTAGATAGCCCACATTACTACTCTATTAGTTGATTCCTCTCTTCTAATCTGAAAATACCTAAATTTGTTTGAGTTAGGGCAACTTCCGGGAAGCCATCTAACTAAATTCAAAGATCGTGTTTAATTAACACCTAAAATCAAATATTTCAAGTCCAGCCGCGAAACGAAAATGATCGTTAGTTCTCAAATACCTTAATTTATTACTTAGCAAGCATATACGTACGTAGGAAGGATAAGGTATGTCTACTATCGAAGTTTAACACTTGTTTCACTCACAGATTTTTCTGTTACTTAGGAGGTTTCCTCTATAATAAAATCAGCAAGGAAGTAACCATTTATCCCCTTACTTTATCTCGGTGCAAATTGACTGTATCCAAATGGCTACAGGGTCTTGACTATGATGCTACTGAAGTTTTACTTCGCCCAGTCTCGTAAATTTATATTGAAGTTTTTACATGAATTTTAGGTCTAACACTCTTACTCATTCACACGCGCTCACTGACGCGCTTACTCACTTACACAGACTCACACTCTTACTCACTTACGCAAACACACACACACACATACACACACTCTCACTCACATACTCTCATGCGTACGCATGCGCTCATACTCTCATACGCACTATAAGTTTTGTTTATTCTTGTTAATTGTTATTGTTGTATTTAAGTTGTTGCGGACGACAGAGGGTTGGAGACCTGGTGACCTGAAACACAGGTTCTACCTAGTTCAGGCACCAGCCTCCCCCACTCAAGTTCAGTTAATTTGTACTACGTTATATTTGTCTGTTTTTTACTTTTACTTTGTATCTTTGTGGTGGAGAAAATAAATATATATTATTATTATTGTTATTATACATATATAAATACCCGTGGTGGCCTAGCGGATTGACCTATAGCCTCTCAAGCAGAGGGCCATGGGTTCAAATCCCGGCTCGCACCTCTGCGAAATTACATTTGAAATTTACCATGAGCTTTACGGCGAAGGAAAACATCGTGACATTAGATCGACAAGATATACAGGTACTCGTATCGGTGTATTTTTTCTAGTTTCCATCGTTACAGAAAAAAAAGTGCAAAGACCAGCTAAAGGCAATCCCCGTCATAGATATTCTGTTGATTTTGTTGAAAAAATCTGATGGAAATTGCTTCGTCACTTGATTAAACTGAGGTCATGGACTCAATTAATATGTATAAAATCCACAGGACGTAATCAGATTAAGGTAATGAATATTTAACGCCTACATAACATACGTTTTGCGAAAAATGACAATATGCAATAAATAAAGGCCGTTCTGGTTTTATGTACAATGAATTGCGACGTACAGTCAAGGACTTTAATTCATGAGCCACCATGGAACCATTTCACAGTAAACGTCATAGTAAAAAAAATAGTTTTTAGATTTTGGGCCTTCGCAAAGTATCGCCTGAATCAAAGAATCAATCAATTTTAAATTATTTCAAATCATGACTTTACTTAGACGCAGAATTATTTATTCACAATTTGCTTCTATTGCCATCAATCTTACTCTAGCCCTTTAACTACGGGTGACAACCAGAGTTGTTTTGGGCCCGCATCGCTGCAATACTCCAGTTGATCGAGAACGGGTAAGATTTAAAAAAATATTTTAGCTAATCTAGACCTTATGCCTTGGTATTAACTGCTAAATTATACAGTTAGATTAGTGTAGATGCAAAGAAAAAAATACCACACTATTTTGATAGATGGCTCTGTAGTAAATATAGGTTTGAAATTTCCGCTTTTTTACTGACAACTATGGTTGACACCCGTACTGCATAAGTGCAGATTATTTTATACAAGATGGCGTTTAAAGATGGCGTTGATTAGTGTTGTCTTACATTTTATTGAGTTGTCATAGCAGTGAGGCCGGTGAGTACTTTGATGCGTTCCTTTGGTATTAAACTATTTTCTATTTGTATTATTCAATAATTTTTATATTTTGTAATTTTTTATTTATATACACACAATTACCCAGCTGGAAGTCAATTTTCACTTTTCTAGGTCACCTGGAAGTGGGTTAGGTTTTTGATTATTAGTCAGTCAGTCAGTGGTAAAAATGCCGATTTTTAGACGATAATATCTCTATTTTCTAGTCTACTAATTAGGAAAAACCTTTGAAAGCACAAGGAAATATAAAAGATAACATTTCTATTACTCTTATTTAATCTGTGGAAAATATCGACCATCGTATCGATATACGTACAGTCGGTGCCCTAACATAAGTATCCAACTTTTCTATACAATTTGTATGAAAAAGTGGATACTTAAGTTAGGGAACCGACCGTACATCACTATTATTTACAAACTGCAGACGTGTTTTTATTATCACATTTTAATTGTTGATTTTCTTGTAATTTACTAGTAGTAATAATGATTTTGGTAATTTAATATGTCCATTATACTATAAACAAGATATTAATCAGGTGAAACAGTTAAAAAACAGTGGGTAGTTAACTCTAAATTATTCAGTTTCTTAGTGTGAAATATTAAGGGTGAAATATGATAAATTAGTGATTGTGAGTGAAAAATGTGACTAGTTATCAAATCTGCATAGAATAATGAATGTGTATGTGAAATTTCAAGTTTGTAGCTGCAATAGTTTTGAAAATATAGGTAAGTGAAACAATGTCACACACACCGCTGCCTATCGTCAAAATCAGCCCACCAAAATCAGTTAGCGCGTCGCGTTGCCTCCGACAGAGACCGAGCTCACTCCGCGGTATTGTTTCCTTTCTCCGATCTCTGTTATTATCTCTGTACTACTGTAATTTGATTCTCAACAACAAACTTAAGTGTTCTTAAATTTAATCCTACTTACCTATCTGTGAATGTGTGTGTTCACAATAAAATTCTCAACAACAAACTTAAGAAGTGTTCTTATATTTTAATCCTACTTATCTGTGAATGTGTGTGTTCACAATAACGGTGACTTAGCTCTGGTTTTGAGGCCCCGTAGGTAAAGGGCTAGACATATAACAAATTGCTCACTCGAGACAACAAGGTCGTATGTGTTTAACTTTAACCGAAATTGCACCTTGAGTACAAGGACATAAAGTGAAATTTTATCAAACCACAAAAACTTGAAATGGTATTGCATAAACATGATAATTTACTATCGAGTAACCAAAGGAATCTGGATTCCCTTTTGCATAATACCATTTAAGATAAGACGGTCGGAAGTCAAAGGGGACATCACGTTGCTTTGAAAACCGACTTTTTGTGCTTATAATAGAATCCAAAATTGTATGTATTGCGGTCGGAATATCGGAAACACAAATTCCATTGTTTCTAAATTTAATGAATCGCTATAATATGCGGAAAGCAACTTTTGTTATACGATTACGATTACATCTACAGAACTAGTATTGAGAAAAGTAGGAATGTCAATGCGCGTGCCAATCTGGCTAAAAAACAGCATTGTTTTTTCATCCACACTATCCCAACCATATAACCCAGCTACATAGGGGTTTCACCGCGGAATGAAGGATAATAAATAATAAGCTAAAAACTTGTATAAAAAGTTTAGCGTAAAAAAATGTTTTAGACATTTATGCTCAAAGTAGTCATCCAAAGAGTAAAAACATTAATCTAGCAAATCCTTACTAAATATTTTTTTTTAAATGATTTTTTTCTGGTGGTTTATATTTATATTAAAGTTCTTGATTAATATTTTCTGTTACAGATCGTCTGCGGCATATCAGCCATGGTGATGGGAAGCGTGGCGTTCATAGAGGAGAGGCAGAAGTTCAACATGGGCCTGGGAATACCTGCAGGAGGAATTAGTGTGCTGGCTGCCGGTAAGAACCTGCTGACTTAAAGCCTTATATATAACACGCCTTGCTTTTAATACGTTCGCGAATCGCCAGTTGCAAGGTTGTTACAGTGAGATGAGACATTTGGGACGTTTCAGTGTTATCCGTAAAAGTTCGTATTTTCTCATAGGGCATTTATATAAAATCCTAGAATTCAATCACACAAAATATCCAAACCTTAAATTAATAACAAAACTTCAGCCTAAGTATTGCACTTCCGATCTCTATCGATGTATGTCGAGAATTGCCGAGTGCCAAAGTGGAAATAATCTTACTGTTACAATACGTTTACTTTTAGTTTACCACTGACAGATGGCTTGCCTTCATTTCATTTCCAACTTTAACACCATACAAATAAAGTAGCTATTACAAAATCTGCAAACGTGGGTAACAGTATTCTAAAATTGGCTTTATTTGTAGGTCGTTAAAGTTGAATATGAAATGAAGGCAAACCAATCTGTCAGTGGTAAACTTTATGTAATTTTACTGTACCCGACTGTGACTTGAAACATGACTTGTGTGGATGCAGTGTCTGCTTTGAGGGTTATAATAAAGTGTTTATTACTAGAGCCGTCTTCGAATTGTTGTATTATGATGCCGTCACTACGACCACACACTACCACGCGTGGTGGTGATCATTGGGATCTTCTATAGCTGACGAACATTATTACTTGATTTTCCTAACAAACGGGATACGGCGGTTGGAACGCTTCAGTACCTACTCCACCCATTTACGGCACCATGAAAGGAATATATAAGAAACCGACAAAATCAGTCTTTGAAACAAAAGTAAGTGCTTCTCAGAATTTTGCTCCTCTACATTCGAAGCTCTTTATGTGCGAAAATATCATTACATAAATGTGACCTCATCAGAGCATCGAGTACACAATTCGATTACACGGCAAAATGTAACTTATTACATTACCTGCCAGTGGCTATACTGTGTTAGGTGCCACTTGGCGAGGTGTGGACATGTGAGAAGCGACAGCGGAAGCGGTAGCGGTGGTAGTTTACGCGTGAAATGTGTAATAGATTTTAGTCTGCTAATCAAAAAACGTGTCACATTACAACATAAGAAATAAAAACGAACTGGGTGTAACCCTTACTTAACTCTTTTCCAGACATGGCCCATACAAATACAGGGTGTTGAAAAAATCCCGTACGATCCGAAACTCAGTGACAGTACTCATGAAACTGAACTTTCCCCAAGAAACAAGAGTCAAAATACAAAAAAAAATTGGACATTTATTATTTCCATACAAAATATCCGATCAGCTGACAGAGTTAGTATGAAGAGACCAAAATTTTATTTCATATTTCGACCCATGTTTCTTGGGGAAAGTTGTTCAGTTTCATGAGTAGGTACTGTCACTGTGTTTCGGATCGTACGGGATTTTTTAACACACTGTATATACGATAGCCATGTAAAAGGGTTAATTATGATAATAGCCTTAAAGGCCGCCACAGACCAGATGCGTGTGCGTGTCACGTGAAGCACACGCACCAGTTGTAATAAATGAAACTATAAGAAAGATGGCGCACTTGATGCGTGCACATTGTGTGCCATTTTTCTTTTAGTATCATTCATTTCAACTGGTGCATGACAGGCACACGCATCCGGCACCGGATCTAGGGTGCGCCGGTCTTTATCATTCATCAACAACCTAATTTTCTTACTTCTCAGCGGTCTCAATCCACACGTCTCGTGGGTGGTCGGTCACAAGCGGAGCGGGAGCGGGCGCGACAGCAGCGACCGTGCTTTGGGCTGGCGCGGCGTGCTTGCTCGCCGCATTGGTGGTGCAATGCTGTCGGACTATACTTGACCCACCGGGGCTAGACTTTAGGTAAAGCAGTGCAGTATCAAGATGCTTGATCTGTGAGCTGTGTTCATACTGATCGTAGCTGAGTGGCTACAAGCGGAGCGGGCGCGGGCGCGAGAGCGGAGAGCGTGCTTTGGGCTGGCGCGGCGTACTTAGTCATCGCATTGGTGGTGCAATGCAATGCTGTCAGACCATATTTAACCCAACCGAGTTAAACTTTAGGTGGGACAGTGGTAGTATCAAGAAGCCTGATCTATGAGTTGTGTTCATACTGGTCGTAGCTGAGTGGCCACAAGCGGAGCGGGGGCGGGCGCAACAGCGGCGAGCGTGCTTTGGGCTGGCGCGGCAAGTACAATTTAATTTCAATGTCAAATTCACTCTGTTCTTCTTCTGATAGAGCAAGAGAGTCTTAAAACTATACAACAGATAATAATACGTCTTTTTTATTGATAATCGAGGTATGCGCGTCAAATTTCAATTTTTTCTACACACTCTACCCTAGGCCATCTTCAAGTATGCGCACTACCAGATAATAAAGTGTCGTGCTTGTCGGTCAAATGACAGGATACCGTACCAAAATCTACAGTCGCGTACAGATTATGCGCGGTATTCACTCGAACATTGGATCGCGCGAAGGCGCGCGCAATGGAGACGGGGTTTCTGCGCGCGGCAGCTCGAACATTGCCGCGCTCGAACGTGCCGCGCTGTCGGTTTTTGAGCCCGCATCAAAGAAGCTTCAGTCGCTAGCGCGCGCGCAGTTTGGACGGTTGTGTTGAGACGAACGTTTGCTTAAATTATGCTGATCGAGCTGGATCGCTTGCCTCGCGCAGCCGCCGCGGTCTACCTAAATTCCATCGAACATTTGCCGCGTGAGCCAATTTTCACGTGAACACTGGCTCGCGCGGCTGCCGCGCATAATCTGTACACACCTTAAGTCAAGTGAACAAGTGTTCTGCATTGGTGTAACTCTGTAACTTCTCCACAGTGACTTCGACGAAGAATCCCGCCCCTCGCCCCGCGACCTGGTAGTGATCGCGTGTGTGCAGATCGCACTGGCCGCGGCGACGCTCCTCAGCGCGGCGGTGTGCGCGCGCATCGACCGCGCCTGACGCGAGCCGGCGCGCTGTCGCGCTGCGCCCGCGCCGCCGCCCGCGCCGCCGCAGGGCACCGGACGCGTCGCCTGGCTCATATAAGCGGCTAGTTGAAGGACAATGCAAACAGATCGTGTACCATGTAGATTTTTTCATTTATTTCAGGCGAATTGGCCCATAGTTTGTTAGTTACAAAATTACTTACATGCTAAGTAGTGTTAGTATTATTTTTGGCGTAAAACTGACTCTGTAAATTTGTCGGCAAATCCAATCCTAACGCAACGCATGGTATGTTTATCATTCGTACAACCCGATGAAAATATCTGTGTACCTTGTTTGGTGGAATGTGATTTTTGATTTATCCTGGCATGGCATGACATGACTTGACAGAGCCTGCTTATATTAAGTAGACATAGCATCTGCCCGAAAATTTCGCTATTGTGTCATATTACACACAGTGTCATGTTTCGGTGGGATCCCCTCATCTATACATATAATAAATCTGTAACAAGTCGGTGTCTGTACATTGAAGACATTTGAGAAAAACTGTCATTTACTAGCGCAATAGAACCCAAAACAATGTTTTTTAGAATTATTGTCTGTTTGTCTGTGCGTTTGTGCGCGCTAATCTCAGAAACAACTTAACCTACAAGGATGTGGTTTTCACTGATATGTTGGTATTTTCTTGGATTAACATTTAGTGTTTGTTTCATTTGAATCGGTTCACAAATAAGAAAGATACGTCTATTTTAAGAATTTATAGAACAGTTTTTAGAAGTAGTGACTTGGGAGTAGGTACGGTGGTGAATGTGAACTCGGGTGTGCGGGGGGGGGTTCGGTGGGGGGACGGTGACGGGGGGGGGTTGCGGGGGGCGGGGTAATTTTTTTTATATCGTTGAACTAAGGAGAGCCATAATTGATGTAAAAGCAAATTGGATAAAAAAATAAGCTGCCCAAATTACTAATTCCACGCGGACGGAGTCGCGGGCAAAAGCTAGTATCGCATAAAATTTTCACGCATATTCATCGTTTGGCATAATTAAGTCATCATTTCGCATAACTCTATTTTCTCAGAAACCATTCATTATTCTAGAATTTTGAAATGGTTATCCTTAGGACTCGATAGGTTAGGTTAGGTTAGGTTATAACAAGTCTGAATAATAAATTGTTTCTGAGAAAATAGAGTTATGCGAAATGATGAATTATGCCAAACGTTGAATATGCGTAAAAATTTTATGCGATTCAATAGGGAACCTATAAACAACCTCGTAACAAGAGGAACGTATTATAGAAATTTGAAAATGCGCTGAAGAAACTATTACGATTATGAACAGATCTTCACAGCTCGCACCTAAGTTACCACTTACAACATTAATCACTTTCAGTCGTCAGTTTCCTTACCGAGCCGTCTTTAACGCGTCTCCCTTTAACATCAGATCTTAAGAAGCAGCTTTATGTGACACGTAACCGGCATTGCTTGACTTTCCCAAGACTATATATACACTGTGTGTGTATATATATATACACCGAAACTGTTTACAACTTCCATGTTACATCAGCTCCTTACTCTGCCCGCAGCCTGCCAAAGGGGAGGCTCGTACCGCCTGATATAAACCGACATGCCTTTACACAGCTATGAATGGAGCTCCCCACATTGCAGTGCCATTGTTAGAGGTAAAATGGCGCTGAAATATAAACTCATAAATTACTGTCTGCACTTTGTTGTAAATACGTTTATTCCTAACACATTACAATGGCGTGAGGACTTCAGTGTCTTTATTACTGGCACATCTCTTACGTAGAGAGCAAACAAGATTCATAATCATAACTAATAATATTCAAGAACCACGAACTAATAATTGCTATAATTTCCTCAACTTTTTGACCGCTTTGCAGGCGGTCGTTGTCATGAGTCGACTGAAGTGTAGATCACGTTCTTTTAGCCGTTCGAGTTAGTTATAATATAAGTGAGAATCGCAAAAGTTTAAAACATTATGCAAACAAGATTGTTTTAGAGCTTGTCTAAGCAAAAATTACGCGTGTCTACTGAATCAGCTGATTTTTGTGCGAATATTAATCACGACTCTTCATCTGTTTGGGAGCGTACGGTCAAGTGTAAAAATATGGGTGCACACAACTTGCTCATAAATATGTCCCATAGCTCTTATGTCATCGAATTAAGGATGGGAGGATTAAATCGATACTTATTTTTGCACTTGACCGTACAATAATCAGCAATAAGCACATGCAGGCACATACAAATTTTCGTGTTTATAACATCAGTAGGATCGCAAGATCTATATAACGTATGTTTTTGTACATCAAAGGTACAAAAGTATGCTATTTACTTGTTATAAACTAACTGTTTTGTAAATAATCATTGAAAACTATATGCAGAGTGTAAAAGTGCTAACCGCATTGTACCGATTTGAAGTGTAAATTGGTCGTAAGTGTTATGAACACTACCTACATTTTACTATTCAATCTTGTTTAAAATTTAAGGTTGTACATTTTAAATTGCAAGTACAGTCGCGGAACGAAAAGATTCGTCAGTTTCCAGATACTTTAATATAACACTTTTCAAGCATAATACCAGACTATAATTTATTGAATCAGGAGTTACTTTGCGGAGGTTCTTAATGAACTGAAATAATTACCTACTTTGCTCAACCGCGACTTTACGATAGACTAGCACAGTGCATGGCTGCGGTACCTACTCTGAAGATGAGCTCTGTACCACTACCATGAGTTTACAGTGACGGTACTCGATAGCGACTGCGTAAATGATTTGTATGGAGTCTCCATACAAATCATTTACGCAGTCGCTATCGAGTACGGTCATTGTAAACTCATGGTAGTGGTACTGGTTGATTTCGCAATGCTTCAGTGCAGTTTAGTGTTGATGATAGTTGGGTTTGGGTGATTTGTGTGTGTTCGTACAGTATGAAGGTTGAGGAACTGCATGAACACTCATTTCTTACATAAACGTAACTATCGAAAGGTGCGGGTGGGCAAAGTAATTGTTTCAGTACTCTAGACTATTTCATATGAAATTATGCTTAAATTTTTGACAACAGGATATAAATTTGGTCGAACCATACTTTCTTGGGTATGAATAGTTAAGCTGAAACCTTTTTATTCGTTTTAAGTACTTGCCATTACACTTTGACAAAAGGTATAAAACCTATTCGCTTACGAGGATTAGAAGTAAATGCAAACCGCTCTTGTCAATTATTACCTACCATTACAACTTCGTGTGATTCCTTGACGAACACAACTTTTCTAAAAGCAAAAGTTGACTTTAAGATAACGAACCTTTTCATTGCGTGACTGTACAACATAAAAATTAAACAATTAACTGTAAATAAGTTATTTATTTGTACAGTTTAAAGTGTAGTCTTTGATAGTTAGTTTAAACGTGTTACTAAGAGCACTTGAGTAAATAATTGTAGAATACTTAACGTTCAAATATAATTTTGAGATTCGACTGTAACGTTACGAGTCTAACAACTTAAATAGATATGTAAATAAAAATTAACTATCATTACTAACTTGTATTTTTGTAAATAAATAGATTGACTCGAAAACCAAAGTTTTATTGATCATCAGTATTAACCACTCAACGCGTTCTCGCAACCTACACAACAGGTGGTTAACAGGTCATCGCTCTATCTTGTTGGAGGGCAACCTACGCTGCGTCTTCCGGTCCTTGGACGCCATTCGTGAACCTTTTGGCCCTTAGTTCATGAGCGATGTGCCCTGCCCAGTGCCCGCTACCACTTGAGTCTGGCGATTCTTCGAGCTACGTCTGTGACTTAAGACTTCAAGTTGGACATGGCATTACATGCGGATGGCGCAGGACGTGCGTTCAGCAGTGGACGTCTTTCGGTTAAAATGATAATTATGTTGATGGTTAACCAATAAATTACTCAACAAGACACGCAACCCAATCAACTAAAAATCGACGAATATTTGACACTTGTGCAGTGGCTAAAGTCACGTCAAATGAAGAAGAAGAAGAAGAAGAAGAAGAAATGTTTATTTGCTTTAGAATACGTAACAAAAGGTGACATAAATAAAAAAGGTAACAGTATTCAGCCGGCATACCAGCATGCAAATTATGATACAAAAACAAAATAAAAATAAAAAATATTATCAAGTCATCACAAATAAAATTATAAATTAACATATGAACAAAAAAAAATATATTAAAATGTCGAACTACAAACTAAACAAAATAATCAAAATAATAAAAATAGAATTTACAGGGATGACAAAATATAATCAATTAATATTCAAAATAACATTATAAATAAATTTATTATGACCGATTGCATCGCTTAGAAAAATCCAAATATTCCTTGACACTATAAAAACTATGCTCTTGGAGCCATACCGTCAATTTACTCCTGAAATTCGTACCATGCAACGACCTCAGTTCACTCGGAAGATTATTAAACAACACAATGGACATGTTAAAGGCATTCCTTTTGTAAACATCTGAATGACATGGTGGATGATGAAGAAGATCCCTATACTGTGCTCTCTGATGCCTCACGGAAACATCTGAACGCCACTGAAAATGTTGTGGTTGAGTCTTAGTAATCAAACAAGCCTTCCTTATATACATACTGGCCAAAGGTAAAATATGTAATTGCTTGAAAATTGGCCTACAGCTATCCGTAATCCAAGCATTTGCTATGGCACGTATACACTTCTTCTGCAGAACAAATGCTCTTTCCACATCAACAGAATTGCCCCACAAGAGCAGGCCATAGTCAAGTGTTGAGGACACATAGCCGTAATATGCAGTGATTGCAGCCTCAGTTGAGACTGTATTCCTGAGTCTCCTCAGTGCAAAGACGAACCTATCCAGTCTAGAACACACAGAGTCAATGTGACCCTTCCAGCTTAGATGTTTATCTATATGTAAACCCAAGAATTTAATTATACTGGTTTCATCTAAAGAAGTATTATTATAATTGACATTAAATTGAATCGATTGTGTATGATATGAATGAAATTGCATAAATGTAGTTTTAGTTAGATTTATATTGAGATTATTGTTCTTTGTCCAATCATTTATGTCAAAAAAAACCTTGTTTATAATAGCTTCGTACGTGTTTTTATCATCACCTTTAACTATTACTGTTGTGTCATCAGCAAATAATATACATTTATGTGTCAAAGCAAGTGGAAGATCATTAATGTACAACAGGAACAACAATGGACCTAAATTGCTACCCTGAGGTACACCCGATCTATTTTCACGAAATTGTGATTTGTACACATTTCTTAAGATACTATTACCAATGACAGCAGTCTTTGAGATTTCAGTACTCTGCCGTCTGTTTCTCAAATAACTCTCAAACCAGTCTAATGCAACACCTCGTATTCCATACGAGGCAAGCTTTGAAAGAAGTATTTGGTGATCAACACAATCAAAAGCCTTACTCTGGTCAAGAAAAATAGACATTATTGGCAACTTGTTATTGATAGCCTTAGTAAGGCATTCGACAAAATTAAAACATGCCAATTCAGTTGACCGCCCTCTCCTAAAACCATATTGGTCCTTATGCAGTATTTTTTTCTTATCCAAGAAATCCATCAATCTGGCATGCATAGCCTTCTCAAAGACCTTAGATATGACGGGGACAATTGTAATGGGCCTATAGTCATCTGGATTACTGCGATCACCCTTTTTAAACAGAGGCCTAACTGATGACAGTTTCAGCTGATCAGGGAAAATGCCTTGACCGAACGAAAGGTTAATGATATGAGCAAGGGGCCGGCTTAGCCACACAGCAACTAGTTTAAGTATGCCAGTTGACATACCATCACAACCACATGTTCTACTGTTCTTCAGGGACATTATAATCTTGAAAATCTCGTTTTCTGTGACTGGTCTCAAAAATATAGAAAAAGGACTATTGTGCAGAATGTCGCGGTGATCAGAAATATTAATACGTGATGAATTAGTATTGATGATGTCAATAAAGTAATCATTAAAAATATTAGAGATTTCTTGTGGATCATGATATGTCAAATTATTATAATTAATGAAATCTATGTCATTACCATGAAAATTCTTGGAAGCAGATGCCGATATAACATTCCACGTTGCTTTGCATTTATTTTTATTTTTAAAAATATATCTACTATTGCTTAGCTTTTGCGATTTCATTATACATTTTTTGAGAATATTATTGTACTTCCTGAGATACACTTTATCATTTTGGCTATTACGTTTTGACCTATTTTTGATATATAATTTACGCTTAACATGGCATGACCCTCTGATCCCCCTAGTTAACCACCTGATGTTCTTTTGCCGGTTGTAAACCTTCACCCTGATTAACGGGAAACACAAGTTAAAAAATAGGCAAAGCAGATCATAAAACAGATCAAACGCTTCCCCAAGGTTATCAGAAGCCAGAACATCTGAGAAGGACAGAGACTGCATGCACTGTTTAAATTTGACAATATTATCATTACAAAAGTCCCTCCTCCACTCAAACCAAGTCACGAATGATTTGCTCCTTTTCGTCGAGAAAGTCAGTGTTTGAGCCTGATCGTGATCAGAGAGGCAGAGACTATGAGTATTCGCTTCTACCTTATTAATATTGCTAGCAATTTGATCCAAGCAAGCGTTTTCTCTAGTGGGTGATTGAATATGCAAACTAAAATTAAAGTTTGATACAGAGCTCCTAAGGTCCCTGGCGAATGAGGTCTTTTTCAAAATGTCAATGTTCCAGTCACCACATATGACTATTTTCTTTTTATCATACTTAGAATTTAAATAAAAGAGTAGTTTTTCCAGCTTGTGAAAACTGCTATATAGAAATTGTACTAGTAGGTACAATTCTCTTACAACGTGTGTAACTTCACTTGTCACTGTCCAAATGAGTCTCTAATCTAATCATTAACACTGACGACAAGTACTAAGCTCATGTAAACGTAGCATTAAACGCTATCCTAATTAGTATACCTACTTCATTATCAAGCGGGCAGTTTGGTGGCTATACCTAACATTAATTATGCGTAATACAGACTATCCAAGTCTCGACGTTATAACTTTGTATTGGAACTCCAAAATTTATTTGAAGAGTCTTTTTTATTGACATTGCAGACAACTAAGTTTAGGTAGCCACCAAAACTGCTCGCTTGATAATGGAGTACCGTATACTAAGTAGCCATCTTGCGATGAGACTCTATATCGCATCGCAAAATCGTGCGACCGTCAGTTAGAGGGAGTTGGTAGAGTGTCATCATCATCATCATCAGCCTATATTCGTCCACTGCTGGACATAGGCACTCTCATCCAGCTCTTGCCAGCCGCCTTGCGAAGATCATCGCTCCACCGAGTCTGAGGACGTCCCACGCTACGTTTGCCGATCCGTGGTCTCCACTCAAGAACTCGTCTACCCCAACGGTTATCGGTTCTTCGGGTTATATGGCCTGCCCATTGCCACTTCAGCGTGCTAATGCGGCGGGCTATGTCGATAACTTTGGTTCTCTGTCGGATCACTTCGTTACGAATATTATGATGGTATATCATACTAAATACAAACTGAAACATGGATATGATACAGAAAAACCCAGAGAAAAGACTAGCTCTGGGAATCGAACCCAGGTCCTCAGCATTCCGTGCTGCGTGCTAAAACTCCTACACCACAACTGGTCGGCACTTAGACTAATTTTTCCTATGCATCACACCATCTCGGCTTGCTTAATCACTTATTGCAGCGACGACCGTGTGTGATGGGGGATGACAGTAAAAGTAAAAAATTTGGAGATATATTAAAATAAAAATATAGCTTTATTAAAAAATTTAAAAACCCCCAACGCAATTATGTCACTAGTATGTTCGAACATTAAGTTAATGCCCGTTATGCGTCTATGATCCCTTCCGCAGCTAACAAAAGAGCTGATAACTTTGAAACGGCTAAACCGATTTTGATGAAACGTATCTAAGAACCATCGCCAAGAAACCTGCTTTCTATTAAAAGAAATCGGTTCACCCGTTTATGAGCTATGATGCCACAGAAAGACAGACACACACACAAACACAATAGCGGTCAAACTCTTATTACACGGCGCGCGGCATGGGAACAGTATCATTTATGCTTAGTATAAGTTTTACTTCACCAAATACTTCTCGATCGCGTTTAGCCAGTCAGCCAGCGTCAGCGCCTACGCGTGCGCGCGTCCATGTTTCCATAGAATTGAAATTTTTACGTAAACGCGATCGAGAAGTATTTGGTGAAGTAAAACTTATACTAAGCATAGCATAACGCATTGTTTTGTCTGGCGAAGATTGGTTAGCGGCCGTGTAAGACGCTTGGCTGTGTGCGCGCGTCGAATCGGGCGCTCTAGTATGAAGTTGAATTACTGGTTACATATTACTTATTCTGTGCCGTAGGGTAAAAAAATGTTTGTTTTTGTGTGTGTATTATCCGGGGAGGAAACTGGGGAACTAAGTTTGCATGAAGTAAAGCCGCCCGTATTTTCCCTTGGGATGTGTTTTTTTATATAAAGAAAGAAAGAAAAGAAAGAAAGAAGACATTTATTCACTTTCACAAGACACACATATACAAGAAAGTACACACAAAAAAAAAAAAAAAAACTAAGATAACAAACAATGGAGAAATAAACATGTACAATACACAGCTCAGCATGTGTGTCCCCGCAAAAGTGAAACGGTCGCTGACTCAGCATTATGCTGAGGCGTTAGACGCCTGCAGCGCTGATTTTCTGTCAGAACCGTCTGTGACTCACGAACGATACACAAATATACTATAATGAACCACTTACCTATATAGAAATAAATTAATAAAGTGATAAAGAATTGATAAATAGTATAAATTTATTATAGAGTAGCATAATAAGTTAATAAGTAAATAAATAAATTAAAATAAAGAAAAAGTAAACGGAGAAGATGTTTAAAAACAACATGGTATGGTAATACTAAACCTTTTTACGCCTAATTCCTTTGAGAGCAGGCCTGTGCCCTGCAGTGGGATGTACCTATGTATATGGGCGGGGATGATAATGATGACTTCTACTTCTACACTCTCACTGAACTTAGATATACATACTCAAGTACCTAGTTAAGATGTTTAGTTTTAGTTTCTTAACTAAGGGACCCCATAGGTATATCCCTGCACCTATTTGTTTTTTTTTTAATTTAGTTTATTTTTAATTTTATATTTATATTGTAGTTTAAAATATGTATATTTTGCTTGTAATTATTTATTTTATTTTTAAAAGCTTTTTATTAACTTGCAATGTAATATGTATACGAGTATATGTATAGTATACGGGTCCAATCTTGGAAGTAGAATTTGACCCACTTCCAGTGGTCGGATTTACTTGAATTTTGGTATACTTAGGTAAGTTGGATGACAATGTTAGTACAGCCAACAAAAAGTACAGTCAGCGAAATGAAATTTTTAACAAAAACTTTTTGTTTTATAAGATGACTCTCTGCCAAGTTTCTTGCGGCGCATTCTTCTTGGCAATGAATGATGGTCCTTACGAAAAAAAGTGACATGTAAAAGAGCCCTTTGCGGCCGGCTTGCAGAATACCTAAACGATTTGATTTTGATTTGACTAAACTTTTTCTTATTAACACGCACACACACACACACACACTTATTGACACGCACTTGACCGGTTACCAAATTTAGCGTTTTCGCACAATTTACTTTCACCTTTAATTTATCACTAATTTCATAAAATAACCAACCCCTTATTACGGGCATTAACTTAAGCTTCTCCATAAACGGCGGGCTAATGAAAATTCATCTCTACTTCTAGACAATATGGTTCAAATTGGTATGCACCGAAACGCTAGCAAATATGTTTTCATTGACGGTGTTGTTTTATTGCAGTCGTTAACGCGAGTTCTGAAAATTTCGGTTTGATGGTTTGGACTTTGGCGTGAAGAGATAAGGTTCAAATTTGTTTGTGTGGGTGAAAGGTCGTATGTTTTTAATCGGTCGTGAAAAATACTGACGTGATCTCGTGGAATTTGTGGTCGGAATTATAATGAATTTGGTTTGATGTCTGGGAATGTTCAATTGGGTGCACTTCCATTGTATTAAGATGGAGCGAAGCGGATATGGGCCGAATCACTGTTAAAAATGTTATGTAAGTATGTAAATAAATTCCTTAATTAAGTAGATAGTAAATATTGTACAGCCGACTACAAAGATATCAATACATCTAAAATTACAAAAAATCAATGGTCTGTGTGAAGTTCACAATCGGCACTTTGCCCCCGTGGGAACTACGGCCCAAGCCCTTTCATTCTGAGAGAAGGCCTATGCCCTGCAGTGGGACATAATATATAGGCTGGCATGATAATGGTGAAGTCTAGAGACAAACATTTTGCACGTTTTTTCTTTATACTACGTATTACATCATCATCATTATCATTTCAGCCGTAGGACGTCCACTGCTGGACATAGGCCTCCCTCATTGACGACCAATCATTACGGTTGGAAGCGACTTGCATCCACCCTGAACCTGCGGCCTTCACCAAATCCATCTCGTTGGTGGACGTCCCACGCTGCGCATGACATAGCCAAACGGATTAGCTCGTTGAAGTAACAATGAGCAGGCCATATAGCACGCAGAACAGATGGCCGTTGGGGTCCAAAAGTTCTGGAATGGAGACCACGGACTGACGTATTACATAATTATTATATATTTACATATATACATTTTTTTCCTGAACCAACATCTTAACTCATACGATACGCCGAATAGCAAAATAAGACTCATCCCTTTCGCATTTCCAATATCTCGCAAACCTGTGACTTTTTGTGGCGTCGAATAGCATTTCTTTCTTATCGCAGTCTTATACCTCGCTCGCATCAATTTGCTGTTTCCAAATACATGTAAACCCATGCAAAGGTTAATTTTCTAAGGCTTAGAGTCTAAGCTCTCGCTGATTCTTTTATCCATTCGCACACTTAAAACACCAATCAAAACATCCAAAAACTTTCCTCCAAAACGTAATACAGACATCTTAGCGCCTCCTACGTCGCTCTTTGATCTACAAAACATAAGGAAATCTTTTACAAAACCTCGTCTATCTTTTGATAAATTCTGTAGCGATCAAAATCTCATCGTTTCACCTTCACCTGAGAATAATATGCATTTTCTAAAACAGTAATTTTTGTTGTTTAGGGTTAGAAGCTTCAAATACCACAGCCGGTTTTTTTTTCACGACTAAAATAATATAGGTACATTTGGGGTAAGATTGTGTGTTTGTGTCTTTGGAACGGAGTTCGATGCAATTTTTGCATTTTATTGGTATTATTTTAGATCAGCTGTAGGCCACTACCTACTAAGTTACTGACATACTCGTCATAATCATCATCATTCGGGTGATGTCGCTTAAATAAATAAATAAATATTAGGGGACAATGTTACACAAATCGACCTAGTCCCAAACTAAGCAAAGCTTGTACTATGGGTACTAGACGACGATAAACATACTTATATAGATAAATAAATACTTAAATACATAGAAAACATCCATAACTCAGGAACAAATATTCGTGTTCATCACACAAATAAATGCCCTTACCGGGATTCGAACCCAGGACCTCTTGCTTCGTAGGCAGGGCCACTACCAACTAGGCTAAACTTACCTCAACTCTTCAGCGGATAGCCTCAGTGGATTTCGATTATCATACTGATTCGATTTCACATCAGAATATATAGGTACTTCAGTCATTCGGTTATAATTAAGGGGGTTTTCTGGAAAGTATTCCGGGAGTTTTTAAAATGACTAATTTGATAGAATTTCATGTGCTCTTTTCGAATTTCAACTTTGCCACCTCGTATGTTTGCCCCCTTTAGGAGATGTCAAAAAACTGCTATTAGACACCATTTTTTCAATATGGCTGCGCGAGCGGCAAACATACGAGGTGGCAAAGTTGAAATTCGTAAAGAGCACATCAAAATCTAGCAAATTACCCATTATTAAAGCTCCCGGAAAAAATTCCAGGTAGATCTAGCAGGTGACTGGATTAATATCCGACCAAATAAAAAGCCCAACATGACATGCGACTTCGAACCAAGTCTCATTATCCGTGACAAATGGCCGTTTTATCTTCCCTCCACAGCGGGGATATCCGCATAATAGCAACGTGATACGCAATAAGCTCTGTCAATGTAACCACAATTAATATGACTAATTCATTTCGGGGCTAATTACTAGGGTGATTAATTTGATTAAGATTGGCGCTTAATTTTAATTAGGTAATGCTGGAGTGATTACTGTACCAGTGAGTTACTTTGCCCTTACCTAACTGTGCGATGTCTGATTTTATGTGTAGAAGAGGTGTAACACGGCAAACCTCCGTGGTGCGCAACTGGCCGCTTACAGAAAAACAAAATTCTAAATTCTGAACTATTGATTTTCTTTTGTTTTTTTTTCACGTGATTGGCTCTACAATTTGGCAAGGCTTATGCCGAAATCTGATTTCCTCAATATATAATTATAATTTATACTCGGTAATAATACTAATTTACCGAGTTGCTTGTATTTTAAAGGGCTGCCGCTATTGCAGCCCTTCCTTTTCCGCTTCTACCTACGAACTTTCTGCTCTACTGCCTCGGAGCAGACCGCCGGTGAACCCTGAACCCCCTATTGGACGCTCCGAGGCTACTCGAATACCCTGCCCTGCCTTCCCACCTGTCCAGAAAACCTAGGCCAGTGTTTTTTTATTATTTTATTAAAGAGCAGTGCTGACTGGAACAATTTGTACATACATATTTTATATTGTATTATATTTTATTTACCTACTACATAGTCTCTTATTTCTCCGACCGGCTAGTCGGTTACAGAGGTGGGTACTCTGTTTTTTTTGTATTTTCAATATTTTATTTTACTACACACACGCGCACACGTGCACACACCCATACACACGTTTTACTTTTTAAGAAATAGAATAGTATTAGAGTAAATATTGTATTGTAACGAACAAAGACTGTAATCTGAGAAACCCTCTATTTTTTGGAAGAGCGGAGTCTTCTGCTACAGGTAATCTACTTACCTACTAGAAGGTCTAAACCTCAACGTGTAAATGATACAGTTATATCAATAAATGTTTATTATTATTATTATTACTTTGCTCGTGTACGCGGCGTCGTGTACTTTGCTCGTGGCGGACGAGTTTCACTTGTTATTGAAGTGTTGTACGATAAATTTGTTGAACATTTTATTTCTACATGCTCACCGTACCCGATTTCACTCTCACCAACACTTTGACACCGTATGCAGATACGTGTTTAGCACAAGTAAAGCCCACTTGCCTTCGTGACTTGCAAGAACTGTACCACTAACTGTAACTAAGCTAAGCCTTGGACAGACGGACATGGCAAAATAACGAAGGTTCTTTTTGAGACTACGGATCGCTAAAAAGGCTTTTGTGATTTATTGCGCAGAGTCACTACGAGTATATTTTAATCCCGCTTTTCCGAACGCTTTTGTCAGCTTGCGGTACACCGCAGCATCACGCTGAGTGCTGTTTGATGGCACTCGACGCCTTTTTGTTTATTTATCGGGTTTTTCTTTTTCTGTGTGTTTATCATCATATATATTAGTTATTAACTTATTAGACTCGAGGAAAATTAAATCAAGAGGACTGTTGGTGTCAAATACAACTTTGCGTTCATGTAAAGGCCGATTTATTTCATACCAGACGACCAAAATGCTCATTCTATCCCCACTATATTAAATTATTTTAGTGTAAACAGACTTACCAAAAAATGTTAACGAAAGGGGGTGGACTGTATGGGGAAAAGGATGGAAAGGTTGAAAGTGAACGAAAGATAATAATGAGGGGTGTTCGGAAGCAAAATATTACGTCTTTTAATAACAAAGTATGCATGAAAAATTAAACGTAGCAAAAAGGAATAGTGACTGTTGAAAGCTCACCTGAGGGCTTCTCGTCTGCGGTGGCGCAGAACCTTAGGGCGTCGGTAGCAGGCTCCGTTGGCTAGTAGTTTTCAGCTCCTCCGGTGTCACTGTTAACTCTTACCTCTGGTGTTGCACTTAGCCTTCCAGGTTTATCGCAGGGTGACGCACAAGGAGTCTTCAGCAGCAGCACTGAATTACACTCTAATTTTCTTTGGAAATTATTTACAAAGTTCGTTGCGGACGGGCAGCGTAACGGTTACTCCATTTTGAAAGTTAAGGACGACACGTAGAAAAGTATAGTAAACTGTTAATAGAAAAATTTGTAATAATGCGTACGTATAAAACAGGCTTTCGTTGTTCTGAATGCATTCGCACAGATTCTACAAAATATTCTAAGAATGCTCGCTCGTTTGATATAAACGGCTTTAAAGCCCGCGAACTGTTGCTTGGAACGTTCTTGCGTGTTCGAACATGCTCGCTCCCTGGAGCTGATTTACACCAGACGAACAAAAAGCAAGAGTTAGAACGAGAGCATTATTTCTCGATCTTTTGGTGTAGGTAAACGCTGAAAACGAGCTTTAGTTTCAAACTAAATACAAACTGAAAATATAGATGCACAGAAAGACCCCAGAAAAAAGACCAATGCTGGGAATCGAACCCAGGTCCTCAGCATTCCGTGCTGCGTGCTTACCCCTACACCATCACTGGCACAGTACCGCCAATTTTAACAAGTTAACCTAACTTGTTAAAGTTGGCACAGTAGCGCCATCTCTTGGTCCAGGTGAGCGGTTAGTTCCGAAGGAGTGTTAAGTCTCTCGGTAGAGGGCATAACATAGATGCGCGCTTTATCACTGCATAAGGTGATTATAACAGACTGAAATGTACGATGTATGGGAAAAATTCGTCGCTAACCTCTAGACCAGTGATGGTGTAGGGGTAAGCACGCAGCACGGAATGCTGAGGACCTGGGTTCGATTCCCAGCATTGGTCTTTTTTCTGCGGTTTTTTCTGTGCATCTATATTTTCAGTTTGTATTTAGTTTGAAATATATGGTTTCACGGGATGACCGTAAAATTAATAAAAAAATGAAGTTGAAAAAATGAATACAAAAAGATACTTCATACCTAACTTGTTAACGAGCTTTAGTTTACTCTAAACATTTAAAGCTTTAGTTTATTGTTTTATCATCATCATTATTGACATTTAATTATTGTAAATTCCGCTTCTTTTAGGATTAGGGTATATTTTTTGTTTGGTGTTCTTTGTCAGGTTTTTTCTATGCACTAACATAGTTTTTCATTTTAAGTTTTGTTTACACTGAAAGATCAAGAAAGATTGCTCTTCTTCTATCACTTGCTCTTTGTACGTCTGGTGTAACATAAAAAACCTGCTGTAGCGAATTAACCATAGATAGATAGATCTCTGTCGCCGTGGTGGCCTAGCGGTTTGACCTCTCAAGCAGAGGATCGTAGGTTCAAATCCCGGCTCGCAACTCAGAGTTTTTCGGAATTTATGTGCGAAATTACATTTGAAATTTACCATGAGCTTTACGGTGAAGGAAAACAACGTGCAGAAACCTGCATACAACTGCGAAGAAATTCAATTGTGTGTGAAGTTCCCAATCCGCACTGGGTCCACGTGGAACTACGGCCCAAGCCCTCTCATTCTGAGAGGAGGTCTGTGCCCTACAATGGGACGTATAAAATTTGGCTGTGTATTGAAATTAGTTTCTTATAATTGACTTTTCTGTACAATAAAAATATAAAACCATTGGTATTTTTTTAGACAATCCCAATTATTAAAAGACGAACGAAATTTTGCAATAAACCAAAACTTGGCCACTTATTTATACAAAAACAATAGTATTTCTAAACGTTAAAAATACAATACCACTTATTACTATACAGGGTGACATCGGAGACGTGATCCAAAATTATATTTTCTGAACCCACTCATGATTACGATCAACTTTTACTTAATATGGGACCAACTTCGAAAACGACAAACACATAATCGACGTCTCCATACAAACTGCGAAACTAGTTGATTGCTTTTAGTATGGGAGACTCAATTTTTTTCTGCTTATTTCGATATTTACTCCCATAATAAAAGTTGATCGTAATCATGAGTGGATCCAGAAAATATAATTTTGGATCACGTTTCCGATGTCACCCTGTATATTTCTTAAATTCTTTAATAACAATAATTATGTCTCATACATACATACGTACATACACTCACGCCTTGTTCCCAGCAAGGGGATGAGCAGAGACTATTTTTTGCTGAAGCGAAAGATGTATGTCAGGATCGTAGCAGGTGGAAACAAATAGTCTCTGCCTAATTATATCTCACTGGCAAAAAATTTCTTTCAAAAGTAAAATCACTATCTGTCATGCTCTAGATCTCCCTCGAGCGGCTATATAGCTTAGCATTAGTGAAAACAATCACACAGTTTCGTAGCGCAGCTTTCACACCCACGCAGCAAAGCTAACACATAGCACGTCTCCAGTGGTAAGGCATCCTCAAGGTCATCGCCCTAAACCCATGTCATAATAACCGGAAGGAAAGGAAGGTTTCTTAGAAATGCCTTTACAAATGATTCTGTTGAAAAGGCCCAATGCTTATTTTTGTGTTGGTGGTAATTAAACAAATGGACGTCAGTATGATGAAACATTTTATTGTTGAAAATGTCGGATAGAATATTATTAAATGATATACAGCTTAAAACTATTTTTCAATTAGCGAAAATCAAAAAAAGTATTATTATTATTTTTTTGTTTTGTTTTAGCTCTAAGGATATTAAATCTGTTTTAATTTAATTAGTTAATAAAAAACTGCAATATTTTATAAAAGCATTAAATTACATAATTAAAGTGAAAATTACAGTGAAAAGTATTATTACAGTGAAAAGTACAAATTATTAACTAATAATAAATATAATATAGGAGTGTAAGAGAAAAAAAGCTTGTGCAGCCAAAAGTGAAAAACTATTATGGCAAAAGAACCTCAAAGTACGTAGTACCAAAAATATTCAACCAGATTACGTTGCTACGACAAAGTCCTAGATTAAGTAAACCAACGCTAAAGACCAAACTAAAAGAATGTCTTCTCGAATTTTCATAGTTAAGTACCTATACCTACCTACTTATTTATTTGTTTTTTTCTGAAGCTGTTAAATAGTTTCTTTATAGGATGAGTTTCATAGGTTAATTATATGTATAGAAACTGAGCGCGTCTCGCCCTCAAACGTAACAGTTTGGCGAGAATATATATGTAATGCTACTTAAGTTGTAATTAAATTTATAAATAAATTAAATGAATTAATTAATTAAACATATTTCTCTACCTTTATCTCGAGAAAGCTGATGAGCGTGTCGGGGAATTTTGAACAGTAAGTATACAAAATTTTACTAAATTCCCATGGGAACGCCGTAAAAACGCTGAATATTCACCCTTCGACTGCTTGATCAGTAAATATTTATGATGCAAAATGTTTCAATATCTCTCAGTATTTCATTCGTTTTACAAAGATTTTCAAGATATTTTTTCCCGTTGAAATATGTTTTTGCATAACTTCATATAAAGGTCGGAAAACGTGTCCACGAATACGTTACTATTTATTTGCAATTCTACTTTTTCTAAAATATCATTTTCAATTCGCTCGCCTTTATCGCTATGCTGTACAACTTTTTACTATAAATTGTTTTGAAATCCAATTTTACTAAGCTGTCATCATTTTTTTTGCAATCACTTCGGCATTGAAACTCATCAATAAAAATGAAGATTTTTGCTGCATCTTTTCCAACGTAAATGGATTTTCACACGTTAAAATAATTGTACATGAGAATGTCTAAAGATAAAAAATGATATCCATAAATATTTCAGGTGCGGATTGCGAACTTCACACACACCATTAAAGTTATTTGCAGGTGCAAGATTACTCACAATGTTTTCTTAAATTCAAGTCAAAGGTGAATGAGCATTTACTAGGCAAGCGTGCTCCATCGTAGGCCTCATCTTCGCTTTCCATCAGGCGTGATTGTGGTCAAACGCAAGCCCATGTTGTATAAAACCGGCCAAGAGCGTGTCGGACACGCCCAAGATAGGGTTCCGTAGCCAATACGAAAAAATCAAGTAATATTTTTCTAAGGATTTCGTATGTGTACGGAATCTTCAAAGTTAGGTATCGTCAATACTTTGAAAAAAGCTCGTATCTCAAAATCGTTAATCTGGCAAAGTGAACTTTATTACGCGCGTATCAAAGTTCAGTTTTGTTTACATGCTGATTTGAGATACGAGTTTTTCAAAGTAGTGACGGTATGTTTAATACCTTAGGCTACTATTTACTCTTAAACTACAAATAATTCCCAAGCAATCTTAGCCGCTATAATTTTCCTTGTAAATTTAATATATTTACTACCATTTTGAATTTTTTTAAATTTTTCCACCCAACAGTTTAGATTTTAGAGGGGGGGGGGACGGTCGATTTTAATGAAAATTTTCACTTTAAAGTTGAATATTTCGCAAACAAATCACTGAATACAAAAATCATGTAAGCAACCCCTCAATGGTTTTAAAAGACCTATCCGTACCCCACACTATAGTACCCTATAGGGTTAGTCGAGAAAAAAAAAATCACCCCCACTTTACGTCTATGGGATATTTGTTTTTATTTAACCACTTTGTCGGCTTGACTAATATATATATTCATGCCAAATTACAGTTTTCTAGTACTAACAGTCTCTGAGCTTAGCCGCGGACAGACAGACAGACAGACAGACGGACAGACATGGCGAAACTATAAGGGTTCCTAGTTGACTACGGAACCCTAAAAATAAAGACTTTATCACATGTTTCATTTCATTACGTCTCGCAAACTTCTCTATATTTTGCCAATTGGGTACCCGTACGCGTGGTAATTGAGATGTATTACTGTTTAAACCAAAGTTTAACTTCTCAAAGTTTTGAAGTAATCAGCTTCTGGATGTTTTTAGCAACTTCAGCGAGTTTCACGTAACGTGAAATTCAGTAATCTTGAAAATTCCCGACCCGAGCCATACTGTATTATGAAACCCATTTGTTACGCGAGATTAAAATAGACATAGTAGTTTGTGAAATAAACGCGAGGACAAATTAAAAGCAAAATTTATTAGAACTGAAAAAAGAAAGGTAAAATAAAACTGCAGCCGGGAATCCAACCTGAGCGTTCAAAACAAACAGATTTAAATTCGTTTTTCTTTAGGGTTCCGTAATCAAAGGTTTCCAACGGTATTACTGAGACTCCGCTATCTGTTCTTTTATCCATTCGTCTGTTACAGGGCACTCTCTTTTAAACCGTTTTTCACCGATTATGTAAATATCTGTAATGGCGTGTAAACGTCATGATATATAAGTACATAAAGAAATTACTGTAACTGCTATATAACCACAAATACTAAAAATAAGATAAAGTTAAAAATTATAGAGGGTCGTCATACAAGAAACGTGTTTTTGTTAGAGTTTTCTACTCGATGTTTATGTATGTATGTATGTAAACTCTTTATTGTACAAAAATAAGGTAAAAAAAGAAAGAAAAACATCATTGACAACCGTTGAAATGCATGTACAAAGGCGAACTTATCCCTTTAAGAGATCTCTACCAGTCAACCTTTGAGTGCATGAAAGGAGCATTTAGTAAGGGACCGACAAAGAGTAAGTAAAAATAAAACAGTCGGACAAAGCAAAGGCTACAATACAACTTTTAGAAAATACAATACATAAACTCATAATTTAAAGAAACCTAATAAAATTATACTACCATATACAACATATATATGCAATAAATAAATAAGCAGTGTTATCAATATATTAAAGAGATGGTGTGAGCCACATCTTCTTCAATGCTTCCCTGAACGACACCACGGAGGGAGATTGCCTAATGGAGGTGGGTAATCGATTCCACAGTCTAGCAGATTGCACAGTAAATGATTTTGAGTAAATTTTGGAAGAAGTAGAAGGACAGGCCAAAAGGAGATTGGTACTCGACCGCAAACGATGCTGGCTTCCTTCAGCCAAGTAGCTGAAACGTTCGGAAAGGTATAAAGGGGCGGAAGGATTAAAAAGAGTGTTGAAAAGCAATGACATTAAATACGATGATATGATATGATGATGTTTATGATGGTATTAACTAATTTTCACAATTATTGTGGTCCCTTTAACAAAAAGAAAACAAAAAAAAACTAAAAATAAAATAAAGATAAAAAATAAAAGGGGTTGTCATGCACGAAACTGTTTTGATTTTTCAGCGTTTTTAACTCGGTTTTTTTTACAGAACTGTATTGAAACTTTGTACGGAGGTTCGGAACTTTAAATGTATGACTCCGACTCGCACTTGACCGATTTTTTTACCTATAAAACGCATAATATAATATTACGTATAACTTTCGGCTGTTTACCTACTTTACAGTCCTTCAAATAAAGCCCTGTGACAGCTACATTATTAGGGTTCCATTTATCACCTTTCTGATACAGAACCCAAAAGAATCTCGTCACGTTTCGCTCCGTAATTATAACTAGAGCACCGTTAGCAAAATGTTCACGCCCCGTTCGTCGATCAACTTGATCTGCCAGGAATCGGCGTTGCAAACATTGGTGTCATAAAAATTTGACACGAACGACTTTTATTCACGTTAATAATAATATTCCGATACGTTGACTGTGACTTTATTATCTGGAACAGGAAATGTTTTTAGGCCGTAGTGAACGTGAATCGTTTGAGATCCTTCAAAATGACTCAGTCAGTTTTGACCAAGGCTTTAAATACCGGTATTTTCCTGATTAGTCTTGTCACCTGTACTGAGATTCCGGTATCAAGACCATTACAGATAACATTGAGAACCAGTATAATTGATGACAGGTTTTTAGAAGTTAAGAAAGAAAGAAAGACAGAAAGATGTTAAAGCAATTATTAGTGTTTATATTGTTAACTAGCCTTTACCTGCGGTTGTGTGCGCATAAACAATTAGATGTTGCAGTCAAATTAAAACTTATGGATCTACTAAATTTTCATGGGACTACCCCATAACTACATACTTTGTGGTCTACACCCGTGCAAAATTTCATATCTTAGCGGATTTTGAGTTTTTACATTAATCTACTGGGAATATCTAGATAAAAGATAGCTTATGTATAATTGACAACATTTCATTTTTTTAACACCTGAAAATTACTACAGGAATCGAACGAGTTTCGCCTCCTGAACACGGAAATTTTTTTATTATAATTTATTTCTTCATATTTAAAAAAATACAACAAATTTAAAAAACGTATGTGTACTTACCTGTACCTCCACGGAATAGATATGATTCCTTTACCCTTTTCACTAGAAAAAAGAGCTGTCATAATTTTAAATTTGATAACAACCTTCATGTCAAATTTACGTCATCACTTTTTTTTAATAGAGACTAGACAAAAGTAATGGATCTATTCTATCGTTACGCTCTTTTAGAATAAGCACATCTTTAAAAAATTGTAATAAATTAATTAATAATCCTAGTGAAAATTTAAAACTATCAGCGTCTTTCTCTTTCCAAACAGTATACAGAGAACGAATAAAATTATAGTCTTAGAAATATGAAATGTTGTCAATTCCAGATGTCTAACTATCCACGTACCAAATTACAACTAAATCCGTTCAGCCGTTTTGGCGTAAGCAAGTAACAAACACACACGCATGCACGCAACTCGCAAGCACACACTCACAATCTTTCGGATCTATAATATTAGTAAGAAGAACCTATGTCATCATCATCATTTCAGCCGAAAGACGTCCACTACTGAAAATAGGTCTCCCAAAGGCTCGCCAAACAGATCGGCCCTGGGCCATCCGCATCCAATGCGTTTTCGCCACCTTAACCAAGTCGTCGCTCCACCTCGTTGTCGCTCGATTTAGCTCGAAGGATCGCTAGACTTAAGTGGCAATGGGCAGGGCACATCGCTCGTAGAATTGACGGCCGATGGGGCCAAAAGGTTCATGAGTGGCGTCCGCGGACCGGAAGATGCAGTGTAGGTAGGCACAAGATGAACCTATGTAAAATTATATTATTAGGTACGGAACCCTTGGCGCGCGAGTCCGATTTCCGCACGCAGCACAATAATTTCCTTCAATAAAAAGCTTTAAAATATAAATGTACCCTTAAATGTGGCCTGCAATGTACTGTAGTTCGCTGTCGAAAGGTGAAGGGCGGACTTAAGCAGGCCACTGGTGATGGATCGCGGTGACTGGTGTCTGATATTAACTAACAAACCAAAACGTGTACGAATTTATACAAATGATGATAAATAGTAGATTGTACAACGAGAGCATAAAAGGAGCCATTTTACCCGAGACGTTCACAACATCTGAGCAGTACGGCGAGGGTGGGTAGACACGTCGAGGGGAAAATGGTAATGAGCGAGTTGTACACTCTGCTTTTCACTTCGATTGCAAGGAATAGCAAAGCAATTAGCAGCATTGAAAATAATATTTAAAAGCTCTTATTTTTCATGTATTCCAATTTCTATAAAAATGTACTAGATTTTCCTAATTTATTCATTTCGTGATATGAAACACCAGTTAAATATATAAATAAAACTTAAGTTTTATATACTTTTTCTTTGGTGTGTGAGAAGTTCCCAATCCGCATTGGGCCCGCGTGGGAACTACGGCCCAAGCCTTCTCATTCTGAGAGGAGGCCTGTGCCCTGCAGTGGGACGCATATAGGCTGGGATGATTATTTCTACTATTTGACCATTCTCTCGACACACTTATGATGATTTCCAAGCGCAAAAGCGCGAGTTACTACAACATACTTTATACCCAAAGCAAGGTGTCTGTGCAATATTTAAAGAGTTCCCTCATCAGATCCTAACTTTGGAGACAACAAGACCTAATTGAAAGCATTGACTAAAACAAAAATCAGTTTATAAATGACGAAGTTTTGAAGTAACATCCTGAAACACAGGAACATCCTAGTTCAGGTATAAGTGTTTCTTACCTTTTGTATGTTTAGACTATAGACGTTATATTGTAAAAGTATTTTTGAATAAAGATTTATTTATTTATTTATTTATTTATATAAAAAAAATAAGTCAGCTAAGAAAAGTCATTATTATATTTTGCATCAAGCTGTAAGACGTCTTCCATTAATCGCGAGTACCTCAAGTGGCTGAAAATTTTATGGTTTCACTCTGCACATCATAAAAAGTTAAAAAACATTTTATAAAACTTGTGTTTTTCACATAAAATTCTGAATAACAGAACAGGGCAACACTCGCGTATATTACTGGGGTGTCTCGTTATTTCCAACAACGACCTCATTAAAAGCACTACGAAAAAAAGCTGTTTGTAGCTACCAGTGTAGCCATTAAAATAAATTGAAATCCCGACTTCAAACGGTAAGTATTTATTTATTTGCTTTGAATGGGCTACAATAAAGCTCAGCCCAGCCATTTGAGGCATAGGAACATATAATCCTTTTCCTAACTTTATTCATTATTTTGAAACTATGTATATGGTGGAAATTGTAAGGAAAAAAGACGCATCAGATATTTAATAAAATAAATAAATAAATATCACGGGACAATTCACACCAATTGACCTAGTCCCAAACTAAGCAAAGCTTGTACTATGGGTACTAGACGACGATAAACATACTTATATAGATAAATACATACTTAAATACATATTAAACATCCAAGACTCGAGCACAAACATTCGTATTTTTCACACAAATATCTGCCCCGATCGGAAATCGAACCCGGGACCTCAAGCTTCGTAGTCAGGTTTTCTAACAATTAGACTAAAACTAAATTAAAATTTTCTGTAACTAAATTACGCCTATATTCAGATAGGCCTTTTTATCATCATCATCATCATCATTTCAGTCGAAAGACGTCCACTGCTGAACATAGGAGCTTGGGGGAGCCCAAGGCTCGCCAAATAGATCGGTCCCGTGCCCTCCGCATCAAACGCGATCCCGCAACCTTAACCAGTTCGTCGCTCCATCTTGTTTGAGGCCTACCTACACTGCGTCTTCCGGTCCGTGGACGCCACTCGAGAACCTTTTTGCCCCATCGGCCATCAGTTCTACGAGCGATATGCCCTGCCCACTGCCACTTGAGTCTGGCGATTCTTCGAGCTATGTCGGTGACTTTAGTTCTTGCCTTTTTATCATCATCATCATTCAGCCGAAAGACGTCCACTGCTGAACATAGGCCTCCCCCAAGGCTCGCCAAACAGATCGGCCCTGCGCCATCCGCATCCAATGCGTTCCCTTTTTATACTGACTCCGAATATAAGTACATGTAACACCATTGCGAAAAAAATGTCAGACGCGTCTTTTTTTAAAAGTTTTTTATTAACTTTCAATGTATGTGTATGCATGTACGGCTCAAATCTTGAAAGTTGAATTTGACCCACTTCCAGTGGTCGGATTTACTTGAAATTTGGTATACTTATGTAGGTTGCATAACAATGCAAGTATAGTCAACAAAAAGTACAGTCAGCGAAAAAGCTTGCATTGAAAATTAAATTTTTAACAAAAACTTATTTCGTATGACGGCTTCGATGTTTGAATTTTGGTAAATCTAGTCCACTCCACTGATCCACTGATTTGGGTGGAACTTGGCGTTTTTTTTTGATGCACAAAAAGGTAAAGGAAATTGGTCCATGCATGTTTTGTATTAAAATGTTTGTTTGTATCTCGATGGATTTCATGTCATGATGATTTTCTTTTTTATTATGTTAAATGCGTCAAGACTGAGAATATATGTATTTGTTTCATGTTTTCTTATTCATGTTTTAATTTTTTCTTTAATTCACGAAATCTTTGGGTGCTTATACTTATTTATTCGGATTATGTACAGTCAAGGTCATAAATATATATACGTTACAAAGATGTCAAAAATAGACAGACACCTTTGTGCCACTTCAAAAATATATTATTATATATATTTCTCGACTCGAGAAGCATAAGGTCTGATGTGTTATTTCTTAACTTTTCAGGAGAGCGGAAATAAAATTGATAAATGATTTTGCTTATAATTATTGAACTATTATAGTTAGGATCACGAAACTTTTTCATTTTTAGCAGATTACTTGTACCTATATTTTCATAAAGTTAATTTTTATTTTTGCTGTTTAAATATATCGATAAAACATTTTTTTTATAAAAACAGCGACTTCCGACTTTATGCTTCATAAGTGACGCTATTATGATAGAATTTTTTGTTTTTATATTCAGATCCGACCTTATGGCTGCAATAATCGTAGCCAAATTAGAATTGTATATTGATATGTAATACCTATAATTATGAGTCCACACACTTACTTAGTATAATGAATAAATTATCTGTACATAATTCCTTATACTCCTAAATATTTGCTATCTAACTTTGGAGGAAAGGTTGGAAGTACTTATAATAAACAAAACAATTAAGGAAAAAAGATGAATAACATACTATTTGTAATCAAACATCATCATTTCAGCCGAAACACATCCCCTGCTAAACATAAGCGTCCCCCAAGGCTCGCCAAACAGATTGGTCCCATGCCATCCGCATCCAACGCAATCCCGCAATCTTAACCAGGTCGTCGCTCCATCTTGTAGGAGGCCTACCTACACTGCGTCTTTCGGTCCGTGGACGCTCGGCTATCAGTTCTACGACCACTGCCCCTTGAGTCTGGCGATTCTTCGAGTAATGTCGGTGACTTTACTTTTTGCGCGGATTTCATCATTTCTTAATGCGATCCCGCAGAGAAACCCCGAGCAAAGCCCTCCCTCTCCATCGCCCTCTGAGTGACTTTAAGCTTTCTTATGAGGCCCATCGTTAGCGGACACGTCTCAGTGCCATAAGTCCAAGATGGTACAACATGGGCGTTCGACATGACCTTTGTCTTGTCCATATTCAATTTATGACCAACTCGCTTGGAGACCCTTCCAAGGTCAGCGAGCATCGCACTTGGGTTTTCTAAGGTCTCAGCCATAAGCACTACGTCATCGGAAAATTGAAGGTGAGTGATGTATTCGGCATTTACATTGATGTCTCAGTCGAGAGGCTTGAATGCATCCTCCAGTGCAGCGGTGAACAGTTTCGGAGAAATGACATCTCCTTGTCTGACTCCCCGCTGCAATAGAATAGGCTTCGACATCTGGTCCTGAAGTCAGACGGACAATTTTTTATGTTTTTTTTTTATGTTAGTGAAGCCAGACAAACGAACTATTGGGTCACCTGATGTTAAATGAACACCACTGTCCATAGACACTTGCAGCGCTTTACGCGTTACTATACTGACACTTCAACACTTCGATGTACCGGTAGTCCACTTGGCACCGTTGAAGAGAATGCAGTATATCCCTAGTCTTTCTTGTAGTCCACAAATGCCAGGCAAAGGCGGCGGTTATACTCCTTAGGGTTTCTTTATAAGTAATTATTCCGTAAAAACCAGGGGCTTTGCCATTCCCGAGTTGCTTGAGAGCCATACTAATATCGTCCAGGCTGACTCCATGACGGGTTTCCTCGTTGATGTGTAGAGCTGTCCGTAGAACTTTTCCACTTCTAACATAGCTCCGGTTAAGAGGACCCGATCCTACCGCCATCAATGCCCGACATTGGATTGATCCTTGCAACTTTCTTGCAAAAGTTTCACCTATCCGCCACCATCATTTTTCATGAGTTGTTTTATTTTCTTTTCGAAGTAGGTACATTGTTAACAATAAATTGACGACGTTGACCCCAATTGCGATAATGTTTCCAAAATTGGTCAAAAATCAATTGCCGTTTTTCTTCAGATAGCTAATCAAAGCATTTAGATGCTATTCTTGTCCATTTAATTGAATCATATAATATCTTTTTTTTTACCTTTTGGTTGTAAGTATAGACAAAACATCATTTTCCATTATGCTTTTTACGTTATATTAACGGTTTTTTTAAAAACACCAGACGACAACCTGCCCTTCAACACAACTAGATCAAACTTGTAATAGGAGGTGCATCTTTACCGGCACGTGTTTCAAACACTAAACCAAAACAAAGGAAAAATACGCCACGGTTCTTACCGCATTATGATAAATTTCATTTTTCTTCGACATATCTGCCTAGTAAAATTGGTCGTTGATGCTCGAGAATAGCCGAAGAATCGGCGGAAAAGGCCGATCTCGCGACTATCAGCACCACTAACTTTGAATTGGTTGCAGGCATAAAGTTCTATTTGCACTTAACGACTCATATTATTCTCAAAAGTTAATCTTATTACAGGCATAAGGTCTGAAACTAAAATACGAATTACAGTATAAAATTAAAATTTGAAGCATTAGGTCGTATCTAGTGATACGTACCTGGCTGTATCAACATTTACGAAGCAGAAGGCTTTAAGTAACATAACGCCAGTCATGAAGGAAAACAAATTTTGAAGCATAAACCTTGATGTTGAAATACGCTAAACGAAAAACTTTGAGAAGTCCATGCATAAAGGAGTAAGTTAAAATTAGTCCTAATGCGTCTCTGTAATTTTTAAAAGTCATCAGATCAGACCTTATGCATTAAAATATCTCCTCAACGGAAAGAGATAGAAATATAAGTGTCAGTGTGGTAGACAGAGAAAGAACGTATTATAACCGTAATGTGAATAAGTCAATTTGGTCGGATTTTCACATCAGACCTTATGCTTCTCGAGTCGAGATTTATGTCTTCGACTGTACAAAATGTTAGTTTTTTTGGGCATTAACTACGTTCGTTATGGATTGAGCTGAGAAAATAAATATGTTTAGCTATATATGCGGTTACGTTTTTAAATAGTATGTCACTTTATTCCTTTTAGTTCTGTGGCCACATCTAATTCTCCTTACATGACTTTAGTTATTTTTATTCTCTTCACTGGCAACCCTCAATATATATCAGTCCGCAAAATGGCCTCCCTGTTGTAACAAAAGTAACAAAACCCAGCAAATGGGCGAAATGGCCAATCTCAGGCAACGGCCCGTGAAGTTGCCCCAAAAGAACAATCGCTTGAAATAGCTGCAAAGGACGCCTGAAACTATAGGCTGCCTGGAGTAGGGTTCCGGGGTCAAAATGGCAAAAATTGAACCTTTGTAGCTGTGCTTTGTTTATATGGATTTCACGGGATGACCGTAAAAGTAAAAAAAAAAAGGAAGTTGAAAAAATAAAAATACAAAAAGATACTTCAAACCAAACTTGTTAAAGTATGGCCTAGTAGCGACATCTCTTAGTCTGGGCGAGCGGTTAGTTCCGAAGGAGTGTTGATGTTTATCGATGAGAACTGAACGTAGATGGCGCTGTATCACTGCAAGGCAGGCTGGAATGTATGATGCATAGGAAAAATTTGTGTCTAAACTCCTGACCAGTGGTGGTGTAGGAGTTTAGCACGTGGCACGGAATGCCAAGGACCTGGGTTCGATTCCCAGCATTGGTCTTTTTTCTGGGGTTTTTCTGTGCATCTATGTTTCAGTTTGTATTTAGTATGAAATATATGCTTTGTCTGTCCGTCCGTCCGCATAATTCAGAGTATTTTAATACTAGTAAGCTGTAATAAACAAATAATTAATTAATTTAAGGCTGTTTTATGTTTAGTTAGAGTAGAGATATTTTTTCCCGTCTGGCCCATAGTCTGGGGTGTCATTGGATAGGTCTATAGAAAATAAAATTAATATTTCGGAATTTACGTGCGAAATTACATTTAAACCATGAGCTTTAAGGTGAAGGAAAGCATCGAGAGGAAGCCTGTAAAGACCTGCAAAAGAATTCAATGAGGTGTGTAAAGCCAATCCGCACGTGGGAACAAGCCTTCTTTTTTATTTAATTTTTTATTATGAGAGGGATTCAAACGAGCAAGCTGCTCATCTGATGGAAAATGATCACCACCGTACATAAAATAAATATCAACAACTCAAAGAGAGTCACTGATCTGTTGCTGGCTTTTGTAAAAGGAGAGGGAATAGGGAGGGGGAGGGGTTTCACGCCGGTGTTCTCTTAGTGGGTTGTACTGCCCCGGACAACAACTGCTACAACATGGCTCTACCACTACATAACTACTTCTTATTCTGAGAGGAGCTATGCCCTGTAATGGGACGTATAATAAGCTGTGGTGATGACGACGATGATAGGTAATGGTGCTCACTTACCATCAGGAGACGCAATTAGGATGATGAGATTATGACACCTTTAATCTGACGTACTTTTAATTAGCTGTCAAAAGACGTTTATCCAATAGAATTTTATTTGTTTTAAAGCAGCTAAAAATCATTGTCAATCTGGTTTCAGAGCTAAAACAAATTGTTTTTTATTAGAGTCGGGTATTGGATTTATAGTTTTACAGTGTCAATATTCCTTTTGAACTTTTGCTATAAAAAATCTTCAACCAAATCCCTTCTCAAAAACGCAAAGCTAAATTTACGTAAGAACCTCAGCGGCGCAGTTTTTTTACGTCCACAACTATTTCGCCAAATCTGTTCGCAAGCTTTCTCCGAGTAAATTACCAGCAATCCAACCTTTTGAGCAGGCGCATGCGTCATTAATCTTGCAAAAACGGCGATCAAGTGCGGAGGCGGGACCGTAACGAGCTTGCGTTTCGTTTGTCATCTATTCGAGGGTTATGCGTTTAGTTCAACTATACCTACAGTATACTGTCTACCTACAGCATTTTTAAATCCTAACATCAATAAAAATCTCAACTTACAGCTCGGTCTACAATACTGATTACATAAATTAAGTAACATACAGCAATCCAGTAGACTGTGTATTTATAGCGTTAGGTACTCTTGTCATCCTGTTTCTTCACTTACAGCATTTTAAAGATCAGTGATTGAAAAACTATTTTGCAGTAAGTAGGTAGCCAATCATACACTTGTTGTAACTTCAGATAAAATGTTTCTGTTGCAAATTGTGGCAGTTAGTTAAAAATACAGATGTTCCAAAATTAGTCATTTTATCACGTGTAGTTTAGAAGCTATGATTTTTTTTCAAAAATTTGAAAAGTTTTTTGGCTCTGGTGAAAAGTTGCATTATCTCTACTTACAGCAGTTCCGCTTTCCCACGTCGATATCTAGGATGTAGAAATATGTGTGACTTTGTCCATAAAGATTAACGAAATAAATATGGAGGGAGGATAGAGGACTTCAAAACCCTCACGAGCGAAGCAGCAGAATATCTTAGGAAGTGTAAATTTAAGTTATAATTTAAGCGTAATTTGTAAGCCATACGATAAATAATAACGAAACATTTGTAGAGTCGGGAGTCATATAGCTTGATATAACGCCTCTTAGGCTGCGTTTCCACCAGAGATGTACGAGGATGCGTTGCGAGGGATGTGTTTGTCATAAACCAATATAAACACTTCATTCACTTAGGACCTTTTAAATGAAGTGTTTCTATTGGTTCATGACAAACACATCCCTCGCAACGCATCCTCGCACAGCTCCAGTGGATACGCAGCCTAAGTGTTGTATGTAGGCTTAGTGATGTCTTGTGATGGATGGGCCCACTTAATGATGTGAAGGATGAGAGCTTAATAAAGAAACTAGAGACGCACCCACTGATTTATGTTAAGTGCAGAGCAACTACTGAAGGGCACAGGCCTCTTCTCAGAATAAGCGGGCTAGGGTCATAGTCTCCACGAGGGCCCAGTGCGGATCGGGAACTTCACACATACCAGTGAATTTCTTCGAAGTTGTGTGCTAGTTTTCTCACGATGTTAAAAGTGTTGTTTTGCACTTTATTTCAGAAAAACACAAAGGTGTGACCTCGGACTCGAACCCACTACTCTCTGCTTGAAAGGTCTCAGGTCTAACTAGGCTCAACATCATCATCAGCCTATGTTCGTCCACTGCTGGACATGGGCCTCTCAAATGGCACGCCCCTGAGCTCGATCCTCGGCCACTCTCATCCAGCTCTTGCCAGCCACCCTGCGAAGATCATCGCTCCACCGAGTCTGAGGACGTCCCACGCTACGTTTGCCGATCCGTGGTCTCCACTCACGAACTCGTCTACCCCAACGGTTATCGGTTCTTCGGGTTATATGGCGCCCATTGCCACTGCAGCGTGCTATGCGGTGGGCTGTCGGTGGGTGTCGGATCACTTCGTTAAGAATTCGATCTTTCAAAGAAACTCTGAGTATAGCCCTTTCCATAACACGTTGAGCAACTTTAAATTTGTGGACTAGCCCTACTGTGATTGTCCATGTTTCGGCGCCGTATGTCATGACGGGTAGGACGCACTGATTGAAGACTCTGTGGAATTTGCGATGTGAAGACTTGACGCAGTTTCCCAAACTAGGCTACCACGGCTTTTTTTTAGGGTTCCGTAGTCAACTAGTTTCGATATCCACTGACCGGATATCTCAGTGGTTAGAAACCTAAATTTTCTCCAGTGATCTGTTAGCTGGCTCATATACATTTTTTATTTGTGTCTCTACTGTGGACATGATAAAAATGTATGCCCCAGCTACAGACAAAGATAATAAAATGGTGGCAAAAATGTCACTTCAGTCAAAATAAACAACAGCAGAAACTCTTCTACATTCGTCCTTAGTTTGTACGTCATACACGAGTTTATATAAGACAGATACGTGTCCCGAAAGCACGCGGCATTCACTATGAAAGCATTTCTTTATATATTATATATTTTTGCCACGACGGTGACGTGGCACTATATATAATGTATTATGTATTGTGTAACACGATCACGTACGTAGATTGATGAGTAAAGAGGAAGGTCAAGTTTTGCTCACTTATTTACTGGCTGTTGCCCGCGACTCCGTCTGCCAAGAATCGGTTTATCGCTAACCCGCGGGAACTAAGCGATTTTCCGGGATAAAAGTATCCCTTATATTAAATCGGGTTATAAACTATTTGTGTGTCAAATTTCACTAGAATCCGTCAAACCGTTTTAGCGTGAAAGAGTAACAAACATCCTTACAAACTTTCACGAATATAAATTACTAAGATATATAATTCTGACCTATCCTATCTACCTATACATATTATAAATATAATGACCAAACGAGAATACACCTTTCCACAAAAAAAAACTAAATTCGTTTCATAAATTATCGAGTTCTCAAGTATTGAACTATGAGAAGGAACGAATTGAGAATTGGTTTGTAACAGCTGTTTAAGCAACATATGGAAGGTTTGCAAGATCCTAAAGTTATTCCAAACATTTGTGCGAAATTGAATTTGCAGTAGATATTAAATTCTCAAATTTCAGTCCGAACTAGGTAAGTGAAGTAAGCAGCTGCATCCAGCAATGCACTTATTCATCCAAGCGCAACTAATTAAATTGCACAAACTTATATAGGTACAAGCATCTCGCCCTGGCTTCGCAGATGTTTTTCTTTTATTAACCCCCGACACAAAAAGAGGGGTGTTATAAATAAATATTAGGGGACAATCTTACACAAATCGACCTAGTCCCAAACTAAGCAAAGCTTGTACTATGGGTACTAGACGACGATAAACATACTTGTATAGATAAATAAATACTTAAATACATAGAAAACACCCATAACTCAGGTACAAATATTCGTGCTCATCACACAAATAAATGCCCTTACCGGGATTCGAACCCAGGACCTCTTGCTTCGTAGGCAGGGTCACTACCAATTAGGCTAAAGCGGTCGTTAAAGATAAGTTTGTTTTATTTTGTTAGTTTTTAGGGTTCCGTACCCAAAGTGTAAAACGGAACCCTATTAGTTAGACTCCGATTTCCGTCCGTCTGTCTGTCTGTCCGTCTGTCACCAGGCTGTATCTCATGAACCGTTATATTTAGACAGTTGAAATTTTCACACATGAATTTCTGTTGCCGTTATAACAACAAGTATTTGTTGTAACAAACAATAAACAGAATAAAATAAATATTTAAGGGGCTACCATACAACAGACATGATTTTTTTGCCGTTTATATAGATAATGGTACGGAACAACTTGGCCGGTTTTTATTCTGTACTGTTTTTGGTGTTCAATAAAGAATATTTGTAATGTATTGTATTGTACCAGTGACGAGCCTTAACTTCGGACCCACTTAATGTTGACAGACCCGTCATATTGTATAGGAATTCAAAGGATATTTTTTTCGAAATGGGTCCCAAGTTAAAGCACGCGACCGTACCGTGGCAACATAATAAATTGCCCACTTTCCCAGCTAACCGCGAAACCGATCGCTCAAATTCGATTATAATTCGAAACGTCCACTTCGGTCTTATAAATACTAATAACATATAGTTCCAATAATGGTACTCGAGTTGGAGCGAATCGTGCTTTGTTGGCTAATCAAATAAAATTAGGATCTTATTTCCTGGCGACAGGGCCGATCCAATTAGGATGGCTTGTTGGGGCACTCGCCGGCACTAGAGGTGGGGACAAGTCACAAGCTTTAAGAGGATACGATGGCTGAGAGACTTTTGAGAAATAGGTATTTTAATAAAATTTCGCTGTCTCGCCCGTACCCCTCCGTGTCAGTCAGTACAGCGAGAGCGGGACAACTGCAGCTCAGACCGTTCATAGGCGCTTAAAATTGATCAAAACAGCATTTCGTAGTCCCCTGGTTTCTTCTCGAAAACTGGACCAATAAAATTATTTTTTTCATAAATAATTAGAGGACAGATTTAGCTATGCCCCTATGTTTTCCTTTTTTTGTTAATATGAGGGATTCTTTTCTGATGAGTGTCTGAAAATGACGTTGAAATTGGGCAATTTTTTCAGTTTTTGAAAGCACATATTTCTTAATGTTAATTGAAATAATTATAGAAACGAAACATAGGGGCATAGAGCTGTGGTAGATACAGATTACACAGTAAAAAAAAATTGGCTAAAGCCTTTATCCAGGGAGGAAACAGGGGACTACGTTTGTATGGAGAAATGGTGCGCATCGTATCCTCTTACGCACAACCACCGTACCGCGAACTAGTTCATACGAGTTATACTCCATTTAATTTAGAATTATAAACCACAACAACATTAAATTGCGGCTCGTGAACTGTAATCTCTTTACAATTTGTACTAGAGTAACAATTGACGACACGCAAATAAAGTGACATTAAAACAATTTTATTTTGCGGCTCCCAGACTATTGTACAGTCAAGGTCAAAAATATGTATACACTTTAGTACCTTGTCTATTTACGTCATATTTGAACTGCCATATATGAACTGTCAGAGTGGTTAAAGTGACAAGGTACTAAAGTGTATACATATTTTTGCCCTTGACTGTACTGTACTATTTGCTAGGTAAGAAATAGTTGACGAGCCGCAATATAATGATGTTGTGGTTTTCAATTCTAAATTAAATGAAGTATAGAATATTACAACCGCCACCGCCACCGGCACCACACCGTCACGCTTCCGCTGTCTGTGCGTGTGCGCAGCTTTAGAGCCATATTGACGACCATTCGACGACCAAATGGCCTAGTGGTTATAGTATAAATCTTCCCAGGTGAATTTTTCGCTTCGAGCCATTACATTAAATTTGAACCTTAATACTATGACGATACAGTTTGTTTTGAAAGATAAGGGCTCGAACCGAAAAGTTCACCTGGGAAGATTTATACTATAAATAAACTGACTACGAAACTTATGGTCCCGGTTTCAGTTCCCGCGTCGGGGCAGATATTTGTATGAAAAATACGAATGTTCGCGAATCTTGAGTGTTTAAGTTTCGGCCATACCGCTACATAAAATGCGGAAACGTTACAGAATCGCAGTGACGTGCTGTAAACGTCAAACGTCAAACATCAGAGTTTACCGCATGCTCTCCATAGTAAAGTTGTGACGTTTACGATGCGTCACTGCGATTCCGTAACGTCACCGTTTTTTTAAGCGGCGGTTTGGTCGCACCTGTAATATGTATTTAAGTATGTATCTATCTATATGTATAACTATGTTTATCCGTTGTCTAGCACCCTTAACACAAGATTTGCTTACTTTGGGACTGGTGTCAATTGTCCCGTGATATTAATTTATTTATTTTATTTATATCACTGCGTCTTTCGGTCCGCGGACGCCACTCGAGAACCTTTCGATCCCATCGGCCGTCAGTTCTACGAGCAATGTGCTCTCTAGACGCAGTGTAGGTACCTCCAACAAGATGGAGCGACGACCTGGTGAAGGTGGCGGGAACGCATAGGATGCGGATGGCGCAGGGCCGATCTGTTTGGCGAGCCTTGGGGGAGGCCTATGTTCAGCAGTGGACAGCAGCAGCAGCAGTGGAGCAGTGGTCTTTCGGCTGAAATGATAATGATGATGATGATGATTTATATCACACTGGCGATTTGCGATCGTATTAGAAGCGGAGCAAACGCGCAGCGTGTTCTCTGTGGAGGTGCAACGAATTCCCTGCGAACGCCCAACGAATTAAACACCTAAGGTCTCAACACACGTGGGCGTCGACGGGACGCCTTTATGGCCCATACTACACGGGCGGTTTCCCGCCGCGGTTTCCCGCTTGATGGAGCTGCGCAGTGTAGTTTGCACCCTACAACTTCCATATAAAATTGTGTCTAGTGGCGGTTCAGAAGCGGTTTCCCGCGGCGGGAGAACCGCCCGTGTAGTTTTTTTTTTTTTTTTTTAATTTATTTACACAAAAACAAACAAAAGAAGTACAGAAATACTTATGCTAAAATACATCTGCCAAACTGCATAGCAGTTTGTTGGCAGAAAGTTTATAACTCTCACTACTTATAAAGGTTCCGACACTCACTTGGTCCGGTTTTGTTAAAAATTCAAACCCGGTGCCGGCTGCGTAGGCACAGAGCGCCGCGGCCCTTTGGTATGGGCCTATGTCGAAATACGTTGGGCGTTCGCGGCGAATCCGTTCCACGCCCGCGGCGAACATGCCTTAGAAGAACGCTTAGAGGTCGCTTGAGACAAACACCTAACGAACAAAAAACCTTAGGATGATTGGACTTAATCCTTAAGGTGGAACGGCACGCTCTAGGCGCGAAATTGAAAATTTTTACAGGTTTTAATTTATTTTGGGTAAACGGTGTATCTGTTTAACTTCATATGGTACTTGCGGTTGTAAAACAGTACTCTTTATATTATTGTGTAAAGCTTTTTAAGAATAAAACTGTTAGCTTGATATAAAAGTTGTCAAACATAGAAATTCGAACTTTCAACGTTTTGACAACTTGTATCTCAAGCTAATAGCTTTATTCTTAAAAAACTTTACACAATAATATAAAGAACACCATGAAAGGGGTTGGGCCGTAGGTCCTATGCGGGCCCAGTGCGAATAGGGAACTTCACACACACTGGAGCAGTATGTAATTTCGCTCGTAAATTTTGATAAACTCAAAAGGGCGAGCCCGGGATTGAACCCACGACATTCTGCTTGAGAGCCCATAGGTCAAACTACTAGGCTACCACAGCTTTTCTCATTTACATACGAACTCCTAATCCTTAATTTTGTAAGTTAAAGAGCTGCTGCATAATTTTTATTAACTTTTAGAATAATAACTGGCAATATGGAACCACTCATCGAGTAGCAAGACGCGACCAATCCAAAGTGTTGTATATTAAAAACAGACATAGACAACATAGACAAGGAAAGCTAGAAAATAATCATACTTTTTGTATTTCTAGTTTTACCAATAAAACTCAAGTGCCCCTACTTTATTTTCATCTTCTTATTCAGCAGCAAAAGTGGATGAACAGTTGTGGTGCTCAAAATGAACTACACCTTATTACATTGGCAGTAGAGTCGTGTGTACATCATTGAGAGCGCCGTAACTGTTCATCCACTTCTGCTGGTGACTGTACCGCGTGAAATAAAAATAAGTATGATGATAAAAAATACGGATAACTCACGAGTTTAAGGGACTGTTTCGCCACCCATTGATTAATTTTAAGTGACGGATAAATGTGATGCCGTCTCCGTCTATTCGAACAAAACAAACAGAGGCGGCATCACATTAATCCGTCACATAAATTTGATCAATGGATGGTGAAACAGGGGGTTAATGTTGTAGTATTTTCATGTTGTCGAAGAAAACGGGGGAAGTTATGTGTCGCTGTTTGTTGCGTCGAGCAGCCCCGCGACCAGAGCGGTAGCGCGCAATGCGCGTTTGGCAGCCGCCATGACGTGTGGCTTCGGGAAGAAGGGCTACGGATTAGCCCGAAACATTTCGAGCTAAACTCGATCATCGTCAGTTATCCGTATTTTTAGTGAGTCTCACGGTAGTTTTATGTTCAAACAAAATAAGATGCTCTAACATTTTGGTCCGGTACACAGACCCAAACCGCCACCACTTGTAACTTGACCCCTGCCTAATATCGAGGCACCCATTTCTACCTTCACGTGGACTCGTTATTGCTTTACTGGAACTGGTGGAGTTATCGCAAACATAAACATCTTTCATCAGTTAGCAAAACATGTTATACCTCAAATCGTTATAAATGCGTGAAGTGAGTATTTACCTTCCTTCTCATCTGTTTGTGATGGTTTGTAGGGTTTGTAGCTTGTTTGTACCAAGCAAGCAATAGACCAAACAGTTTGTTTTATGTATGTTCAATAAGTGCGGTGGCGAACATCCATCAAATAGTTATTAAGTTAAAATGATGTTATCACATTGTTGATAATAAATTTCTTTAAAGCTAACCATTCCCACTCTTAGTAACGTGGTTAAGCAATTTAAATCATCATATCATTTCAGCCGAAAGACTTCCACGGCCGAACATAGGTCTCCCCCAAGGCTTGCCAAACAGATCGGTCCCGTGCCATCCGCATCCAATGCGATCCCGCAAAAGGTTGCGGGACTAACCAGGCCGTCGCTCCATCTTCTTGGAGGCCTACCTACACCGCGTCTTCCGGTCGGTGGACGCCACTAGGTTTTTGCCCCATCGGCAATCAGTTCTACGAGCGACGTGCCCTGCCCACTACCACTTAAGTCTGGCGATTCTTCGAGCTAGTTAACTTTAGTTCTTACGTATATATTTCGACGTTTTCCTTCAAGCTCATGGTAAATTTCAAATGTAATTTTGCACATAAATATCGAAAAACTTAGAGGTACGAGGCTGCTGTCGAATCCACGACCTACACTTGAGAGGCCATAGGTCAAACCACCAGGTAACTACGGCTTTGAAAATATTTGCAAAAGCGAATATTTTACACAAATTATGCCTAAAGCAAAAAATAACACCGTTGTAATTAAGCGACTATCGAATACACCAACAAAAACAAAATACGGTAGAAAATGGAAATCGGTTATTAAAAATAACCGTCCAATTTACTTCTGCCCGCAGCGGTATCGAGGATTATCAGAATCTGATAATTGCCGGAACGGTTTTGTATGAACGTATGTTGTTTCATATTTTTTAATGATCAACTTTATTTCGTAGGCAAACATATTGCCGATGCCGGTGAAATCGAAATAAAGTCTACATTGATGACGATATTATGCCACAGATTAAATAATAGTTACGGAACGGATTCAACACTTGAATGTGACAACTGTTCCAAAGTTGGATTACCTCTAAAACCACGGTGTTTTTAACAACATTACATTAATGATTGTACAATAAAACGCTTGTTTATTTTCTTATGAAGTCTTCTGAAAGAACAGTCTTAGGCGCTAGCCACACAGAAGAGACCTGGGACGGGGGCGCATCGCAGTCAAGGCACCCCTTGAACCACTTTTCATACTAAATGTATAGAAGCGTCGCGATCCAAAGCAGACAGAAGAGACGGGCTTCCGAACAAACGACGCGAACTGCGACGCGCCCCCGTCCCAGTCTCTTCTGTGTGGCTTACGCCTACAAGTCCTACAACTTAGTGGAACGACTTTATTACCTTCTAAAAAGTACTATAACTACTATAAGGCATTGTTGATGGCCAGTAACAATTTTGATACGATTACCTAAAAAAAGTTTTTTTATGTCACAACACGCAAATTTATCTAGACGCATAAGTCCATTTAGAGACCTGGCTAAGGTGCTATATCAGTGTATAGAAGCTCGTCCATTATTTACTACCGTACCCTATATCTAAGCACCCATAGATTGCTGTATCGCTGAGTAATCATGTAATAACTCGCAGATAGCTGAGTAAGGGTATTTTAAGGGAAATATAGGGCACTTGAACCCTGATAAGTGGTGGGTCCGTTAAGCCGCTTTCGTATGATTTATGGACCGGTTCAGTATGTACGTGAATAATATATAGAAAGCCATCTTGATCTTATAAATATAGAACTAAGTAAGTAGGATATGGCTTCGATTAGTTTTGAGGGGTTTGATGTTTGTTTTTACGTGAGTCAAGAGTCTTAAGTCCTTTGCGAAAGAAGTTTATTTTATGTTTACATGTATTGTCTCTTGTATGTATTGTCGATTCGCTCGCCCCGCACACATGTAATTCGGTTTACCGACTTCGTATCGTGTTCTCCCTTTCACGCTAATAGTATCAAACAGAAGAGGGAAAGGGACGACACTATACGAACTTCGAAATTTCTAGTAGCCCCCCTGGGCTCCCACTTTGGGAACCCCTGTAGTAGTAACTACCGTAACTGAGGTTCCTTTGAACTTTGCTCGTATGCCTCCTTCTCACAATAAAAAAAAACAAATTGGGTCACCTCTATGCCATTAACCATAAGGTTGATGTTTACATATATTTGACGCAATAGATGTATAGATATTTAAGTCTACGACTGTCCATATGAGGTAAAAAGTTGACATGTAGACAAAAACCGGCCAAGTGCGAGTCGGACTCGCGCACGAAGGGTTCCGTACAATTATCTATAAAAATCACGTTTGTTGTATGGGAGCCCCCCTTGAATATTTTTTTTATTTTAATTTAATGATTTATTTTTAAAGTCAATACATAATTAAATATTCTGTGAATATTTCAAGCTTCTACCTGTTGCCGTTATCAATATCGAGCAAAAAAACCGGCCAAGTGCGAGTCGGACTCGCGCACCGAGGGTTCCATACAAATTTATATGTATCTATGAACATCCAGTCTTAGCAGACCCCTGCTCCTAAGCAAAATGTGCGCAGTGTGGGATCATTGTAGACTGGTTACTGATATAGACAGATAGACAAAAAAATTTATGCTTTTCGCAATTTTTCCTTTATCTGTGCTATAAGACCTAGCTTCGTACCAAATTTCAAGATTCTGAGTTCACGGGAAGTACCCTGTAGGTTTTGATTCCCTTGCGAGTTTCGAAAATATGCGGAAATTTGCGTCATAAACGGCTGTATCTTTTGATTGCGTTGGCTTAGATGTTTGATTTTTTCACAGCTCCAAGGGACAGTAGACTTGAGTATTTGATATAAATTTCAGTTTGATACCTCCACGCGTTCCTGAGAAAAAGGGTCTTAACAGACAGACGGACGGACGGACACACGGACGGACGGACAACAAAGTGATCCTATAAGGGTTCCGTTTTTTCCTTTTGAGGTACGGAACCCTAAAAATAACGTTTGTTGTATGGAAGCCAACTTAAATATTTATTTTATTCCATTTTTAGTATTTGTTGTTAATAGCGGCAACCGAAATACATCATCTGAGAAAATTTCAACTCTCTAGCTATCACGGTTCCTGAGATACAGCCTGGTGACAGACGGACGGACGGACGGACGGACAGCGGAGCCTCAGTAATAGGGTCCCGCTTTTACCCTTTGCTTTGCGCTTTAACCCTAAAAAAAAGATCGATGAAGACATCGTCAAGGAAAGCAAACGAAAATGCGTGGTTGGTCAGCAAACTACTTAGACGAAACTTGTTGTGGATGAAAAGCAATTTATTGTTTATTTCATACTAAATACAAACTGAAATATAGATGCAAAGAAAAAACCCCCAGAAAAAAGACCAATGCTGGGAATCGAACCCAGGTCCTCAGCATTCCGTGCTGCGTGCTAAACCCCTACACCACCACTGGTCTAGAGATTAGACACGAATCTTTCCTATACATCATACATTTCAGTCTGCTAAATAATCAATCAATCAATCATCGTGTCTAATCTCTAGACCAGTGGTGGTGTAGGGGTTTAGCACGCAGCACGGAATGCTGAGGACCTGGGTTCGATTCCCAGCATTGGTCTTTTTTCTGGGGGTTTTTTCTGTGCATCTATATTTCAGTTTTTATTTAGTATGAAATATATGATGACCGTAAAAGTAATAAAAAAAATGAAGTTGAAAAAAATTAAATACAAAAAGATACTTCATTCATAGCCAATTTATTGTTTTTATGCGAGTGTACAATCGGCCCAGACGCCTTGGCACCTTAAAGGCCCAGTTTGCGTGCAGTGGCTAGACATCTGTCCATACCAATCCATACCTACCAATGAACTTCAACGGCTGTAAGCAAATTTGTTTTGAAACGTTTATTCAGCGTTTGGGCCGATCGTACGTGTGTGTGTTTGGTTTTTTTTTTGTAATTTTCCATATTTTTTTTCTTTTTAAAGTCGCCCCGCTGTTCATAGTCACCCCGGTTTACGGTACTAGTATTCTGTGTCGCAGTCGTTATTAAGAAGCTTTCGTAGTTAAAATCATGCTAAAGCTTACTTAATTCCTCTTTACCATTTAAATTGTTTACTCTAAAAATAACCGTTTGCCTAACCGCTAAGTAAGCCCTAGCGCCGCAGTTGAGATAATCAGGATTAAGAGCTTTCTTCCTGCTATTGGTTTTAGGGTTTCGAGGCCAAAATACGGTTGAGGCACTGAGAAAAGTCTAGAAACCGTTCCAAGTTCGGAAGAAAGGGGAATTTCCCAATTTCATCCCAACCTATACAGAGTGGTACATTTCCAATCAAATTATGTAGGTTCAACTTCGAGAAAGAGGTCAATCGACGAATTAGACTCGGCTGGGCAGGTTCGGTAAGCTCCGCAATATCTTGTCATCCAATATAACGCAATGTCTCAAGTCAGAAGTCTTTGACCAGTTGTTGTTAGTGATGACTTATAGCACTGAGACGTGGCCGCTAACGATGGGCCTCGAAAGAAAGCTCAAAGTCACTCAGAGGGCGATGGAGAGGGCTATGCTCGGAGTTTCTCTGCGGAATAGCATTAGAAATGATGAAATCCGTGCAAGAACTATAGTCACCGACATAGCTCGAAGAAATGCCAGACTCAAGTGGCAATGGGCAAGGCACATCGCTCGTAGAACTGATGGCCGATGGGGCCAAAAGATTCTCGAGTGGCGTCCACGGACCGGAAGACACAATGTAGGTAAGCCTCCAACAAGACGGAGCGACGACCTGGTTAAGGTTACGGGATCGCGTTGGATGCGGATGGCACGAAACCGATCTGTTTGGTGAGCCTTGGGGGAGGCCTATCTTCAACAGTGAAGGTCTTTCGTCTGAAATGATGATGAAACGCCTCATTTATCTGGTTACATTTTTTAAGAAATGGCTGTAGATTTTGACGGGGCTTTATAGGATCTGCTGAATTTAACCAGAGTGCATTCTGAGCCAGTTCGCACCTCAACTTAAGACAGGATGGTAGTATTAGTCAACGTCATAAATAAGTGATCAACTGATCACTTTTGTACCTTGTCGCTTTCAGTCGTTACATAATTTCGTATGACTTTGAATCAAACGTGACGTTAATGTGACTAGGTACAAAAGTGATCACTTATTTATGACGTTGACCCTACTGGCTCAACGCGAGTAGTTGTAGTAGGTAATTGTTGGTACACGCACACGCACGCACATGCGCGCGTGGTGGTTGGTAGTGCACTTCATGGTTTGTGCTAAAATATTTTTTCCTGCCAAGGTTTTTTTGATAACATTTTTATCATTTTTGAATGTCCATTAAATGGGCATTTTTTTAAGCGTGTAAACTAAACAGTGGTCACGTAATTTTTTTCACCGTGATAGATCAAATCCTAACCGAATTTCAGGACACGAGGCAAAATTGAAATTGAAATGATAAAATAAAAAAAACTGCAAGAATTTTTTTAAAGGTTTTTTTTGCATCTGATAACACAGCTATTCAAGAATATTCAGTGTGAGTTGTTCAAGATTATTTTCCAATAAAAATAAATGCCAAAAATAAAAAATTCCGACTTTCACAACTCAACTTTTACTAAGGCTATTTTTTGATATTTGGTAGATGACCGGCCCACGTATCTTACACACCCTGGACACCCCGCATCCGAGATCCTATAAATCTACCACCTGGAAACTGTATCAGAATTTTCTGCCATTTCTTAAAAAATGTGACCAGATAAATGAGACAGTTGAAACGCTCGAATAAATTCCGACAGCGAATCCCTTTGAAATGGAGTATTAATCTGGTTTTTTCAAACAATGAATCATTAGTACAAGGACAACCGTAGGCAACTTGAAACTTTCGGGATCATCCCGGATATAACCCCGTAGGGTTGTCAATACGATCACCGATTCTAACAGCGTATAATGCAGCCGTAGGGGAGATTAGTCCAAAACCAATGAAACATGACAATATGGCTTCTTAGTGAGTTTAAAATTCGCGTGCGCTTTGCGTATGTAATAGAATGGTGTTATACACGGTTTTGGACCAGGCACGGGGCAAAACCGTAAAAACTAGAGGTTTAAAATACTTATTACGAAATCGCTTAGCTTCGCTTGACACGTTCTTTATCCCCTAGCGTTTCCCTGGTTTAATACCCCGGTAATGAGTTCACATGCGATATTTAATATTATGAAATAATTTATTAAATCAGGCGCTAATATTAATGAACTGAAACCATTACTTAGCTCACCCGCGACCTTAAACCTTTTTTTAAAATCGGGGGTGATCAAAGTAATAGTTTCACTTCACAATCAAGATGGCGTGTTAACTTCGTCTGCAACCCATAGATGGCGTTGTCCGAGCGAACGTTGTGCTTTAAAAAAGTTACCGTAATCTTTTTTTTATAGATTTCTAATACGGGCGAAGCCACGGGATAGAGCTACTTCTTGTTTTTACCGTGTTTTTTTTGATTTCCGTTAAATTCGACACGTTGCTCGGTACATTAATAAAAACTACCTGGTATATTGATTTTTGTTAAAATCGAAAAAAAAAATTAAAAAATTAAATTGTGGCATTTTCCGTTGAGATAAACACGATTATTGATACAATACCAATGTTTACGATTATGACATTGATACGACACATAATAAAAGAAAAAGTACTTTTGTGATGTCGAACGAACTCGCCTCAATAATCTCCTTGTAGCGAATAGCTATGAATGGAAAATTCTTTACTGACGAAATTTAAAAGATAAATAATAATAGGACGTAATGAAGGATCTTACACTGGTTCAGCCATTAAATTTAATTATTGAATATCTCAAAAATAGTAAGAGTTAAGACACTTGTTTCTTCCAGAAATTAACTTTATTTGACCTGAATAAGCTTCCCTTAAAGTTAACGGAAATCAAAAAACACGGTGTAGAATTTAAACAACAGTTCAACCACAGTTTAAGTAACAAACACAAGTTAAAACCGAAAACAATCTACAACTAACAGCGTTCAGGTTGAAGTGCATTCCAAAGTTGTTAAAATTCTGCTCTGTTAACCGCAGTTGCCTTAATACAAAGGCGTAAGGTCTACATCCGGGTGTGATGGAAGCGAAATATACAACAGCAGTGGTTGTTCGTAGATTGCATTTGCAATCCCTAGAGTACTCTAGACTACCTACGTAATTGAGTTTGTTGTATTATATTAGTTTAGGAACGGAGCAATGTGCTTACCCGACGACAAGATAACCTAAGAGGCCTAACGCTATATATTTGCAACAAAGTCATTCTGTCAACATTCTGAGGTATCCCTTATGCATCGACAACCAATGTAACGTTTAACCCTAGCTCTGCAAACCCTGCCGTTGCCGGATTGCGGCGTATTAGGTAACAAAGGGGTCAAAGGGCGACGTGGCAGCCCTGATAAAAACTACCTCCGATTGGAGAATCCCTGGGTCTGGGTCACTCTGTGATTATGTTTGTAAGGTGAGATAAGTTTAAAGCCATAAGTAGATGCCGTATATACTGCCGCCATAGAAGTAAATAATAATATATATAGAGAATATAAATGTTAATTAATTATACATAATCAAGTGGGACAGATGGCCGTAGGGGCCGAAATGTTCTAGAATGGAGACACGGACTGGCAAGCGCAGTGTGAGACGTCCACCAACGAGATGGACGGATGATTTGGTGAAAGCTCCAGGTTCAAGGATGCAAGCCGCTTCTAACCGTAACGATTGGGTATCAATGAGGGAGGCCTATGTCCAGCAGTGGACGTCCTGCGGCTGAAATGGTGATGATGTTTAAGTGGGACTGGGGCACGACATGTCTGCTGAATTCATGGATAGCTCAAGAAACGATTTTCGGTAAAATGATGGATTACCGAGAAAAAATCGCCACAGATTGGGTTCCTAGCGACGGACACCGGAGTAGAGGTAGACCAAAATGGAGATCATCATCATCATCATTCCAGCCAATATACGTCCCAGTGCAGGGCATAGGCCTCCACTTCGAATGAGAGGGGTTGGGCCGTAGTTCCCACGCGGGCCCAGTGCGGATTGGGAACTTCACCATTGAGTTTCTTGTCAGGTTTATGCAAGTTTCCTCCCGATGTTTCCTTGACCGTGAAGCTCATGGGAAATTACAAATGCAATTTTGCATAATAAATTCCGAATGGAGAACGGAGGTGGCGGGATGATTTTATTTTGGCCGTTTCGACCCATTTTGGCAAGATTTTGCGAAAAGTAGGGACGAGTGGAAAGAAAAAGGGTTGGCCTTTGCCCAGTTTGGGGTCCCGCATTCGATCCCCAGGCGGGGCAGATATTTTGGATGATAAATGCGAATGTTTCTTCTCGAGTATATTTATAACGTGAAATTACCCTAAGGGCCGATTTTCAATCCCCAGATAAAAGTATCTGTCAGTTAAAACTATCGCTTTCCTTTTCTCAAGTCACAGGAAATAAAGGAAAGAGCTTACATTTATTTCACAGATACTGTCAACTGAACATTGAAAAACCAGTCCTTAGTCAACATTTAAAATTTACTACGAGCTTTCCGGTGAAGTAAAACAATGCGAAAGCTGCATAACCTGCGAAGCATTTAAGTGTTGTGTGTGAAGTTTCCAATCTGCACTAGTTCTGCGTGGGAACTACAGTCCCAGCCCTTATTCTGGGAAGTCAGCGCCCAGTAATAGGATGAGATGATGATGAAAGTAAAAAGTTACATTTAATTTATCTTCCTCCCAGAGATCGGAATTTTCACGGCAAAATATAAGACTGTCGCAATCAATTTTTTATAGTAAATTTTTCGATAGTTGTGCAATAGAAGAAACAAACGGACCACTAAATAAAAAAAACATATTTAATACAGAATTTTAAGTCAGGTATGCTTTGATCAATTATAACTGTAGATCCACAGTCGCGCGCCCGAAAATGTCCGAGCCAAATGAGCGCCACTTTGATAAAAGTGGCCTTCTTTTTTCTCAGTACGTTGCGTGAAATTGTCAAGTTTAGCTGTCAAGTGTCAACCGAAATTCGACTGTAATGAAGTAAAGACTACGTTCAAATTTCTGTGTAGGTGATGATTTTAATTGTTATGCAAACAAATAAAAAAGTTCGGACATTTTTTGAAGGTGATTTTGTTCGGCAATGTGTATCTTCAGTTATAATTGATCAAAGCAGGTATGTATAAAATTATATATAGACAGATGCAATTTCTTCTTCGAAGTCCGCGTCAGTAGGTACACACAGCAGCACGTGACATTTTATTTGGTTTGTTAATGTGATTTTACTTGATAGTGATAGGAGTAGATAATCATTAATTTCTTAACATTCTCTGGGAGTAGCCTGTTTCGTTTATCACCTGACCTAAAATTCTGTATTAAATATGTATTTTTATTTAGTGGACCGATTTTTTCTTTTATTTCACAACTATCGATATCGATAAAAAGTTTGTTCTAACACTAGCTTGATTGCTACAGACTTATATTTTGCCGTGAAAATTCCGATCTCTGGTTCCTCCTATTATTACTTCTAAATATCCTTTCAACTGCCGATACTGTGCTGGGTCCACATACATATCGTTTCGCACCGAGAGACCTGTCAATTTGTGAGATGCGGGTCGCTGTTGCCTCCGGGACATACCTTTACATTGACAGCTGACAGCGGGACTGGACTTTCATTGACAGAACGCCTGGAAACGGCCACGATGTTTAATCAGGTAATGGATGGGGAAGACATCCGTATCGTTGAAACGCGTATGTACCTATAGTTTTCGTATGAATGGAAGCCCCTGTCAAAGACGTTTATTTTGTTTACTTTGTTTTATTTATAAAGATTTGGAACTTGGATGGAAATGGATACTTCCCCAAAGACCACAAGATTACCTAAGGCTAAGAATATGACTGTGATGCCCTGCTATTTCATAGAAAAGAACTGCCCTTCTTCTTTTTTTTATTTTCCTTTTATTTGTTCTACCGTATGTTTATTTGGTTGTAAATATTTTTTATATTGTGAGCTCTGCCCTTCCCGTATTGCTGTGTTTAACGCGCCGCGGGAGTTTGCAGGCTGAAAATCAGCGCCGCCAGCTTCCTAACCGGCAGTTTCTGCTAAGCCTGAGCGTGTTGCCACGAAGATTTTTTTTGTGTGTTTCTGTATGTTTTTTTTTAATTACCATTGTATTTCTTTTTTTTGTTTGATCGTAGCAATAAAAATTGAATTGAATTGAAAAATTTAACTTATCATCATCATTTTAGCCGAAAGACATCCACTACCGAACACATGCGTCCTCCAAGGTTCGTCAAACAGGTCCTGCGCCATCCGCATCCAACGCGTTCTCGCAACGACCAAGCTCCTTTCCAAAAAATTATTTATAAAACTACCCACTCCGACCGGAGCGATCGCTTTATAAAGCGATACAGTGTGCTTGCAATCAATCAATTAATTAAAATGTCATGCTAACAGTAGGTAGGTAACGATGGGCCTCATAAGAAAGCTCATATAGTCACTCAGAGGGCGATGGATGCTCGGAGTTTCACTGCGGGATCGCATTAGAAATGATGAAATCCGTGCAAGAACTAAAGTCACCGACATAGCTCGAAAAATCGGCAGATTTAAGTGGCAGTGGGCAGGGCACATCGCTCGTAGAACTGATGGCCGATGGGGCAAAAAGGTTCTCGAGTGGCGTCCACGGACCGGAAGACGCAGTGTAGGTAGGCCTCCAACAAGTAGGAGCAACGACCCGGTTAAGGTTTCGTTGGATGCGGATGTCACGGGACCGATCTGTTTGGCGAGCCTTGGGGGAGGCCTATGTTCAGCAGTGGACGTCTTTCGACTGAAATGAATGAGTAGGTAGCTCATTTCTTCAATATATGCGACAGGATATCGATAGCGGTCGAAACGTTCGTAGAACTTTAGCCGTATTGTCTAACGCGCTTGACTTTGCTTCACTATCTCTTTCTGTCACCGTCGTATACCGTTTGCCAGAAAGAAATAGTGAATGCGAATGCAAGCGTCAACGCGTTAGACAATAAGCGTAGTGCCCAACGTTTCCGAGATCCTGAAATAAATAAATATACAAGAGTTGCTCGTTTAAAGACATTCATCATTATGATCCCACTACATTATGTCCCACTGCAGGGTACAGGCATAAGAATAAATAATAACAGAGTAGAAGGGAAACTCCCGCTCCGGCCGGACTCAAGGTCACGATATTAGAGTACTACCTAAGAGAGAACTCAGTCAGGGTGTCACGGCCGGCGTCGCCGCACGCGCGTTTGGCTGTTAACTGTTTGCGCGTTCGTTTTATTGGAAACAAATAACAATTAATGACGTCAAGTTATTGTGGTGTATAAACAATTCAAAAACGATGCCAAATCACCTTAAATGGCTTCTTTTGGTATGGCACTTGTAATAAATTCTTACTTAGAAGTACCTACCTATAATATGTAGGTACGTACAGTCAAGGATTTTAATTGTTAGGCCACTTGCCACTGTTCGCATTTTAGCCGTGTAATGCAAATCGGGTGAAGCCGCTTATACTGGTATATGCTGATTTGCATTACACGGTTAAAATACTAACAGTGGCAAGTGGCCAACAATTAAAATCCTTGACTGTACCTAATGATTTATAAATCTCATATTTTGTAAAACTAGAATAAAATAATGATTTCAAAGTAAATTAATAACTTAATATTTTAGCAATAATATCTTTAGAGTAAGTAATATTTAACAGTAAGCAACCCTAGCAACACGCCTGGACGTCAGAGGGGTGTAACGTGAGGGGGGAAGTAGGTATATAAATGGCGGCGTTTTAGACGCAGTCAAAAGAGATTCCCTTCTACTCTGTTATTATTTATTCTTATGGTACAGGCTCAGATTAAGAGGGGTTGGGCCGTAGTCCCCACGCAGGCACAGTGTAAAATTTCAAATGTAATTACATTACCTATAGATAAAGGGTGTATGTAAAACGCGACGTGACATCGTGAGGAGGGAACCAGTTTTAATTTAATAATGGGAAATGGTTAACGTTTATACTACCTGACTGCGCTCGATAAGATAGCAGAATTGCTTAGTTTCCATATACGAGCTAAAATTTGGACCATGATAGGCACCATTAAAACTATAGCCCATCTAAAACCAAGCTATTACACGGGTAGCGTCGGGCGTTCGATTGGACGGCCGATTCAGCATAGCCCGAAAGTCAAAATTCTTTATTCAATTTAGGCATCAATTGATGCTCCTATGAATGTCGAAGAATCTACTACCGATTCGGAAAAACCCTGTTGAGAAGAATCCGACAAGTAACACAACGAGGTTGTTTTCAAACAGATCTACATTGTTAGATCTATAATAGGATGTGAAGTAACGGGACACTACAGTACCCTAACTAAACCCTATTTTTCCGTGTCAGTACCTATATTTTACGCACACAAACACGCGTACACGTGTACGCGAATTCACACTTGTCAAAATCTAATTTTCCTAACACTCCAGTCTAAATCCTTACAATGTTTGTTGAATCCTTTGGAAGGGTCGCCCATTCTAGTGTAGGGCTGGCTGGTAAACAGGTTCGTCCGAAAATTATGTAAATTGACTTTATTCAGATATCCCAATGCGGCCTTTTGCGTTTTTATTAAGCTTTGGGATAGATTGAGATTTGAGGCTTAGTGAGTGACTGCTACATAATGATAGATAAAAAACTTAAGGCCGAGCTTTTTGCGCTAATCAATTTTAGGTATTCTATGCACTCGTGTAGGGTGACAGCACCAGTAATGGACAAGAAGCATTTATGGTAATTTTTTCCGTAAACCCAAATTTTAAAAAAACGGCCACACTACATTTTTAATCGATCAATACTATGCTCAGATAACTGATAGTTATATCTGGTGAAGTCCATGAATGGTGGGCTATAAGGCGTTAAATCTTTGCTGACCATTACTGGGTCACTAACGAATGTGCTGAACATGTCCATGATTGGTGCCTTCACCCTATGTGTGCGTGAGAGCGGCTAGAATCAAAGCTGAGCGTAAGCGCAAGCGACACGAGTTCCCCGTCCGATGGCAGAAGGAGAACTAACGCAACTAACTATCGGACAAGGGGGATGCACGATGGCTCAAGATAGGTCGGTTAGACTGCACGTGTATTTAGGTATTTACATCGTATATATTTTAAAAATGTAGCAACACTAAGCCCTACAATATATCTTGTTTTATTAATATTCAAAAAGTCATGACCTGCCGTGCAGTATTTACTTTTGGTTTTTTTTTCTATCGAGCAAACACAGGTACCTAATCGTGTTTCGATTTTGCAATGGATTAAATGAATGCAATAAATGCGTCAATAAATCGGTGCGTCCTTAGGAAAAGTCCCTCTTGCATCTAACAGGAACGTGTTCGTGAAAAGAAAAATGTGAAGAGTTCCGCGTAATTCCGCAATTCCACATATAGTTAGGTTAATTTTAGGATAGTTTTTAATTTGTTTCAAAAGTACCTTTGCTCAAAGATGATCATTATTCAATAAATTTTGGGAGTTGAGATTGCTCACGTCCGTAGGTTTACCCTCGAGACCCTACACGTGACCCCTGGGTGGTGCTAAACGAGCGATACAACTCCGGTGGTAGGCTGTGGCCGGAGCCTGTCACCACCCTATAGGTTGAGCCAGGCCGCCAAGCGACTCTCGTCGTGTTCCGGCCTGTTGCCTATAGAAGCCAATCTAGAGGAAGGGCCTGAACAGTTGTGCAGCGCGCGCGTACCGGTTACAGTGCCCCGTATTTGTTGTACTGCCAACTGCCTTCATCCTGCTAATTCCCCTAAATTCAAGTCTAGGGTGAATGACCATTTACTAGGCAAGCGTGCTCCATCGTGGGCCTCATCTTCGCTTTCCATCATTGATTGAAAAATAATCATTTAAATACACTTGTCTTGCACGTAGTCACAGAGAAGCTAGGCTAGGCCATTGATCTTGAGTCATTCAAATAAATAACTTTGAACTTCGCATCTACTATTACAAACAACAAACATTTTATATCTTTAATACAGAGCGAAATAATCTGCTTACTCTCAACACAAATGTATTTCATTCCAAAAAGTCGTAACCGCCTCTCACGTTATAGTAACTTACTTTCTTATACGACGGAGAGTGGCCAAGCGGAAACTTTTCTAGTTAGCCCACTGGATTGGCTCTTTTAGGATACCGTATCTCGAATAAAAAAGAAACCTTGGTACAAGGACTTCGTTGTCAGCCTGTCAATAATTTTGTCTTAAGAGCACGTTGATAAAGTCTGCAATCTCTTGGAGCTGTTAAAAAAATCCAGTTTCTAAACCAAATCTATTGAATTATTTTCAATATGTATTTTTACACCAACACGGTGAGAATCAAAACCTATAGGGCAGGTACTTCCCATTGACGTACTGTAAAATTTGGCAGTAAACAAACGAAAGGTTCCGTACCATTATCTATAAAAAAAAACCGGCCAAGAGCGTGTCGGACACGCCCAAGATAGGGTTCCGTAGCCATTACGAAAAAATCAAGTAATATTTTTCTAAGGATTTCGTATGTGTACGGAATCTTCCAAGTTTAGGTATGTTTTATACCTTAGGCTACTTTTTTTTTTTATTAGCCTGGCATAGTGTCCCACTGCTGGGCAAAGGCCTCTCCTCTTGACTTCCACAACTCCCGTTCTGGCGCAATATCAGGTCAGTCCTTTGCGTACACGTCCAAGTCGTCCCGCCATCTCCTTCTTGGTCTGCCTCGTCGTCGCTGGCCGTTCTCCGGCACCCACCAAGTAACTGTGTGAGCCCATCTTTGTGGGTGCATGCGACAGACGTGTCCAGCCCAGTCCCATTTTAGCTTAGCAGTCTTTTTCCCAACGTCGACTATGCGTGTTTTTGAGCGCAGCGTGGTGTTCCGGATTCTATCTATCCTCTTCACGCCTAATATGCTGCGCTCGATCGCTCGTTGGCAAATCTTAAGTTTGGACTTTTGATTTTCGGTCAGAGACCATGTTTGCGCACCGTAGGTTAGGACCTTAGGCTACTATTTACTCTTAAACTACAAATAATTCCCAAGCAATCTTAGCTGCTATAATTTTCCTTGTAAATTTAATATATTTACTACCATTCTGAATTTTTTAAAAAATTTCCACCCAACAGTTTAGATTTTAGAGGGGGGGGGGGACGGTCGATTTTAATGAAAATTTTCACTTTAAAGTTGAATATTTCGCAAACAGATCACTGAATAGAAAAATTATGTTAGCAACCGCCTAATGGTTTTAAAAGACCTATCCAACGATACCCCGCACTATAGGGTTAGTCGAGAAAAAAAATCACCCCCACTTTACGTCTATGGGAGGTACCCTAAAAAATAATATTTTTTATTTTTTTATTTTACCACTTTGTTGGCGTAACTGATATGTATATTCATGCCAAATTACAGCTTTTTAGTACTAACAGTCTCTGACCTCAGCCGCGGACAGACAGACAGACGGACAGACATGGCGAAACTATAAGGGTTCCTAGTTGACTACGGAACCCTAAAAAGACAGCGATCCTCAAAAAAATAACTTTGTTTTTCATGGAAATACGTGAGAATTTTACGCCTACCAATCGCAAAACATCGTAAGTAAATATGCACACACCTAAGAAGAAATTCAATGGTATATAAGCCGAGATTATGTAGATAGGAACCTAAGGATGACAATACAAAAACAGACAGCAAAAAACTTGTATTGTTTTGTTTTGCTTTTAAATTTTATACGGAATCCTCGGTGCGCTTCTCCAGCACTTAGCCTGTTTTTATCACAACAGAAATGGACGATGCAAATCTGAAGCCAGGAAATTAGTTACTGAAACTTGTTTGTTGGAGTTAACGTTTCATGAAGCACTTTTGTTGGGAATTGACTTTTTTGTACTACATTTTTGATGTGCTATTTTTCTTGGGGTAGGTTTACACTTCTGCAGTCGATGTGCTCAAAATATACCTATACGTGACTTTACTATGGGTTTCAAAAACTGGTTATCTGTAAAGTCGGTTTACGGACGATAGTTTAACGTGACAACGTCATAACAAAACATTCAAAAAACAAAAATGAAACCAGGCGGTCGCCCATCCAAGTACTGACCGCGCCCGACGTTGCTTAACCTCGGTGATCGGACGAGAACCGGTGTTTCGTCAAATATCTTGAAAACGGTCCCCCCCCCCCCTCCCCTAACATCATATTGCATCACTTGCTAAAATCCATTCCTTGCTTTATTTTTATTTTAAAAGGTTGCCTGGAACAGATCGCTTCGAAGCAAGAAGGCTGCCTGTTGCTTACCTTACACATATTTCCATGTACTTGTTTTTTGTATTATTTCTTTGTCGTGTATAACAAAAGGGCATTTTATTGATATACTTTGTGCGAGATAAACCTGGAAAAAAGTTCATTGACCCGCCTTCTACCACGTTTCACACAAAATGTACGTTCTCTGTCGCTCGCTATACAAACTGTCGCTAATCATGTCGCGACACGAGTTTCATAATACTCTGACCAAATGTGAAAAGAGTAACTTCGAAAGTAACACTTTTTAGGATTTTTTGTTGATGTATATGACATTATTACTATTTTCTTATTTATTATTGTAACATAAATTACGGTTGATGTGATTGCTAAATTTCACAATTTTCATAAATTTTGATACAACTGATTTTTTTCTTACTTTTATACACTTTAAAATAAATATTTTGTAAATTGAACCATCAATAATATATGCGTAGTTCATTATATACTGTAATTACTTCATTACATAATATTAATCAACAATTGTATTTTACACACTCAAAACTCGAAATTTTAAGTTACGCGCTTACGTTTGCAAGCGTCGTTCGGGCAGGGACGCGACACCCGTGCGCTTAGTATAAGTTTTACTTCACCAAAATACTTCTCGATCGCGTTTACGTAAAAATTTCAATTCTATGGAAACATGGACGCGCGGCCGTGGAGGCGCTGTCCATGTTTCCCTAGTAATTGATTTTTTTACGTAAACGCGATCGAGAAGTATTTTGTGAAGTAAAAACTTACACTAAGCGTACAGGTCGCCAATTTGGCCGTCTTTTACTTTTGTTTCGTTTCCATTCCTCGTTTGGCAAGCGCTTGCGTTAGACGTACTTGGGAGAATTCCACTTTGTTGTTTGTTTGCTAAAGGTGTTGTTATTTGTTATTGTTAATAGTTTGATATTCGTTTTTGTTAATAGTTTGTTATTTGTTTTTGTTAATAGTTTATTAGTTGTGTTATTTGATAAGCTTGTTGAGCGACAATGGAATTGGAGAACAAAAATAAAACTCGGCGTCGAAGGATTATTGAACCTCAGGCAGGTGAGTACTTACCTAAATTTCAAATTCAACTTGCAAGATTTGACCCGTTGCCGGCGGTACATACAGAAAGCGCGCGCCGACACGATCGGGTAACGAGTGTGAGTGAGAGAGAGTGGCGCGGTTTCCTTTGACGCGCCGCCACGGCGGGCGCCGCGTCAAAGGAAACCGCGCCAGCGCACAGTGGGATATTTTGCTATTCCAGCTGGCCAAAAGTCAAAAATCTCAAATTCAATGCATGTAAAAAAAAATACTACCTGTCCTAAGCCAGGTGGTCGCCGAACAATAGACAACCCTTCATACCACTCTCACTCCTTTCTGGACCCGCGCCGCAGCAGTCGAAAGTTGATCGTTGTCTAAACTGCACGCATCGCTTATTGGCATATTTACCGTACGCATCCTTTAACATCGAATATTTTTAACTTGTTCACTGTTCTACAAAAAGTGATAATGGGTGACGATAATCTAGGTAAAAGTACAATTTATTTTATAGCTTTTTGCATATTCTTTGCTGTTACATTTACAATATATAATACTAAACAGAGGTTGTTTTTAGTTAATTTTTTTCGGTTTGTTAAAATTATGAGGGGTTTTGGCTAGAATCACAAAATATCCCACTGTGCAGCGCGGCGCCCATATCTACTAGGTACAGGTTATTAAATTTAAAAATAAAAAAAATAACTAGCATGAAAATGTTTGTTACGTCTGGCGAGGTCAAGCGCTCACCCTGCCTTCTACTACGTTACGCAAGGTAAGGCGTATTAGCGATAATTGTCATAGATTGTGTATCGTATCGTTTGTAAAAATGACGTACTATAGGCGACAAAAGTGCATGGACAAAGCAAAACAAAAATCCTATGAAGGTAAAATGAGTGCCAGTAGCTACCATATAAGCCGTACTAGTTCAATCGGATCTTACTAGATGGCGTTGTAATTATCATTCAATGAAAAAAAACGTTCGCTCGGAATCTTCCTTCTTCTTCACAATTAATATTAATTTATAAATATTGTAATAATTCGTCATGTCAATGTTTAACAATTATTTTGCTTTTTGTAGTTTTTCGGAATCTGTCAACATTGATACAGACACGCAGAACATTGCCAAGTATGAAATCTAACAAAAACATTTTTCTTATAACCTCAAGCCGGGGGATCGAACCCGCTTCACTCTGGCCAATGCATCTCGTTAGCATCTTCGTCCGCTCTCTTAGCCACTCGGCTATGGAGACATTATGATAACTGGTGAAACTAACAATATTATATTTTACTTAATCTTTGCATCCTTGTCTAGTTAATGCGTAGATACAGATAGATAGATTATGTTTGTTGCCGATTGTTGGACTACCGTAATTTAACTTTAGAGATTTATTGAAGACTGCTGTATTTATATGCTACTTAAGGTTGAATGTTGAATAATATACTTGGATACGCTTATACGCCTCGTTTGCTAAACTGAGGGTAATTTTTATAATGACTTCACAAATCGTTAGATTTCTTGTCAATCGCCTAGTGTGAATATCCAAATTATGAAGTTCTCAAAAATATTTTACTATGATTCGATTAACAACGTTTTTGAAAGCAAAAATTATTGTTCTCTGGGAACAAGAAAAACTTATAAAGAAAATAGCTCGAGATATGGGCATAACGGTAAGATTTTACATATATTAATATTTATTAGTGCAATATTGCTTACAAATTGCACTATTCATGATCTAATGTTAAGTATTTATTATTTTGTTTTTTTTTTACAGAGAAACACAGAGTCAACTTTGCCATTCGACATTTAAATTTCGATTGGGAAAACGAAATCGTTATATTTACCGACGGAAAGTGTCGGATAAGAATAGACGTAAAATTTTGTAAAGGAGTAGCGGGGTTTTAAAGTTCCAGGGTTCCAGTGAGATAAAGTCAAAAAATAATTTGGACACTGAGGTAAACAGAACATGGGAACTGATGCGAAATAGTGATATATGTTTCAATATATTATGGTTACGAGCATGAAAACTCGACTTCAAGAAGTGATAGATAGTGTAACGGCTATCCTCTCCGTTACTAAGAGACAAATTGACTTGGTTATTTTTCAGTCAGAAGCACAAATAATAATGTTACAATTAATGTTAAGTAAACTGTTATTTGACATTTAGTGCAGACCGGGTTAATATCTAGCCATTATGTTAGTAGGTATAAGTGTATAAAATTGAATGAAATTTAGTTTTCAATTCTTTATGAGTACTTATTTGTTTCATATTTTTTAAGTGTAAATTGTTTTTTTTTGCTATTTTTGAAACACAACACACTATGTTTTGAAGTTACTCGAACTTAAATTATCGCCAAGTAAGTGTTCAATACTTCATACTGAACATAAATTACATAATTAATATTATGCATTCATTAATTATGTTAACCCGGTCTCCAGTTTAAAGATCTAGTTGCTAATAATATTATTTCTTTTTATTGTGGTGATGCTTCAATCTTCTTTCCAATAAATTTTGGAAACGAATACTTAAGCTATGAATACCTCAATAATTTTTTAGATGGCTATAGGGAATATGCACATAGACGGTGCTGCCAACTGGTGCCATCAATTTTGACTTGATAAGTTTCTTTTACTGTCCGCATAGTGTCTTTTCTGTCGCACAAGTGCTGCCGCCTATAGTTTCTGCACGTTCCCTTACATCGGTGAAAACGAAATAATATTATTGATTGAGAAATTGCTCTTTTATTTATTGAAATAAAATGTTTGATATCAAAAGGTTGTATTATTTTATTTTCTGATCAAAGATATTTTTTAATTAAACAAATAATTAAATACATATTTGATACATATTAAAAAAAAACTATTAAATAAAACAAAAATAACACTCTGATCTGGGATTCGAACCATAAACCTATTCCTCATACCAGTACTTGACTCATGCATGTAACCGTTAAGCCATAGCTGCTAATAGAAGATGTTTCGAAATAGCGGTTTAGTTTGGTATATAAACTAGATGCAGAAAACGGCCACTACGCTGCATCAATTCACAACGCCATCTAGTTAATTCTCATCGAAACATGAACACAAACGATCAAACACTGCTCACGCGATTATCGCCCCGGGATGTCCATGCACTTTTGCAGCCCACTGTACATTGGTAGACAGGCGTCAATGAACTTTTTTCCAGGTTTATCTCGCACAAAGTATAGTAGGATAAGTATGATACTTTCAATCGCTTACCAGTTTTGTCGTCGACAAAATAAAATTGTACTGCCAGTTATTTCTACTTCATTCCCGGCGCTGAGCCAAATTTTGCGATGGCCCATTAAGCGCCTAATCGCCCTGTAATTTATATCTTTCATTCTATCAATCAATACACGTCATAATGGAAACGCCTAAGTAGGTAAAACATACAGCCTTATTTTACAAACTTTTATTTATTCATCGTCATCATTTCAGCCGTAGAACGTCCACTGCTGGACATAGGGCTCCATCATTGATACCCAATCATTACAATTGGAAGCGGCTTGCATCCTCCTTGAACCTGCGGCCTTTCCCAAATCGTCCGTCCATCTCGTTGGTGGACGTCCCACGCTGCGCTTGCCAGTCCGTGGACTTTTATTTACTATCTACCTATTAATTAACAACATTTACTACTTCATCGCTAAAAAGACGCGCAGGTGTGGTCCCATGAACTTTGATTAAGTATGAAATTGTGCCTAGTGACTCAATTAATGATATTATGAGGTGATTTTGAAATAGCAGCGTGTATATGTACGTACGTTTGTGTTGTGAGTTATAGTTTCATAATATTCAATCCTTCAACAACATAAAAAACATTTCTTCAGCAAAACTTGTTTCAACTAGTCGATATCCAATTCAATTCTTTTAACAACTCTCAATTAACTTTTCCCGCACTCATAGAATAAATAGTTGGAACCAGAATATTTTACAACGGCCCTCCAGGGAAATTTAAGTTTCCACTTACCTTGAGAACTTTGTTTCATACCCTGGAGATTTAGTTGATTGAGTATCGGTTCTATTTCAACAGGTTATTCTTGTGTTTTTGTATGAACATAGTTGAAGGTCTGGAGAGAGACATATGCTACTTTTTACCACAGGAAAATATCTTATTCCCACGGCAAAATACGTTTTAATCTACTTCAGCGGGGGCGATGCCGCGGGCATCAGCTAGTTTTGAATAAATTGTAAAGTAAATTAAGCAAATGGCGCGCTACTGCCACGCCCTCTTCATCTGGGAGAAGGCCTGTGTCCAGCATTGGACGTAAATATGATGCAACAAACGGAATATATTCTACAACAGCTATCGAATGATTTTAGCGTATTTTTTTATATTTATTTGAACAAAAAAAAATACAAATAGAAATAGAAATATATCAGCGAGTAAAATCATAATAGATTTAACTGCCGCTGAGCTCCCTCATTTTTCTACTAAGTACTTATAATATATTTATACACTAACACTTAAAAGCCGCTTTCAAAATTCACTTACAATGATTTGTATTCTGACAAATATGAGTGCGAGTGTCGGCGGTTAGCTCATTAAGGCTGGATTTCACCAAACTTTTATTCCGAGAATAACGCTTACTCTCAGATAGTAATGTCAAACCGCCATAGTAATTTGACATTACTATCTGAGAGTAAGCGTTATTCTCGGAATAAAAGTTTGGTGAAATCCAGCCTAAGAATGTTAGGTTTAGTACCTACTCGCAAGTGCGTTTTCCGTAAACATTCACACACATAGGCAAAAGTTAGTTATTATAATTGGATTAAAAGCAATCAGCTAATTTGCAATTACTATAGATTAAATGAAGGCGTGACTACAACACTAGCCATATTTTAGAGCGGAAAACTACTAGATGTAGGAATAAAATAAGTATTTACAGTAGGTACATAATACAACAGGTGCTGATAATAATCAACGACTTAAACATAAATGAAACTACTTTTGTTACATTACAACAAATGTCAGGACTTTTAGGGTTACGATTTTTATAAGAACATCGGGGGCATGGTAGTGTCCCCGCCAAGACGAGCCAAGCGAAGCCCAAGGGCACTATTACCTTTTCTCGAAGCGCTTCGTCGTTTTTTGAACCTCATAACTTGAGTTTGGATCATACCAGATAAACAAAATTATCGAAATATAATATCAATAGTATACTCATTAAAAATATAAAGTTTCAATTGCATAGCTCTTATACTTTAAATTTTATTGATATCTAAAAAACCCTGATTTTGTTACCGACTCACTGATGATCATCAAAACTCTTACTGAAGTCCTAGAAAGCTGAAATTTTGTATGTAAGCTACTATAAGTTGTCGTGAAGCGACAACCAAAATGAAAGAAAACCTAACCTAAACTAATAAATGAAAAATAAGATTTAAAAATTTGAAATTTTATTTACAGTATATTTAAAAGATATGTACAGACGAGTATAAAAGGAGGAGATGGGTGTAGAGTGGTGTATGGAAGTAAGTGGTTGAGTGTGTGTGTGTCGGTAAGAGTGGAGATGTAGGGATTCCGGTAACGATGAAGGGCGGCTTCAGAGAAAGCGCTGTTGGCGCTTGGGCAGGCTGCGCTGATAGCGCAGCGATGTGGCAGCAGGCACGGAGTATGAGCGTTAATCAGAGCAGGAGCAGGACTCTCGGAGTAGGTTCGGGCAGTGCCCGAACTAGGCTTGACAGCGCGCAGACCAGGCGCGGTCAGCACTACACGGGGAACAGCAGACTTGAAGACGGAGCAACGCACAGACTAGGTGCAGGCAGCAGACACGGAGTGGGCACGAACGGTGCACGGCACAGATGCAGGTACAGGTGGAGGCGGATAAAGGTGGAGATGGCGCCTGGTGAAGGCGGACACAGCGCTTGGTGAAGGCGGAGGCGACGCCTGGAGATAGCGGACACAGCGCTTGGTGAAGGCGGAGACGACGCCTGGAGTTGGCGGACACAGCGCTTGGTGAAGGCGGCGATTTGGCACTCGCGGAGGCTTCGGACAGGTCACGGAGACTTCGGACAGGACGCGGAGACTTCGGACAAGACTTTGACGTATGACGCGAGGCTAGCAGGACCCCGGGACCACTTCGGCCCCGGGATTAGGCCTTTTCGACTTGTTCCTTATTAGGAAGCTGGCGATAAACTGACTAAAGTCGGGATTTGTACTGGCTTATATAGCCGTCTGGCGGAGCTCCGCTCCCGAGGGCGACTCGGAAATCAGAACGTATGAAATTTTAAATTAAAAGTAAATTTGTACAAGTGGCCAAATATATTTATTCATTTTAGAGGGAGGTTTAATCTAAAATATTGTTTTTCTGACATGAAAAACGTAAATGCTTGTCATGACAACCGAATAAACATGCTTGTCATAACATGTTTTTGTATTAACGAAAATAACAATTTTAAGGAGCCATGAAAATAATTGTTATTAGATTAAAAACGCAGGAAAAAATGTCACGCATCAGCACGTGCGAAGCCCGAATCTCCAACATAACCGCAACACATAGAAAAAGACCGAAAAAGTTAGTATCCGTTTTCATCGAATCAAAAAGTGATTGTAACGTGAAAATACGTAGTGAAAACCAAGTGAAACTGTGTTATTTAGCTTTTGTGATTTCGCAGGACCCTGCAGAAATGAAGGTGACGCGATTCTAATGATATTAAGATCGACGACAGGACGTGAAAAAGATACGATAAGTGAGCTAAAACACGATGTAACGGTAAGTAAACAGTGCAAAACGCTACAAAGTACACAAACAACAAAAAAAATATAAAACTTGGAACTTTGAAAAAAAATGTCTTAAGTAACTTAGAAAAAGAAGTAGAATCCCACTAAAAACATTTTCATGTAAAATGTTTCCAAGACGAGACCATATTCCTTGCACGCACTGTCAAAAAGCTAACAGATCTCATGCCCTACACGCCCTAACTTCACAAACTTTAGGTACACCTTAGTCAAAATATGTTGCTTGGCCGCGTTTGGCAACTACAAGAACTATTGTATAATAGAAAATTAATGAACAGCAATTAATTGATAAAAATAAATGAGAATAAAAACTTTAATTTTACTTGTGACGGTAGCCAAAAGACCAAGCCAGATTTTGACTAAGGCGTAAAGTTTGTGAAGTTAGGGCGTGTAGAGTTAGGAAGCTTGGCTGATAACTTTTTGACTGAACTGACTGAATATATATGGTCTCGTCTTGGCAACATTTTACATGAAAATAATTTTGGTGGGTTTAATTTTTCCATTATGGCCACCCTATCTCCGCTCCGATTCTACGGAAGCGTACCCTACGCGCCCACAGCTTTAAATAATTATGCGTGAAAACTGGCCCTCTTTGCTTTCGTCTAATAAACTGTCCTCTACCCATTCATGGGCAAAAGGGTCTAAAATTAATTAGCCCGAACGTCTGCAGAGTCCGATCATACCCTAATAAACCAAGCTAAATATTTGAGCAACCGTTAAAATAGAAGGGTCATTTAATTTTAAACCCCTATTAAAGGGACCTTACAGATTCGTTTTATCTATAGATGATTGATTCAGTTATTTTACTGAGGTCCACAAAGAGGTCTCAAAGTCACTCAGACGGCAATGGAGAGGGATATGCTCGGAGTTTCTCTGCGGGATCGCATTAAAAAAATGGTGAAATCCGCGCAAGAACTAAAGTCACCGACACAGCTCGATTCTTTGAGCTCAACCAGACTCAAGTGGCAGTGGGCAGGGCACATCGCTCGTAGAACTGATGGCCGATGGGGCAAAAAGGTTCTCGAGTGGCGTCCACGGACCGGAAGACGCAGTGTAGGTAGGCCTCCAACAAGATGGAGCCACGACTTGGTTAAGGTTGCGGGATCGCTTTGGATGCGGAGGGCACGGGATCTGTTTGGCGAGCCTTGGGGGAGGCCTATGTGCAGCAGTGGACGTCTTTCGGCTGAAATGATGATGATGATGATAATGACCGAGGTCGGCGATGACAGACTGTTAACGAATGGTAAATGAATTTAGGATGAATTTCAATAAACACGCTTAAACTTTGTCTTTTATTTCTTTTCTTACGTGGACTCGAGTTGAACAGGAAAAAGTAGCGTTTATGCGCAATCATTGCCAAAGGTTATTTCAATTTCAATTCATTTCCGGAAAAAAGGAAAAGGATGTTTCTCGACATACAGAAAACGGTGCAAAACAAAAATATACGTCAATTAGATTGATGCACTTGCCTTTCAAATGTACTTAATTTTGCAATATACTGTGTTGGGACACTATTTATGGAGAGATTTATTGAATAAAACGCGCAGAATAACTTACTACGGTTTATTAGTATCGCCATTTTTAGGGTTCCGTAGTCAACTAGGAACCCTTATAGTTTCGCCATTTCTATCCGTCCGCGGCTAAGCTCAGAGACTGTTAGTAGTAGAAAGCTGTAATTTGGCATGAATATATATATCAGTCACGCCGACAAAGTGATTATATAAAAAATATATTTTTTTAGGGTACCTCCCATAGACGTAAAATGGGGGTGATTTTTTTTTCTCGACTAACCCCATAGTGTGGGGTACCTATCGTTGGATAGGTCTTTTAAAACCATTGGGGGTTGCTAGCATGATTTTTGTATTCAGTGATTAGTTTGCGAAATATTCAACTTTAAAGTGAAAATTTTCATTAAAATCGACCGTCCCCCCCCCCCCCTCTAAAATCTTAAACTGTTGGGTGGAAAAATTTGAAAAAATTCAAAAAGTAGTAAATATATTAAATTTTACAAGGAAAATTATAGCGGCTAAGATTGCTTGGGAATTATTTGTAGTTTAAGAGTAAACAGTAGCCTAAGGTATAAAACATACCGTCACTACTTTGAAAAACTCGTATCTCAAATCAGCATGTAAACAAAACTAAACCTTGATACGCGCGTAATAAAGTTCACTTTGCCAGATTATCGATTTTGAGATACGAGCTTTTTCCAAAGTATTGACGATACCTAACTTGGAAGATTCCGTACACATACGAAATCCTTAGAAAAATATTACTTGATTTTTTCGTAATGGCTACGGAACCCTATCTTGGGCATGTCCGACACGCTCTTGGCCGGTTTTTTTTCTCTCTGGCGCTCGCGGCCTCTCATTCTGTCGCTCCAAAACGCGCCCCAATGGGAGAGCGCGGACGCCGAGTTTTCTGTTGTGGCAACACGTCACACCTGTTTTAAACTTTCGTGATTTTCACTCATAATTACTATACTAAACGGGATTTATCACGCAATCAATAAAACGAAAGACTCGAGCGGCTAAACGAACTTGACACCCTACACTTCAGTTAACTCGTGAGCACGGCTGCTGCTACGTGGCCGAAACGTCGAGGTAAATATTGATTGCGTGATAAGTCCCGTTTAGTATAGTAATTGTAATTTTGCATATAAATTCCTTCAGGCTACTGCTAACAATCGCCCTGCGATGACTGACTGCACTCGTGAAACCTCAACACGAGCGGGCGATGAGGTCACGACATCCCTACGCCTTTATTATTATTATTATGTTGGGACGGATTTCCAATCACGGGCCCATGGGGACCCGGTCATTTGAAAGGCATTCATGGGGCCGAAGCCAACATATAGGTAAAGAAGTCTTTGGTTCCATACACATAGTAATAATGAGATATAAAAACCGGCCAAGTGCGAGTCGGACTCGCGCACGAAGGGTTCCGTACCATTATCTATAAAAAAATGCGGTTTACGATTTATGAAGTATTAAAAAAACTACTTACTAGACCTCGTTCAAACTAATTTTCGGTGGAAGTTTACATGGTAACGTACTTACCATGTAAACTTCCACACTTTTTTTAGTTTTATCATTCTCTTATTTTAGAAGTTACATGGTCTAAGAGCCGTTGAAGATTGACCTTCACCGATCTGTTAACTCAATGAGACATATTTTTTATCAAATATAATTTATAAACAAATACGCCTATGATAACTTGCCTATCGAAAAGTGTTCAAAGCTATTTTTTTTTTGTTTTATTTTTGAGTGCCTTTAGCCATCTTCCAGCTGCATCATCAGACCCTGGTTACCATCTGGGATCAAAGTACTCGTCAAGACGAATCAAACGAGTCCAAACTCGATGGGGTTGTGTCGTTTTATTGTGGAGTGCCTTTGGCCATATTGAATTAATGAAATTACGAATTACCCCATCGAGTTTGGACTAGTTTGATTCGTCTTGACGAGTACTTTGATCCCAGATGGTAACCAGGGTCTGATGATGGAGCTGGAAGATGGCAAAAGGCACTTCACAAAAAAAAAACAAAAAAAAATCTATGAACACTTTTCGATAGGCAAGTTATCATAGGCATATTTGTTTATAAATTATATTTGATAAAAATATGTCTCATCGAGTTAACAGATCGGTGAAGGTCGATCTTCCACCTCTACTAACAGGGGGGACACACATTTTACCACTTTGGAAGTGTCTCTCGCGCAAACTATTCAGTTTACAAAAAAATTATATTAGAAACCTCAATATCATTTTTGAAGACCTATCCATAGATACCCCACAAGTACGCGTTTGAAGAAAAAAAAATGTTGAGTTTCAGTTCTAGGTATGGGGAACCCCCAAAATTTATTGTTTTTTTTTTTCTATTATAGTGTGAAAATCTTAATGCGGTTTACAGAATACATCTACTTACCAAGTTTCAACAGCATAGTTAGCATAGTTTCGGAAAAAAGTGGCTGTGACACACGGACGGACAGACAGACATGACGATTCCATAAGGGTTCCGTTTTTTGCCATTTGGCTACGGAACCCTAAAAATGAAATGAGCGCAACTATGGAGGCCTTTTATTTATTTATGGAGAACCAACAGCTTAAAATACAATTAAAATTATCGACATAGCAACACAAAGCCAATTACAGGAACTCACAAATAATGATAAAATAAATTACAAAAGTTTAAGCTCAGTTTAAACAAGGTGACAACAAGGTTTGTTATAATTATTATGTTATATCAGAGAGGAGTGTCGTAGGAGGAGTCGTAGAAGCCTAGTAGTTTAACCTATGGCCTCTCAAGCAGAGGGTCGTGAGTTCGAGCCCGGGCTGATACCTCTGAGTTTTTCGGAATTTACGTGCGATATTACATTTCAAATTTACCATACACGAGCGAAAAAATTCAATTAGGTATGTGATGTTCCCAATCCGTACTTTGTTCGCGTGGGAACTACGTCCCAAGCCCTCTCATTCTGAGATATGTGCCCTGCAGTGGGAAGATGATATAGACTGGGACGACAATGATGATGACTAGAGAGGAATTAGCCAATAGAGTTACGGGTTATCCAAGGTAATATATCCACATTGAACCCTAAGTGAAATCACAATAAATTCGCGAATAAAACGAGTAAATAACTTCGGGCGATCGGGCGCTAATGAAATTCAATTTGGCTGAAAGGCTGAAACGGCCTTTTTTCAGAAGTACAGGTGCGTCCGCTCCCTATATTTACGCGGCTTTCAATTCTATACGTAACCGTACATTTAATACGACACAAAAAATTAAGACTTAAGCTGAACGTGTTATGATTTAGTTTGGATTGGCCTGGAAATAAATGTTAGGACCGTATAGCAACGCGCTTTTTAGCTCTAACTAGTGAATTCAAAATCAAATTGATGAAAATCGGCTTTTAGCGTTTTACAGTTATGTATGAAATTCGAAATGATAGCGAGACAGATGGTTTAACAAGAGATATTTATTTAAGAAGAAAAAAAATACCAATTACTTATAAACAAATAACTGTTGCCCGCGACTCCGTCCGCGAAGAATCGTAGCCTACGACCTATTCTCAGACCTACCAAATACCTATAGACAAAAAGGTTTCATAAAAATCGGTCAAGCCCTTTCGGAGGAGTTCGATAACAAACACCGTGACATGAGATTTTTATATATTAGATTTATCCTAATTTAAGTAGAATGACAAACGGAACCATATCAATACACGCTTTACCTGTATGTTTGTAACCGACTCCTTAGGGCACGATTTTGACCCACTTCCAGGCTTCCGATTGAGCTGAAATTTTGCACATATGTGTAAATTGGATGACAATGCAATATTATTGTAACATAGAGCTGATCTGATGATGGAGCTGGATGGTGGCCATAGGAACTATGTAATAAAACAACACAATCCCGTCGAGTTTGGGCTCGTTTGATTTGTCTTGACGAGCACTTTGATCCCAGATGGTAACCAGGGTCTGATGATGGAGCTGGAAGATGTCCAAAGGCACTCCACAATAAAACGACACAACCCCATAGAGTTTGGGCTCGTTTGATTCGCCTAAACGTGCACTTTGATCCCATATGGTAACCAGGGTCTGATGATGGAGCTGGAAGATGGCCAAAGGCACTCCACAATAAAACGACACAACCCCATCGAGTTTGGGCTCGTTTGATTCGTCTTGACGAGCACTTTGATCCCATATGGTAACCAGGGTCTGATGTTGGAGCTGGAAGATGGCTAAAGGCACTCCACAATAAAACGAAACAACCCCATAGAGTTTGGGCTCGTTTGATTCGTTTTGACGAGTACTTTGATCTTAGATGGTAACAAGGGTCTGATGATGAAGCTGGAAGGGGGGTAGGTGGCGGGGTGGAGGGTGGGGAATGGGGTAAGGCGGTCGGGGGTTTATAGGGTTTTTTTTTTTTTTTACAACCTATCCCCGACATGGGGTCGAGGCCTATTCTACTCTAGTTCTCATTCACGCCAGTTCTCGCATTTACTACTTCTCGGGTTTAGAGGGTTGGGGGTAAGGGTGTGGCGGTTGGGGTTAGGGGGGGTTGGTGAAATGGGGTGGGGGATGTTATGGGGTTGGGTTTAGGGGGTTGGGGGGTTGTAGGTGAGGGGGGTAAAGTTAGAAAGAAAGAGGTTTACGTTTAGTAGTGCAGAGCAGTGCGCGCGCACCAAAGACCAAGTATAAGATGGACTGATTTTATTTAAGACGAGCAAAAAACCGTTTTGTCTCCTTTTAGCACATGGAAACTCTCACTGTGAAAAAATGCAACTAAAAAATAGAAAATAAATAATAGTTTAAAAAAACTAAAAAACACGCTTTAAAAAATAAAAAATAAATTTTAATATATTTCAATTCACTATTCTTATAGTGCAGTAAAAAATCTTAATAAGCAATTATTATATTGTTATATCCAGATCAAAATTCTAAATATTGATAAAATAAATAATAATAATGAACTAAAACAATTACTTTGCTCACCCGCGACCTTAAAAAGGTCCTTTTAAGGTCGCGGGTGAGCAAAGTAATTGTTTTAGTTCATTAATATGGACCTCCGCAAAGTAACGCCTGATTCAATAAATTAAATAATAATAGTTTAAAATATTTTATTGTAAAAAAAGCGTGGGGTGCTTTTTAAGATGTTATCAAAATGATAATCCTCGACAATTGACACCATGCACCCCACGCTTTTTTACAATAAAATATTTTAAACTATTATTATTTATTTTATCAATATTTAGAATTGTTTACAAATTTTTATCTGGATATAACAATATAATAATTGCTTATTAAGATTTTTTACTGCACTATAAGAATAGTGAATTGAAATTTAAAAAAAATATTTTTTACGTTTTAAAGCGTGTTTTTTAGTTTTTTTAAACTATTATTACAATAAACTTTAATAACTTTTACGCCAAACGTTGGTTTTTTGTCCAACTCAATTTGCAACCAGAACTAACAACTTTCCTCAACCTTTCGACCATACAGAAGGTTATAAACTATGCGTGAAAACTTTCATCAGAATCCGTCCATAACAAACATACATATAAATAAACTTTTGCGTTTATAATATTAATTAGATTTCCACTCTATAGATAATTCCTCTATAGGTATGAGTGATTTAATGGTAGAGACAAAACAGAGAATCACAAAACATCCATCTTGAAACACACACTTGGATAACTTAAGGGTTCCGCACCTCAGTTGTTATTGTTATAGTATAAGTTAGTAACTTTAAGATAAGTAATTAAATTAACATATTAGGTATATATGCATGTATACACTAAGATATGCACTGTTTTTCGAAATATTTTTTATTAAGATTATTTAAAAGCGAAAAAGTTTTTCGGGTGCGCCGGTGGGATTCGAACCCACGTCTCCTGGGTATTTTTTATTACTTTAGAATTAGTTTTTTTCTCCGTAAGTGAATGTTTGTATTCTTTTGAGAAAATAAAATCTTAAACCATAAAAAAAAGAAACCGTTATAGGATCACCATGGGGCCTAGTGGTTTGACCTATTGCCTCTCAAGGGTCCTAGGTTCAAATCCGGGCTCACACCTTGAGTTTTCCGTATTTTATGTGAGAAATCAGATTTCAAATTTACCATGATCTTTACAGTGAAGGAAAACATCGTAAGGAATCCTGCACTCACCTGAGAAGAAATTCAATGGTGTGTGTGAAGTTCCCAATCCGCACTGGGCCCGCGTTGGAACTATGGCTCGACGCGTTCCCGAGATAAATGATTTTGACAGACGTCTTGATAGGACGGACAAGCGATCCTATAAGGATTCCGTTTTTTTTTTTGCTTTTGAGGTACGGAACCCTAAATTGACAACCGTTGGGGACCACGTCTCAGTCTTTCATAGAAACACCACGGAACAGAAATTAGCTGGGTTCCCACTGAACGAGCATAATTTTGTTCGACACAAGGTTCAAAATCGCGCCGAAAATGGCTGCCTCGCGAGGCTACTTACATTCTGCTTGCCTAATTTGTACGGAACCCTCAGTGCGTGAGTCATCGCACTTAGCCAGTTTTTTTTATGTTTAACTTTCCATATATCACGAGTCTCTCAGCGCGGAGGCCATAATTTCAGGATAAAATGAGACCATTATGAGATGCGGCTTATATGAGGACATTATCATAATAATGTGGGCACAAAACGTATGAAGAAGGTTTATACAATGGCGAGTAGAATATGGCGACCATGTTTACTAATTTATAAAGACCGAGCTATTAATTCAACGTCAAATTATGTCTACACTAGTTTATGTATGTGCGAAAAATTTACTTTTGTACTCTGAAGGACAACATCGTGAGGAAGCCTACACACATCTGCGAAGAAATCTAATGTTATATATAGATAAATTACCGAGAGCGTGGAATTGCATTATTATTTAGTGGTATTGTTTGTTTAATAGGCATTCCACTTTAGTGAGAGAGACAACAATATAGAGATCTCTCTCCAATGCCTATAAACACACAATACCACTACATATTATGCAATTCCACGCTCTCGGTAATTTATCTATATGTGTGGGAAGTTCCCAAACTGAGCCCGTGCGGGAACTACGCCCAAACTTTCTCATTCCGAGAGGAGGCTTGTGTCCTGCAGTGGGAGGGTAATGAGGTAGGATTACAGTGTAAGAAAAGAATTTAAAATAGATAATATATCATAAAGTTGAGTTACTTTGGCCTGAAAGGGACTTTTTTTTGAATGAGTCGCCAGAGGGGCCAAAGACGCGAAGTCTTTGCTGCTTTTTAACTTTAGGGTAGGAAGAGTGACTTGTGCTCGGGAAAAATCCCTTCGGACGAACTGGGAATGGAGGGCCCAGACAGTGTCCGACTTGCACGGACTAAAAAACCCGGTCACAAGTCCCCTTCTCTATTGATTATTAATACAAAAAACGTGTGCTTTATATTTTGAGGAGGGGAGGGGTAGGGAGGGGACTTAATCTACCCACAGTGTCCTGCCTCAGCCATTTGCTGGAAGGCCGGGAGAGGAGCATGCATTCTCCCGCTGGGCACTGGGGGGTGCTTAGGTCGGTCTTTTATGTTTTTACCCGTTGGTTTATTCCTTGACCGACCCTCGCCCGTTTCTGTACATTTACTTAGAGCTATTGGTTGGGTTGATGGGATTTCCTGTCATATGCATTTATCTTTAACTAAGGGCTTCCTTTCTTTTGCCCTGCGATGGAAGGGTGGGTCGGAGTGAAAGGGACTTTGGCCATTGGGATCAACTCGATCCAGATTTTATTTTTACAATGAAACTTTGGGGGTAGGTTGCAATAGATCTCTCTCTAGGGGCTAAATTCAGTAACGGCCCAAGACGGTTTGCGAGTGGTAATTCAATCGTTTGCGAGAGGATAGGGATGAACTGCTATTCAGGAACGCCAAAAACCACTGGTTTGCGAGAGGTTTGGGCTGAGCTTAGGATGAGCCTTATTTATTTATTTACAAAGCGAATTATGAGGATACGATGCGCACCATTTCTCCATACAAACGTAATCCCCTGTTTCCTCCCTGGATAATAGCTTTAGAGCCAAATTTTTTTTACTGTGTAATCTGTATCTACCACAGCTATGCCCCTAGGTTTCGTTTTTTTCCATATTTCAATTAACATAAGAAATATGAGCTTTCAAAAACTGAAAAAATTGCCCAATTTCAACGTCATTTTCAGACACTCATCAGAAAAGAATCCCTTATATAAACAAAAAAAGGAAAACATAGGGGCATAGCTAAATCTATCCTCTAATTATATTTGAAAAAAATAATTTTATTGGTCCAGTTTTCGAGAAGAAAACAGGGGATTACGAAATGCTGTTTTGATCAATTTTACGCGCCTATTAACGGTCAGAGCTGCAGTTGTCCCGCTCTCGCTGTACTGACACGGAGGGGTTCGGGCGAGACAGCGACATTTCATTAAAATACCTATTTCTCAAAAGTCTCTCAGCCATCGTACCCTCTTAACAGGAAAATAAGGCTCATCCCAAGCTCAGCCCATCCCTATTCTCTCGCAAACGATTGAATTACCGCTCGCAAACTGTATTGGACCGTTCCTGAGTTTAGCCCCAGGCAGATGTTATGCCTAGGGCCGAAGTCCAATGGAAGAAAGTTGAAAGTTGTATTTATGCAGCCAAGTTGAGAAACTTCGATAGTGCGATGCAGGATGTAGTAATTAGTTTCTTATGTGATGACTAGACGGCGCTAGTAGTTGTTCCAAAACTATAGCACATTGCCACGTTGGTTTTAGCTTTGAAAGAAAAAAAAAGTGTGGTCCAAAGTAATCCTCCATTAGGTCAAAGTATACTTCTAAAGAAAAAAAAAGAAAGAAGAAAGAAGATATTTATTCACTTTTACAATACACACAAATACAAGAAAGTACATACAATTCCATACAAATAAACAAAAATCACAAACAGTGGAGTAATAAATATGTACATACACAATTCTGAAAAACAATTTTCAATTTTCAATTCAATTTTCAAATTTATTTATTTATTTTTTTTTTTTTTTTTCAATTCTGAATTCACTTCTCTCAGTTAATTGTATTAATTTAATAACAATGTAGATCTGTTTGAAAGAAATATACCTTGTTGAGTTTCTTGTCGGTTTCTTCTCAGCAGGGTTTTTCCGAACCGGTGGTAGAGTCTTCGACGTTCATAGGAGCATCAATTGATGCCTAAATTGAATAAAGAATTTTGATTTTGACTTTGAAACTTGAGTATAATGAGAAATGCTTTAAATTTTCCATCGTCCCCCACAGGAAACGAAACTTTCGTAATTACTGCGAATTTCACATGAAAAGGGGAAACCAAATCTGTCTGCAAGAGTTATGTACCCATTCTTGGTACATGTAAGTAACAACTTACAAAGAAATTGCTACAACATGCCCTAGTCCTTATAATAACATTTTTACTAATCTTTAATTTTTATGGAACTTTGATCAAATAAATTGAACATGTCAGTTCCAATAGGCCTTTCCTATAAAAAACTACCAACCATACAATTAAAAATGTGGCTCAAGCCAAGAGGAATAACGACACGTCCCGCAAATCACACCCCCGAAGTCCCTGACACAGACCTCCAAGCTCGTACACGGGTTCTCTGCTAAATAAACGTAACTAAGGGGCTATTTCACCACTTTTTTTAAAGTTCGGATTAGCTTGATCATATCCTTATTTGTCACATGGAATAAAAATTTCGGTTTCACCAGTCTTGATTAGCGCTAAGTGACGGACAAACTATTTTTTAATTTGACCATCAGATCAGGTGGCATTTAGCATTTTTATCCGTCACATATCTTTTTAATTAGTTAGTTTATTTTTTTGTGGCCATAGTTGGAGAGCCCTTCAGCCGGTTTCAGAAAAATAAATCACAGTATTTTTAATTTTTTAAAGAAAGAAGTCATGCTAAATTGCAAACGAGAATTTAAATATCAAGATTTGAATAAAAAATATAGGTACGCTTTTAGTTTTTAAAAATAAATCCAAAATTTCCTAATATTTTATAATTACAGACTTTTTTTCAGTGGCACAATCGTTTGTTCTACCTGAACTTGTACATCGCCTTTAAAAAAAAAGTTAATCTGTCAAAGGGTTTGGCGCCACTTTGCGATTCGTTTTACGTGATTTTATTTTTCTTTGTTATTGTTAACCAAAGTATCGTAAATAAATACCGTTTTTGGATTAATTGTAATGTTACAAATTTGTTTATGCAAAAAAATAGATATGTTTAAAAATTACATAGTTTACGATTTATTTTGCTTTAATAATGAGCGACTCTTTGAACAAAAATATGCGAACAGGAACCCGTGGTCGTGAAATGGGACGTTGCTATTCCGACTTTTTGTTAAACCGACGATTAGTTAAGTGGTACTTAGTTTGCACAGGACCGGAGTGGTGAAACTGAAAAAAAACTGGCCGACAGATTTATGCAGTACTTAGTTTATTCATTGGTTACGTAACCAGTAGTTTGACAATAAGGTGGTGAAACAGCCCCTCAGTCTATTAACTTACTTTCTAAAGATCCGTATACAAATCTAGCAGCCTGCGACAAGGGCTCCGACAGTATGGCTTGGGAAACACCAATATTTTAGAGAGTAAGGTCCCAGACTCTACAGAACGAATCCCTCCTGACTCGAGTCCTTGCACACTCCATCAGTAAGTGATGCACACATCCTCAACCACACCACACTCATCGCCCTATAATAACTTATGTTATGTTATTATCTCATAAGTGACCTCATTTATTATGAAATTGTCGCTTCGTACGAAACTTTCCGAAACTTTCCGCCTTATTCTGGCATGCTCCTTTCTATCTGGTCAGAAACTTTTAAACTCCCAAGTCCGTGGCCCAAATTATTCACATAATTAGAACTTTGCTTTCAACAATGAAGGAAACATATTATATATTATTATTACTAGCTTTAGCCCGTGGTTCGCCCGCGTTAACGTATATAATGCCTGAAAAAAGGTTACAGTAGCATTTTTTTACTTCTAGAAAGAGGTCAATCGACGAATTAGACTCGGCTGGGCACCGTTCGGGAAGCTCCGCAATATCTTGTCATCCAATATACCGCAATGTCTCGAGTCAAAAGTCTTTAGCCAGAGTGTGTTGCCAGTGATGACTTATGGCACTGAGACGTGGCCGCTAACGATGGGCCTCATAAGCATAAGAAAGCTCAAAGTCACTCAGAGGACGATGGAAAGGGCTATGCTCTCTAGGGCTAGTTTCTCTGCGGGATCGTGTTAAAGAAAGAAAGAAAGAATAAAATTTATTTCACACAATTTTAGGTACAATAAGATTTTGGAACATACAGAGTGGGTTTCACTAAAATCTACCTTGCAAGGCATGTGAAATTGACAGTAAGAAAAAACTTAACCTAAGTGTAATCCAAAAATTCCTGTATACTATAAAAAGATTTTTCGGCAAGCCATTTTTTAAGACTTGTTTTAAATTTCGCAAATGTGAGATCTTTAATTAGATCAAGCAGTTTATTAAATATTTTTATACACATTACATAACTATTTTTAGCAACCAATGACAAATGTGACAATGGAACATACAATTTATTACGATATTGCGAACGTACAGCGTTTTTAAACATGTCTTTGGCTAATGCCATGTCTTTGGCATGTCTTAGAAATGATGAAATCCGCGCACGAACTAAAGTCACTGACATAGCTCGAAGAATCACCAGACTCAAGTGGCAGTGGGCAGGGCACATTGCTCTGGGTTCGAACCCACGACCCTCTGCTTGAGAGGCCATAGGTCAAAACACTAGGCTACGACATCTTCATTAGAAGTCACTATAGCTAAACCGTTTACTTTAATCCTCACCCGCGCAGTACAGGGGCTGGCGGGTATGACGACAAAGGGGGCCGAGAGAGGTGCGGGCGGCAGGCACACGAGGCGCGCTCGCCGCCCGCACCTCTCTCTGCCCCCTTTGTCTTTATACCCCCCAGCCCCTGTACCGCGCGAGCGAGGACTCAATTAAGAGGATACGATGGCTGAGAGACTTTTGAGAAATAGGTGATGAAATGTCGCTGTCTCGCCCGAACCTCTCCGTGTCAGTACAGCGAGAGCGGGACAACTGCAGCTCAGACCGTTAATAGGCACGTAAAATTGATCAAAACAGCATTTCGTAGTCCCCTGTTTTCTTCTCGAAAACTGCACCAATTAAATTATTTTTTTATTCAAAAATAAATAGAGGACAGATTTAGCTATGCCCTTACGTTTTCTTTTTTTTTGTTTATATGAGGGATTCTTTTCTGATGAGTGTCTGAAAATTACGTTGAAATTGGGCAATTTTTTCAGTTTTTGTAAGCTCATATTTCTTATGTTAATTGAAATATGGAAAAAAAAACGAAACATACCTACGCTCGCCCCAACCCCGACCGCGTTCCCGCCGCGCACTCGTTGATTCTCGACCATTTTGCGCGCAACACGCGGCCGGGCGGCGGAGTCGTCGTCGAGCGTCGCTGCACGCGCGTTATTGTTCTATGATTCGTCGTAAATAAACCTCCGTTACAACTCCGCAAAATTTGTACGGAGGCGGAGGCGGAAGCGAAGATACGATTTCTTGCGGAACTTCCGCAGTAACGGAGGCGGAGGCAAAGTTCCGTTACAACCCTACTAAAAACTATGCAATTTTTCGAGATAAAACGTAATGTTTAAATTTCTTAAATGTTTATAAACTATCTATATGCCAACTTTCATCAGAATCCGTCAAACCACTTAAGCGTAAAAGAGTGACGACCACCCGAACAAACTTTCGCGTTTATAATATTAAGTAAGATTTCTTCACAAATACAGAGGTCTAGGTTCCGAATAAGACTTTGTCCCATAAATAAATTACAAAGAAGCTAGTCGACGTCACAGGGCATCGACGAGCTGGCAGCTTTCTCGGTCAAAGCAGTAGCTTATCTATACAAAGAGAAAGCCTTGCCAGTATCATCGAAACCAAAGGAGGCCTAAGGAGGGAGACACCCTTAAAGTTACCCCCCGCATTGTATTTCCTGGCGTTCGCCGCTCTCTTGCCACTGGCCCTCGCGGCTCATGTACTTACATTGCGTCGTCCATTTTCGTGTATGCAGCGGCGTTCATCGATTTATTAGACGTTGTCACGTCAAAAATTAAGGGGTATGAAAAATAGATGTTGGCCGATTCTCAGACCTACCCGATATGCACACAGAATTTCATGAGTATCGGTCGAGCCATTTCGGAGGAGTGAGGGTGGGGGGCGGGGGGGGGGGGGTTAGAGGGGAGGAGGGAAGGAGGTGCGAGGTTTCAATGGGGGGATGAAAACTTCATTGATTTTGCCGTAGAATGCACCGTTTTCAAGATATTTGACAAAACACCGGTTCTCGTCCGATCACCGAGGTTAAGCAACGTCGGGCGCGGTCAGTACTTGGATGGGTGACCGCCTGGTTTCATTTTTGTTTTTTGAATGTTTTGTTATGACGTTGTGTAATGACCTTTTTGCAAATCTCAAGAGATTTTTAATGTCTAATGTCGTCCAAAGACGTTTAGTAGAAACGCACCCTTAAGCGCCAATTCCTGTACTAAATTTTACATGAGATATTCAATTATCTCATCCCGTTCTTTATCTTACCCAGGAGATGTTAAATAACCCTACCGAGATCTTTATTTAAAGTAGCCATAGATTAATAATTCCCAGATAGCGCACTTGTCTGATTTTATTAAGGGTTTGTTGTCATCCAGGTCTCTTAAAATCAGGTCGGCCGTCCCACACGGATCCAGTGTGGATTCGGAACTTGACATACACCATTGAATGTCTTCGCTGCATGCAGGTCACCGAAAAGGTCATGGTGAATTTCAAATGTAATCAAGCAACGCAAGATCAGATCCAGAGGAGGGGTTTCCTCATGAAAACGCTTATTATTGTGTCACACAGATGTAAAGATGTTTTGCACGTCCAAAGTAACACCTGAATGTATCAAAACTGTATTATAGAAGAATAGTAGATAGTACAACAAAAGCATAGAATGACCCATTGTACCCGAGTCTTTATAGCCGGCGAGGGTGGATAGACCTTCGAAAGGTATAAATGGATATAGTGCTCTATTATTTGCACCCTGCTTTTCACTTCGATTGCAAGGAAATTAATCAGCAACATTGGAAATTAAATTTACAAGCTCTTATTTTTCAGGCACTGCAATTTCTATACCAATGTTCTAGATTTATATATAAAAAAAAGATACTTATATTTAATAAATTTATACTGACTGTGGTTGTTTGCGTCTGATTGCCTTGGTCTTAGACAAATATTTTACTTTATGCACTAGAGCATAAAAAGCCATTTTATGCAGCAATCTCTCGACATAACGAACAACTTTACGAGCATGAGAAGTGAAAAATATTTTTAAGTGTAGAGTCTTGGCCATTTTAATCTCTGTCCGCCTCAATATAGAATGCAAAACGGTGCCGACTATATGCTTGTTCAACTATTTCTGAATATTGTATGTGCGAATACATTATTTATGCAGCGGAACACCCTAAATATACCGTTGCTTATGAATATCCAATATCTCCAGGCGGTATTAGTTGCATAGTAGACAGATTAACAACAGTTTACAGTCGCAGAACGGATAGGTTCGTCTAGTTTTTAAATGCTTTAATTTTACACCTTGCAAGCACGTCTACCTTTCTACACCGGCTTTGACCCCTATCAGATTGAGATAACCAATAGAAAACAAAATTAAATTTAAGTAAAATAATTCAAAATGTAGGTTACTCGTGTTTGGCCACAAAAGTCATCTTGGCCTATATACGTCCTACAGCAGCGAACAGGCCTAATTTCAGAATGAGAGAGCCTGTTTCGTAGTTCCCACGCAAGCCTAGTAAGGAATGATATTCTTGTTTTACTTCATCGAATGGCTATAATTTCGCACATTGATTCAGATAAACTCAGAGGTTTTACATATGGCCTCACAAGCAGATGGTCGTAGATTCAATCTCGAGTTCACACCTCTAAGTTTTTCAGAATTGATGACTTACTGATTCTTACAGATTCTAAATTTACCATGAGCTTTACGGTAAAGGAAAATATGGTGGAAAAATTACACAACTCAAAGTAATTCCATGGTGTGTGATGTTCCCAATCCGCACTGAGCCCGCCTGGCAAATATAGCCCAAGCTCTCTCTCTCAAATTGCTGATTGTAGCATATCAATTTCAGATACATTGGCATACTGTTCCGACTAACCCAACTGTGTAACTGGCGTGATTCCCTCTGAATATTATTTCGGCATCGACGCGGTAAATTGGATTTGCAATCATTTCTTTGTTCGACCGCGTTATGTTACCAAGCTCCCTTGTCGCCGCTTCTGCTGATCAATGCCTTTTATTATACCATTGTTTCAAGATAGGATTGATTGCCTTTCAATCTGTCTTAGGTTGCGATGACTTTGTTAACTGATGTCTCCGGTTTTGTAGCGTTTTAACAAACCAGCCCAAGCCCACTAACCAACCAAAAGGTAAACCAAAACAGGTTAAGTTAGGCTTGACCGTTTAAGAGGATACAATGCGCACCATTTCTCCATACAAACGTAGTCCCCTGTTTCCTCCCTGGATAATGCTTTAGAGCCAAATTTTTTTACTGTGTAATCTGTATCTACCACAGCTATGCCCTACCTACGTCATTTGTCAAATGATACACGACAGGAACCACAAATTACTATTTTTTCTACATCCACTTTCACCTCCGCCTCCGCCTCCGTTAACCTCCGCATCCGCGGAGATGAAACTCGTCGCCTCCGCATCCGGCTCCGCCTCCGCTAAGAAGGCCTCCGTTACAACCCTAGTTTTTAGGATAGCGATAAACGAATTCTTCGCAGACGGAGTCGCGGGCGATAGCCAGGATGATATAAATTAAATAATTATTTTAATTAATAACAACCTGATAATACAATGAATGAGCGTTACAACTTAGGGATCTTTAAAAAACGATCCTACCAATTCCTAAAAGGGTTGGCAATGCACCTGTGGTTCCCCTCGTATTGCGGGTGTCCATGGGCGACAGTGATCGCTCTCCATCAGGTGATATAAAAAAAAAATTAAAAAAAAATCGAAAAGTTCTAGAATGGAGACCAGGGACTGGCAAGCGCAGCGTGAAACGTCCACCAACGAGATGGACAGACGATTTAGTAATGATTGGGTGTCAATGAGGGAGGCCTATGACCAGCAGTGGACTTCCAACTAACTATGACATCGGGGCCTTCAAGAAAAGAGCGTATTGAGCCCTTAAAAGCCGGCAACGGACTAGTGACCCTTCTGGGGTTACTTGTTCTCATGGGTGGTGGTGATCGCTTAGCAACAGGTGACCCACTTGCTCGTTTTCCTCCCTCTATCAATTAAAAAAAAAATCGTCTTACGGCTGAAATGATGATGATTACGTTTAATTTTTTTTAAGTTTATTTAGTATTGCGGGATTTGTGGCGTATCCATATTAAGGTTTCTACTTGATGATTAGTGGCGTAACGAGATGGACAGACGATTTAGTAATGATTGTGTCAATGAGGGAGGCCTATGACCAGCAGTGGACGTCCTACGGCTGAAATATGATGATTACGTTTAATTTTTTTTAATTTTAATTAGTATCGCGGGATTAGTGGCGTATCCATTTTAAGATTTCTACTTAATGATTTGTGGCGTACAATCAAATCGCCGATCACTGAACAAACGAACTGAACCGCCGTATTAGTGGAAGAACACCTTAATAAGCACGCTTAGTTTTCAAAGCTCGCCAAATCACACAGAATCCCTTTACGTTTTATTTGATATCCAGTGAATACATTAATTTTTGGATGATTAGATTATTCAATCGAGTGGGCGCAGGTGTTGCGATTCATTGAATGATTTATGAGAATTTTAATGAATCATTATCATCATCATCATTTCAGTGTGAGATCATTTTATATTGGTTAGGACCCCCCTTAATATTTCATCATTTCAGCCGAAAGACGTCCACTGCTGAACATAGGCCTTTCCCAAGGCTCACCAAAAAGATCGGCCCTGCGCCATCCGCATCCAATGCTTTCCCGCTACCTTCACCAGGTCGTCGCTCCATCTTGTTGAATGCCTTCCTACACTGCGTCTTCCGGTCCGCGGACGCCACTCGAGAACTGTGACGTGGCCGCTAACGATGGGTCTTATAAGAAAGCTCAAAGTCACTCAGAGGGCGATGGAGAGGGCTATGCTTGGAGTTTCTCTGCGGGATCGCATTAGAAATGATGAAATCCGCGCAAGAACTAAAGTCACGGACATAGCTCGAAGAATCGCTAAACTTTAATTAATCTCTTTTTGTTGAGTCACATACACATACCTACATACATACAATCACGCCTCCTTCCCAGCAAAGGGATAGGCTGAGACTATTTTGTTTCCGCCTGCTACGATCCTGACATACATCTTTGGCTTCTACAACACTCATTAGTCTTTTCATACATGCTCGCCGGTTTCGGGTACTCTTGACCTGACCCTTCTTCAAGACATCCCCATCTGATCATGGAATGTACTTCTTGGTCTCCCTCTTCCAATATTTCCATCTACACTCGCCTTATATATCTCTTTCGCTATTCTTCCATATGCCCTAACTAACTTATTATTCCTTTTTCTACAAATGAACATCATATTTTTCATAATTAAAAGGAAACCTTTTGCAAAAATGTCCGCGGGGCTTATCTTAATATCAACAGCCGTTTAATTAATAATCTAATTAAGGCAAAACTGGATTTTTCGCGTGAAAATTCGCGCCTAAAGTGTTGTTGCCACACCTTAGATGCGAAGAGATAATTTCCTGTTGGAAAAAATCGAAAAGTCTCATTTCCTTTGAGAAAACATTCACTGAGGAGTATAGAGATGTTGATTGATAGGTGTTCAAAATCAAAAAAAAAATCAAAACGTTTATTCTGCAAGTAGGCCGCAAAGGGCTCTTTTACATGTCATTTTTTTTAAACTACCAGCGCTTTCGTAAGGACCATCATTGCCAAGAAGAATGCGCAGCAAGAAACTTGGCAGAAAGTCATCTTTTCAAATTAAAATATAATAAATTACAAATTAAAAAAATCATACAAATATAGAATTAAGTAAATAAAAAAAATAATTATATGAAAAAAAACAATACAGGGATGTATTGGGTCCCTTAGTTAAAAAACTAAAACAATACCTACATATTAACTATATCTACGTTAAGTGGAAGTGTAGAATGCTTCCACCGTCAAAAAAAAAAAATTAAAAAGGAAAAAATAAAAAATAATAATATTGGAGATGTCTTCCAATGTCACAATAATTAAAAATGATTGTGTTAAAAACACATTTCAGGTCAAGTAACCATTAAACTTTTGGATTCCAAAGGCAAACGCTTACGCCTGCCGCCCCCAAAGTTGTTTATCGATAGATAGGGTTTGCTCGTAGAATCGTCGGCCGATGGGGCAGAAAGATTCTAGAACGGCTTTTTTTTTATACAATATAGGCTTGCGTTTGACCACAGTCACGCCTGATGGAAAGCGAAGATGAGGCCTACGATGGAGCACGCTTGCCTAGTACCTACTTAAATGCTTCACCCTAGACTTGAAAGCGGCCAAATTGTAGTGTTCAGAGAACACACTCGCAGGCAGGGAATTCCACTCCTAAGAGCCCGCGCAGACAGAGAGCGGTCTGGAGTTCCGAGTTCCACGTTCAGAGTTCTGTGTTTTGACCGCTCGAGAGTTCCAGTCGCCTGCTGTGTGCGTTATCGTAAGAGACTCAGTACATTCAAAAGAACGCAGAACTCTGAAAGTGGAACACCAGAACGCTCTCTGTCTGCGCGGGCTCTTAGCTGTGCGGTTGATGAAGGAAGAGCGAAAACGCTTTGAGCAGATTTTAGGAATACTGACAACGTAAGGGTGGAGACCCAGCTTACTTCTGGTCGACCTGTGGAAGAAAGTAGCAGGTGGAATAAGAATAAACGAATAGGACTGAAAACCGGAACACGTGGCGTGGGAAGGACCAGATGGTCCGATGATCTGGTAAAGCCAGGAACCACTTGGATGTGGGCAGCGCAGGATCGTCGTGGAACTTTCTAGGGAAAGCCGTTATCCAGCTGTGCGTCTTTTGGCTTATAAGACGATGATGGTCGGTTTGGTCTGTCCCTTTTGGTGCGAGTTCGATCAAATTTTATGAACAACTACGAGTAGCTGTTGTCCGCACTCCGTCTGCGAAGAAGTCGTTTTATCGCTTTCCCGCGGGAAATATGCAATTTTGCACGATAAAAAGTATGCTACAATGCTTCATCATCATTATTTCAGCCGAAAGACGTCCATTGCTGAACATAGGCCTCCCCCAAGGCTCGCCAAACAGATCGGCACTGCGCCATCTGCATCCAATGCGTTCCCGCCACCTTCACCAGGTCGTCGCTCCATCTTGTTGGAGGCCTACCTACACTGCGTCTTCCGGTCCTCGGATGCCACTCGAGAACCTTTCGGCCCCATCGGCCGTCAGTTCTACGGGCGATGTGTCCTGCCCACTGCCACTTAAGTCTAGCGATTCTTCGAGCTAAGTATGTCCGTGACATTAGTTCTTGCGCGGATTTCATCATTTCTAATGCGATCCCGCAGAGAAACTCCAAGCATAGCCCTGAGTGAGTCTATAATGTTTATCCAGATTATAAACTATCTGCCAAATTTCATAAAAAAAAATATCAAACATCCATCCATAGGTACCTACAAATTTTCGTGTATATAAAAAAAAGCCACAGAAATTCAGAGATTTAACTAAAATAACATAGGAATTCCCAGTAATCGATTAGCATACTGAAATTCTATGATTTCAGGGAATCGCAAACTCCTCGTACAGTCAACTACAAAGATATATATAATGGCTAAAATTACAAAAATATGTATACGCAACTTTATTGACTTAACATAACGGTCGGGTATACATAATTTTGTTACTTTGGCTGCATCGATCTTTTGTAATCGATTGTGCAAAAAATGTTTCTTTGAAACCTTTTGGGTTTAGTTCAACTCACACTTGGCAAATTATGTTACCTGTTCTCCTAAGCTTCGCTTCGACGTGTTGAGTTGTCTTTGACTTTCTACAATTAATTTGAAGCCCATTTGAATTAGTAACGTATTGCTGAAATAATCCAATTGCGTACACCGCGATCCGCTTTAAACTCAGAGCACTTACGACAGGACACGCCTTAGCGTACCTTTTACACGACACTTTGTTATTTCTCAGGGCACGTGTTTATGTACAGTCGACTAAAGCGAGGCCTGCCCAGTTTCAAAACAAATTTGCTTGCAGCCGTTGAAGTTCATTGGTATGGATTGGTATGGACATTTAAGGGTCAAGGCGACCTTTTGTTCGACTGTACCCGTACCCCTTCATTTCCCATAATTTCGTTTGCACGGTCACGTGCTTTAATTTGGGACCCGTTTCGAAAAAATATCCTTTAAATTAACGACCACTTAGCCTAGTTGGTAGTGACCCTGCCTACGAAGCAAGAGGTCCTGGGTTCAAATCCCGGTAAGGGCATTTATTTGTGTGATGAGCACGAATATTTGTTCCTGAGTTATGGATGTTTTCTATGTATTTAAGTATTTATTTATCTATATAAATATGTTTATCGTCGTCTAGTACCCATAGTACAAGCTTTGCTTAGTTTGGGACTAGATCGATTTGTGTAAGATTGTCCCCTAATATTTATTATTTATTATTAAATTCCTATACAATATGACAGGATTGTCAACCTTAAGTGGGTCCCAAATTAAAACACGCGACCGTAATTTAAAAATATCAAAGGCTACTTTAACTCGCTACTTTTAGCTGGCTACTTTTCGTTCTGATGTAGGAACTGTCATAAAAAATGGTTAAGTATTTACTTGGTCGACTACACACAAATATCTAAACACACACGTGGCTGCTCTTTTCATACGTACTTCAAGCTTTTTAGCTTAAATCTAATTTAATAATAATCCAATTACTGTTTCAATACAGTTCACCTTGATTAATAATGAACATTATGTTCCAACGTAATTGCAGCGACTGTCTGTGTGTTCATACGTACCGTATTAACGAGAATTAATCGAATTTGCCTAATGTTGTTCGTGATCACACGGCTGTGATGCAAAGGAATGTTAACACATGGTAAAGAATTCGGTTTAAAACGTCCTAATTCTAACAAACATATATGTATAAAGATCAAGTGATCTTGCAATCTAATTCCGAGTTTCATCAAGTTACTAAAACATAAGTAATAAATTTAATTTATTATTATGAAGAAAATTATAGCTTAAGACTAGGTAGCTTAAGTGTAGTCGAAATGTCCCCCGCGTGTTTTCGCTGGCACCCATCACACTGGCCGCGTTACCACGCTGAATGGCGATAGACAACTTATACTGTACTAGTAGATTTTATAAACAATACTAGCTTTTGCCCGCGACTCCGTCCGCGTGGAATTAGTAATTTGGGCAGCTTATTTTTTTTATCCAATTTGCTTTTTCATCAATTATGGCTGTCCTTAGTTCCTTCCGGAAGAAGCGAAACTTCATAATAAACCAACCCTCTCCCAATCTGCCCCCAGCCCGCTACTAATCCACCCCCAACTCGCTCTCAACCCACTCCCAACCCGCCCCCAAACCGCTCTCAACCCACCCCCAACTTGCTCCCAACCCGCCCCCAACCAGCTCCCATCCCGCCCCCAACCCGCCCCCAACTCGCTCTTACCCCACCCCCAACCCGCTCCCAACCCGCCCCCAACCCGCTCCCAACCAGCTCCCAATCCGCACCCAACCCGCCCCCAACCCACCCCCAACCCACCCCCAACCCACATCCAACCCGCTCCCAACCCGCCCCCAACTCGCTCTCAACCCGCCCCCAACTCGCTCCCAACCCGCCCCCAATCCGCTCCCAACCCGCCCCCAATCCGCTGCCAACCCGCCCTATCTAACTGGGCTTAACACTGAAAGAATTTTTCAAATCGGAGCAGTAGTTCCTGAGATAGCTTCTGTAGAAAGAAGTTTTACCTCAAAAACCCCCGATTTTGAAACATTCTTCCGCTCCGCTCCGCTTCTATTGGTGTTAGCATGATGACATATAGCCTTTAGCCTTCCTCGATAAATGGGCTATCTAACACTGAAAGAATTTTTCAAATCGGAGCAGAAGTTCCTGAGATTAGCGCCTATAGAAGTTTTACTTCAAAAACCCCCGATTTTGAAACATTCTTCCACTCCGCTCCGCTCCTATTGGTGTTAGCGTGATAATATATAGCCTATAGCCTTCCTCGATAAATGGGCTAACTAACACTGAAAGAATTTTTCAAATCGGAGCAGTAGTTCCTGAGATTAGCGCGTTCAAACAAACAAACAAACAAACTGTTCAGCTTTATAATATTAGTATAGATTTCGGTCCACGTTTCAATTAAAAAAAAACTACCACTAAACGTTTATTTTGCTGTCATTAAACGTCTTCAACGAACGAACGAACGAACGAAGAAATTTAATAGTGTGTGTGAAGTTCCCTGCAATCTGCACTGGGCCCGCTTGGGAACTACGGCTCAACCCCTCTCATTCTGACAAGAGGCCTGTGCCCTGCTGTGGGGCGTATATAGGCTGGGTATGGTATGAAACGTCTTTTCCCAGCAATACCGCCGCGGCTCTGCTTGTAATTTAAAACAGTATATTCCTACCTCTGTTTATATTAAGTATAGTCCTTGTCCAGGAGATGGAATGAAAGATGCCTGGACAGTAAAAAAAATGTATAATATTAAAAAATGAGTCGCATCTGCGAGACGATTGAATGCTAACTGGCTTCACAGCGCCGGCCGCGGCGCTGGCGATGGTCTTCCTCGTCCCGCACCTCGCCCTGCAGCCCCCGCCGTCGCCTGTGGTGCATCACGCGCAGTGTGCGTGAACAGACTCCCCGCCTTGGGAGCTCTGGCTTCCAAGAGAGCTATCTTCGTGGTTGACAACAGGCAACAGGCATACTCTGTTCAAGGCCCTCTTGACGATGCCTTTAGCTGTTGTAAAATCAGCAACTCTCGTTATGCCATCTGATCCAGGATAAAGTTGGTGAACGCGCCCCAAGCGCCACCGCATTGGTGGCAGGTTGTCATCCTTGATAATGACGAGGTCTCCTTTTCGAAGCTCACCCTTCTTCACTCGCCATTTGCTCCGTTGTTGCAGCTCACTTAGATATTCATTGTGAAACCGCTTCCAGAAATGCTGTTTAATCTGTTGCAGTTTCTGGTATCTGTTGGGACAGTTGGTTGTAATAGGCAGCTCAGGTAAGGCAGTCAGAGGCCGCCCTATTAGGAAGTGCCCTGGAGTCAAAGGAGACATATCAGAAGGATCAGACGTTTGAGGAGTTAACGGACGGGAATTAAGGATAGCTTCGATTTGTGTGAATAGTGTCGCTAACTCCTCGAACGTCAGATGCGCATTTCCTACAACGCGTTTTAATAGTAATTTGGACGATTTAATTCCGGCCTCCCACGCCCCCCCAAAGTGGGGGGAATACGCCGGCCGGTATAAAATGGAATTTGATGCCTTCATCGTGGGCAGCCTCATTGACGGATCTTTGGCTAGCTCGCAACATTCTGCCCAACTCGTTATTTGCTCCCACGAACGCTGTGCCGTTGTCGCAATAAATGTCATGAGGCTTGCCACGTCGTGAAATGAATCTGCGTAGTGTCATTAAAAAGGCATCAGTACTTAGACTACTAACCACCTCCAATGTTAAAGCCTTGGTGCTAAGGCAAATAAAAAGGCAAAGCCAACATTTGGTCAACGTACATCCTCTACCTTTCCGGTTCGCTATTAAAAATGGACCTGCAAAGTCTATCCCAGTCGCTAAGAAAGGATAGGTAAGCGTAACCCGGGGAGGAGGTAAGTTACCCATCATGGGTTGAATTGAGCGACCTTGAATGCGCAGGCATACGATACATTTTCGGAACGTCCGTCGAGCCAGGTCTCTTCCACCCAGGGGCCAAAACTTATCTCTAATAATATTCAACAATAGTTGAGGTCCACAATGCAAATTGCGTAAATGTTCCCTAGCGAACAATAATTTTGTAAAATTATGTGAAGAACATAGCAAGATTGGATGTTTTCTAGAATCTTCACAATTAGAATTTTGGATCCTTCCTCCAACCCTAATCACGCCCAGGTCATCAAGGTAAGGATTTAATGACGTGATCCTTGAGTTACGATTCAATGGTTTTTTATTATGTAACGCTTGTAGCTCTGAGGGGAATGAATCGCGTTGACTCATTGTGATCAGGGTTTGAGTGGACCGATCAATTTCATTATTAGATAAAATGCCGCTTAGACGTGTACTGCTATCCTTACATTTACAGTTATGACTAAACCTCAGAATATATCCGACTACACGGATCATTTTGTGAAACTTAGAAAATCTATTGAAATCAAACGACGCTTGATCTGTCATAACACATGTATGTACTTTAAGTTCTGGCAGTTCAGTACATTCGACATGGGTACTTGGCCATTCAGTCTCATTTTGTTTCAAGAAAGATGGGCCGTTCCACCAAAGCGTTACAGTCGGTAACTTAGAGGGGCTTAACCCTCGTGAAGCTATATCAGCCGGGTTCAATTCTGTAGGTACGTGATTCCAAGAAGATTTGTCAGTCAGCTCATGAATTTCGTTTACTCGATTGTAAACGAACTGTTTTAAATTACTGGGGTTGGTCGTTTTAATCCAACCCAGTACTATTTTAGAATCACTCCAATAATATGTTTTGTCGAACTTGCATCTAAGCGACTGACATACCTTCGTACTCAATTGAGCACCTAGCAAAGCAGCCGCCAGTTCTAGCCGCGGTATGGTGGTCGGCTTCAGGGGGGCTACCCTAGCTTTAGCGCACATCAACATAACCGACACACTATCTTCATGGGTGCACCGTATGTAAATGCATGTGGCAAATGCATTTTGAGATGCATCGACGAAGCAGTGCAATTGAACCAGCATGGGCGTGCCCGTCGCTGCCGGCAAGACATAGCGTGGAATGCATATAGATTCTATTTCCCTTAAATTGGTTACAAAGGCATTCCATTCCTTACCCACATCGACAGGCACTGGGTCATCCCAGTCGAGTTTAGACTGCCAGAGTTTTTGTAGCAACAGTTTAGGTACTATGGTACAGGCACTGATTAAGCCGAGTGGATCGAAGACTTTACACGTTGCTGCGAGAATATTTCGTTTTGTATACACTGGCTCGGTCTGAAAGTCGACTGTGAAGTATAATTCATCTTGCAATGGACGCCAATTCAACCCCAACACTGAAGATTGGTTTTGTAAATTTGAATATTGATCGTTTATCTGAGATAAATCCTTTTCAGTGCAGGTGGTTGATAAGGAATCAATCGCAAAAATGCTAGGTACATTTGTTCGAAACTTCCTTAATGGGAAACAGGCCTCTGCTAGCTTATCGACCACTGCGTCTCGTATGTATTTAAGTTCGGCTTGACTATCACATCCGGTTATTAAATCGTCACAATAAAAATCGTTTTTTATGACATTTGCTACTTTCGTATCTATACAATCATCTGCTACTTGCAATATGCATCGCGTAGCCAGATAAGGAGCAGAAGCCGTGCCATAGGTAACTGTTTGTAGTTGTAAAGTTCTTAACGGTTGAGTTTCACTATCTCGCCACAATATCAGCTGTAAGCGGCGTTGAGGCTCCGTCAGCAAAATTTGACGATACATTTTCTCAATGTCCCCTGTTAGAACATATCTATGCTGACGGAACCTCAACAAAATAGATAATAAATCGTTTTGAACTACTGGTCCCACATATTGGATATCATTTAGTGATTTTCCCGATGCTGTGCGAGCTGAAGCGTTGAATACAACTCTTAGCTTCGTGGTCTCGCTCTTCTCGCGCAGCACAGGGTGGTGAGCTAAATAATTTCCATTATGTGGCCTTTCTATCTCAATTAAATGGCCCAGAGCATCATATTCACGAATAAATTGACTATACATTTCCTTTAGCTTGGGTTGCTTCTGGAAGCGTCTTTCCAAATTAAAAAAACATCTTTTAGCAAATGAATATGAGTCTCCTAGTACTTCTGGGCTCTCACATAGTGGCATGGTGACTTGGAACCTACCCGAGTCTAGCCGAACCGTAGTTTTATTAAACGTATCTTCACAAATTTGCTCATCCTTTGAAAAGGTTTTAGTAGGTATCGTGAAGGTTTTCAAGTCCCAAAATTTGGACAGTGCGTCCTTGATTTCTTGACTAAAGTGACACAATATTTTGCTGTTCGGTCCTTTTGTCAAAACAGGCGAGGGTAGCCTCGCCGGTCCCGACACTAACCAACCCAGCTTCGAATAGATTAACACAGGACCATTTTCTCCTAATGGGATTTGACAACCCCCTTTAACAATATTCCACATGATGTCCGATCCCAATAAAATATCAATTTTATCTCTTATGTAAAAACCTGGGTCAGCAAGTGCAATATTGTTAGGTAAATTCAGCTTATTCGGATTAATCTCTACACTAGGTAAGTTTTCTGCTATATTTTGAATAATCATACAATGCACATTTGTGTTGTATGCATTAATTCTTGATTTAATATTTAAATTACAATATTCTGACGTGTTACACAAAGAATTATTTAGTCCACTAATACACCTAGAATTTGTTCTATGAGTTTTAATATTTAGTTTATGTTTCAAGTTTTCGGTGATGAATGAACTTTGACTCCCGCAATCCAAAAGAACTCGTGCAAGGTAAGTATTGTTATTATATTCGTTGACAACCTCTACCAAGGCGGTACCAAGCAGTACTTCACTATTGTGTGTGTGCGTCGTGAGCGTCGTAATAGAAGAACTAGCTCCATTGGAAGTATTAGACGTCTCTTGGTACGAGTTTGTTTTACCTTCTTTTGTTTGTATGGCTGTGTTTTTACATAGCAAACTATTGTGCTTTTTGTTACAGACCCTGCAGGAGTTCAGTCGGCAGCTGGATGGTGAATGACCTGGACGAAGACAGTTAAGGCATAGCCTTCGTTTGGAAACCTCAATCTCCCTAGCCTCAACAGTCATTTCCAGAAATTGCTTACATTCGTACAAGCGATGATTTTGATTACAAATAAAGCACGATTTATTTGGAACAGATGTGAAAAAGTTTCTTATTTGCCTTTGGTCCCTGTTATTTGTGAACCTTTCATTTTTAGGTGTCGGATTGAGTTTGTAGCCACCCTGAACGGTCTCTAAGATGTCTGCTCTGTGCCTAAGAAATTGATAAAAGTTATCAAGACTAGGAGATCCTTCAAGGTGAACTTTGTGCTCTTCCCACTTAACGCTTGTAATACTATCCAACTTTTGAACCACGATGTATATAATCAAAGTGTCCCATTTATCGGTGGGCTCTCCTAGCGCATTCAAGGCTCTCAAGTTTTTTGTGACATGATCGATAATGAACCTAAGGGATCTATGAGACTCCCTATTCAAAGATTCGAGATTAAAGAATGATTTGAGGTGATTATTAATTAGTACGTTTTTGTTATTATATCTGTTGCATAACAGTTCCCACGCAATGTTAAAATTCTCGGCTGTAAAATCTATCGATTTTATTGCGACAGCAGCGCCACCTTCTAGAGAAGATCGGAGGTAATGAAATTTGCTTATGTCCGGAATAGCATCATTTAACCTTATCAACGAGTCGAAGGTGTCACGAAATTCGAGCCATTTCAAATAGTTCCCATCAAAATTAGGTAACTTAATTGTAGGTAATTTAATTTGGCTATTAAAGTTTTGACTACTGCCACTTTCAATTGAAAGTCTTCGATTCGCACCTTCAACCCGATCCTCCCGTTTTAAAACTATGTCTTGAGCGCTTGACATTACCGAAAAGAATTGGTTTTCTATATCAAATCGTTCTTGTAAATATTTGTCCATATTACTAGATGAACCAACTGTTTCAATTTCTGTTTGAACACTTTCAAAGTCGGTAAATAACTCGTTCATCTTTGCTAATCTCAAGTTTAGATCACTTATATCTTTCGTTGTAATATCGCTGACGTCTCTTTGTTCCATTACGGAAAGAAACTCTTTAAATTTAGTTATCCGCGCCTTAATTGTGCCGCGTTTACGATTTAATATAGTCAATTCTTCCGGGTTGTCAGGCTTATTACTGGTGTTACCCAACATAGTCACAAAAATTTAATACTTCAAACAGTAAAATAAAAATAAAATAAAGTTGGGCTAAAATGTGCAAGCGAACCAAATTCCAGTAGGCGAAGCGGGTAGAATAGCGAACGCGTTGCCGCTGCGTAGCCGCAGAGCGAAGAAACGCAGGTAGATGTCGAGCGAACGCTGCGCAGCGCGATAGCAACAAGCGCGCAGAAGCGAAGTAATGCAGCCACCCTGGAATGTTCGGCGAGTTTGCTAAAGCTAAGCAATGTAATAGAAGCGCGGAACAAGTATGCGCAGAAGGACTAAGTGCAATGAATAGATGATTCAATGAAAAAAACTAGTTAAATAGAAAGAAAGTTTTGTTTGCAAAGCAAGACATGTAATTCGTAATTACGTAAATTTATTGAATTTGTATTTTTTTACAAATACTAGCTGCTGCCCGCGACTCCGTCCGTGAAGAATAGGGGTATAAAAGCCTATGACCTATTCTCAAACCTATTAAACACTTATAGACAAAAGTTTTATCAAAATCGGTCAAGCCGTTTCGGAGGAGCTCGCTCACAAAAGCCTTGACACGAGATTTTCAAATATTAATGAAGATTTACTAAAAATTTAATCCCAATTTCTTTAGCGTTCGAAGCGTTAAAAGGCAAAAAACAGATAGACATACAGGATTACTGACGCATTTCCAATAGCAGTAGAATTCAATTAATAGGTACGGAATGCTCAGTACGTAGGACAAGCATCAATCTATTTTTTTTTCTTTAAGCTTCTATTTTAACTTTTAACTTTCTATGCTTAAGACTCTGTGATTATTGTGTTTATCTTTAAATCACCACAATAACAATTAATGCGAAGTTTAATAATATAATACTATTTGCAATAGTATTTTTATGTTTAACAATATTTAACGATTATAAGTAGGTAGATTTCGCAAGTGAACTTCTGTTGGTACCTAAGTCTGCGTATAGATTCACAACAGAACACAAAAGTGAAAGTAAATTTATTCTATTTTATTGACCGTTACTCTGGTTGTTTACGTTTGATTTTACCTAATTTATTTAATGATGTTACTCACGACACTATTCACGACAAATCGAAAGGGGTGCAAGGAAATGGATAAAACAAGGAACGGGCTTACTTCCTTTAGGAATGGCCTTCTGGAGCGCTGGCTGTCCGGAGGCTTCGAGAAAGATGTCCGCTTGATCTTGTAGTTGACTTGACGCCTATGTGTTCCTCGCCCGACGACTCGGAATAGTGCAGGTGCTTTTTGAACTTCACCGGCCGTAGATTGCAGACCGGGTCCAGTCACTGGTCGCCAACTTGTCCAGGAGATGGAATGAAAGATGCCTGGACAGTAAAAAAAATGTATAATATTAAAAAATGAGTCGCATCTGCGAGACGATTGAATGCTAACTGGCTTCACAGCGCCGGCCGCGGCGCTGGTGATGGTCTTCCTCGTCCCGCACCTCGCCCTGCAGCCCCCGCCGTCGCCTGTGGTGCATCACGCGCAGTGTGCGTGAACAGTCCTGAAATTGTGGTGGCGTGAAAACAAATCGACAGTGGAAAGGTAAAATCGCTAAAGCGCCATGTATCGTATGTATAAATAGATATCGTGTATCGTTTAAATAAAGGACAAAAGAGGAGAGAAAAGAAGGGAGTAGGAAAGGAGGTCAGTTTTTCCGGAACGCTATAATCTGGACATCTTTAAGGTCAAAGTGAACAGACACCTTCTAGGCAAACGTGTACCATCTTAGGCCTCTCACCTTCCATCAAACGAGCCAATTTTTTTATAAAAAAAAAAATCTTATCACTGTCGAAATGGTCACATTACGAAACATGGCTTAAGCCGATGACGTCATCGATAGTCTAAAAATAATTAATAAGCAAATTGACGAAGCTTGGTGTGGACGAATAGTAATTTTATTTTCTGTTTTTATGCATGTGTGTGTGATGCGTGTGCGTGTATATCCAAATTGTACCTGCAGGCTTATTGTCTAACGCTTCTGACGCTTGCCTTCGCAATCACTATCTCTTTCTGTCAAACGGTATAAGATGATGACAGAAAGAGATGGTGAAAGCGAAGGCAAGCGTCAGAAGCGTTAGACAATACGCCCTCTGGTAGTGATTCCGAACCCTGTCATCTTTGATCAATTATAACTGTAGATCCACAGACGCGCGCCCGAAAATGTCCGAGCCAAATGAGCGCCAGTGGCCTTCTTTTTACACGCTTTATATTAGCTTGGGTTGTAAATATGTATGTATGTATGTATGTAACGGAATCTTTGAGCATAATTTTCACCCACTTCCCGGTTTCCGATTGAGCTGAAATTTTGCACATATGTGTAAATTGGATGACAATGCAATATTATTGTAACATGGAGCTGATCTGATGATGGAGCTGGATGGTGGCCATAGGAACTATGTAATAAAACGACACAATCCCGTCGAGTTAGGGCTCGTTTGATTCGTCTTGACGAGCACTTTGATCTCAGATGGTAACCAGGGTCTGATGATGGAGCTGGAAGATGGCCAAAGGCACTCCACAATAAAACGACACAACCCCATCGAGTTGCATTTTTTTTAGTCACTGTAAAAAAAATGCAACTAAAAAATAGAAAATAAATAATAGTTTAAAAAAACTAAAAAACACGCTTTAAAAAAATAAAAATAAAAAGTAAAAATAAATTAATAAATTTCAATTCACTATTCTTATAGTGCAGTAAAAAATCTTAATAAGCAATTATTATATTGTTATAACCAGATCAAAATTTGTAAACAATTCTAAATATTGATAAAATAAATAATAATAGTTTAAAATATTTTATTGTAAAAAAAGCGTGGGGTGCATGGTGTCAATTGTCAAGGATTATCATTTTGATAACATCTTAAAAAGCACCCCACGCTTTTTTTACAATAAAATATTTTAAACTATTATTATTTATTTTATCAATATTTAGAATTGTTTACAAATTTTGATCTGGTTATAACAATATAATAATTGCTTATTAAGATTTTTTACTGCACTATAAGAATAGTGAATTGAAATTTATTAATTTATTTTTACTTTTTATTTTTATTTTTTTAAAGCGTGTTTTTTAGTTTTTTTAATTTCTCAGTACGTTGCGTGAAATTGTCAAATTTAGCTGTCAAGTGTCAACCGAAATTCGACTGTAATGAAGTAAAGATTAGGTTCAAATTTCTGTGTAGGTGATGATTTTAATTGTTATGCAAACAATTAAAAAAGTTCGGACATTTTTTGAAGAGGATTTTGTTCGGCAATGTGTATGTATCTTCAGTTATAATTGATCAAAGCCTGTCATGTAGAATGTAACACGTTGAACATTTCCTCTACCGGCTCTACTCTAACCTATTATTTAGGTAGAGCTGTCACTTGCAATCAGAAGCCCAAAGCGCTCGGTTAGGCTGAATACACACCTGCGATAGTGGGAAACTACCATTTTGCTGAAAATTTTTTTCATGCTAAATACAAACTGAAACATGGATACACAGAAAAAAAAAACCGGCCAAGTGCGTGTTGGACTCGCGCACCGAGGGTTCCGTACAAATTTATATGTATCTATGAACATCCAGTCTTAGCAGACCCCTGCCCCTAAGCAAAATGTGCGCAGTGTGGGATCATTGTAGATTGGTTACTGATATAGACAGACAGACAAAAAAAATTATGCTTTTCGCAATTTTTCCTTTATCTGTGCTATAAGACCTTGCTTCGTACCAAATTTAAAGATTCTGAGTTCACGGGAAGTACCCTTTAGGTTTTGATTCCCTTGCGAGTTTCGAAAATATGCGGAAATTTGCGTCATAAACGGCTGTATCTTTTGATTGCGTTGGCTTAGGAGTTTGATTTTTTCACAGCTCCAAGGGACAGTAGACTTGAGTAATTGATATTTCAGCTTGATACCTCCACGCGTTCCTGAGAAAAAGGGTCTTGACGGACGGACGGACAACAAAGTGATCCTATAAGGGTTCCGTTTTTTCCTTTTGAGGTACGGAACCCTAAAAATCCAGAAAAAGAGACCAGCGCTGGGAATCGAACCCAGGTCCTCAGCATTCCATGCTGCGTACTAAACCCCTACACCACCACTGGTCAGGAGTTTACACAAATTTTTCCTATATATATATCGACATTTTTCAGTTTTTTTTTTTTTTTTTTGCAATTACATTTACTTTATTCATTGAAATTATACAAAGACATGTATTTAACGATAGTAAAAGTTAACAATCTAGGAATAGAAAAAAAGAGGAAACAAAATAAATAAAAACTACACAAATATACCTAACTATAAAAAGAAAACACCATCAAGAAGGCCCTCCTGCGGCATAGACCCCAACACACTGGCGGCATTACCTCTCTGTACAGCCAGAGAAATTCGCTGGGAGAGGTAAGCGCCGGCTCTGGGGTCTCCTGAGGTCTCTATCAGCCGGGACGACAAGGCCCCCATGAAGGCCTTCATGTCAGCTGACCAGGGACCCATTGTCTCCACTGCGAGCGCCGCAAACTCATAGTCCTTTAAAAGAGAAGAGTATTTGCGGCGCTTGAGAACTTGGGCCTGGTCAGCTGCAGCCCCGGCTTGTGAGCGGGTTGCTTGGATGTGGGACTGCGCGAAAGTGTCGACACACGTTGCGTCCCACACCAGAGCTCTACCCAGCTTCCATGGCACCAGAGTAGCCCCATCAGGGCGCTTACCATCGTCTCTGGCCATGCCCACGGGTTCAAGGATTGCGGGCACAGAGGCGGTGGCAAGCGAGCGGCGGATTAGGTCATTAATAGTGCCATGGCGGAAAAAGCGACCAGCGCTTTTGGAGCATGAGAGGCCGTGACGACCCAGCTGATCTACGTCCTTACCACAGGTACAAGTGTGGGAGATACATATTCTGCAACCAAGCCTTAAGGATATTGCTATCCTCAAGGTGCTTGGATCCAGAACAGTACCTATCTGACGGGAAGGGAGCGCGTTGAGCCAATGGCCTGACTCCGGGGCTGATACCGCCAGGAGACGGGCACGTTCGGGGTCGTCCGGGCTATTTTCCAAAAGAGAAGCATGGGTTGCTTTTAGCCGAGGGGAGTCCCAATCCTTCTGAATATGTCGTAGGACTGGGATGTCCGCTCCAGGACATGAAACACACCAAGCTTCTCTGGCCTCCTTCAGGCACGCTAACTCATCGTCGAGTAACTGTTGAACGTCAGTTTGTTTTTATAGTCACTTATGAAATACTTGGATTTCACGGGATGACCGTAAAAGTAAAATTAGGACTTGAAAAAAAAATACAAAAAGACTCTTAAAAACCAATCTTGAAAATATTTTTGCCAACTGATTCAATTTCCACCTTTTTTTGTAACTGTAAACTATTCAGGATATATTTCAGGACTTTCTTGTAGAACCCTTTAGATTAGGTTTATCACAATTCTCAATTACCAACAGTTTCAGAAAAAAAAACAGAAAAGGCAGAGAAGCCTGTGACATTAAAACTGCATTTTAAATAATAATTATAAATTCTGGGACAATTTTATTGACACCAATTGAACTAGTCCCGAATCTCACGTAAGCCCGTTTTCATATTCCTCGTCCCATCATCGATTGTTATAGCCCTCAGCGATAACAGTACCATTTTACCAAAAAGAAAAATAACTACATTAAAATGTTGCCATGCCACTCACCCGTGGTTTGTGTGGAACGCCTAAGTGTAGAACTATCTTTACGACGTAAATTCAAATCGTGTGGAAAATTGGAGCAGAGCGAAACTGCAACGTTCTAGTCTCGCGAAGATTAGAGCGAGTTTCAGATGTACTCCTAGTACTTAACTGTAATTTACATCTACAGAGTATGTAGATACTATGTAAATAACGAGGGCTACGCTAGGAGTTTCTCTGCAGGGCCACTTTAGAAACGATGAAATCTGCGGAAGCTTAAGCCATCAACATAACTCGAAGAATCGACATCCACTGCTAAACATTGGCCTTTTTTATGGTGCGGAAAATGCGCCTTATGCATTCGTCTTTGTTCGCTGAAAGAGATGGTATATGGGGTTCTGCCACGAGGGGCCTACCCACTAAAATCTGCACGGATTCCCTCGTTGCCATTGAGAACGCCACGGGAGCATGAAAAGACACCGCGACGCCCACTGGCCGCCCCGGGATGCTCCTCTGTCGACACCGTGCAATGCGGGCTCGGTTTAAGGCCCTACCGAGCTAGCTTTTGGCGCTAATCGATTTTAGGTAGTCTATGCACTCGTGTATGTGTGCGTGAGAGCGGCTATAATCAAAGCCGTGTGTAAGCGCTAGCGACACGAGTTCCCCGTCCGATGGCCAAAGGAGAACTAAAGCAGCACTCACGTGGACATGGGGGAACCCGATGGCTCAAGATAGGTTGGTTAGACTGCGCGTGTATTTAGGTATTTTCATCGTATTACTAAAACAAATACACATTTTAAAAATGTAGCAGCACTACGCCCTTTTTTTTTTTTTTTTTTTTTTTTTTTTTTTTGGTGTGGAAAATGCACCTTATGCATCGTCACCGTTCGGGGAAACGGAGGTATGTGGGGCTCTCCCCAAGGGGGGCCTACCCACTAAAAACCACACGGATTCCCTCGTTTGCCATTGTGAACGCCACGGGAGCAAAATGTGTCACCGCAACGCCCACTGGCCGCCCCGGGATGGGGCTCCTCTGTCGACACCGTGCAATGCGGGCTCGGCACTCCCCGGCCTCCCCCGCTGGTGAAGGATTGTTTAAAGAGGTTTACTCCTCGTGGCTTCCGCAGACGCCCACGTTCCCGGGCAAGCCGGGTTTACGTGCCCTCACGTTAGCTCCCGCGCCCTCATGTCCTACTCTGAAAGCAGAGTGGTACCGAGGGCACGGTTGCTTCCGCCCTGAGGCTCCCCCTCACCTTTCCCTGCTCGGGCCACAGAGCAGGTACTAGGCTTAGGCTCACCTCCATCACTCGATCCCTCTAAAAACCCCAAAAGCTAACCCTCCCCATAAGGCGTTTGGCGCCTCAGCAGGTTGCAGAGCGGTGGAGTTTTCGGTAGCCCAGGCCGTGTGGCGAGTACGGCGGGGCTACTTACTAGGTCCAAGGTTGCAGAGCGTGCACTATTGGCAACCGAACGCCTGTCCCTCCTATGCTATCCCTCCCTATATAGGGCGTAAGTCGCATCGAGGCCTGTTGCAGAGCGGAGAACCTTTCGGTAGCCCAGGCCGTGTGACCAGCACGGCGGGGCTACTTACTCAGTTCAAGGTTGCAGAGCAGCTTCCCGTCAGCTACCTTACGCCCGTCCTCTCAAAATATATACATATGATACATAAATGGCCCATATAATACTTATATACATATCCCCCCCCAGTCGGATATTAGCCACCGGTAAGATAATGTACGAATACATTAGCTTACCGTTGTTGCCCAGGGTGCACCGTCCCAGGCGTTACCCTTCCCCACCCCATGAGGCCTACGCCTCGGATAGAAGGGAGTGGTAACGCCCGGGCACTCAAGGAGGTTTCCGACTTCGCACCCCAGCAGCACTACGCCCTAGAAAACATCTTGTTTTATTAACATTCAAAAAGTCATGACCTGCCGTGCAGTATAATTGGGTCGATTTCAGAGCGTTTTGTCAGCGTTTTTTTAATTTAAGGTTTAAGGTAAAAAGTTAACTCTGATCATCATCCCCCCCTGCAATATTTACGTCGACACTAATGAAAAAAAACGCGGCGGTCAAAACGCTCTGAAATCGAACCATTTAGGTACGTCGTACCTACTACGAATTTATTTTATTTTTTAGAGACGACTGGATTTTTTTTCTATCGAACGAACTACAAGTACCTAATCGTGTTTAGATATAAACACTTGTCATTAGAGTGAATCCTCAAATATCTTACAAATGAATTTCAGGACTATAGCTTAGCTTTGCTAGTAATGATACAGCACGAGATTAAATGAATGCAATAAATGCGTCAAAAACTCAATAGGGCCTTAAACAGATCGATCCTACGTAATTCGCATCCAACACGTCCCCGCAACCTTAACCAAGTTGTCGCTCCATCTTGTAGTTCTTGCTCAGAGGGTGATGGAGAGGGCTATGCTCGGAGTTTCTCGGCGGGGTCGCATTAGAAATGATGAAATCCGCACAAGAACTAATGTCACCGACATAGCTCGAAGAATCGCCAGACTCAAGTGGCAGGGGATAGGGTACATCACTCGTGGGTACGTATCAAAATATATACTTACCTAAAGTTTAAAAATAATAATGGACGAAATACATAATGGTCATTTGATATAATACAATTTTCTTGGAAATTCTCAACTTTACAGGATTTTCATAAAATAAACCTAACCTAACCTAAATCAATCTGTAGATTACACGATTAAAAAAGTTTGTTTAATCAATGGTTTCATAGAAAATTTTAGTAGGTATGTATTATGACCATATGTATTTCGTCCATTATTTGTTTTAAACTTTATATATTTTGATACGTACCCATCGCTCGTAGAACTGATGGCCGATGGGGCAAAAAGGTTCGCGACTAGCATTCACGAACCGGAAAACGCAGAAAGAAAACATGTGGAAGCCCGCACCTGCAAAGAAATTCAATGGTGAGTGCGAAGTTCCTTATCCGCACTGCGCCCGGGTGGGAACTACGGCTCAAACCTTCTAATATTGAGACCTTAAAGGCCTGTGCCCTGCAGGAAAAATATAAAAATGACAAAAAATCGAAAAGTATTTTTTTTATTCTGGTCTGGCCTGTCTCAACATTCTGTTAAGTTCAATATGACAGATATATTTTACATAACATATTTACGTTCTTAGAGAGTACTTAATGAGACAAAACGAGTCGTAAGTATTTAATACAATTTGATACATACTCTTCTACATATACGTATTCTTGTAAAGTGGGTTATAGATAAGCCATAATCCTTTCAAAGCTTCGCGATTCCTATACCATAGAGCACTTCTAATTTAAACTTTAAATGCATATTCATGAGGACTAAATTCAAACCGTCACTGAACTGAAAATAAATGGTACCAAATCGACCTCCTCTCATTAAATATTAAAGGCTCTTATGCTTCGCAGCAACCAACTTATTCATTGCGGGTGGAAAAATCTAGAAATATCGTGACCGCATATTGATTTGATCTAACCTGTTGAAAAGAGCGCCTTTTTCAGTGGATAGGGTAACTTTGTGAAAGTATTTTAATCCCCACTCTAGGTTTTAGCGGTTGGCATTTGAAATGTGGAAAAGGTTATCTAAGCCACAAACCAGACAAGCACAGTCAAATGTATAAATACAGTGTTTTTTTTTAGTTTCTTTAAATTCGACTCGTTGCTTGGTACATAAACATAACAGAAACTACCTGGTATATACCAATCAATATTGATTTACGTTAAAGGGCCTTTTCAGAAAAAAAGTGTACCCAGTACTTTTTTAAAAACCTAACAAATGTTGGGTTCTTTCTACTCAGAATCACAAGCACTACCGATTTAGGCAATATAAAAATGTCCCACTTTATATTGTCAGTTTTGTGACGCAGTTAACCATACATGTTGTATGGACCGTCACAAAACTGACTAATAAATTTTGTATGGAAAATTAAAGATAATTAAGGCAAAACGGGTACATTTTTTTTGAAAACCCCCTAAAATAAAAATAAAGTTGCTGTCTAGTGATGATAAAACTTTTGTATGAAATTGTCAGAAAGCGTAGGTACAGATGTGTAAAGATTATCTTTGACTAAGAGCCGATTTTTCAATCCCCAGATAAAAGTATCTGACAGATATTGAGTTATTTGAGCGTTTAGTTTTTTTAGAAAAAACGCCATATTTTTACGCGAAGCGTCATACAATTTTTTTGAGCAATCGCCTTTGATTTAAAATATAAAATACTTTAACCACATATATTAACTTTTATTTCTAAAACCTCGATAATTTGTTGACATGATTTTTTGTTTTAAGTAATTTTTTGTTCATTGCATGGGTACAAGAGAAACAAAAATTTAGAGGCAAGCTCGTGGTCACACCAGGTTGTCACACCACTATAGACTTATCCTTTCGTTTTTGTCGGAAATCATTTTTATTCCACATAAGTAGGTTGGCCAGGTTCGTGAGGTATCTATAGATGCCCGAAGGGCAAATAAATAAATAAAGAAAGAAATATTAGCGGACAATCTTACACAAATCGACCTAGTCCCAAACTAAGCAAAGCTAGTACTATGGGTACTAGACGACGATAAACAAACTTATATAGATAAATAAATACTTAAATACATAGAAAAAATCCATAACTCGGGAACAAATATTCGTGCTCATCACACAAAAAAATGCCCTTACCGGGATTCGAACTCAGGACCTCTTGCTTCGTAGGCAGGGTCACTACCAACTAGGCTAAAGAGGTCGTTAAATAGGCTAGAAATAGGCTCCGTCGAATAGCAATGGTGTGTCAACGAGTCTGGCCTCCAAAAATTGACCATCTCAAAGAATGTACTCTTTTTCGAAGAAGAAATAATTCGAATACCGCTGAATTTTGTAAAAATAAGCTTTAGATAACCTCTTTCAAGTAATAGGTCGAATCGTCACCCTGTAGAATCAGGGTAGAAGGATATGACGATTGCGATGGCAAGCACCCTGTGCGAGCACCCGTGCGTTTGGGCTCCCACACAATACTGCAATGCGTTATCGCAGTATTGTGTGGGTATCGCATCGCAGTATTGTGTGGGAGCTCTTTAGACAATAACCACAGGAGACAAAGAAAACAAAAGAACCGTGTTCATTATACACTTTATTTTCACAAGATTAAGAACATCAACAAATCTCTTAAAAATTACTTTAACGAAACTCTAAATGGGACCGAGCCCGTAGCTGCGTACAGTACTATTTACAAATAAGCTCTTTGGCTGTACAAATGAAAATATACACAGAAATTATAAAATAATCTACATAAAATTGCGAACCGAACGACGTAACGAATTTAAAATTAACAATAAAATTTCAACATTTAAAAATATTTCAAAATACATACAGAAAGAGTGCGTAAGAATTTTTTTTACTAAGTGCAATTTTTACATTCTCGAATACTGACGTCGGTAAACGATTTATTGTTAAAATTTACATTTAAAAAATCACATTATTATTAAACAAGTAGAAGTACAAGATTATAGAAAACTAAATAGCAAGGAATTTCTATGGGTATTTGCTAACACCATATTGCTATAGATAGCATAGTCTCAGTGACCTAAAATTATACCTAAATTCACATAACAACGGGACAGATACCTTTGTGTCAATATAATAAAATACAAAACACTATCAAACTTCAGTGTATTTAAAATTCGTCTCTACGTCATATGTAGACAAGGTTTAATTTAGGTCACACTAAAGAAAGAGCGAATTGACGCTGTTCTCAAACAGTTACTACGTTCCTTAATCTCGTCTAATTTGTGATTGTACTAAATCGAAACGCTACCATAAAAACCGACTAAAGTGAAAATGACAAGCATTAAAAAAACCGCACGAATTACAAAATAACCTACAAACCGCGGATTATACCTATTAGATGCGTACGAACTGTACATTTAAAATCTCATCACAGGCCAGGAGTCGACGTAAGAAAATAATTCGCTTCGTTTGAGTCCGCTCCTGGGCTATGTCGAGAAGAAGCGTTAACTACCTAAAGTAGGCACAGAAGGGTTCAGTACATTTGGCTTATAACGGGAAATCTTAGGAATATCACATCGACTATTTATTCCCCCGGGATATGGAATGTAAATTCAATAAATAATATAGTGACAGCTAAGTTTCAATTTAAGTACCCAAGGGGATTAGGGTAAAGCGACGATAATTACCACTAAAATATTTACCCTAATTTTACCCTACAAATAGCATTGAGCTGAGATCTTGTACCTAATTAACTTACGTATACCTATTAAAATTGCTATACTATAAGTTTAACTCGAAACCATACTGAGCACGAGTGTTGCCCATAATTTACGAAAATCGTTTTTTCTTCGTGGCAATTATTCCAACCCCATTAATATTCCCAGTGGCATTTTTTCCCAATATTTTTATTTTCTGTGGGCGTTATTTCTCAAAATTGTTTTTATTTTTTCTATTGGGATACTTTCTCGATCTTTTTTAATCTTAATGGACACCTGTCCTAGAATACTAGGTAGGCTAGTTAGGTAGTTTCTTGTGCCCGAAGGGCAAACCGCCCATATGTAGGAGGTCAGCTCCATCGATTATCAGCTTTAATCGAAAACACTATTTTAATCGAATAATAATACTTCCTGGGTAATTAAGAGAACAGTAAAATTAAAGTGATAAAAAATAATAATTGGGAAATATGCCACTGGGAAAAATATGGGAAAGGAATAATTGGCACAAAGAAAAAACTATTTCCGGAAATGATTGGCCACACTCCTGAGCACGACGATCTGAAGTGCATCAAAGTTCGTGTATTGTCTTGAAAGGTAAAATGTGATATGTGGTATGGTCAAGTGCAAAAATATGTAGCCATTTGATCCTCTCATAATTATGTGCCGAAACCTTAATTCGACGACATAACAATTATGGGACATATTTATGAGTAAGTTGTGTGCACCCATATTTTTGCACTTGACTGTACCAGAAAGGTAAACAACTAACAGCAGGCTAATAGAACGATTGTCCTACGAAATGGGAAAAAGAAATTTCTACACAAACGTCAAGAACAAATGTGGTAAGATAAAATAACCATAGCTATTATTACAACCTTTAGTATTATTATTACGCATAACAAAGTACAACTAATATTACAAGTGGAACTCTCGCTTCAGTTATAAACTAGAAAGGGAGCTTGAGCATGAAGCTTGAGGTCCCGGGTTCGGTTCCCGTGTCGGGGCAGATATTTGTATGAAAAATACAAATGTTTGTTCTAGGGTCTTGGGTGTTTAATTATGTATTTAAGTATGTATCTATCTATATAAGTATGTTTATCCGTTGCCCAGTACCCATAACACAAGCTTTGCTGAGCTTTCTTTGGGACTAGGTCAATTGGTGTGAATTGTACCTTGATATTTATTTATTTATTATTTATTCATTTTATATAAGTTGTACTTTGTTATGCAATTGGGCCCTGACTTAAATACGACAATTTATAGCTAAAATCCTTTGCGTATTTTGCTTTCCGTTGTAAAAAGTAGCCTGGAAGAGATCGCTTCGAATCGATAAGCCCGTCTATTGCATACTTTTTTTATTTGTTATTCTTTGTCGTCGCGAGTAGTCACGGACCCTGTGATGTAGTCGAAACGTTGAAGTATAAGATAAATTGTCGCGCTAAAGTCCCAGACGTAATAATAACTATGTAAGAGTGAAAATAGCGAAAGTTTAAAACAATATAGGATACATAATCGTCTAAAGATGGCATAAATACTTTTTTTTAATTCCGTTTTATAACTTTTCAGTTTAGGTTTGCCGCACACAGAGACGCCAATTAACATCTAATCATTAATATGCAACGCGAAGAGGTTCTCAGCGATATCAGTTAAGTTTTTGCTATACGCAGAGACGCCGAATCTAATTGTTCAAAAGTGCCTATTTAGTATCCAAACTTTGTAAAAATGAAAAAGAAAATAAGCAATTTTGGTTAATTAACAACTCTGGGTGAGGCAGTTAGTTTTAATCAATATACTAAAAATGCTACAGCGGGTACAGTGCATTGTGTAGTTACGTAACCCGTCCGGTGGTCACTTACACTACCAGCACAAAAATAATAGGGACAAATGGTGTCCATTGGACGCTCCACGGGTTGACACAGTACAGCGGAGCTACTCCGACATTCGAAAATCGAAGTTCGTATCGTAGCGTCTTGCTCACTCTCATATTAAATGCTATTTGCGAGAGCGGGGCGGCACGATACGAAGTTCGAATTATGATCTTCGTAGTATAAGGTCAGGCAACTGATTTAGCCACTTATTCAAACGCTAATATTTATGTGATTTTAACATTTACCTTTGCAAGAGACAGATGACATACACATTTTACAATAACAGGTCGTTTCGGTGCATAATGCACAAAACGCAAAATGTACATACACGCAAAATGTACACAACGCATATTGTGAAACACGCAGAACGTACAAAAAGTGCATTCGCAAAATGTACAAATCGGAAAATTTGTTAATTTATTCATTCATTTTCCGATTTGTACACTTCGCAAATGTACTCTTCGCTTCCGCGTGTTTTACAATGCTTTGTGGACCTTTTGCGTATTATAGATTTTGGCATTGGTTACATTTTGCGCGTTGTGTACATTTTGCGTTTTGTTCGTTCTGCTTCGAAGCGTAACAGGTTTGGTTTGTAACAGGCATTTTATCGTTTTGCATTTGAGTGTATATTTACAGAATAAAATATAAATTACATCCTAAACAGTTTTACCGATTAAATATAAGTAGAATCGAGATTTTAACACATTAAAGTCTTTTTTTTTAAAGAGCAAGACCTTAAATTATTCGTATATTTGCGTCCCTTATGCTCGTACGACACTTAAAAACTCTTTTTTAACGTTTATTTTACTAATTACACGCGTGGGGATTCGGATTTCGCCTAAAATTCACTATCGACTAAATTTAATCTATGAAACATTACTGCGTTTTAAACAAAAATTTGAACTATTCCAGTAGATATGTGGTAAATTAGGAATATACAGTTTTTTTTATCTAATAATTGTCTTAACGAATTCAATTCATTGCTCAAATTGACATACTAAATTTAGCAAAATAAGAAAAATGAAAAGTACCGTTCAAAAAACTGCATAGAAATTAACATATTCGCCATGTTACTTCATTTTTCAGATCCTGGGTCCCTTATTTTAACATTTATATATTTTTTTATTTAATGGCGAATATTTAATGACCATAACAACTGTTTAGAGTACGGCATAAAAGAGTAGAAATTAAGAGGGCGCCACTATCTTCGCAAACGGCAACATTTTTATAGCGAAATGCTAGAACTTTCCTAAATTATTTTTTTCATTTGTTTTCTACTATATCATATCGCACTCTAACGTGTGGTTTAAAAAAACAGCATTTTACAAACCGCATAACAATCAAAGACCACGCGATCTTCAACGAAAAACCTATTTCAATTCATCAAAAAAGGGAGGCAAATAAATAACCTACTTACAAAAAAAAAGGATTTAGTACTTTTTAAACTTTTACAAATACATTTCCCAATCACCAGGCACATATCCTTAAACGTGACAGACGACAACGTGACAACACAACAGATTCGACACTTGCGTTTGACAGTACATTAACATAATAGGGTAACAGCGCCATCTGTGAATTACAGAGCACACTATTAATTATTGTTCATAGATTCAAATAATTATTGGTAAATGTAGAAGTTATGCCAGAATTCCCATAGATGGCGTTGCTCTTCTTCATAATACTGTAGCGACAAAGCGGTTTGTTACTGGAACTAATGTTAAGACCGGCTGAACTACTTTATTAAAGAGAAAATGAAGATATGATTCTTGGAACTGACAGATGGCGCTTTTATAGGTTATCAAAAGGAAAGCACATTAATTTATAAGTATAATCCGAACTGTTGTTGCAATGACATCGTCCGTGTCACCTGTCGCTTATCACGTTCAGAAATGGCCTGACCACCAAAAACAAGTCAACATCCAATAGGGTGTTTCACTTTTGTAGGTGAAAAAAATTTTTGTGATATTTTTTCTGACTTTGCTCAGCTTCCGGTTCTAGCTTATGTTAATAGAATGTTTTCCAAATTTTAAGTGGATTGGACCATGTTTAGAGGTTGCACAGAATGAACAGCTCTAAATAAGATTCGAAAAAAAGAAGTAATTACTTTTATTTAAAGATAGCACACTATGGTAGCCACATATCGTTTTTAAGTGAAAGAAAATTAAATTAAGCATAAAATAGAACATTAACTACTCAATAAATAATTTACTACTTAGACTACACAAGTTACAACCTCATATTTGGTTCGCTTGACCACGTATTTTCTGTTGCATGCTTGTTTCTGCTATTCGTCTCTGATCGAATCATTAAATAAAGAATAGTTACTGTGTCTTCTAGAATCTTACAGGCTGCGATTGATGGCAACAATTTACAGTTTCAATGCTAAAGATGCTTAAATTTTTTGAGCCATTTCGCTTCTTTTGGTCACCCGAGTTCGATGAATAGTAGACGGCGATATAGAAACATCTGAGACATCGTGACCAAGGCTTTTAACAACTGTAATAACCGAAGTACTAGCTTGCCGAGTGGAGAGTTGTTCGCGGTCCTATGCAGCTATGAGTGTCCAATCGAGAGATTTTAGTTTACTTATAAATAGGACGTGACATTTTTGCTGGTGGTACAGAGAATAGAATTATTAACATCGTCTTCATGACTTGGTGACTACGTAATGAAGAGCATTCTTGGTCCAAGGTCGATGTCATGTTGATTTCTTTAATCGATTTTAATGCTACATTTTATAAGCATCCACTTTGTCTTGTCTCTTACGCTTTCGGATAACTTCTAAGGAAAACGTTAAAAAATTACGGTAAGTGTTCCTTATAAAGTTATTAAATGTTAGCTCAAACGGTTACTGTCTTGACATATATATTAGCCTTCTTCCACACTTCTTGCAGTTTAATACTTGTCTACTTAGTGGCGTCCGAAAGAGTTTTTTTTTCTTTGTGATGGTGTAAAATAAACCAACAGCACTTGTTCCTTGGAAGGAAGTCCAGCTCCTAACAAAATAACACAAGGAAACTTATTATTTACGTTAAAATATGCTTCAATCTTTTAAACGACACACTTAAATCACTTATAACCCTCCAATTCAGATAAAAAACTTGAAAATTTTGCTATCCTCTAATACACCGATATCAATTACTTGACATAAAAGTCATCAAATTGTGCAACCTTTAGATGATAATCGATTTTACTGATTTTTGGCGTATGAACTTTACATATGAGTGGAAACAAGAATTCGAGCAAAGTCGAAGAAAAATCAAAAATTTTGAAAAATGAAACACCTTAACATCCAAACACAAAAACAGTGGTAACTAAATACGACTTCACATAATTTAAAAAATAAATAACTACATATGAGTTTATGTAACATTTTTACACGCTGAACGAATCTAGACGATGCTGCCAGAGCATTTGCCGTTGGTCAACGAGAGGTTGTTACCCAGGGACGCCCCCCGCCCTAAAGTACCGTGGGTAAAAGTAGCCCCGTTAAGGCTGTCGTATCCGTTCATATATTGGTTATTTTGAAGACCGATTAGTAACTCTACTAGAGCATTCGCTGAGCTCTGGGCGTTCAACAACTCGAATATGATGCAGTTGCATTCCGGTTCTGGGTTTTTGATGTTGCTTTTGTTACTCGAATTGGAGCTCGTGGAGTTTGTGGCTGAGGAATTGGTGGAACTTACTGGGGGGTTCGGGTGGAGGGGGCAGGTCAGTTGGAGGTTCTTTGGGTACTGGGTGGGGACTCCTGAGAGGTGGTTGGCGGCGGCTCGGGCGTAGAATACGCAGGTGTGCCCGTCCGCGTCGGGGTAGTTCGGGTTGCCATTGTGCTGGAAGAGAAGAATTCGGTGTTATTTTTTTGGTTTTAAGCGTTCAGGAAACATGAGGAATAATTTTATTTAGCTTCATATTTGAAGTTCATCTGAATTGAATAACCAAGACTACTACGGCGATCTTAAAGCTTTCTTGAGTCGTATATGTGGATGAACGGTTGTTTACAACAAATGAAGACTTGGACTTCGAATGCACACAAGTGACATCGTGCAAGTTTCCTGTTAGTTCCCATAACCGCTACCAGATGGCGTTACTCGCCCATACAAGCAGCTGCTCGGCGGGCAGCTGTCTGGCGGCGGCCGCAGGCCTTGCTTTACGAACGCTTAGCGGGTGCGAGTGTAGTTATATCTCCCGATAGAACTGATATAGTTATGCGCGTTCCCTTTTAGCTTTCTTGAGCGATACTAGATGGCGTTATTCACCCTTATAAGCAACTGTCCCGCGGCGGCCGCAGCTCGTATTACAAGACGTGACATCAATAAGTATTTTTTAGCTCTCTTGAGCGATACTAGATGGCGTTATACACCCTTATAAGCAATTGCCCCGCGGCGGCCGCAGAACGTATTACAAGACGTGACATCACATCAGCAAGCATTTCCTATTAGTTTCCTTAAGCGCTACGAGATAGCGTTAGTTGCCAGTGACTCACCCATATCAGCAGCTATCGCAACCCGTATTGCAAGCGCTCAGCGGGTGCGAGTGTTAAATGTGCAATAGAAGCGAAATCCTTATGAATACTTCCTGTTAGATCTCTTAAGCGCTACTAGATGGCACTAGTTACCCGTATCAGCAGCTGCGTGGTCGATAGATGCCCCGCGACGGCGTTATAGGGGGTTCCTGTTAGTTCCAGATGACGCTGTTAGTGACTCACCCATAGCAGCTGCGCGGTGGGCAGCCACCTCGCGACGACGGCATAATGCGTGTTTTCAGATGGGTCCCTAATGCGCCACGAGATGGCGCTATTCGTGGCGCTGTTAGTGACTCACTGATATCAACAGCTGCGCGGCGGGAAGCTTTTCCGCAGCCCGCATTACCAGCATACAATGAGCGATAGACGTGACATTTACGTGCGTTTCCTGTTAGTTCCCTTAACCGCTACCAGATGGCGTTACTCACCCATATAAGCAGCTGCGCGGCGGGCAGCTGTCCGGCGGCGGCGGCGGCGCGCAGCGCGAGCGCCCTCTCGGCGGGCGCGGGCGCGCGCGGCGCGGGCACGGCCAGCACGCGCGCCAGCAGCGCCACGGCGCCGCGCGAGCTGGCCGTTAACAACGAGTCCACGCCAGTAGGCACCTCCGTGGACGAGAGGAACGCGCGCCGCTCGTATTTCAGACGGATCCATCTGTGACACGAAAGTTATCTCATTAGCGGATTACGGAGTTTCAGTAATAGGCCACCGTTGGCATCCTTGGGTATGAAACCCTAAAAATTAAAAATAAGGAATGAGAGTTCTACACTTTCTGCCGACAAACTGGTATGCAGTTTGGCAGAGGTATTTATACTCCATTTAATTTAGAATTATAAACCACAACAACATTATATTGCGGCTAACAGATAGTAGAAAGACATTTTCAAGCCTTTTGCACTCGGTTCAATTTCTAAATAGATCCTGACCTAGCAACAGCATGCCTTCCAATTCATACAATCTTAATCTAGCAATGATAACGGTTGAAACGCCCGTGGAATCACCCAAATGTATGAATCAAAGAGCTTACCTCTCCTTCTCTTCCCTGCTAGAAGAGGCGATGGGTTTGATGTGTCCGCGCAGGTCAGCCTCCCAAATGGAGTTGGCTAGCCCATTTCCCATCGACACCATAACGCTAACATGGCCCAGACTGGAAATAAACAATTGGCTTTAGTAAATTTACAATGTACCATAAGGATGCCAGTTTGAGTTACAACATAAACTGTGTCTTGAAGTTTGTCGGTCTGAATCTGTGCCGTGCCCCACGAATGTATCCTTATGTACACATACTTGTTGAAATTGTGATTTTACATCTTCACCGGGTTAGTAGCACGGGGTCTAATTAGCAACTCGTCTATGGGGCAACTCGTCTAAGTCGCAGGTTGTCTAAATCGCAGCTCATCTACATATCAACTCGCCTAAAAGCAACTGGTCTACACGATTTTTTAATAGCAGGTCGTCTAATTAGCTATTGACCTAGTTTGATTCCAATGTCGTTTTCCCCAATTTAAATCCCCGATTTAAACAGTCCTAAACCTACCCATGTTTCTGTGGCAGCTGAGGCAAGTGGAATCAACCGACGCGATATTAGACGAGCTGTTACTTAAAAAATCGTGTAGACCAGTTGCTTTTAGGTGAGTTGATATGTAGACGAGCTGCGATTTAGACAACCTGCGACTTAGAAGAGTTGCTAATTAGACCCCGTGCTACTAGTACTCTTCACCAGTCCGTTACAGTACTTAGGTATCTATCCCAGCGGTCAGCGATTGCTTAACTGTGATGTTTAATGAAGGTAGTTTGTGCAGACATTGTATAATTATTTGCATCTTTTTAAGTTTTAATCCATCTCCATCCTACTTTTCTGTACAAGACCCAATTACGCGCTAGTTCCCCCGTTCGTCTTAATAGTTCATGTATCTAATACTAGATGGCGCCACTTGGCACGCTACGATCATTCAAGTGAGTGATGGGTACTCACGGCCACTCGTCCAAGTCCAACGACCGCACCCTGGATATGTGCGATCCGAGGTTGCGGTGTATCCCGGAACACTCGATGCAGATCAGAACGCCAAGGTTTAAGCTCGCCCAGTCTGGATCTGAGGGGGAGAGACAGAACTATGATTATCTTTTCAACAATTATGAGTTAGGTCACTAAAAAGTTCTCTTAAAATTAAAGTCCCTTTCAGATTTCACATAGTTATTTGACCTGGAAACTCTATACTTCTCTCGGTCAATGAAGTCGTGCTAATGGAGCAGTGTTCTGGTTTTGTTATGCTATATTTACACTTGTGGGGGTTTTCAGATAAAAATGTACTCGTTTTGCCGTAATTATCCTTAATTTTCCATACAAAATTTATTAGTCAGTTATTGCTCCATACAACATGTATGGTTAACTGCGTCACAAAACTGACAATTAAAAGAAGGACACTTTTTTATTGCTTAAATCGATAGTGCTTGTGATTCTGAGTAGAAATAATCCAATATTTGTTAGGTTTTAAAAAAAGTACAGGGTACAATTTTTTCTGAAAATGCCCTTGTTCGTAAAATGCTATCTTGTAACTATTTAGAGAGATTTTTTTTTAGTATAATGCTTATTTGTGGTTATAGTCGTGTTCTATCTATACTGTTTTAAGCTATCGAGATTTTCACTAATAATTATTACACTAAACGGGACTTATCACTTATCGCGCAAACAATATTTACCTCGACGTTTCGGCCACATTGCAGCAGCCGTGGTCACTAGTTGACTCTTACTCGTATTGTAAGAAAGATCGTAATGTTTTTTGGAATAAATGACTTTGTGCCAAGTTTATTGCGGCGCATCCTTCTTGGCAAACATGGTCTTTCCGAAAGCGCTGGTAGAGTAGACTCAAAAAAGGGCATGTAAAAGAGCCCTTGATGACCTACTTAAAGAAATACATTTTTGAAGGAAATAAAAAACTACACGTCAACAATCTTCGTGTTTTGTACGTACCGTTAGCGCCGCAATCGCAGCATTTGTCGTTCCCTTTAACCCTCCTGATGTAGTACGTAGCGCGCACGTCGCCAGTAGAGTTAGCACCCGTTGGCGCGGGCTGGCGGGACGTCTGGAAAACATACTCTTGTTCAGACATCGCAATCTTTGGAACAAAAGCCTAAAGATAGACGAACGTCAAAAGCAGAGAAACATAAATGCCGATATTCATTAAAGTCGATAAACTAAAGCGGAACGGTTATAATACTTATAGTTTAAGTCGCAGACATCAAATAGTTTTATAAAGTGATAAAAATATAATGATTTCGAGATTGATTGATTTTTTTGATTTCATTGCTGTAGTAATTAAGTAGTAAATAATTTATAAATATAATTTTTTTTTAGGCACACCTTTATATTCGCATACTGGTGATGCCGCCGAGAGCGCTGAACATACTCATTTTATGTACCTATCGAACATCTCTGTAACCGCTACTCAAGTGAATAAATATATGATTTATGATTTTTTTTATTTTATGAGAAAAAGAGAGAAGAATATAGTCTCACCCGTCCCTGCAGCGATTGTAGTATCTGAGCTTCAACACACGCTACCCAGGCGTCTCTTTCCGCCGCGCATGCCATCCCGCTCGCACCGCACACCTCCCAGCGCCATCTCTTACCGTCGAGCGACACTATCGTGAACTCGCATGACGCCGCGCCATCGCCATCTAGTGGACAATACATTATTTGATTAGTCTTGACAGCTCGCTCACTGTTCGGTAAGTTGTAGAAGCCAGCAGAGGCTAAGAGCAAATAATACATTTGATAGCTAAATATAAATGTGAAGAAATGGTCCATTCATCATTTTAGCCGAAAGAACATAGGCCTCCCCTAAGGTTATAGTAAACTAAGTAAAGGTCTATAAACATTGACAGTCCTCTTGATTTAACCATTATTTTCATCATTTAAGCCGTAGGACGTCCACTGCTTTACATAGGCCTCTCTCATTGACGTCCAAACATTACGGTTGGAAGCGACTTGCATCCACCCTGAACCTGCGGTCTTCACCAAATCGTCCGTCCATCTCGTTGGTGGACGTCCCACGCTGCGCTTGCCAGTCCGTGGTCACCGTTCGAGAACTATTGGGCCCCAAAGGCCATCCATTCAGCGTGCTACAAAACGTTTACTTTTAGTTTACCACTGACAGATGGCTTGCCTTCATTTCATTTCCAACTTTAACATCATACAAATAAAGTAGCTATTACAAAATCTGCAAACGTGGGTAACAGTATTCTAAAATTGGCTTTATTTGTAGGTCGTTAAAGTTGAATATGAAATGAAGGCAAACCATCTGTCAGTGGTAAACTTTATGTAATTTTACTGTATATGGCCTGCCCATTGTCTTTTCAACGAGCTAATCCGTTTGGCTATGTCGGTGACCCCTGTTCTTCTACGGATCTCCTCCTTCCTGATTCGATCAGATCGATCGATTAGTAAATTAAAATCAAGATTAATAATAATAATGGAATAAATGCTAATAGCATCCTCTAGTGCAGCGGTGAACAGTTTCGGAGAGATTACATCTCCTTGTCTGACTCCCCGCTGCAATAGAATGGGCTTCGACACGCTGCACTAGAGGATGCGTTCAAGACTCTGAACTGGGAAGGGCGTGGCATCAATGTAAATGGCGAATACTTCACTCACCTTCGATTTGCCGACGACGTGGTGCTTATGGCTGAGACCTTGGAGGACCTCAGTGCGATGCTCGCTGACCTCGGAAGAGTCTCCGAGAGAGTTGGTCTTAAATTGAACATGGACAAGACGAAGGTCATGTCGAACGCCCATGTTGTACCAACTCCCGTCGTAATCGGAGAAACTTTGCTCGAAGTTGTTGACGACTATATCTATCTGGGACATACGATCCAATTGGGTAGGTGCAACTTCGAGAAAGAGGTCAATCGACGAATTAGACTCGGATGGGCAGCGTTCGGGAAGCTCCGCAATATCTTGTCATCCGATATACCGCAGTGTCTCAAGTCAAAAGTCTTTGACCAGTGTGTGTTGCCAGTGATGACTTATGGTACTGAGACGTGGCCGCTAACGATGGGTCTTATAAGGAAGCTCAAGGTCACTCAGAGGGCGATGGAGAGGGCTATGCTTGGAGTTTCTCTGCGGGATCGCATTAGAAATGATGAAATCCGCGCGAGAACTAAAGTCACGGACATAGCTCGAAGAATCGCTAGACTTAAGTGGCAGTGGGCAGGGCACATCGCCCGTAGAACTGACGGCCGATGGGGCCGAAAGGTTCTCGAGTGGCGTCCGCGGACCGGAAGACGCAGTGTAGGTAGGCCTCCAACAAGATGGAGCGACGACCTGGTGAAGGTAGCGGGAACGCATTGGATGCGGATGGCGCAGGGCCGATCTGTTTGGCGAGCCTTGGGGGAGGCCTATGTTCAGCAGTGGACGTCTTTCGGCTGAATGATGAAATGCTAATAGAACTACTACTATTATATCTATCTATAAGATTTAATTATTATAGTTTTAGAAGATTGACATTGATATTAATATTTTTATTTTTCCGAATTATTATTTAACATAAATTGTATTGACAAAAAAATAATTTATCCATGCATGCATATTGTTAGAATAGATTGACATTCTATGCCCTGACAGGGTGTCATGTACCTACCATCTTGTAAAACTACCATCTATTAATGTAATGAACATGAATCTGAATGAATAAATGAATATGAATATGAATATGATCCCGTAGAGAAACTCCGAGCATAGCCCTCTCCATAGCACGTTGAGCGACTCTTGAGCCTTGATTTAATGATCCCTATTGGCTACGTGCACGACGGTAGCGCCACGTAGCGTTGACAACATTTCCTCCAATTTTTGCCATGTTGTGCGCTGCGATCGTTTTCTGTACCCCACCACCCGCATTGGCTCGTGTACGACGGTGGCGCCGCGTAGCGTTGACAACATTTCCTCCGAATTTACTTCTAATTTTTGTCATGTTGTGCGCTGCGATCATTTTCTGTACCCCCACCACCCGCTTCGCACATAATCTAAATTCACTCACCATCTTCCCCGTTCTTAACCCCGCTGCTCTTCATCCTGCGATGCCTCTTCTTGACGTGAGGCGTGTCTTTGTCCCCGTTCGTGGTGAGTTCCACCTCCGAGGCCAAGGACTGCCGGCTGGACGCCGGCTCCTTGAGCGTGTCGAAGGCAGACATGAGGGCTTTGTCTGTGACCCGCGTCGGTTTATCTTTATAGCCTGGAATTAAATTAAATGATGTTTAATAAGATTGGTTTTTTGGAGTCTTTTTGTATTTTTTTTATTTTTCAGCTCCAATTTTTTACTTTTACGGTTATCCGAAGGAGTATTGACGTCTCTCGTTGAGGGTTTAAAATAGATGTCGCTAGTATCGCTGCAATAAGTGATTAAGCAAGCTGAGATGTGTGGTGCAAAGGAAAAATTATAGTGTCTAAGTTCCGACCAGTTGTGGTGTAGGGGATTAGCATGCAGCACGGAATGCTGAGGACCTGGGTTTGATTCCCAGAGCTGGTCTTTTTTCTGGGTTTTTCTGTGCATCCTTGTTTCAGTTTGTATTTAGTATAATATATATGATTTTTTATTTTCAACTCAATGCACACTTACTTTATTTGTAACAATGTAAACAAATTTGCAACTCGACTTTTACCCCCTTTTGTTGGTCACGTTAACTCGCTTTAATGTGTGGCTTTGGTGGCGCCATCTGTTGCCGAAAGGTCAATGAGTAAGTTTACTATTGGGTTGGTACTAACTTGCAAAGTTTGAGTTAAACCTACAAAATGAAGTTTAATAATCATCAACATCATTTCAGTAATATACGTCCCACTAATAGAGCTAGTTCTAAATATGTAGGTATTTGCTTGTTTGTGCATTCTTCCTTCACAACGCAATAGCTAAGACGGAAGACCAGCGTCGGCTGTAAGGTTGACATTATGCTGAGAGAACAATATTTGGCTCGGGTTTCCGTTTCTTTGTTTTTATAAAAATGTCACAAATTTATCTTTCGTTCTTCCTTCCTAACTAACTTCTGCTTACCTAGACTAAGCCCTCCGATGCTGTCGTGGAGGTCCAGACTGCTGTACCCGTTGTACCCTGGAACCGTCGTGATGATGGACTTGGATCCCCTCGGTTTCTGCCCCGGTACCTTGACTGTGACGTACTGGAGCGATATCTCCTTGCCGTTCACATCCTCCATGTAATCCTGGAAAATAATGTTCAGGTAAAAGACTCCAATCATGGTAGAAAACTATCCAAGGACCTATAGCTAGACCGTTTAAATGCGTCCTCGCCCTCGCGGTAGGGTCGGTTCCCTAACTTAAGAGCGTTTATACCTTTAGAGCGTTTAACCATCTTCCGGGCTCCTTGGGAGCGGACATGCTTCATGACAGTCCCTTGAATTTTAAAAGAAAAATCTTGAGGCACTACAGCTCCCAGGATTTAGTGGGTTACTGATCATAATGATCATGCACAGTTGCCGCTTTGCTTGATATTATTAATTGCATTGTATATTTTATTTTATATTTTAGTTTTTTAATTTTAATTTTGCATGTAAATTACAAAGTACTTCTCTATAGGTTTTTGTTAATTTTATATATTTCTTTTACGAGTAGGTATGTACGAGAGCACGCTTCTGAATATTGTTACTTAATTTATCGAATGGCATGATACAAGATTAAGTTGTGGTTACCTGTAATTGGATAAGCATCTACCAGGAATACCTACTAGTTATTTAAGTTTTTGTATGATGTATTATCTGTTGGTGATCCTTAATAATAAATAAATAAATAAATACCTGCTGAGCTGGCAACGTTGCATTTTTGTTAGTTTTTCTCGATTATTCCATAAAAATTGAATGAAAATTAAAAATGTGGTGTATACGAATTGTTTTCTAATATATATAAGTTAATGTGTCTACTGCAATAATTATTCGTGATAAGACTTTTATTTTCTTTAAAAACCGTTAGGTAATAATATGTTCGTTTTTAAACGAAATATAAGCCTATCATGAATAATTGTTGCAGTAGACACATTAACTTGTATATTAGAACAATTCATATACACCACATTTTTAATTTTCATTCAATTTTCAAAAACTAACAGAAATGCAACGTTGCTAGCTCAGCAGGTATAAACGCTCGTAAGTATCCACTTTTCCATACTAACTGCATAGAAAAGTGGATACTTATGTTAGAGAGAGAGAGAGAGAGAGAGAGAGATGTTTATTTACACATATTCGATACACAGGAAATACAGTTGACAGGAAAAGATACAAATAAAAATCATCGAAAAGTATAAATTGGGCCCCACTCAGCATAATGTTGCGGCAAGCCGCAACGCTGTTTTTCAGTGGGACCCATTTAAAAACTAAACACAAAAAAAAAACAACACAATGTGATGACACGAACGCCAGCGGAAAGTGTACTTCGCAACAAAGCCTAAATAGGACCTAAACCTAAACCGGCCAAGCCTAAGCCTAAATCTGTTAGGGAACCGACTGTACAAAGGCTGGGGAGTATGACGACAAAGGGAGTCAGGAGAGGTGCGGGCGGCAGGCACATGAGGCGCGCTCGCCGCCCGCACCTCTCCCGGCCCCTTTGTCGTCATACCACCAGCCCCTCACTCATTTAAACGGTATAACTATAAGATATAATAGTTTTACTTTAAACAATAACAGAGGGCGCTGTCCAAGAATGTTGAAGTACCTCGACTTTTAAGATGACTTGTTAAATTCGTCTGCAATCCATAGATGGCGTTGGCGTATAAAAGTGTTACCGTAACCTTTTTAGGGTTCCGTACCCAAAAGGTAAAGACAGGACCCTATTACTGAGACTTCGCTGTCCGTCCGTCTGTTCGTCTGTCACCAGGCTGTATCTCAGGAACTGTGATAGCTAGACAATTTAAATTTTCACAGATGTATTTCGGTTGCCGCTATAACATCAAATACTAAAAACTACTATTTAAGGGGGCTCCCAAGCAAAAAAACGTGATTTTTTTGCTTGATATTGATAACGGCAACAGGTAGACGCTTGAAATATCCACAGAATATTTAGTTATACATTAACTTCAAAAATAAATACCAAAATTGAAATAAAAAAATATTTAAGGGGGCTCATACAACAAACAAACAAACGTGTTTTTGCCGTTTTTATAGATAATGGTACGGAACCCTTCGTGCGCGAGTCGCACTTGGCGGGTTTTATTTCATATATTTCTCTGTTTTCTAAATAATAATAATTTATTTATTTATTTGTGCTACACGGGTAAAATACATTAAGTCGTACAATAAAATAAAGAAAAGTTATCTGCACACGAGCCTGTGTTTCTGTGTTCTAACACGAGCAAACCCGCGGGATATTGCTAGTTTATCATAAAACGCAGTTATAAAATGAAATATTGCTTTGTTTATCAATTCGCAATCTATAACAGCCTACTTTGCTCTTAGATGGACAAGGAAAATCGTTAAGAACGATAATGATAGCAAGTTAGTATTCAAGTGACAGCCCTAAGGTCAAGAGAAGGACGCCTTAGCCATAAGAAATTAAATTAATATTTTATTCTTTGATCAATTATAACTGTAGATCCAAAGTCGCGCGCCCGAAAATGTCCGAGCCAAATGAGCGCCACTTTGATAAAAGTGGCCTTCTTTTTTCTCAGAACGTTGCGTGAAATTGTAAAGTTTAGCTGTCAAGTGGAGTTTTGCCGCTACCGAAATTCGACTGCAATGAAGTAAAGACTAGGTTCAAATTTCTGTGTAGGTGATGATTTTATTTGTTACGCAACCAAATAAAAAAGTGCGGACATTCTTTGAAGGGGATTTTGTTCGGCAATGTGTATCTACAGTTATAATTGATCAAAGATTTTATTACTTGTTGTTAGTCATAACATAATCATAGAGCCTGGTGTGAACCTGAGTTATTCGGAATTTACGTGCTAAATAACATTTGAAATTTACCATGAGCTTAAAGGTGCGACCAACCCGCCGCTTAAAATACGGTGACGGTACGTAATCGCAGTGACGCACCGCAGAAACGTCAAACGTCAGAACGTCAGAACTTACCGCATGCTCTCCATAGTAAAGTTTTGACGTTTACGGTGCGTCACTGCGATTCCGTAACGTCACCGTTTTTTAAACGGCGGTTTGGTCGCACCTTTACGGTGAAGGAAAATATCTTGAGGAATCCTGCACAAACCTATGAAGGAATTCGATGGTGTGAATCTTACTCTGAGAGGAGGCCTGTGCCCTGGAGTGGGAACCACAATATCTTAGCAAATATGGGTAGGTTTCCTCACGATTTCCTGCACCGTAATGCTCTGGTAGTCAAATGTAATTTCACGCGTAAATTCCGAAAAACTCAAGAGATGCTAAGCCGGGCTCGATATCACGACCCTCTGCTTGAGAGGCCTTAGGTCAAACCACTAGGCTATCACGGCTTTTTTTTTTTTTTTTTTTTTATGTTAGATAGGCCAGACAAACGAACTAGTGGGTCACATGATGTTAAATGAACACCACTGTCCATAGACACCCGCAGCGCTTTACACGATGCCAGTGCGTTGTCGGCCCTTAAGGAGAGGGAATAGGGAAAGGGGAGAGGGAGGGGGAGAGGGAAGGGGTGAGGTATTGGGCCCCCGGCACTCTCACTGACCGTACGAAACGCAAGCAGGATTACTGCTGCTTCACGCCGGTGTTCTGTGAGAGGGTGGTACTGCCCCGGACGAGCCGGCCCATTCGTGATGCAGCGGCTAGCTACAACATGGCTCTACCACTACAAAACTGGCTTGTTGGATTTGTTAACCTATTGACCGCCAGCATACAGTCATGACAGCCAGCGAAAAGGATCACACGCCAACGTCATTATAGTCCGAGAAGCTCGTGCGCGGCGCTCGGCGGAACCCTGTCGCAGGGAGCCTCTGCTGTCCTTAACGAGATTGTTTTTAATAAGTGCGGCAAATGCTGACTGCGACAGGGCTCCGCGGAGGGTCGCGCACGTGCTTGTCGGACTATAATACTGGGGCCCTAGTGAAAAAGGGGTTAATTCCTCCTAATACAAGTGCTATACTTAAAAGGAGGATTCAACACCACCTGTCAAAACCTTTGGTGAAAATAAATAATTTTAATTTTAATTCTGCAGAAGTTGAACAGCTGATTTCGACTTAACCCCCTTTACACATAAAATAGAAAATAGCTGTTTAATTTCTGCATACTTAACCCCGTTTTCACTAGGGTCCCAACCAACATGACCAACTTTCAACTCGAAATAAATCCTTCTACAGTAAAATTGGGAATGTCTAAAAAAAATTACCAGTGGTTTTTATATTTTTTTTGTATAGAAAAGTCAATTATAAGGAACTAATTTCAATATTTTGTCATTTAGTTCTCTACTTTTTTCAAAATTAATTATTGAAACTATTTTAGTTGATGACGTCAGATTATAATTGAGGGCTCCCACAATGCCAAATTTCTAAATCTATCTAAATAATGCGTACGATAAGGCAACCCCTTTAATTATTTTTTGCGTAGTGGTACACTATACACTGTGTCACGTTACTGGCACTGTCAAAGTGCTAGATGTCAGACAGCGGGTCCAAATCAAACTCCATAGTATAATCCACGCATAAATTGTGAAGAATTCTAACCACATAGAATAAAGTACCACTTGAACCGGTCACGCAATTTACACCAATGTCAAATGAAGTTCATTGCTTATTTGTTATATAATAAATTCATTACATAATATTAAAATTAAATAACTACAGAAAACGAGTTAAAAAGCATTTATCTCGAAATGGTTTTCGATTTTGCAAAAATATAGACATCCCCAATTACATAAAGTTTACCACTGACAGATGGTTTGCCTTCATTTCATATTCAACTTTAACGACCTACAAATAAAGCCAATTTTAGAATACTGTTACCCACGTTTGCAGATTTTGTAATAGCTACTTTATTTGTATGGTGTTAAAGTTGGAAATGTAATGAAGGCAAGCCATCTGTCAGTGGTAAACTAAAAGTAAACGTATTGTACAATGGAAATAAATCCCTATTTATCGACTAGACTACCATACCATACCATAGGTTCCCAACCTTTTATGGACTACAGCGCCCCTTTACAAGAAAAAAAAGTCCAACGTCCCCCTCAAATTGTATTATGTCTGTCATTATCTCAATTTAAAAAATATTTTTTCTCTATCTATATCTCGCTCGTGCTATTCTGCCGTGCTAAGCCAAAAGGGCTTAAGTCCGATGATGATGTCCTATGTTTCGATAAAAACGTGTTTTTATGTTTTTGTTTCTTAGTACTTGAGTGGAAAATAAGTCTTTTTTAGCTATTTTTAAGGCACTTATAATAAAAATACGACTTTTTAGTTAACAGAACTTTATTCCTTATAAGCTAAGGAATCCAACGCAAAAAAAAAACAGAATTTGGTCATTTTCGGACATAGGCCCTTTTGGCTTAGCACGGCAGTATTTGTGACCCGCTAGCGCCTCCAAGAGAAGCTCCAGCGCCCACTAGACGGACTATGGACTAGACGGTTTATTTTGTGGCGATCAAGAGATTAAAATATTTTACTTACATGCAAACTAGGATGGTACGTGAGCCTGCCATCATCACAAAGAGTCACATATTTCTTCTTCCACTCCTTATTCAGCGCTTTACTGCTCTTTTTGTATAAATACCCCTGCTTCAACGGTATCGCCCTTCCAGACCCAAGCTCTCCATTCTTCAACCGATCATCACCTTTCTTCGAGGGAGTAAACAGATTCGATCTTCTTCTAGATTTTCTAGAGGTTGTCGGGGTCGAGGATGGAGTGGGTAAATCTTTGGAGTCTTTCGCGGGTTGTAAGTTGTCGAGACAATGTGGGGCTGTGAATTTGACGTTGTTGTTTTCTGTGGCTATTGATACCAGGCCGGATGAGGAACCGTGGCTGCCTAGGGAGTTTCCCCAGCGGGATGATGTGTCGGAGCCATTTGTGCTGTGTATCTCGACGACATGGGTGGATGAGATGCCGCTGCTGTTGGACGACGCGTCGAAGGATGACGCGCCGCGATGGAGGTGGTGGGAGGAAGCTGATAGCGTATGGTGACCGCGAGGGAGGGAGTCCTGGAACAATTAAAAGATTATGTTAGAAAGTTGTAAAATTAAAATCCATACGGATATTATAAATGCGAAAGTGTCTGTCTGTCTGTGACCTCTTCACGCTTAAACCGTTCAACCGATTTAGATAAAATTTGGTATAAAGATAGTATGAGTCCCGGGAAAGGACATGGGTTTTTTTTTAGACGACCAGATGGCCTAGTGGTTAGAGATCCTGACTATGAAGCTTGAGGTCCCGGGTTCGATTCCCGTGTCGGGGCAGATATTTGTATGAAAAATACGAATGTCTGTTCTTGGGTCTTGGGTGTTTAATATGTATTTAAGTATGTATCTATCTATATAAATATGTTTATTCGTTGCCTGGTACCCATAACACCAGCTTGCCTAGCTTACTTTGGTTTTACTTTGACCTAAGTCAATTGGTGTGAATTGTCCCGTGATATTTATTTATTTATTTATTTATCCCAGAAAATTGCATTGTTCCCGCGGGATAGCAATAAACGAATTCTTAGCATACGAAATCTATGGACATATAATGTATGTCGGCATCAGAAGTCACTGGACAATTCAGTACTTTGTCACTTTCAGTATAACTGGTTATTGCAACAAAGTACTAAAGTGTTCAGCGACACCTGAAGCTGACTGTACCTATGTGGTGTATCTTTTATTTTTACCATTATTTTTTATTAAGGTGCTAGTCTGTAAAACCATGCAAGTAACAATGTAAATAGGCCACATACATATGAAAACAACATACAACTTAGCATAACAATGAAAATCCTGTCTTTGAATTCTGTGACCTACTTAGATACTACATTATGAAGTGCTAGCATCAATCATAATTATGTTGCTACTGAAGTTTTATTTACATTTTATTTATCAATAAATATAAAAAGAAAAGTTCTGACTGATTCACTGACTGATCATTGTGGAACTCAGTGGGGGAGGGCTTTTGTCCAGTAAAGGATGTCACTTGACTTATATGATGATGATGATGATTTAAGAAAAGTATTTTCTCGTGTGTGTAGGTGTTACGAGTTCTATTTAATTTAATGAAATTAGGTATATGAATTTTATATCTAACTAGCTGTTGCCCGCGACTCCGTCCGCGGAGAATAGTATTGGTTTGTAGTACATGCTATGTATCAGAGATGGCGCTGTATGTGAAAAAAGATTTTCCCGCTTTTCTGTTGAAATTTTTCCTGAATTTTCTTTGCTATAAACCTCACGGAGCCCGAGAACTTTCCAACGAATGCAAAACCGTGGAAATCGGTTCGTGCGTTCTAGAGTTATTGCGTCAGGAAGGAAAACCCGACTTATTTTTATATAGTAGATCTCCGAAATGGCTTGATCATTTTTATTAAACTTTTTTTTCTACATTCGGTAGGTCTGAGAATAATTCGTAGGCTATTTTTTATTCTTCGCAGACGGAATCGCGGGCACCAGCTAGTAATATATAAAAATCTCGTGTCACAGTGTTTTTTATCAAACTCCTCCGAAACGGTTTAACCAATTTTATATGAAATTTTTTCTCCTTATTTCGTAGGTCTGAGAATAGGTCGTAGGCTATTTTTTATACCCCTATTCTTTGCAAATGGAGTCGCGGACAACAGCTAGTCACTATATATAAATTATTAAAATCAAAACAAGATAATAAGTGTGAGAATCAGCGTTTCTAATCAGAATCAATTTAAAACTTTATCATGGGAATGTCTATTTCCCAGGATAATATTGATAAGGATTCCGTAATAAACCCAATTCTTAACAAGTTATCTGTTGCATGTAACAGCTTGAGATTACCTGTTGGATAGTGACAATGATAAGATAGTAATTTAGTTTTCTTTAGTGCCTAAGTCTACAGTACGTTATTGCCTAGAAGTTGGCAATTGCCGTTTAAATGGATGAGCTTAAGAAAGGATACTTCTCTATTTTTTTTAATTATAGACTGACCGTCAGCAATTTTATTTATTTATTTATTTTTATTTATTTATTTATTTATTCATAAAGTTCATACAAGATACAAAAAAAGCACTTAGCAATGCACTTTGCTTCCTAATATGTAGTTAAGAATGAGGACTTTACTTTTATTGACCTTTATATTTTGTCATTCATCCTTTATAAACAAATGCGGAACAACTTTTCCCTTGAGTTTGTATCCACTAGGTACAGTTGAGGAATCAGGAATCAGTATCAATTGGCATTTTATTTGTGGCCCTTCACAAGCAAGAGTTTTACTCCTTTAGAGATAATTACTGCAAGATTCAGAACTGTACTAGATCTGGGGTGGCGAACTAATGGCACAAACAAGTGCTAGCTGCACCGTTTTACATAAAAATACAAAATTAAAAAGGTAAAAAAAAAAAATTTTCAAAACAGTTGTTTTTCTTTCAATTCTGTCTATGACATAGACAAGTAGGGGAGCCCAAGAGGGGATTTGAGGAGTCACTCGAGCGCGGCTGATTAATATACGTATATAGGGGGATACCTTATACCCTCTAGACTAGAGTACCCCCATTGAATATAAGTACTTCATGTGGGGGGGTTTGCCTGGGGCACCCCGTCAGAATACTTAGTAAAAAAATCCTTTAAAATACTCGAGCGCGTCAGATTAAGATAAGGTGGGTTAATTATTAGCAGAACAATACACACTTCCAAATCGTCAGTCTTTGGAATTAACAACCCCTATAAAAAATCTGACGCGCGCCCTTCCATATGGCCACCCCCACTATGCAAAGTGGCAGATTATCATACATTTATTATCCGTGTCACGCTGGAGTATCAAATTATCAAAATCTGACGCGCTTGAGTATTTCAAAGAATCTATTTTTTTAGTAAGTATTTTGACGGGGTGCCCCAGGCAAACCCCCCACATGAAGTGCTCATATTCAATGGGGGTACTCTAGAGGGTATAAGGTATATCCCCCTGTATATTAATCTGCCACGCTCGAGTGACTCCCCAAATCCCCTCTTGGGCTCCCCTACCACAAGAAATAAGGATGCAAATTGAGAAATGCAGGTGTCAAACAAGGTGAAACAAGTTTGTCATGATTTAAATAACAGATCTGAAGAAAATAAAATCTGTTAGTTACATAAATGAAAAAAAAATATGAATATTTTAATTTAATATTCATAACGCCATTAAAAGCTCAAGAATAAATTATACAGAGAAATTAATTTTCTCCCAATTAATGAGAATCAAATTAGGAGTGGACTTCTGAATAATTAAATTAAATGTACATTTGTAGATTATTTTTAAATGTTTAAGTAATGAAGTTATCCTGACGTTGGAATCCTGTATTCAATTAGTCACTTTCATTTATAAATAAACTAACCATTACTCTGAGTTTCGCACAAATTATACATTATGGTCTGCATTTATACTGTATGAAGAATGTAACGCAAATTTAGAATAGAATTGACTCAATTTGAAATAGTCTCATTTCAGAAACCATCTTTATGTCAAAAAGACTGACCGGATGGCCCAGTGGTTAGAGAACATGACTATGAATCTTGAGGTCCCAGCTTTATTTCCCAGTCGGGGCAGATATTTGTGTGAAAAATGTGAATATTTGTGCTTGAGTCTTGGATACTTAATATGTTGTATTTAAGTATGTATTTATCTATATAAGTATGTTTATCCGTTGTCTAGTACCCATAGTACAAGCTTTGCTTAGTTTGGGACTTTGTCAATTGGTGTCAATCTTCCCATGATTATTTTTTTTTTTTAAGAGCTCAGAGGCCATATTATTATTGTCTAATGCAGGGGCAGCCTTTGCTTTCACCATCTTATACAGTTTTGATGGCAAAGCAGAGGCAAGCCTGCGTATTACAGAATACCATCTCAGATTTAGTTTTGAAAAGGAAATAATTTTAATTCAGTCCATTTCATTCTAAACATACTTACAACTACAAAATTTCATGTCAGCTCACACTCACACAGTGGCGTAGCTACCGTAGGGCAAGCGGGGCAGTGCACCGGGGCCTCCAAGCTCAGGGGGCCCCTCGGACTCTGACTTACAAACTATAAACGCGGACCTATGAGAAACGCGGCTATAAAACGCTACTAGTGAATTTACAAGCGCGCGAGTCTAGTGAATTTAAAGTGCATTCATCCTTACTTGTCTTATCATGTAAACAAACACGGGTTGGGGCCCTAGTTTATTTTTTGCCCCAGGGCCTTTGGTTATTAACTAGCTACGCCACTGCACTCACACACTTTTTTATTTATATTATTAGTTGGATATCATCATCATAATCATCCCAGCATATGCTGGGCCCACATCCCATCCCATTGCAGGGCACAGGCCTCCTCTCAGAATGAGAGGGCTTGGGCCGTAATTCCCAGTTAGTAGGATATAGTATTATAAAAATATCCCTCTTAGTATAAGGTAATATTTTTATAGACATTAATTTTTCAATGTTCAGGGAAGTAGGGAAGTTACAAGTATCTTACTAATATTATAAATATAAACACAAAAGTTTGTATGGATGTTTGTTTCTCATTCACGCTAGGTTTGACGGATTCAGATGAAATTTGGCACACCAATAGTTTATAACCTAGCTAGATTAACATATAGGATACTTTTTATCTCAGGAAATTGGATAGTTCCCACGGTAAGAATAGCAATAATCGAATTATTTACAGATGGAGTCGCAGGCAACAGCTATTAAAAAGTAATTATGTTGATTTGAAAAGGTGGTCCAGAAGTTTTCAAGTCCAGAAATTTTTGGTAGTTCTAACCCAAAGCCCAAGCTAACTTCGCAGATACTACATTTCAAAAACAGAAACACTAATTGTAAGTACAAGTTTTGCAAGGGTCAGTTTAAGAGCTAAGATAGTTAGCACATAATTATTCTCACAAACCAGATATGCTAGTGTTAATGATAAACTCACCTTATAGAGGAATGTGGAATGATTGTGACTTGGAGAGTTTGCCAGCGGCTGAGGCGTCACAGGTCGGGACCCCGTCAAACACTGCTGCGATGCCGACAACCGCGACCCAACGATCTTTTGACACGCTAAAACCAAAAACAAACACTTAAAAACACTTCCGCACATCACAAAGTAGAGAAAACACAGCAAATTCCATCAAGAACGTCATAATTTATTCGAAATTCAACACACATTCGAATTTGGCTGATTTCCTACGATCGCGTTCTTCGGCGCGCTGTATATTATAACACGAACTCCGGCGTCTCAGACTGGCTATCGGCGACATGTTCGATTTGAAAATGAGCGTTTTATCCATCGTTCCATTCAGAATTTGATTTAAATAACAAATTAAAAGCGGTAGCGGCCGACGCGAAGTCAAGACAAAGCGCACTGTCAAAAATGTAAACAACTCGCGACGAACGAACGAAAACGAACGGACGACCGCACAGCGGGAGGCCGGTGTTACCACTGCGCGCCGTAGAATCCCCCCGCACCAAAACTAGATCCCACTGTCTCGCATACTCATCACACGCAATGCTCGCAATCCATTCCTCGCAAAAAATCTCCAATATCGAATATTATGTAATTCAACGGTCAGTCACTTTTTATAGTAATTTAATAGATGTAAATTTAAAAGTTTAGTTTACATCGTATACAACAGCAAAGAAAAAGTCGTTCGGATGTTTTATTAGTGTTGTAGCCAAATTTCTTGAATTTTATACTTTTCTGTTTTTTATTTCTTTCAACCGATTTCGGGTGTCGTTTGGTATCAGTGAAGAGTAAAAGAATTCCAATCGCAATAATTACAGTCCAGCATTTCATACGCATTGGATGCGGATGGCGCAGGGCCGATCTGTTTGGCGAACCATAGGGGAGGCCTATGTTTCATCAGAAGACGTCTTTCGGCTGAAATGATGACGATGATTTCATACGTTCCAAGTACCTAAAGTTTGCGTGCGGAAGCTACCAAGTTATCAAATGGGTACATCCTAATAAAGCTCCGACGACATACAACAATAAAATGCAAATAATAACAATTTTGTGAACTTATTTACATCAACGTTACATGTAAATAAACGGTAACAGCATTCCGACGGCTATTGTTATCGAGCGATCGACATGGAGTTGTGACGTCACGGTATAAAAAACGTGTCCTTACCATCTTGGAATACTCGTTCGACGTTCAGTCCATACGTAGCGCAAGTCTCGTAGTAAGAACATCTTCGTAATTCGTTTGACAGCTTACGAGCGCGGTTGTCATCCACGACGCGTGGACTACTTTCACTTATGGCATCTGAAAGAGCAAGCAATCAATTTTGTATATGGACAGGAAACCTATCGGAAACGCATGAGTAACTCTTTGTTTTAGTTACTTTTTGTTAATTATTCTGGAAATTGTGATTGTGTGCCGATAATCGCTTTTTACGTAGGACTGCAGGTTTCAACTGTCTATATCGAATTTTACAAAGAATAATAATAGGAATGCGTCATAAAAATGAATGTTACATTATGAAATTTGTTTATATCAAAGTTTATCAATGATTAAGGTTATAACAAAAATTTTATTAAGATAGCGTGTATATAGGTAAGTAGAAATTAATTTACCTTGTGTTCCAACAAGAATGATAGGAATCTCGGCGGAATTCCGATAGTGGGACATTTTGTTGAAGTAATTCGCAACGGTGTTGTAGCTAACCTCGTTGTCGAGACTAAACACGAAGATCACGGCGTCAACCCAGGCTGTGAACTGAAACAATGAAATATAAATATTAGCACTTCAGTACAAACGAGTATAAGAAACAAGCTAAGAGATCGAAGTATGTTTCACCTGAAAAAAATACGTGAAAGCAGAGCAGTGACTGTAAAATTCTTTAATGGCTAACATTTTTAACTCCATATTTATCATGTCATCGCCACACAACACACAACCGCAAATAACTACCGCATTACGTAAAATCGAAAACCCCAGGCATGTAACCCCAGTATTGCAGAATTATTCCAAAGGAAAAAAACACCCCAAGTCGGTGGTATAATTACGTGGGGTAATTTGTGCAGACGTGGGGGTTTAAGGAAGGGTTACCCGTATGCAGTTTTTACTAGGCATATGTACTAAAGACGCTTATTTACTTAATTATCAAGCTCACAGACAACCAATTTACCTTTTAACTACCTATATAATAATAGAACGAAGCTTTACTTTATTGAAACTGAAAGATGACCTTTGAAAGAATTTGAAACGTTACCTAGTAACGGTTGCGCAAGGTAAGCAAGATAATTTGTTTAACTTCAATCAACAGTAATACTGATTGTTGGTTAATAATTTCTAAAAAAAACTCACTATAGACAAAATAACTTCAGGGTATTTTATCTAAGCCATCTGTCTATGTTACTAAGACAATAAAACATTGACCGCAGTTAATAGCTAAAACAGACATCGTCCACATGGACATGAAACTAAATTCTCCCGTTGTGTAGGTTGGATACAGTCATTTATAAAAGAGAAAAATCATGTGCGGTAGACAATGAAAAGTGTACGGGCAGCTCTGCTTCCACTTGAATGAAGAATTCGTAGGAGGGTGTCACCCCTTTCCTCTGAAGAACAATTGACGGTAGGAGATGCGTCATCCGGCATACGAGAGCGCGTGATGACGACATGCGAAAACATGGCACGTCAAGCAACCCTTTGTCTAGCTTTTTTAAATCTATGAAAAATCTTTACGAAGCTGCTCTGAATTTTAAATAGCGAATAAATTAAATAGAAAGAATTCAGAAAGCAACAAGTAAAATAACATTTGGTACAACATTATAAGCAAAGGCTAAAATATATTGGTAGAGTGACGTGTCACTAACATATCACTCAAACATCGTTATCACTGCCTGTGAAACCCCTGAAAGCCTGCGATGGTAACGAAATTAGAATAATGAGAGGGCTCTATTAGTCTTCTTTTGAATCGAGGCCAATTTATAACGTAATAAGCCCAATAATTTGAGGTTTACGAATGATTCGCATTTGTGTACAACGTTTTTCTTGAATCAAATTTAAGATATACTTAAATTATAATGAAGGCTATAAGCACATAGTAAATGGAATGTAAAATACAAAAAAAAAAAGGTGTAAAATAACTTGCAAAATGATATTTTTTTTAAATTACTTAATTTACAAAAAAAAAAAAATAGAAAGGAATGAAATTAATAATATTGTAAGCATCAATCCTTACCGATCCATGGCTTTTCAATTAAACATGATGCACTCCAATGGCCGATAGATGCGACAAACTGTTACTGAATATTGTCTATTTTTATCGTTTTCTATTAAAATGTCGACCGTAACAGGTGAAATCACTGCTATCGGGCCAGCGCACCACAGGCGACTGGGCGGGCGGGCGGCTTTCAGCTTAGGCGGAAAACCTCCACTATACCCGTCACCCTCTCTCAACCCCCAAAACACATCCAACGAAAGAGACGAAGAACAAAAAGCTAAATGCATTTCCATGCAATATCTAGCGCATATAAATTGATATGGGGATAACATGCGTGTTAATACACCAAGATAAGTGGAATCAGGTCGACGTGTCGATTAAAAGGGATTTTGTCATCAATAACACTTAGTATTCTAAGTACTTGACGTTGAGCAATCGACCTTGCCTCTGATTCATCATTATATATTTTTATTATGTTTAGCTTAGTCAGACAATAGGTCTGCTCTAATGTATTTCTTGGTCAGTGTTGTGGTTGAAATTTACAAACATTGCTGGTTACAACTCTGGTTCGCAATCATTGTTTTGGAACGGTTACAGTAACGTATTGATCAATAGTGTTATGCATTTATTTTTAATAATAATGCCATGCCGCAGCCTAGCCTCTAGCCTAGTCCCTCCAAGGCCTTGACACCTTAATGTGATTCAATAACTCGTAATCGAAATCTGTTAGCAACAAACAGGGGGTCGGGGGTAATGCTCTGTGAAGAATTACAAGCTTTCTCAGACCTTGGGCTTATAGACGTTCAGCGGCACGGTTGAATTCCCTAAGCGGCAAGGTCGAATGATCGAATTTGAACGTGAAAATTTAAAACCAGAGACACAATTTTTACGGAACAATCGAAGCGTTTACGTTCTTCGTGGTAACACTAGTTGGAAGTTTTAAATGAAAAAGATTCTCATTTATTTGACGACTGGATTAGCTGAGTGATTAGAGAACCTGATTAGATACACAGAAAGCTTGAGCTCCTGGGTTGGATCCCCGGTCGGTATCATGTGTATGAAAATACGAACGTTCGGTCTTGAGTCTTGCATGTTTAATATCTGTTTAAGTATGTATATTAGTATGTTTAACCGTTTTCTAGTACCTACAACACAAACTTTGCTTACGTTGTGTGTGATTAAGTCAATTTAGTGTCAGTTGCCCCGAAATATTTTATTCATGTATTAATTTTATTTAGAAGCAAAATGACTCATTCTTATCAATTTAAATATAGCGTCAAAAGTTCCATCTAAGGTTACTATTAAAAATGGCGTTGAAATTGAAGACGTTTACGTACCTACTTTCATCTTTGATAGACAGCGGACACGGCGAGGAAGCAAAATAACAAATTACGAGGAAGTAATCGGGCGGTTTGAGTCGTGCGTGCGGGCAGCACAGCGAGTGATCGAGTATTTCATTGTTTTAACAGCACAAAGATAAAAGTTAATAACTGACCGTCGAAGAAATGACTGTTATTATAAACAGATTCAGCAGTTTACGAAAATGGAGAACTAAAGAACAAAGACAACTATCTTACCAAACTTGACCAAATTGATAGAAAAAACATCAAACCAATCAAAATATGAAATTTTACTAAGGTATTAAAATTAAAATTAAAAAAAATTAAAATTATTTATTTTCAACAAAGGTTTTGACAGGTGGTGTCGAATCCTCCTTTTAAGTAAAGCACTTGTATTAGGAGGAATTCGCTCCTTCATACAGGTTGTAACTTATGCTAAAAATAATAACTAAGACATATTTTTGAGTCACTTTCAAATGAAAATGAAGTAGCTATTATAACAAATAACTTGTACAGTTTAAATACTAAGTAACAAGATTATTAAAAAAACAAAATTGGAAAAATTTGCTTGGATTTTTCCTTATTTGGTTATCTATAATAAAGTGTGCATAAGAGGTGACAAGCATTTTTCAAAAAAGGTATTCGTAAAAACATCAACGAAATCTTTAGATTTCGAAGCATATATCCCGAATGATACAATTACGGTAGCGGATAAAAATAAAAGCTTCAAAATCAATACCTACGTGGTAATGTACTTAGATGAAAATTTCTATGTTGAGGTTAAATATGAAAATAAGACTCGGGTGTGAACTTAAAGAGTTATATTTGCACCATCAATATTCATGTGTTTACGAAGTATTCGCACCTACTTTGTCTTGACTTTCACAAATTGGTAAAGTACGTACAGCTGGTGAAGAAACTATAGGCAGATCCATTTCATATATGAGACAGTCATTTTCCAATAACAACATACTGAAAAAAAAATTGTTCTTGTTTTCACATCCATGTATATCCATTTATTATCAATACGTTTGCTTTTTATAATGGTCTGAAGAAATGTGTTAAAATTAAATAAAATGAAATGTTTATTTGCCTTAAGTGTGGTAAAGAAAGGTCTAAGATTGATACATTTGAATTGTCGCTCTGCACACTCAGCTAAAAATAGCATGCAAATTATTATTAAAATTGAAAGTACATAATATACTATTATATTCATCTCGTTCTTGTTTCAATGCATAATTTATCTTTTCAGGTCATTGTACCAAATATCAAATCTCATCCGCAAACAATTTGATAACATTTCCGGTAATATTATCGAAAAAATGATGCATTTATAGAAAAATCTAAAAAACGGTGCAAAAATAAACTCATCAATTCAGCACAACGATAGCGCATATATCTGCACTTAATTTACGCCCTTTGTCTCGACTCGGTATAGGTTTGTATAGTAGAGCTGTGAGAGAACTGGTTTCCATGCCCTTACAAAGCGAACAAAACAAGTCAAACCCATCTACATGCTTATACGAAGTTAGTTACAGTCTTTTTTTCGATGAATAGGAGAGAGAATAATGCCGTAACGTAACTCGATATCGGAACGGGCCAGTACTTTCCTCTCACCTCCACATTGTTAGGATATGATACTTTGGCCGGACAAAGGTTTCCCGTTGCGGTCAGATAACTTCCCTTGTTAGTGTAACCCTTGGGGTTAAGCAATAAATTGTTTAAGAAAACCATTAGTTAATGTCACGGCAATAGCATCGCATAAAGTGAAGATTTCTAACTACATTAGATACCTACAGACGACCTTAGATCATTCACAGTCGAGGCTACTGACTCCGTCTATTCATCCATCGCAAATGTATTCCACGTTGGAAACCAATTTCAATACATTTCAGTAATAAAGCATACAATATAAGGGTCAAAATCCTGTGGATCTCATCTAACAGAGAGGCTTTCAGTGTGAGTCGAATGTCACAGAAGACCGAGCCGAATAAGACAACAGCTTTTATCTTATTCAAAAGAACCGAGAACGTGACTGACATAATTATGTTTTTTTTTCTATTTGGTTAAACAAAACCGTGTTGTTATTGAAAGTAAACGCGTGTACACGAAAACAGTTCCGTGTGAAAAAACGTTGGTTACAAGCTGTCGAATAAAGACTTGATAATAAAATGGTACCACGCATCAGTGCGTCGGCGGCGCGAGTGGCTCGTGCCGAAAATTAGACTTAAGTACGCGTGAATTGACAAAACTACATCCTATTTAAGCTGTAATAAACGCTGCAGGATCCGTAACAAACAAAACTTACAACAAAATTACGACCCAATTAAACCCCCCTTCTAAATTAGATTGTCGACCCACTGTTCCGGCGAAAACAGAAGTAAATATGCGGTTAATAAATTACAACCTAATTCAGCCTTTAATTCCATAACAGTACGGGTACCTTGAATTAAAGCGGACAAAATAATGTCTGTGCTGATATTACGGGTTAATTTATTTCAAAGCGCTCTTTGAAATACTCAAGTGAATACTGGAACTCTCAGAGTTGCCGCAGGCTAACAAACTTCAAGAAACATCGTCAAAAAGTGAAGCATACCTACTTCTTTGATTATATTTAATCAAGAAAACGTCAAGTGCAGTTATGAGAAATAAAATAGAATCGTAACTAAAATTGTTGTAATAACATGTTATAAAATTGTATGTATTTGTATATGAAAAAGGGAATATGTATGTTCACTGGTTAAAAGGTTATGAGAAAAATAGCAACGCAAAAACCGTAATCGGGAAATCCTGGAATAAAGAGTATAGAAACCTCACAGTAACCTATTTTTTTAAAGTAGCAACATTAATTTTGTTTTTATAGAACAGAAATTACTTTAGAAATTATAAAAAAGTACGGCCGCTCGAATGAATGAATGAACAACTATCATACACATAATATATCATATCATATATATCATCATATTTACAGGATAAATGGTCCCGTATCTTTACATCTATTTACAAAGTCGATTTTGTAAAGACATTCTTTACAAGGAGAAATATTTTTCTTTTTATCTAAACAAATGCTCATTTCAGTAAGGGTTCTATTAGACGTGCAAAATGGGGAATATGTAGGGCATGGCTGAAAGGGCCGGTAGCCAGTGTAACACGTCCTTAGGGAGCGGATCCTGCCGGAGCGAAGGGACGTTTTCATACTAAGAAGGCGCAATAACGCGAAAATGTGATCAAAAATGCCCTTTTGGCTTATTCTTTCGTTAAATACCTAAGGGTAAAGAAATGCTCGACAAATATTTCTCATGATTAAATTTATCCAGGAAAAATGTTGTATATCACGGAGAATGTGTTGTCTTACGTATGTTGTAGTATTTTAGTAGGTATATTCTTACTTTAATAAATTTTCATAATCTTCATAAATTACTGAAGGGATACAGGTCTGTCGTCCTCGCTCCCCAAATCATGCTAAACATGCCTCTGACAATTCTAAATAAAATACGAACCCGCAAAAGGGATCTGTCGGCTTATATCCAAAGTAGGCATCTTTCTCGGCAAGGCCTACCTAACACCTAACACAGTTTAGACTTGGCGTATAAATTCTTGTTTAACTATGTATGATATACCTGTTTGTATGATGACAGTTAAACTTGTTCCAGTGAATATTATCATCTCATACATAAATCATAAGACCAAGCTTAGAAACTTTAACAATCTCGTCGTTTCTATATTTTCTTTGCTCCTATAACAACGTTTCAAGTTCAAATATGTACCCACATCAAAGAGAAACATATGAACGTAGTTAAATTTTAATGCAAACTAGCGATTGCTGTAAATTGTATTTTTTTTAAGGTGCGGGAAAAAAATGTACTTACCTATTTCTCATCTCTCCAAAGGTTAGGGAGATTTAAGAGACGCGAGACGCGTACGAAAATTTTCCTTCTGCACGCTATCGTTCCCTTTGCATTAAAGTTTCAGGACAAAATTTACCCAGTTACCCGTAACTTTCTGAGTTATAAATAACACCAAACGTAACGATGGAAGGGAATGCATGAATTAGATAACGCTAAATATATTGCCTACGATTTCTCATAAACAAACATTGATAAGAGTTAGCCGATTTTCTGGTAATTTGATAAATTTTGCCAATTCATAAGTATAAGAATAACTTTGGTGTCAATTCCAAATTTACTAATTTGCGGGTTAGGTGAAGCAGAACAATCGAAAATTTAGTTCAGGTAAATACAACGAAATTTGTGCGCTAATCTTAAAAATATGCCGTTATTATTTGAGCAACTGTTTGCGGACTATTGAATAAGAAATAGGCACGCCTTTAATATTTTAAATATTTTAAAAACCACTCCTTCAAAGCAATGTTACGTTTGTGAATCATCATCACGTGGAATTTTATCAAATATTTATACGAAAGTTTAGCGTCTCAATTCAATCTTACTGTCAGGTAAAGAGAATAACAAAGTTATCTAAACAAGTGACGAAAGTAAGAACTAAAAAATACGTGATAAAAGCGACACTGTTGCACAAAAACTTTGTTTAGCCTTGCTGTCACAGGTTCGTACGCTTCCTGCAAATAAAAACTTTTTGGTGCCAATTTCAAATTCAGATCATGAAACTCTTAGGATAAACTCGGGTCGTTTTTTACGTTCAAATATTCCTCGGTGCTCTATGACCTTAGGGTTAACGCACTTTCAATGAAATAACGGCATTTTAAGTTCGTGCGACTATAATATGGTTCAAAGTTAATCGATTAAAGCTCATGATCTGAGAAAAACGTCGATTACACATCATAACGAAATTTATTTTCAATCTCATCGGGTTGGAATTGCATTTTGAAGGCGTGCAAATCGTATTACTTTGGGCAATTCCCGAAGTATTGAATTAGGTGGGTCTTCTTTTTAAGAGAAAATTATAAAAATTATTACAAGTAGAAGCCAATCATTCAAGCCAGTTTTGACACAGTGTAAAACTAATCATAAGACTTTAAAATGCATATCAACGTAACTATCAATGTGTAGCATATGTGGGTAAATATAACTTTTTGAGAATAAGCACGGCCTTGTGGGTACGTGCAGTCTGTTACCGAACAATAAACGAGTGTGACGTATATTTGCTGTTTTCTTCAGTATCCTGAAATACAGGACATTTGGCGACGAGAATCGATTCCACGTGGATATCATCGTGAATATTATGGCAGATAAGCACGGATTTTTCGGCGGCAGCCTCGCTTTCGACCATCACACGCAGGAGTGGAATATTTTTTTTAGTCGGTTTACTCACTATTGTGCGGCGAGTGACATTAATAACGAAACCGATAAGTCAGGAGTAAAGCGACGAGCCCTGCTGTTGTCTACTTTGGTCGAGGATACATACCGTGTCGTCAGAGATTTGTTTTTCCCGGAGCAGCTAGAGAATCAGGAATTCGTAAGCTTGGTGACAAAATTGCAAGATCATTTTGCTACTAAACGGAGTTCTTTTGCCGAAAGATTTAAATTTTACAAGGCGGAGCAGCGTCCCGGGGAAGATCTTTTAGAATGGGCGGCACGAGTGCGAAGTCTGGCGTTGTACTGCGAGTTTAATTCGGAACTTGGGACGGCGTTGCGAGACCGTTTTGTTCTCGGGCTCGAGAATACAAAGGAGAAAGAAAAATTGTTCGCTGAAAGTGTCAACACGTTAACGTTCGCTAAGGCACTTGAGCTGGCGCAAAGTGTGCGCTGTGCCCGCTTGGCGCTGCATGGGTCGCGTACTGAGGCCGGCCCGGCGCCGGCACAGCCAGTGTTCGCGCTGCGCGCGGGGCCGGGCCCCGCCGCGGCTCGACGGGCTCCGGCTAAAAAGAGTTGTAGTGTGTGCGGTTATAACAATCATGATAAGGAACAGTGCCGTTTCGCTAATTTTACGTGCAAAAAGTGTTTTAAAAAGGGCCATCTCAAGAGAATGTGCTCAGTTAATGTACAAAACAACCACTTTTTAGCTGCGGAGGATGATTTTTTAAGCCTTGAAGGTATTTATGATTTATTTAATATTCAATGCATAAACGGTAATCCGATGCGGCAGGTCGTGTCGATTGCGGGTAAACAGTTTTTATGCGAAGCTGACAGCGGTAGTGCTGTCTCTGTTTTGCCAGCTGATGTTTACGATTTAAAACTTAAAAACAATTTCCCATTAAAATCTTGCAAAGTTATTTTAAACTGTTATAATGGTTCTAGGATTGCACCTTTAGGTTGTGTATTATTACCTGTGACTTACGAGGGTCGCACTAAATCAATCACGTTTTACATAATCGATACGAAAAGTAAACAACCCATATTGCTAGGTCGCGATTTTATAAGCAGTTTTAATATGCAGTTATGTACGATCAGTTGTAATAACTTGCAGGAAAGTAACTTAGTCTCGGAACTTAAAAATAAATATTCGCAATTATTTTTGAATGATCTAGGCCAGTTCAACAAGTATAAAGTTACTTTGAAAATTAAAACGGACGCTCGATTACGTTTTTTTAAACCGAGGACCGTACCTCTGGCTCTTAGAGACAAAGTGGAGAGTGAGCTCGAGAGGTTATTAAGCCTTGGCATCATCGAGCGGGTGGAGACGGCCGAGGTGGCGTCGCCCATCGTGCCGGTGCTGCGCCGCGACGGCGGCGTGCGCATCTGCGGCGACTACTCGGTCACGCTCAACCCGGCGCTGCTCGTGGACAGCTACCCGCTGCCGCGCATTGAGGACCTGTTCGCGCGGCTGCACGGCGGCGTCCAGTTTAGCAAACTCGACCTTTCTCGAGCGTATAACCAGCTGGTACTGGATGATTCAAAAAAGCTAACGTGCATAAATACGCATAAAGGTCTATTTTGTTATAATAGGTTGGTTTTTGGACTCGCGAGCGCGCCGAGCATATTTCAACGAACATTGGATCAGCTGTTAGCCGGTATTGACGGCGTTTGCATATTTTTGGACGATATTTTGGTTACCGGACCGTCGACGTCGGTTCATTTAGATAGATTAGATAAAGTTTTGAGTAAACTGCAAGAGGCAGGTTTCAGGTTACAGGCGGATAAGTGCGAGTTGTTTAAGGACTCGGTCGAGTATTTAGGTTTTCTTATCGATAGGAATGGTTTACAGAAAACAAATGCTAAAGTGGACGCCATTTTAAAGAGCGATCACCCGAAAAACGAAAAAGAATTAAAATCATTTTTAGGAATGATTAATTATTACAGATGTTTTATTCCGAACGTGTCGAGCATGTTAGCGCCGTTGCATTCGTTACTGCGTAAAGATGAAAAATGGGTCTGGGGCGAAGAGCAAGCGCAGGCTTTCGAAAGCGTAAAAAAGGAGTTGGGCAGTGAGCGAGTGCTCGCGCATTACGACCCGGCGCTACCGACGGTGGTGACGGCGGACGCGGGGCCGCGCGGGCTGGGCGCCGTGCTGGCGCAGCGGCAGCCCGGCGGCGCCGAGCGCGTCGTCGCGTACGCCTCGCGCTCGCTCTCCAGGGCTGAACTCAATTACGCGCAGATTCAGAAGGAGGCGACGTCCATTGTTTTCGCGATAAAAAAATTTCATCATTACTTATATGGCCGATCATCGCCGTTCACTTTGCGTACCGATCACAAACCACTGCTAACGATTTTTGGCACTAAAAAAGGGGTGCCAGAAATGGCGGCAAATCGTCTTCAGAGGTACGCTTTATTTTTATCAGCGTATAACTTTCGGATAGAATATGTTCGAAGTGAGAACAATGTCGCTGATTTTTTGTCGCGAGCGATTTCAACACCAGTAACAGACAATGTTGAATTGGCTGAAGAACAGATGTTATTTATTAATTATGTTTCGAACTCCATCCTGAAACCGATAACGGTCAGTGATATTCGGCGGGAAACCGAATGCGATGAAACATTGCGTACAGTAGCTAATTTCATTAAACGAGGTTGGCCACCTAAATTGCCTGATAGTGTTATTAAACCATATTTTAACTGTAAACATGAATTAAGTGTAGAGAATGGTTGTATTTTGAGGGGCCATAAAGTGGTGATTCCGGTAGCTTTTAGAGAGAGATTATTAAATGAATTACATGAATCACATTTCGGGGTCATAAAAACAAAATCAGAAGCTCGCTCACGAATGTGGTGGCCTAATATTGATCGTCACATAGAGGAAAAAATAGGTTCTTGCAATGTGTGTAAAGCGCACCGCAGTACGCCGGGCCGCAGCCCGCTGGCACCATGGCCCTACCCGGAGCAGCCCTGGGAGCGCGTCCATTTGGACATGTTTACGCTGGAACATAGGCAATTCCTCATTGTTGTCGATTCTCATTCTAAGTGGGTAGAATGTTTCCAAATGATGCGTACTGACAGTGAAGCAATAATTGAAAAGATTATTGAATTATTTAGTAGATTTGGTTTAGTGCGAACCCTAGTCACAGATAATGCAGCAAATTTTTGTTCCAATGTTTTTGAAAACTTCTGTGAAGCGAACGGTATTAAACATTTGACAATAGCACCTTATCATCCGGCTTCGAATGGCCAGGCCGAGAACACCGTCAAGACGATTAAAAGAGGATTAAAATTATTAATAGCAGAAAACAATTGCAATAAATCATTATTACAAAAATTAAATAAATTTTTATTTAACTATAGAAATTCAGTTCATTGTACGACGGGGTTCTCGCCTGCACAGCTATTGCTGGGCCGTCCGCTGCGCTGTCGCCTCGACCTGCTGCGCGGCCGCGACGTCGCCGGCGCGGCGCCGCCGCCGGGGCACGCGCCCTCCTCCGCAGCTAAACAAGTTTGTGACAAACAGATCTCGCAGAGTGACCGCTATGGCGGAAAACGGAAAATAGATTTTAAGATTGGACAAAAAGTGCTTGTAAAATGTTTTCATAATAACGGAATGAAACACGTTTGGAGAGACGGTTTAGTACAAAAGAGTCTTGGATCGCGGATTTATTGGGTCTATGTACCTGAGTTGGATATTCAAGTAAAAAAACACATAGATTTTTTGTTGCCTTACAAAGGTACAGATAGAGGCTCCGCAGTGGACGACGACGACGACGTCAGTATTTCGGATTTAAATGGAGGAGACGGTGCATTTTCATCTTTCCAAGACATTCGTAACTCAGAATGCAACGAAGACATTGCAGCAGACCACGGCTCCGTAAGGACAGAAACATTAGAAGAGGATGAAAACCTGGAGGGATCATTTCAGTCTATCTCGGATGTAGAATCTCCTCAACGACAACAGAACGAAACCCTGCAGGATACCAATGCATCTACCAGCCCTGAAATACTGCAGGAGGAAGAATATCCGCAGCTGGAGCCTCAACCTGCAGAACCTGATGAGAATTCAGACAGAGCCTCTAGAAATGTCCGTCTCACAAGAAACCAAAATGTCCGTTATAAAAATTTCTTTAAGTAAATTGTAGTCGTATGTATTAAAAAATCTTTAAATGTTAAGGTTAATTACTTTGGTAAGGATTGTTTGTATTTAATGGTGGAGGGATTGTAGCATATGTGGGTAAATATAACTTTTTGAGAATAAGCACGGCCTTGTGGGTACGTGCAGTCTGTTACCGAACAATAAACGAGTGTGACGTATATTTGCTGTTTTCTTCAGTATCCTGAAATACAGGACACAATGGAAACCGTTTAATTCCAAAATTCGTTCTAATTATAATTTTAGAAATTGACGGCCTTTTTCATTTAAATCAGTTTTAATTGTCATAAGGCTTTCATCACTTCCTTGTTTAAGGTCGCTGTTTCGCAACTATTTTCTCCAGATTATGCAATATGTAAATAGTAAATACATAAAACTTATTTACGATTTGCACAGGTGCCTGCAACATTCGACTTCCGATCAGAATAAATGAATAAATTTAACGTAAACTGTACCTACCCAGATATTATTGAAACAAACATTCGAGGAGCAAATTCAAGATTTAATTGAAACATAAAACCTTTATTAAATTAACTAAAAAAAACATCATATGTATAAGTGCATTAATTTATTTATTGTGTTTTGTGGGCTTAACTCTAATTTAATTTATGTTAGACTTACTAAAGTGCCGCACTTTGTGCCGACATTTTAACAAATCCTAAAAATGTATTCGTTGTTCGTAGTGACTGCCGTTAGATCATCACGTATATGTCTTCCAGCTTTTTATTTTATTACACAAATACAATTAAACAAGAGCTGCATAGTAATAAAAGCAATGTTTTTTAAAATTGTACGCTTAAAGCCACTTCTTATTTCATGCTAGATAAAACTTAAGTCAACAGCGGGCTCAAGTTTTAATATAAATTGCGCAAAATGTGGCAAAACATTTTGAAAGCTCTTGCTACCGTCGTGGTTTTGTATCGCGCTTATGCGAGCTTTATTTACAAAATGTTCATGTTTTCTAGTTTCAAATATTAATATTATATTCTTTAATTTTCATAACGTTTTTGTTTATTGTTGCCCTTGTTTTGTTTGTTATTACAATAGAAATTAAAAAAAAATGCATCAACAATTAAAACCATGTAGAAAACTAGCTGTTGCCTGTTGCTCGACACCTCATGTAGGAAGGAGTCGTTAATCGATATTCCTCGAGAACTATGCAATTCTCCGGGGAAAAATGTATCGAGGTTATAAAAACTCAGTGTCATCCAAATCCGTTGATCCACTCTTGCCTGATGGAGTAACAAACATCCAAAAATTAGCATATTTAATATTGGTCGGATTATTATCAATTTTTATAAGTTAGCGCTCCTTGTAGCGTTTTACTGTAGCATTTCCACGGCCTTGTTGCAATAAAAAAATATACACTTAAGGTATTATAGGTAGTGGTGTCGTGTAATACTCAGGGTAATAATTTGAGGCCTTCACAGTCGAGTCGGCGCCACACGCGATATACTGTCCCTTACCTAGCGCTTTTACCCTATCTAGTGTTGCCGCCCTATAAAAATGAACGGAACTCAATGTCATGTTGGCAGACTTAATTCTGAACGAATGATGCAGAAATATTAAGGGTTCGTAAACACTGCTCCATTTAGGAGTGTTTGTTACACTGTGTTTTTTAAATGATACCAGTTTATTTGAATAACCTTGTTTTTAGGGAAATGATGAAAAGTATTGTAACATAAAAGTTTGAACATCTCATGATACGATTTTCTAAATTTAATTTATCAGTTAAAAACTAATAAAAAAAATGTAAGTGCAGTCGCTAGTTAGTTTATGCATACATTTATTATGATAAGTTGATAACCCTAGTTCCAATTATTTTCAATCTTACCATGATTTTAGCACAGAAAATGTGTTACAAGAAGACAACGATTAGTTCCTTTTTTAATAGCAAATAGATGAGAAAAATTATAGTAATCAAAAGTTAAATCAGTAAATTTAATTTGAATTAATTGGATGAATTAAAATACCAACGAAAATAGACTAAAAAGTAGAGACGCTCAAATTGTGCAGTCTTCCCGTCGGTCAATTAGTAGAAGGGTTCTTTGATCGTAGATTTCCTGCCCTAACTTTTTTGCTGATGTTTAAGTACAGCCTGCTATGTCGCCGGAGTCTCTATTTAATTATAGGTGAGTAAGAACAAAGTTTCCTTCTTGTTAAGGGTTGATTATTTGCTTTACTCCCATTTAATAAGTAGAATGAGAAATAAAACTAGTAGGGAAGTTAAAAGTATTTTAGTATCAGAAAGAATTAATCGAGACAGCTTGGTTTTTAAAAACTAAACCAATTTCAAGATGTAAAAAAGATTTTAAATAATTTATTGAATCAGGCGTTACTTTGCGGAGGTCCATATTAATGAACTAAAACAATTACTTTGCTCACCCGCGACCTTACAATAGTTACGTTTATGCAAGAAATGTGTGTTCATGCAGTTCCTCCACCTCCACACTGTACAAACACACACAAATCACATAAACACAACTATCACCACCACCAAGCTACACTGACGCGTTTCGAACTCAACCAGAGCTCATCCTCGGAGTTACCACAACCGTATGCTATGCTACCAAATGTTTAGTTTAACATTTGGTAGCATGTTTAGTTTAACATTTGGTAGCATAGCATACGGTTGTGGTAACTCCGAGGATGAGCTCTGGTTGAGTTCGAAACGCGTCAGTGTAGCTTGGTGGTGGTGATAGTTGTGTTTATGTGATTTGTGTGTGTTCGTACAGTGTGGAGGTGGAGGAACTGCATGAACACACATTTCTTGCATAAACGTAACTATTGTAAGGTCGCGGGTGAGCAAAGTAATTGTTTTAGTTCATTAAAAAAGATTTTTTCGATTTTTTTTTATGTAATTTATGGAACTTGCACGGCAATAAGTATTCTCATAGTTCCTCAAATTAAATTCAAAACACAAGTAAAGCTATATTCATGGACCATCAACTATGCATTAAATTTTCCTTTTCAAGTCCCTTCGAAGGACCGACAGCGTTCATTTATATTTCATAGACCATCGTACAAATTAGCTATCAACGGTATTGTACGCAGCCGACTGGCTTTGTTTCTGTTTGACTTTAATACTCGCATATTATCTATACGAACATAAGTATACGCACGTAAAGGGTTATTTGTAATTCACTAGCATCCTTTTAACCCTAAACTCCTACCACTTAAACAAATCTTTTTTGTTTTACGACTTTTGTCATAAGTTTATATTTTTGGTGTAATAACGTTTTGAAAATTTGAGATTACCTGTATTTTACGATACTCTGTGCCGTGTATGGAAAAAAAATGTACTCCATTTTAAAAAGTCGTATATCAAAAAACATTTGTTAAAGTGGTAGGAGTTTAGGGTTAAAAGGATGCTAGTGAATTACAAATAACCCTGTATAGATACACTGACGGAATTGTGTACGTCGTAATTTAGTTTTAATCGACATTTCATGATTTACAATGTAATTTTAATGAAATTGTTTCAGACTTTAATTGTCCTTTATTATTTTATAGTTAACGAGCATTTTCCGGCCTAAATTTTTGATGAGGATGATACCCGACATGACATGGACATGAGGAAATTAATTTCATGTTATTGTCTTTAAGTAAAAAAACAATCCTCAAATCATCAAAATTCCTTTAAATACACATTTAGAGTAAGACCTATTCCAACATCGTCTGGAAATTGTCTTCTACAACATCGAGTTCTGAACTTATCATACTAGCAATCATTGGCATTGAAAGCTTTGCTGGCTTAGAAATACATGTAAAAAGGTTAACGTCATCTATGAGTCTTATTTCCTATTTATCTCATACTTACAAACTAGATAATGTGTACTATGTTTCGTAAATTTATAACTTTTAAATTTCTTTTATTTATTTTATTTTATTGATTGCAGATGAAGGCATCTTGAAAGCCGAGGTACTTAAACGATATTGGACAGCGCTCTGTCTTGTTTAAATTTAAAACTTATCACACGGAAACGCATTACTGGGATATTAAGTTTCCTGTCTCAATCCAGATCTTTGTCTATATGTACGCCAATTTTAAAATTTAAATCCATTCAGTTGTTATGGCGTGATAGAGCAACAAACATTCAAACATTAAAAATATCCGAACATATTCACAAACTTTATCACTTCGCAAAATCACAATCAACTAATGTTTTCCGGATCAGACTACCAATTTCCCACGGGATATGAATAATTATTCGAAATTCCATTAAACACAAATTTCATTAGTTAAAGTTGCTCCTACATTGTCCTTTGTGCTCTGACATTTTACTTTTAAAAAGCGAGTGTCATTTAGGTACTCTGCAGACGACCACTTAAAAGAGAGACAAATGATGAAGTGTGGGTGGACTGTGAGTTATGCTTTTTTCACGTTAAAGTTTTGACGTCTGGACTTTATGAGCCGAAGGCGTTAAATTTAAATGAGATCAAATGCCGTAGTCGTAATGTTCGTTCGGTTGAGCAGTCTCGTTTTGTACAAATCAAAACATGACTATAAAATATATTGGCATTTACGTTTATGACTAATGCTATGACCTCTAAACAAATCTAATTTAAAAGCAAAGTAAAGTCGCCGATGTCGTTAAATATTCCTTTCAGAATCTTAGTTTACAGAGTACTGATGTTAGTAATCAAATTAATAGTGTATTTTTTTCAGTTAATTTAATAGTCATTATTCATAATTAAAAGAACTTTATCTGACATGAAAACAATCTGCCACAGGCTTCGTCAACCTAATAATAAAACTAGTCATTCAAACAAAAATAGTCATAAAATAGTCATGTCATTAAATATAAGTCTGAAGCAGCAGTGGGCAGGACGTAGCCTGAAAGCAGGGCTCGTATGCCAAAACAGTCTTGGCATGGACGCTTCGGGGGAAAAAAAGGTCATGCGAGATACCACAAAGACGATAGAAGGTAACGTCAAGAAGGCTGCAGGGACGAAATGGATGGAAGTAGAATCTGAAGGAAGCCTACACCGAAATTATTGAAGAAAAGCTAATAAGAAAACTAACGAACAAAATGCTGAGTAATCACCCTGCTGGATAAGCTTGTTTCTAACGCTATAAATGTGTTTGCTAGATTAAAAAACACTTAATGCCGCACATGACCGAAAACATTATCAAGATTCTAAGTACAATAATATTGCGAATAAGGAATAAAAGGATAACCTAATCTCAAAAGACGGAATAGCACCACAGATTAAAAAGCTCAACTACTTTCGAAATAGGTCACAGCGTCATAGCAATTACCGGGAGGCGGATGTCAGCAGGACGCTCGAATAGCCCCATAGTGCCTCGTGTTGCCTGTATAATGTTATTATGCACCTACTATTAGGATGAACGCTGAGTAGGATGCACAAACTACAGTTTTAAATAAACCCTAAATAGTTATTTAAGTTTTGTTTGTATTTTTTGAATTTTACAGCGCATTGGTGTATACTGTAATGCTGTAATTTTTATTGATGAATAAATAAATAAATAATAAATAATAAATAGGGTATGTGATTTTATATGCTTAGTTCTAGTACTTTCTAATTGATAAATCAGAGTGTTTCAGAACTGATGGTTTATTTAGATGTTGTATAAGAAGGAATTCGCTTGCTTAGTAAATACCCATTCACTTTAGATTGATATACTAAGCACATTACAGTGAAAGAGATATAAATGACGAACGACTACTGAAACATGAATGACAAAGCAAATTAAAGTCTTATATGTAATAGATATTAAATGATCTAAAAGTTATGTCATAGGTCATAGACTCCACATAGCATTGGGCTAGAAACGAGAGGCATTAGAAACGTGATTCTGGCAACTTCTGATGAGCTTGATATTTTATGAAATATTTTTTTGTAGACTAGTCAAGATATATTACATCCATACTAGTATTACAAAATGTGAAAGTGTGTTTTTTTGTTTGTTTTTCCTTCTTTCACGTCGAAACTGAGTGACAGATTGCCGTGATTTTTTGTATGGACATATGTAGTTGAAGGGCTGGAAAATGACATAGGCTACTTTTGCCAGGGGATAAGATGTTTAAGTGTACTTCAGCTTGGCTTGGGCGAAGCCGCGGGCATCAGTTACTTTAAAAATAAATAAACTGAAATAAAGCTTGCCCGGTAAAGCAGTGCAAGCCCGTTGTAAACAACAGGTTATTTCCAAAACCAATTATCCGAAGGAATGCAAAAGCTAAAGCTAGGTCAGAAAATTACGTTCGCGGATGAAAAACTCCCAGTGTTGCCAGTGCAATTAAAAGAGCAGTTTAACTAGTTCCCGGCGCTTCCGTCGAGCGAAATAGTTAGTAAATGCAATTGTAGGGTGCACAATGCACTGACCGAGTTTTAAAAGGATTGTGAGTTCAATTTTTTTTGCTGCGAAGTATGCGTGCACGTCCATGGTTAAGCTTAAACTAATTGAGATGGGTCAGCTAGCTAACGAATTTATTTTTTACTTTTAGGTTCAATTTAGTTTAAACTACAATATTTTTCACTATCTTAGTTCAGAAATTTTAATTTGAAAATTTGATAAGGTATATATAAATTTAAGGTGTTCCCGTTGGTGTAGTGGTTCAGCACGTGTCCCGGATTCACATAGACCTGGGTTCGGTCCCGTCCCCAGCCCCGGCATTTCTTTTCTGGTTTTTTCAATGTCTTCTAATTAAGTTTTATTAAAGTAAATTCCAATATTGTAAAATATTCTAGTTCGTAGGTATGCAGCTCCGCAAAGTGACGCTTGAATCAATAAATCAGTTTAGTTTCCTTAAGCGAAATTTAGGTATCCCTACAGCCCAGGTATATTATCAAATCCATTCATTAAAGCGACGACCCTATGTTTCCTATATTTAGCATTACATGGCATGGGACAGTTCGGGTCGCGGGTCAGTTCGGCCTAACGTGATGACGTCATGGGTAATACGACCGTTCCATCTATTTCTGTCTTTAGGGTTGAGGCTACACCAAAAGCTGTAAGCTTAGAGCTTCGATAGTTACTTAGATGGCGGTACCACGATTATATACAGCCAATCAATTTGATTCCTAGGCCACTATAGGACCTTACCATAGTAAATAACTTTACTTGTCAACAACAATACTCATCGAATAACCTTAAATGTCACAACGACAAGGTTCTGTGGTGGCAGGAATAAAATTGGTTGACTGTACCTGTTGGCATCTAAATTTGTCATTAAAATTAATGTAAGAGTCGTACGTTAAAAACTCTGAAAGAAAAAGAATGAAATACATATATCTGTAAGTATAAGTATACAGAGATCGCTCTCCCTAGGAAGATGTCATGTCTGGTGACCGAAGGAAAACGTTGGAAATTGTATTTATGCACCCGAGCTGAGAAACTGCGACGTAAAATATAGCAGTTTTTCTAATTGATGACAAGCTGGTGCTAAAGGTCGCTCGCTACATATCTGTTAATGACAGAAATTAGATACTGACACAACACGACAAGAAAAATTGTTTAACTTTCGAGAACAGATAAGTAATAAGTAAGTATACTGTGTCAAAAGGGTCAGAAATAGCGTAATGCTGTGGATGCCGCAGCGCTAGTTGATTCCCATGGCTCTCACCCAGGACAAATCCCCCAGGATCAACTGCTAGGTATTCTCCAACAGGTATGAGGTAATAGACGCAGAAGGGCTAACAGTTTTCATTTCCACTGAGCAGGCGATGGTTGAAAGTATTTTGAGGTTTGCTAATAACTCTCACTCAGACGCAAACATTAGCAATTGCATTCGTCATCGAGCTTCTCTAGTAGAAATCTAACGTGGTTCGAATTGAAAAAATATTTTTGTCTTGAATAGTCACGCTACGCTACTACCAACAACAACAACAGGTGCGGAGCATTAATGATTAACGGACGAAGTCGCAGGCACCAGCTAGTAGTGTATATTTAGTGAGAGCTTTCCGATCGCTACTTATTAAACAAATGTAAGGAATGCTTGAATGTGCGCTTAGCGGCCCGCTGTGATAGTCACTAGAAGCGTGACCTTGCTCCTCTAGCTCCGGTGTAGCCTTAGCTTTAGAACTGGCAACACTTTATGGGAATCAGCTAAAAGGGTTATATTTGCCGAGTTAAGTGGTTTAGGTTGGCAAATTGCATTAAGAGGGTAGTAAAATGGGCAGGTGATATCGTAGAGCTTTTGTTTCAATGGCCATCTATTAATATGATTGTTTATGAAATGTACAATTTTAAGGATGATTTTGATTGAGTTCGACGACCGAAAAGATCGTTAGACCCATGTTGGGCGCCAGGAATGGGAGGAGGCAAGAGGATTACTAAAAATCTTGCTCAGCGTGTGTACTTCAACCCGTCAATTATAATTTCACGAAAAATATCCCAAACTATATGTTGCTCTTGGTTACGTACTGAGTGCCAAATTTTATCACAATTTAAACCCTTTTAGCGCGAAATAGTAATAAACATCCATACAAACTTTCGCGTTTTTAATATTAGTGGGATTAATTCTCAAATTAAAATATCTTAGATTCAATTTAGAATAATTTAAATATTTTTTAATGAAAGTGGTACTGCAATTGCCGATAATTTTCCGGAAATTCACACGTATAAATTTCTAAAATATTTTCCGAGTGCTAAAAAGACAATATATTAAAAGCATATGAAGCTTTTTTAATTTCTAGAGATTAAACTGTCCTACCTATCCGCCTTTGGTGATGCTTTTGCCTCCTTGACAATTATTATACAATTAACGAAGTCAAATTAAACCCTTTACTATCTTCATAAGCATTTGTGTTCAAAACCTTTCAATCGATAGTGAAATTACGCCACTATCTATCAAGTACCCTAGTTGTTGGTTCGGCAAACAGCATGGAGTGCAATCACGTCCTTAACTACACGACGGGACATTCACCCGTAGATACATTCAATTTACATTGACAATCGTACTAATTTCGCCACACAGATTCTGCAATTGCCACTGAAAAAAGCTTTTATAGCAAATTTTCAAGATATTTAACGTATGGTATGGCAACCCTGATTTACTTTTAGGGGTAATTTAAATTTTTGTTCTTGCATTACCTACTTGCTGTAAAAAATTGACAACACAGAGCGGCGTATGAAGTTTAAGTAAAAAGTTTCCTATGTTGTGTATATATGGGTACTCTTAATCACCCTGGAATCCTGGTTTGCGCTAGATTTCCATTGCTTTTTACTGTTTTTTTTTTTCGGTAAAACTGCTTCTGTATTTTAAAGTTTTTCTGATATATAATTATTTAAAGGCTGCATGATTTTTATTCACAGAAGCAGTCAAATATAGCGACATAGTTTTATGTCCAATATTATTTTCGCTTCTTTATGTTTGATCACAATCACACCTGAAGTAAACAAAGATACGATGATTGCCTGACGCTCGCCTGCTGATTGTAGCATTCAGGGAATATGGACGCGGACAGAGCATTCTATTTCCAGAATTAGGAATGAATGTTAAACCGCTCCTTAAATTTTAGGCCTCTTTCACAAAAACCGCCGAGTTGATTGTAAATTCGTAACGACACGGGCCCAATCGCATAACAAAGTACAACTTATATTACAAGCGGAACTCCCATTCTAGTTAATATTACTGAAGCGAGAGTTCCGCTTGTAATATTAGTTGTACTTTGTTATGCAATTGGGCCCTGGTCGTAAAGTGGCGTCAACACGGGCTATTAAAGTTCTGTGCTCTTTATGGTACGAATCGATAGTAGAGTGTCGGTCTGCGTGTGTCCAGTAGCACACGGCATTCGACTTTGCCGGATGATGTTGGGGTATAAAATTCTTTTAGTGTATAGGGGCTTTGGGATGCGATGGCCGCTTGCTATGTTGCTTCCAAGCACGTAATAACGAGACACGCTGACTAAATTCTCAGCGATACGAGAGCTTGACTCAGGGTGTAGTCAATAGCTACATAATACTTTAGTTTAGATGTATACGTAATTAAAAAACATTGTAGATCTGTCTGTTTGAAACAAAAAATACCTTGTTGAGTTTCTTGTCGAATTGTTTTCAACAGAGTATTTCCGAACCGGTGGTAGATTCTTCGATAAGTGCTTGCTATAACATAAATTACTAAAATATATTTTGACTTAGACTTTAGTGATAGAGAAAAGTAAACGTGATATTGAGGCATGCTCGTGTATGGCGACAAATAGGTATATTGAGTAAAATGAGTTGAGGCTCGACAAATGAATATGAACTAAAACGACTTTGCGATCAAAATCGCATTACTTTTAGTACAACTTTGTGTGGAAAGCAACCCGTTTATTCACTCGCCATTTCATCATTTAAAATTAATTTTCAGTTTCGATGCGTTTACTGAACATGCTACACTTACAAGTATTATCTCTTAAAGTAAAATCTAAAAAGATTAAATCTATCTATTTATTTAATGATATTTTGCCAACGAAACGACAAACATGTCGGAGGTAACCGAGCAATGGAAACGCGCGGCGATAGTGGGTCACCCTTTCAGGGTATTTGAAGACGTGGCATTCAGGATCCTGCTTGCTTTGGGAGATAGTTTACTAAGCTGTCCTTAGTATAAATAGGTTGATAGTAAAGGGTATGTATATACTTGCTTTTTGTCGAAAGTTTTGTATTCGTTTTTGTATCATTGAACTTGGCATAAAAGTCAAAAGCTAAAATATCTTTATTATGGCTTTAAGTTTCTCTAAATGTCGAATAAATCGTGCTGTCATCGTAATGAAGAGCACGATGTAATTTTATACAAGCGGGATATAAATTATAGGAAATAGTAACATTTGGTAGCATAGCGTACGGTTGTGGTGCCTACTCTGAAGATGAGCTCTGGTTGAGTTCGAAACGCGTCAGTGTAGTTTGGTGGTGGTGATGGTTGGGATTATGTGATTTGCGTGTATTCGTACAGTGTGGAGGTGGAGGAATGCATGAACATGCATTTCTTGCATAAAAGTAAATATCGTAAGGTCGCGGGTGAGCAAAGTAATAATAATTGTTTCAGTTCATTATAGGAAATCTCGAAATTTCAATTGTACTACCATACTTAATGGTTTAGGTATGCGTGCGAAGCCGTAGGTTAGGGCTAGATAAGTGTATAGTAATAATAAAACATAGTAGGTACTAAGCTGCCACACTTTTCAAACAAAAATCAGAGTGAGCCGGTCAGAATCGTCAGCTGGCTCAGCAATCCGGCGTTTCTCAGTTTCCTAACAAGGAGGGTGTATTTCTGACGAAAAAATCGTTTTAGTTCGCCAGGACCGGTGCTGCGCGTGCTCCGCCTACACCCAACCGTTAATTGTGACCTTTACCAGGCCACCTTACGGGGGCCCACGCTTTGCTCGTACGATCAACTAGATACTATAGTTTTGTAAGGTATCTGTAAAATTATCATAAAACGATGGGGTTTCCTTAATTCTAAAACAATGTAATGTAATGTACTAATGTATGCATGTAATGTAATGTAATGTGTGTATGTTTATCAGGTTTAAATTTCACCTTGTGTAGATGGTGTTCGTGGTGTACTGCTTTTGGTGATCAATAAAGAATATTTGTATAATATTGTATTGTCATCATTCATCATACCAGCCAATATACGTCCCACTGCAGGGCACAGGCCTCCTTTCAGAATGAGAGGGGTTGGGCCATAGTTCTCACGCGGGCCCAGTGCAGATTGGGAACTTCACACACACCATTGAATTTCTTCGCAGGTTTCCTCGCGATGTTTTACTATGGTAAACGATATATTATTGGTGTATGAAATTCGGGTAAACGATATAGAAACGTAATTTAAGAAGAAGCACAGCGCGCTACTGGGAATGGGAGCTAGATATTTTGCACAGGGCTTCCATTTATCATGTGGGCGAGGCGGGTTTTGCGAAATTCCTACGGTATACGGAGTTATGCATCGCACGTGAAGCTGCGGGCGCAAGCTTGTCGTATTATAATTACAACAGAGAATGCGATGCTTTAGGAAAATTCAGGTCCTCACCTAAATACTATTTAACGGGCAAAACTGAAAGCTTCATCGCCAATCTTCAGTCCTAAAAATATTATACAAGAAAAAAATGCAAAAAGATGATGATCTTTTTTGAGATCGTTGGCCCATAAAGGGGCAATTAAATTTTGTTCGTCAGTTGTAGGGATTTTACGTCGAAGAAAGTGGCGCCCTCTGTGATTTATTTTTCAAAGTATTACAACAAACGCAGCTTTGTAATTACTATTGAAGATCCCATTGAATAGTGATCAACTACGGAACCGTTTCAAAGTAGATGCTATAGAGATTTCTTTTATGGGAATCACGTTTTAATATGAAGTCAGTACTATTCTGTTATGAAGTTTAAAGGCTTACCTGCATTTCTGGAGAGCCTCCTTCGTCTCGTATGAGCAAGAGGTAGCTATGTCCGTCAATAATTACTTCTTTTTTGAATCTGCCTCCTGGAACAAACGAATTTTATAAATTAATCTTTTTTACTTACACTCTTTTAGTGGCAGTGGTAGCTGTTTTCATTGACCTATAAATAAATCATGCAAGTATATTTTAGGAAATTCTACGAGAAAACCGCGTTTTGACAGCTCATAAAATAAATAAATCTTTTTTATCTATCTTTAAATGATCCAATTGACTTGTTTTGGTGTGATTATGTATCAACTTTCAGTGATAGTGCGAAAATAAAGTAACAATAACAACCATCTCAGTAAAAAAAGAAAATTCTAAGCAGTGGAACCACAAGTGAAATTTAATTATTAGTGGAGACAACCTAATAAAATTCCTTCGAAAAATATTACAATATATATTTTTTTTGCCATAGCTGACTGATCTTCAACTCGAAAGACGAGACAGAAAAAAAATGATCGAACTTCCCCCAAATTCCCCCAAAATATGGCAATTTTTTACAAGTCTGGCAATACACACGGGGCCCTATGTTCTCAAGCTCTGTACGGCCAGATACCTACAAATTAAAAAAAAAGTCTATTGTGTGTATGAGTATCCAATATTCAGGTAACAATGCCGCCGATTTCGTTTTAAACGTTTTACCAGAATTCAAAGCACCCTAACTGCGCGTCAATCCCCTATACCTGGCCGTATTCACCGATAAAATCGTCTTCAATGTCTGTGCATAGAGAATGAACTCTCAATACCAACAGTATCGATTTTAGAGAAACTTCCACCATTATTAGTGTTATTACCTACGGCAACCCTATAAATTATTATCATAGTGGTTCACTTCGAGTAGTCATTATGAAGCAATCATCCCATCATGGGTAACATCGATGGTAGAGGTAACGCCACCAGAGTTGAGGCCACGCAAACAACCACATCTCATGTAATGACAGCGGGATTTTAACGTTGTGTTGACGTTTAACGACAACACAACGTCAAAATCCCGCTGTCATTACATGAGATGTGGTTGTGTGCATGGCCTCAACTCTGGTGGCGTTACCTATATTCATGGTTTCGTATTCCGCAGCGTGGGGCAAAAAAGTCTGATAAAATCAGTCAATGGAAAAACGAGGTAAGTATAGCATTATGGGCTTAATAGTTGTGTCGTTCGTACTTCAAGTCAAGTGGCAAATCTAGTATCTACCTACGCACAAAATCCATTCAGAGGTTAACGAACTTTGTTGTGTTTACGTGACCGCTAGCGCCATCTGTTAATGGCTGTTGTTATACTCGTTCACCTTGCACTCGTTCGTATCAAAGTGAAAGAATGCGGTTTGTGCTGCCATCTAGCGAAGCTAATGCAATGTGTATGGTTTGCTAGTCTCAAAACTAGATGGCATGACAAAAAAAGAAGAAAGCATCAGATGGTATTTCTAGCTAAAAAAGAAGAAAAGTTAATTTACCTTCTGGACTTTCTTCTTGCATATACGCGCCAGTTAGGTACCGATGGACCAGTGCTGATTTGCCGCTGTCTGGTGATCCAAGAACTCCCACTCTTAATTCCGTGACACCACGGGACGCTGTCCATTCTTGGCTGTTTACGAATGAATCTATAACAAAAGAAAAAAAACTATTAGCGTTATTTAAAGTTTTAAACAAAAAAAAACAGTAGATAAAATTAATTTCCTAAAAAATAATTCCTCTAGCTGTTGTCTAGTCTAAACAGTCCCCTCTTGCAGCGAATAGCCGAACTAGTTACGGCTTTGTTGAGTTTAGCGCCATCTAGATTAGAGTGGCGGGACTGTAGTTTTCTATATTGTCGCATAGAGGGATCATAAAATCTGCACATCGAAGCTAAGTTTTCAGTTGTTAGAAAGGAATAAAAATTACACATTGCTTTGAAATTCTCTAGAAAAGTAGATATGAAAACAAAATACATATTTTTGGATAAACGCACGGATAAAATTGTAATAATTTTTCATACAGTTGTCTCTCTTTTGCACAGACGGTGGCGCCACTTTCATGTCTCTAAACTTACTGGTTGAGATTTTATAGTACGTTGGATCCTAGGGCGGTAAATTTTAGGGAAGCAGCAAATTTGGCGCAATTTTTATTCGTCTGCGAGTAATAAATAAATATTATATGTATGTATACACGGAGAAAAGATCGGAAATTTAACAAAAACTGCGTTAGAATTTGAAAAATTACGAAGCGCTTTCTAAAGTATACTTACTTACTAAGAACATGATTTTGTAAAAATATTTGAATAGCGATTCATTATCACATTTTAGATGTAGGATATCGATTTGCAGAGGTTAAGTAAGCGGCAAAAATTGAATAGCCTACCGGCGGCAAATGTGTAAATGCGCCAATGGACATCTTACAAGCAACTAGAGGTGTGTTGCTAACTCTAGTGCCGCAAAAGCCTACATAACAATATTTCGCTACACTAGCTGCTAACTGCGACTTTCACCGTATACTTCCTATTCGCCTATTATCGCATTTGTCGCGTAAGCCGTTCGAGCGTAGACTACCTAACGTAACTAGCGATATAATATGCAGATTTTTATGATTGTTGTGTAATACTAGGCTAGGGAAAGGTTTTTTGAAATTATATCATTTTAAAATATTACCACGTGGTGAAAAAATAAGCTGAACTTGAAATAGGTAAATACGAGCAAATGCAGCAAATTTGTAAAAAATTTAGCCTTTAAAATTATGACCTATGGCCTCTCAAACCCTGTAAACACCAGCGAAAACATTAAATGGTGTATTTGATGTCCACACTGGACTAGCGTGGTAACTCCGGCCCACGACCTCTCATTCTGAGAGGAGGCTTGTGCCCTGCACTGGGATGTATATACCTAGGCTGAGATGTGTGTAAAATGTTTCTATGTATACATTGGTCGATGTTCAAAGTGTACCGCGTAGGGCGTAACTGGGAATTTTCACTTAAAAGTGCGCAGAAAACTAATTTTTTAATAAGGAAATGGTGTTTTCTTACTCAGAATTACGAGGACTATTTTCATAAAGAAAAAAGGGTCCTTGTTTGAATATTAGGCACACTTTTTTTATCATCATTCAATACCTATCGCTCTTGATTTTCAGTAAGAAAACGCCAAAATTTCCTCATGCAAAAAAATCGCACGTTTTAAAATGAAAATGTCCAACTACATTTAGATCCAAATATTCGAATGAAAATCCTTTCAGGCGTGTTCCGTCAAACCTTAAGTACCTAGGTATGTATACTTAGAGCTGTGTATGTAATCTATTCTGCTGAATTCTAGTTAATTAACTCCGAATACTACACAACTTGTCCAAACATAATTTCCACTCAGTCGTTAGCGCAACCACATTCTGCGTACGCCAGTTAAGTCCACCGCAAACCGTACAAGCTAAACATTTACTGAGGTCAATGGCAACAAGGAGTCATTAGGTTACTATTAACATAAAGCTGATTTGTTGTGGTTTTGTGGAGGTTAGGAAAAATTTCACACGCACTATTAAATTTTTTTAAAAGCAGTAAGGTAAACGTATTTAATGCTCGACAGCTCAACGCCCAGTAGACGACCCCATCTGTCACCTCTCTTTGATTTAAGGAGCCATATATTGGGTCAGAGTCGAGCACAGGGACGTTTACCTTAGTAGCTTGGACACGACAATTTAACTTTAAACTTGCTGGAAGGAAAAGTAGAAGGATGACGAGGCAGAGGAAGGCCAAGACAAGATTGAGCTAATACGACCAGTGGCCGTATTGTCTAACGCTTTTGGCGCTTGACTTCGCTTTCACCGTCTCTTTCTGTCATCCTTATATACCGTTGGAGAGAAAGAGATAGTGATTGCGAAGGCAAGCGTCAGAAGCGTTAGACAATATGGCCTCAGGTGAGGAAGAAAGTGGGTGTCGTGTTGTATCAGGAAGTGAAACAGCTGGCCGAAGACCGTGCGGAGTAGCGGTTACTCCGTCGACGAGAGCATAGCTCTTCAAGAAGAAGAAGCCAATTGGTTTGACCTATCTCTCAAGAGAGAGTCGTGAGTTCGAACCCGTGCTCGTGTGATGTATGTAAGCCGTTGATTCAGTAATAAACGGACCGTGCATCTAACTTGTCGTTTTATTACAAACATCCCACTGGCGACGAGGATGGGATCCGAACCCACGCGTGCAAAAAGTAAGTTCTTTGAAAATACATTTGAAATTTACCATGAGCTTTACGATAAAGGAAAACATCGTGGGGAAATCTGCACACACCTGCGAATAAATTCAAAAGTGTGTGTGTGAAAATCCCGATACGCACTGGGCCCGCGTGGGAACTAACAGTGGACGTATTTTGGCTGAAATGGTAATGATGATGATGAAATTACTCCAGTATGACAATACGTATACTGTCTTTATGTTGAATTAGCCATTTTTTGCGTCAAATTCTACAGCAAAGGCTGTTTGAGACAACATTATTACGTAAAAATGTTATTACTTGTTACAAAAAGTAAAATTCTTCGCCTTTCCAGCGTGAAATCGTCTGTCACGGTATTTTGCGGTTACGTAAGCTTGGGACGATTGGCATTTGTCACGCTGCAAGCTGCATTGTGGTAACAAACTAAGTGGTCTACGTGCTCGCATGGTCGCAATGACAATCTCCCCTTCTGTCTGTCGAGCGTAAGATGGTAGCAGAAAGATCCACAGGTCGCTATGGCATCACTACTTTTGTTTGTCACACGAGATGGCGTTAGAAAAGTCCACATTTAAGAATGTATTTTATTTTATTTTTTTTGACATTGAAAGAAAATTTAATATTAACATACAACACAATACTTAAACATTATGTATGTTAATTAAGCCCAGTTAATCGGTGTTTTCTAATTTTGTACTCGTATTACATCGTCATCTAAAACACATTCAAGAAATATTCGACAAGGAGACAATTAAAAGCAAATTGAATGACTTCTTCGACATTTATTACCCATAATTCATATTAATTCATTCTATTTAACAATTATTTAACTTATCTATAACAGGTTTCACAATCAAAATCTATTGCACTATTTCCAACACCAAATTCACTATGACAAGGACGTCACTATGTCATTATTTGATATTCAAAACAGAACCTAGTTTTGACATAACACGGTTTTATTTAGCTTACACAGAACATAAGACATCCGGCGTTCTCAAAACCCAAACAATTGACCGACAGAAAAAAAGAACCATTCAACAACTATCATTAACGACCGATTCCCGTAATAAATTAACTTTATTACCGTCGTATAAATCAAGGGCCCTTTTGACCCCAAGACGCTAATCGTCTGGGTAAAAATTCATGGGGTTAAACCCTGTTTGTTCGTTCTAGCATTCCTTATCCCAATTTTCTTGTTTTTTTGCCTAATTTAAAGTAAACCATACCGGGGTATTTTCAAAAAAATTGTACTTAAGTATCTTTTAGTTTTTTTAAATGACGAAATTTTGGGATTTTCTTACTCAGAATTAAGAGCGCTTTTTACAAATAATTTGCTTGTGCGGTGGCGGTATATACTGTTTCAGTAATAAATTGTGCGTCTGTGTTCCCTGGACACTACAATCTGGACGTTTTTAAGTATGGGGTGAATGAGCATTTACTAGGCAAGCGTGTCTAGACCTCATCTTCGCTCTCCATCAGGCGTGATTGTGGTCAAACGCAAGACCATATTGAATTAAAAAAAAAATCATGATTAAGAATATTGTTGAAATGATACTTTATTTTCATAATAAATTCGGGCAAAACGATATAGACCCGACGGAACCCTATAGACGAGAGGGACACTCTCACTTGAAGCACTTAACTGATTTTATGGAGTCGTAAAGGTGTGAAACGAGATAGAACGCGTGTAGTGCTTGAATGAAGTGGGCTTGATCGCGCATATGAGATTTAATGGTCATGTTTTGGCTTGTTCAATGGTTCTTTGCGATTTTGTAGATCACATTGTGGTCTTTTAAGTCTTTTTATAAGCATTTTTTTTAATCCATGAAAAGTGCTATATGTCTTTTTTAACTCGATTACTTAGTAGGTACCTCTGCCTATTATCTAACTTCAAATTAGTTTTCTCATTTTATATTATTTTAATAGTACTGCAAGTAGAACATAGTTGAAAAATTAGAAAAGATTTGCTGGGGCCGAAAGTCAAACCACCTCACCTTTTCTTGTCTGTTTTTTTTTTAATTTTGTTCAAATTAGTTTAACTTGCAAATAACCATACATGTGTCGGGTCACATCGACCCGATACCGCAGCGAAAACGTGTTAAACATGCTTAGCTTACGTAGTCTTGTATTTTTTTTTTTTAATTTTGTTCATGTTTCACTATTAGGTATGTATAATACCTAGAATAAGTAATAGCTAGGTAGGTTTAGCTAAATGTGAAGCTACTGTAAAATCGTTTAAAAGAGTTGCACCGATGTCCAAAAAATATGCTTCTTATTATGACAGTATAGCAATAGTAAGTAGGTATACCTAAGCACAATGCAAATAAAATTAGTACAATATGAAGGTCCACAATGGCATCAGTTATTTCAACATCATTGTCCAGTCTGTCCTATGACATCACTAATAAAAGGTTCTATGTGTTAAATAACCCAAATCCAACATTACATACCCGTGTTAAGGTTGTATTTGCAAAACTAGAAATTATAACATGTAAATCGGGCATTGCCTTCAATTTGCTTCTAACTAAAGATTGAAGAACATCTGCCAATGTCACGCTGTAGATAAAGTTCCTGACACTATTAGCTGACCGTAATATGAATCTTATTACGACGACACAAGGTACACGAATGGTAGCTGTTTTTAGACATGCTTTAGTTTGGACAAATCGGAACGTCTTTGTTCGATCGTCTGAAGCATTATGTTGCACGAGATTTTTGAAGTGGAGCGTTTTTTTCTGTTTGATTCATGAAGGTTCATTCTTAAAGGCAATGCAGGAGGTAGCGGGTGGTACGTAGTATTACATTATAGCAACAGGCGGTCACTGACACTACTTGTTATTGGACCGTTGTGAGATTGGGAATGAAAAGGCAATGTAATGTATGTACGGGTCAAATCTTGGAAGCGGAATTTAACCCTCGTCCAGTCGGATTAACTTGAAATTTGGTATACTTGTGTAAGTTGGATGACAACGCAAGTACAGTCAGCGAAAAAGCTTGCCTTAAAAAAGAAAATTTTAATAAAAAATATTTCTTATTTTTTCCAAAATATAACTTGACCTCTCGCCCGATACCAGATTCATCATCATCATCATCGCAGCCTATATACGTCCCACTGCAGGGCACAGCCCTCCTCTCAGAATGAGAGAGCTTGGACCGCAGTTCCCACGCGGGCACAGTGCGGATCGGGAACATCACACACACCATTGAACTTCGCAGGTGTGTGCTTCCTCACGATTCCTTCACGTGAAGCTCATGCTTATTTCACCATGAGGTAAAATTCAAATGTGAATTTGCACATTTTCGAAAAACTTAGAGGTGCGAGCCCGGGCTGGAACCCATGACCCTCTGCTTGAGAGTCCATGTCAAACTACTGAGTTTTGTCTGTTTAAATTAAGATCACGTGCAAACGACGTTATACCAGTTATTTTGCCGACTACGTCTACCATCAAAGTTCTCCAACGCAGTGTAAACCATAAAGACCTATGTTTTATTTCCTTTGAGCAGTGATGCATGGCGTAGCATTGTATTTGCCACGACCTTTACACAATAGTGAATTCAAGGTTGTTCGATTTGTTTGTTTTTTGTTCCGCTTCTGAAAAGATCGTGATTTAGGTTGGCAATTGTTTAATAGTTCCGAATGGTTAGGGTGTTTCCGTTGCCAGTGCACCCGAAGAAATGTCATGTCTCTAGACTTAACCTCCATCAGGCAACACTATCCTACATCAAATTAAAAGCAATAAGGCTGATTGTCACATTGCATTGTGAGTGAAAATGACCCTTGATGTTTTTAGGTGTACACCTGACTATGAGTATGAACCTTACGGTGGTAAAGATAAAGAAAACTAAAGCTCTGACTTATTGTTAGTAGCGCTAGCTGTCTAACAGTCGCATAGTAGCTATAGAAGCGCTATAAAGCTACAATGTAGCATAAATAAATCCTACAGAGCTCGACAGTTGCGCGTGCGATTCATCACTGCCGACGTGTTGGCGCCGGGGTTTGCGAACAAGAGGTGTAAGTAACGAGCGGCAATCAAAACAAACTTAGGTATTGATATTAATAGTTTGTATTGATATTAAGAGACTGTAATATGCCAAAAAGTGTATCGACATAGTGAAAAATACGGATAACTCACGTCTATGATCGAGTTTAGCTCGACATGTTTCGGGCTAATCCGTAGCCCTTCGTCATGGCGGCTGCCAAACGCGCAAACATGTCGAGCTAAACTCGATCATAGACGTGAGTTATCCGTATTATTCACAATGAATGAGTCTTACGGTAGTATTTAGTTTATGTTTAAAACTGTATCGACAGAAAAATTGTACGTACTACCTGGTTATCGAAACAAGATGGACTACGATCTGGTAAGGGTCTTTCAGGTGCCTTAGACAATTTAATTTCTGCTCACAACGTTTCATGAGAATCATTAGAAGAACAGCCGGACATACAGACAGACATATACATCATGAATTCGAGTCCGAAATCGTTCGTCTGAGTTTTTCTGATCTTTATGGTGAAGGAAAACAACGTGGGCCTGCCGAATAAATTTAAAGGTGGGTGTGAAATTCCCAATCTATACCGGGCCCGCATGGTAACTATGGACCCAAACCCTGTGATAGCTATCGCGCGCAAGAAATATTTGTATACTTTACTACCAGTAGTTGTATAAGGGTGTATACATGGCTATTGACGTCTTGGTATACCTTAACCTGTCCAATACCAAATTAAAGCTTTCTAGTATATACTAAGAGTCTCTGATAAGGACGGACGGACGTGTCAAAATAATAAAGGGTTCTACTTATGGCATTTTGACTTTGGGACCCTAACAAAAACGAGTTAGACTTAGTAGCTACTAAGTCGCTTACTGCTTATTTTACTACAGCAACATTTAATCACCTTTATACAGCAATAGGCATTACTGGCGCCTAGCGCGTTAGCACCGTGTCATATTAACAAAACGTGCAGTACAGTACAGCGTCAAACACCAAGTTAAAACGACATGGTACCAGACGCAACCGCGCATTAACTTCCCGCTTAAGCCTTTGCCATTTACTAAATTACCCTTATTAATGCTTTTGCGAGTTATTTTTAGAACAAACTCGTTGAGATAAATCAATGCAGTCGCTGTGGACCTTATTACATTGAGATGCGGGTCAGTTTCCTTTAACTGGAGTGCTTGTGTTTGGTAATAATAATCACTTGTTAGTTGTTAGTTACTTGTAGATTATGTTTGTTCAATATGAAGAGTAAAGTTGTTACGACATAAGTAAATATTAAAGTTATAATTTATATGGTTCTTTGGTAAATACTGGCGGAGTTATAGCAATTGTGTATTTACCTAAAACGTGTCTTTACCTAAATAAGTAGAAAATATTTAATTACTATCAAACTTAGATATTCTCACCATCTGACTTATGTACATAAGTACGTCTCAATCCAGAGCACAGACAGGCCTCTCGGAATGAGAATGTTTGCGCCGTAGTTCTCATGCGGGCCCAGTGCGGATTAGGAACTTCACAGACACCCTTGAATTTCGTCACCAGTATGAGATTTTCAGCATCATTATTAGTAGAACTACGTTTACGAACCACTTGTACATCTGTGTCACTTTGGAGTTATCTTTAAAGTAAGCTTTAATTTGGGAGCCACTTAAGGTTGACAGTCCTGTCATATTGTATAGGAATTCAAAGGATATTTTTTCGAAATGGGTCCCAAATTAAAGCTCGCGACCGTACAAGATTGAGTAGTTAAGTTTGCCTACTCCAAACTCCCTATTAAGCCTTGCAACACTGTCATTGAGGTATTGTAAAGACAGACCGACAAGGTAATAGTTTTGTGTAGAACAAGGCCGTCTTATTGTTTAGGCGTTACATAATTTTACTTGCAATTTGCGGTTGAATCATAGTTGCGTTGGACATTTTTTTTGCAAAAATATTCAGAAACGGACAATATTTTGAACCCCCGACACAAAAAGAGGGGCGATATATATTCGAACGCTATGTGTGTGTGTGTGTGTGTGTGTGTGTGTGTGTGTGTGTGTGTGTGTGTGTGTGTGTGTGTGTGTGTGTGTGTGTGTGTGTGTGTGTGTGTGTGTGTGTGTGTGTGTGTGTGTGTGTGTGTGTGTGTGTGTGTGTGTGTGTGTGTGTGTGTGTGTGTGTGTGTGTGTGTGTGTGTGTGTGTGTGTACCCTTCGTGCGCGAGTCCGACTCGCACTTGGCCGTTTTTTTAACCCCCGACACAAAAAGAGGGGTGTTATAAGTTTGACCGCTATGTGTGTGTGTGTGTGTGTGTGTGTGTGTGTGTGTGTCTGTCTGTCTGTCTGTCTGTCTGTCTGTCTGTCTGTCTGTCTGTCTTGTCTGTCTGTGGTATCATAGCTCTTAACCGGGCGAACCGATGATGTGGATAAGTTTATTATTTGAAAGCAGGTTTCTTGGCGATGGTTCTTAGACATGTTTTGTCAAAATTGGATCAGCCGTTTCAAAGTTATCAGCTCTTTTGTTAGCTGCGGAATGGATCTTAGACATATTGCGTCTAAGATGGGCATTTACTTTATTTTCAAACTATTTATTTTTAAATTTAGTTCTTAGTTCTAAGAATAATCAAAATTAGTTCTAAGAACAATCGGCAAAAAAATTGTTTACAAATAAAAAAGAGTGAAGACCAAAAAGTTGCACACTGTTAAAGCTGCATTAGCAGGTAGTTAAAATTACCATTAACTTTTTCCATTGTGACACGAAAATTAACCATAGATACATTTTTTTTATGAATAATTTTCGTTTAAAAATTAATAGTAATTATAAAATAAATATACCAGCTACAGCTTTAACAGATGTGCAACTTTTTGGTCTTCACCCAAATAACCGCATCCAAATCGGTTCACCCGTTTAGGAGCTAATGATGCCACAGACTAGCGGTCGAACTTGTAACACCCCTCATTGCGTGTCGGGGGTTAATAAAATGAAATATTTATACAGGCTAATGCCCCATATTCGAAGGTTACGGGCATTTTACGGGTTACCTGGTAATTATCCAATAGACCGTGTACCTATGATAAAAATAAAATAAAAAATAAATAAATACTAGGGGACAATCTTACACAAATCGACCTAGTCCCAAACTAAGCAAAGCTTATACTATGGTTACTAGACGACGATAAACATACTTATATAGATAAATAAATACTTAAATACATAGAAAACATCCATAACTCGGGAAAAAAATATTCGTGCTCATCACAAAAATAAATGCCCTTACCGGGATTCGAACCCAGGACCTCTTGCTTCGTAGGCAGGGTCACTACCAACTAGGCTAAAGAGGTCGTTAAAATGATGCATTGGGCGAACGACCCTGACCGTCTCATTAAGGTAACACATCATAATCATCATCCCAGCCTGAATACGTCCCACTGCAGGGCACAGGCCTCCTCTCAGAATGAGAGGGCTTGGGCTGTAGTTCCCACGCGAGCCCAGTGCGGATTGAGAACTTCACACACACCATTGAATTTCTTCGCAGGTGTATACAGGTTTTCTCGCGATGTTTTCTTTCACCGTTCATGCTCAAGCTCATGGTAAATTAAATTAAATGTAATTTCGCAGATAAATTCCGAAAAACTCAAAGAGGTGCGAGCCGGGATTTGAACCCACGACCCTCTGCTTGAGACGCCGTAGGTCAAACCACTGGGTCATCGCTTCTTTAACACGTTATTAAGTGAATTTATAAAGTGGCAAAGCGGGATACTAAAAACTTTTGATTTAAAAAAGCGGGACTCTTTCCACAGAAGCGGGATATACTAAAAAAACGTAATAAACTCAGTGGCTATTCAATGTTAATCTTTTTATTTGATTTCCAAATTACTTTTATATGACAGTAGATATCCAGAAAATCCATGATAATACGTTATTCTACCGTCGTCGTCGCACAGCACAGTCGAGCTATCTCCCAAAATAACGACGAAACGACGACACAATAGTACATTGTGCATCTAGGGCCATAAGTAGGGGATTTGTAATCCCCTTACTGCCCGTGATACACACAATGATTTTCATCACATTGCGAGAAAAAAAAATCCAAAAATAAAATTATTTTGTCTCTAAACACTTAAATTGAATAAAATAATGGCTACCCGCCAATACAGATTGTCACTTTTTCGAGTCATCTACCATAGATAATGTAAACTGTGTTTAGTTTAGAATTCGAAAGGTCATACGGCCAGATTCTACCAACATTTTAAAAAAATATTACTAAAATTATTGCAAAACTATTTGTTATAAATTTAAAATATAAAAATAACGAATTTTCATGAAGCGTAGATAAGTTTTGTGTTGTAAAATTTGGGTTATAGCTAAGTTTTAAAGATAATAAATAAAACGTTGGCTGACTTGAAACCTCCGTAGTCTGAAATTACTTGTTTGCAAATTTTAAAACTAAAGTTAGAACTCCCTTGGGTAGAAAAACTGTACGTAAATCTATAACTCCCTTAAGAACAATTTAGGCCATTGTCATTTAGTATACTAGCATGGAATAACACCATCGACGAGCAAGTGTGATGAAAAGAGTATTACTAACACTATGATCCTATGTTGGTCGAAATAAAAATATTATTATTATTATTTTTAAAGGCGGGACTGAGCTTGCCTCACGCGGGCATTTTGAGCTAAAATCGGGACGTCTGACAACGCTGCCTACAGACAGGGCTGGGCAAAATACATGCTTTGCTTTAATTAAAATTCAAATTACAAAATACTATCTCGCATGTATTTAAAATACGAAATACAAAATACTTTTAAGTCGAGTATTTGAAATATAAAATACAAAATACAGTATTTCAGGTATTTTTATTTAAAATACAAAATACAAATTACAAAATACTAAGTAGAATAAAAACGAATCCAACCCGGCATGGGCAAGCAGAGTAAAAGAAAATTACTCTCTTTAAACATGAAAGTACCGTAAGGTCGTGAGACTCACTCATAGTGAAACAATACAGATTATGGTCCGAGAGCTGGCACCAATTTTTGGGTAGGTGTTTGAGGCAAGCTGAAAACTTGTCACATACTTCTCCTATTATACCCCAACACAAAACTGCAGACCTGGCTGGTGAGTAGCGGGGCTAAATGAAACCATGACTTTTTAATATTATTTTGGTTTCAAAAATATATTTAGGCAATATGCAATTTATATATGTTGTAGTTTAATGTTTAAAGAATAAAAAAATAATAAGCCAGATGATTTAGTCGGGGCTTTAATATTGCCAGGCGCGTGCAAACATATTTTTCAAAAAAATATAAAAAATGTATTTGATGCAACTTGAAATTTTAATAGAGTATATTATTTGTAACTAAAAAATAAGATTCTCAAAAAGACAGGTCATTTTGGTGGGACTTTCTACCTGCCAGGTGATTTAACAAATATACTCACTCGCATGGATATATTATTTGTTAGATCACCTGGCAGGTAGAAAGTCCCACCAAAATGACCTGTCTTTTTGAGAATCTTATTTTTTAGTTATAAATAATACCCTATTAAAATTTCAAGTTGCCTCAAATAAATTTTTTATATTTTTTTGAAAAATCAAAATATGTTTGCACGCGCCAGGCAATATTAAAGCCCCGACTAAATCGTCTGGCTTATTTTTTTATATTCTTTAAACATTAAACTACAACATATAAAAATTGCATATTACCTCAAATATATTTTTGGAACCAAAAAAAAATTAAAATTAAAAATTCATAGGTTCATTTAGCCCCGCTACTCACCAGCCAGGTCTGTAGTCTTGTGTTGGGGTATAATAGGAGAAGTATGTGACAAGTTTTCAGTTTGCCTCAAACACTTACCCAAAAATTGGTGCCAGCTCTCCTACTATTACTCACGTTTCAAAACGAGTCGAGTTTAACTCGACAGTTTCGGGCTAATACGTAACCCTTCCTCTCGGAAGAGCACGCTACGGCTGTGCCAAACGTGCACTCAAGTACGCTACGGCCTGAAATACCTATGTCGACTTAAACTAGTTTTGAGACGTGGGTAATCAGTATTATTTTACTAAAAATTACTCTCATTAAAGGAAACTAGGTACTTTTACTGATTAAAAGCAGAGTTTCCTTTCCTAAACACCAGACTTAAGTGTTATCTGCCTCTCATAGGGGAATGAATAAAGTCATGTCTACACCGGTGCGTTTTCATGTTCAACTTAAGATCGCTAAATGAAATCTAAATGTATTTTGTTAAAATGTATTTTGAAGTCATAAGTATTTGAAATACTAACTACAAAATACCTTAGCGTCAGGTATTTGAAATACGAATTACAAATTACATTTTCAGCGAGTAATTGAAATACAAATACCAAATACGTATTTGTATTTCAATTACGTATTTCAATTACAAGTAATTCAAATACTGCCCAGCCCTGCCTACAGATGACAGCGGAGACAGCGGAGTCTCAGTAATAGGGTCCCGTAACTCTACCATGAGTTACACTAGTTTACAGTGACCGTACTCGCTAGCGACGGCGTAAATGATTTGTATGGAGAATTGTACTTCCGTAAGTGACCGCTAGAGGCGCTGTACACAATTCTCCATACAAATCATTTACGCCGTCGCTAGCGAGTACGGTCACTGTAAACTAGTGTAACTCATGGTAGAGGTACTGTTGGCACCCGCTGGCAAACCTTAAAAAAGACCAGACTAAAAGTTGGTCAAACTAGTGACTTATTGTCCTAGGACAGAATACCATGGAGTAGAAAACAAAGGAAAAAAATATTAATTATAATTACGAGCACAAGGTTACAGGGTAAGGCTAGTTGTCAGTCAATAAAACTTTTTCCTACTTTGCGTGTCAGTTAAAATCTGACCACTCCTAACTTCTAACGACCAGTCTGGCCTAAACCACGACCGATTCATTTGACACGCATAGTTAATTCATGCCTTTTGTATTTTGTACTCTACGTGTTTAATATTAGATCTAAATTGAAAGTGTTGTGGATAGGTCCTTTTGGAAGAGTGATATAGTTTCATGGTCAGCTGAACCAACTGCTGGGATTCAGGGATAGAATCTCCTTCTAAGTTAACCATAACGAGTATTCAACGTTTAAGTCCTTTCATTCTGAGAGGATGCCTGTGCCCTGCAGTGGGACGTATATAGGCTAGCATGATGATGATGATGATGAGTGTTTAAGGTAAATATACACGGCGATTTTTAATAAAGAACTAGTTTTTCTAGATCAGTGGGTATTCGGTAGCAGTCACGTTTAAGTTGCACAAAACAACTACGTGACACAAAAACATCTATTTTTTTAAATAATAATTATTTGGAAAATCATTTTTTGATTGAAATCATTGTCATCCTACACATGCTTTAGTCTAGATGAGCCTAAAACCTCTTTGACAATCAGTTTCTTGCAAACTTAACGTGAGACCTGTCAAAGTCCCCGCCAAAGCGATGACATTTGACGAAACTACTTACTTCATCAGATGTAGGATGACCATGTATTCGAAAGTTATAACAATACTTTTTGTTTTTTAATTAAACAGGACTTAATGCTTTAGACCTAGTCTTTTAAATTCCATTTTGGCTAGGAATTAATATTTGTCAATTCCTGATCACCGATTAATAATAAATATACCTATATACAGGGTGTCTCAGAACTCAATGATAACCTGGTACAGGGCCAAGTTACAATAGACATTTTTATAAAATATCTAATACCTACTGAAAGTGCTGTTATGCGACTCTGTTATCGCTCCATTTAGTGACATGGATTTTTTCCTCATTTTCAACAGATCTCTTTTAAATTACCGTAATAAAGTTTTTACTCTCAAACAACTTTCCATTTTTTCGCAATTCGCATTGTGTTTTTGTTCACCATGACGGTTTGTCCCTTCTGAATCGCAAATTTAGGCCTAAAAAAGAACAAGAACTTACGTAGCACGAAACCATGCGTTAAATAACTAGGTACTTCAACCAGCGTCGGATAAAAATAAGTAAGTAAACATACCACAGAAAACGTAATAGTGAACTCTCCAACAAAGGTTCAAGGAGAGAGTTAAAATTCCGGTATTTGTGAGATTCATAACAACGCGCGAAACTTAGATAACTGTCTTAATTTATTTATATTTCAAACTAAATACAAACTGAAATATAGATGCACAGAAAAAACCCCAGAAAAAAGACCAATGCTGGGAATCGAACCCAGGTCCTCAGCGTTCCGTGCTGTGTGCTTTACCCCTACACCACCACTGGTCTAGAGGTTAGCGACGAATCTTTCCCATACATCGTACATTTCAGTCTGTTGTAATCACGTTATGCAGTGATAAAGCACTCATCTATGTTTATGCCCTCTACCGAGAGACTTTAACACTCCTTCGGAGCTACCCGCTCACCAGGACCAAGAGATGGCGCTACTGAGCAACTTTAAACAAGTCAGATATGAAGTATCTTTTTTATTTATTTTTTTTCTAGTCTTTTAATGGAATTTAAAAGACTAGGTCTCATGCAATTAAGTCCTGTTTAATTAAAAAACAAAAAGTAAAAAAAAAAAAAAAAAAATAAATAAACAAAAAAGATACTTCATATCTGACTTGTTTTTCATTTATTTACTTTTTATAAAGGACAGCCAACAAAGTTCATAACTCTAGACTTAGGTTAGTTTACTTGTTATTCCGGACGTCCTGCTACCTGCTTACCAAATTTTACCTAAATCCATCCAGCCGTTTTAGCGTGAAAGAATAACAAATATACACACACGCACACACTCACAAACTAATTGCACGCACATGCTCTTAAACATTTCATCAAATATAGCTAAGAACACTCCCGACTAATTCACCTTTCAAACAAAATAAAAACAAAATCAAAATCGGTTCATCCGTTCGGGAGACAATGCCAGCTGGAGCAGATATCAATATGTTTTCAGAATACTTGATCCAAACTGATCTTGAACTGGCAAATAGTCTTACTTTCAGTCTCAAAAACCCCTTTTTTAAACGTCAAAATTAAAAATCAATTGCATAGCACGAATTCAATAACGTCGAGACAGAAAATTAGCATCACAATTATACAAGCAAACTCAATGAAAAACATCAAAACATGTCATTAGAGCGTGCGAAACGGTTGAAAAAAAAATGGGCGTCGCCATGGTAACCGACTATATATGACTCAATAATGATCCGACAAACCGAATTTACGTATCGGAAAACATGTAATTATGCCGATTAAAGTTTGCCCGGGCGCTTAAGAAAAGTAGTGATGTGCTAAGTACCTATATTGAATTATCGATACGGGATGGTACAGTACAGTAGCTGCGTGCGTGCGCGCGTATATTGCGAAGTGAAGCATTTTGTAGTAGCTTAGGTACGCACATAATATGACAGACAGACAGACAGACAGACACACACACACACACACACACACACACACACACACACACACATAGCGGTCAAACTTATAACACCCCTCTTTTTGTGTCGGGGGTTAAAAAAACGGCCAAGTGCGAGTCGGACTCGCGCACGAAGGGTTTCGTACAATTATCTACAAAAATCACGTTTGTTGTATGGGAGTCCCCTTAAATATTTATTTTATTCCGTTTTTTAGTATTTGTTGTTATAGCGGCAACCGAAATACATCATCTGTGAAAATTTCAACTCTCTAGCTATCACGGTTCCAGAGATACAGCCTGGTGACAGACGGACGGACGGATGGATGGACGGACGGACGGACGGACAGCGGAGCCTCAGTAATAGGGTTTCCGTTTTTACCCTTTGGGTACGGAACCCCAAAAAGATAGTCTGTAAATTCCATTACCACCATAAGGTTAATGTCAGTTGTATGGCTTAAAATTACAAAGGTTATTTTCACATACCGTGTGACCATCACCCTTCTTTTTTTTCTGATAAAAGAACTGTCATAAAAATTGGAAAAGCACTTAATCGACTATGCGTCAACGTCTGAGACTAAAAATAAAAACAAAGGCTTATCTCATCACTGATATCGATAACAAACAGAAGCAGGTTGACACACGATAACTATTTATTTACCATCTGGTATTTACCGCAGCTATCGATAAGGGGATCCCTTGGTTTGCCATATTTTAATAATTCATAATGTACGTTAGTCATACAGGAGCTTTGTTTCTGAAACAGTATTTTTTTTACAGGATTTTTTAAATGCCGTCTTATAGAATGCAGTAGGTTTGGTTAGGTTTGTTTTATAACAATTCCGAAAAAAAACCATTTTAGAATTAAATCACTAACTTTATGACTGAACTGACTGACTGATGACTTTATGAAACCACAGAGACCCATCGATAAGATTTTGTATCGATAAAAATGTTTTAGCGTCACTCGAAGGCAAGACGCATTCGCAAGGGGCCTCCACAATGGAGGAAGGAAGAGCAGATGTTAGCAGGTAAATCGGAGCATATCAGCAGATGTGTGGGGACGGTTGTTCGCTTTAATAGGGATGACACTATAAAACAATAATTGCAAGACACGACTCTAGTATTTTTTTGTTAAAAATTATACTTTTAATACAAGCTCTTTTTGCTGACTGTAACTTTGCCCCTGGCTACCAAAGTACTCGTCAAGACGAATCAGGCGAGCCGAAACTTGATGCAGTCATGTCGTTTTATTAAGTACCTACAGAATTCATCATCAGATCAGCTCCAAGTCATAATAATATTGCATTGTCATTGGATTTATACATTTATGCAAAATTTCAGTTCAATCGGTTGGAGATATCTACTTCATTGAGTTGAAAGATTCCACTCGGACAGACATCATCATCACCCCAGCCTATATACGTCCCACTGCAAGGTACAGGCCGCTTCTTACAATGAGAGGGCTTGGGCTAGCGTAGTTCCCACGTAAGCCTAGTGGGGATTGTGAACTTCGCATACCTACACCATTGAATTTCTTCACGGGTGTGTGCAGGTTTATATTTCCCATTGCATTGAAGGGCACGGGGCTCTCATAATGGAGGGCTTGCGCGTAGTTCAGATGTGTGCAGCAACCTCCATGGTATCTGCCTCCACTGTAAAGCTCATGGTAAATTTGGAATAAAAATTCAGAGAAAAGCCCAGGCCCGATCCCACGACCCTCTACTTGAGAGCATACCATATTCCAGACCACTACCACATAGACACTCTCTTAGACACTCACAAACAAATTATAAAACTTGAGTGTAGAGTCACTCAAGCTAATAAAATAAAACGACACAATTCTATGGGCATAGGCAGCACGTGTCTTCCACCAAACAATGACTTCCGTTTCCTTTGCGGCCCCATACAAAGTCATACAAAACCATCAAAACCAACCTTAAATCAAACGCAATAAAGTCCAATTGAAAAATGTGAAACAATATTTGAAAATGGAACCGTATACTGTGATAGTTAGATGCATATCGTGACCTCAGAACAAAAATATTCAATATTCAATGCTTAGAAATGATAAAATATGAACTCTGGTTTTTAAATATGATTCAAATTTCAGCGTCCCGAAGTCTCCAGATAAAACATTTTTATTCATGGGTCCCGATATTGCAAACGGCCAGTATCAATCGCAGTGACACATCGAAGTAAAGTGAACTTTATAATTGGGATGTAAGGTAGTGTTTATGTAATCGATAAAGCCACGTGCGGGAAGTCGAGATTGGAATACTAACGCAAACGTTGGCGTCCGCGTTACGTTTTCGTTTGCGTTATGGAATTGCGTGTATTTGTTGTTAATCCGCGTTTCCGGTGCGCGTTTGGGTTTTGGTCGTGTTTTGTTTCTTAGGCCAAATAGTTTATTTTTTCCCCACTGCCGAAGGGTTTATGTTCTTCGAGCGAGCGTTTGAAGAATACAGGGTTATTTGTAATTCACTAGCATCCTTTTAACCCTAAACTCCTACCACTTTAACAAATGTTTTTTGTTATACGACTTTTTAAAATGGAGTACATTTTTTTTCCATACACGGCACAGAGTATCGTAAAAATACAGGTAATCTCAAATTTACAAAACGTTATTACACCAAAAATATAAAGTTATGACAAAAGTCGTCTATCAAAAAACATTTGTTAAAGTGGTAGGAGTTTAGGGTTAAAAGGATGCTAGTGAATTACAAATAACCCTGTATACTTGGTTGGGTATGTATTTGTGTAAGTAACTAAGTACATAATGTACGGTCAAGGACTTTAATTCATGAGCCACCATGGAATCATTTCACAGTAAACGTCATAGTGACATCGCATTAATTAACAAGGAAAATCGTAATAACTTTTCCTTTGAAAAGGTTCCATGGTGGCTCATAAATTAAAGTCCTTGACTGCATAAGTGTATATCATGCTTTGGCACGCCCTGAAGCCTAAAATGCCTCGATGGATTTTGGATTTTAAAGTGTGAAGTGTCATCAGATTCGTCTCAGCGGCGAGAATGATATGGGTATATGTATACATATTTTACCGGAATTCCTGTGGGAACGGGAATTACAGAGGAAATACGGATTTCCGATACTAAGTAGGTACTTATACGATTTCGAAACTTCCTTTTGAATATGAGTTGAAATTTGGGACTCATTATGGACCCAAGTCGGTGTCCCAAAGACACGTTTGCGGCTAAATAAGAAAATATTTTTACGTCATCGGTTTTTTTTTTCAGAACACATGTGAAGTTATTAGTTTAGGCCTGGGAGGTACTGAATACAATACTGTCTGTCATTTATGTCTGGTTTTCGTGTAATAAATTCTCCAATTTGATTAGCAATTTTTCTAAGACGCTGTACGGTTTTTTGGAGAAGACCAGGGTTTCAGGGTCATTTCTAAACGTATCCGATAGTAAAATATGTTTTCGGTATTACCGATTCGGGGCAAATGTGGTCGAAACGTCGAGGTATTAGGAATTACGAGTGAAAATCGTGAAATTTCGAAAAATTCTTCTTTAGCTTAATTTGGGTTCCGTACCCAAAGGGTAAAAACGGAAACCCTATTACTGAGGCTCCGCTGTCCGTCCGTCCGTCCGTCCGTCCGTCTGTCACCAGGCTGTATCTCGGGAACCGTGATAGCTAGAGAGTTGAAATTTTCACAGATGATGTATGTTGGTTGCCGCTATAACAACAAATACTAAAAAATGGAATAAAATAAATATTTAAGGGGCTCCCATACAACAAACATGGTTTTTTTGCTCGTTTTTGCTCGATATTGATAACGGCAACAGGTAGACACTTGAAATATTCACAGAATATTTAATTATATATTGACTTAAAAAAAAAACATTAAATTAAAATAAAAAAATATTTAAGGGGGGCTCCCATACAACAAACGTGATTTTTATAGATAATTGTACGGAACCCTTCGTGCGCGAGTCCGACTCGCACTTGGCCGGTTTTATTTTTCTTCCGCCGTCTTAACATTCACATTATTATATACTTATCATTGACTAAAAGCGCCTACTATGTAATTATTTAATCACATTTACATTTCATTTAATTTTTTAATGAAGTATTACCGATTTATATTATTTCCCAATCCTCACTGGGCCCGCGTGGGAACTACGGCCCAAGCCCTCTCATTCTCAGAGGAGGCCTGTGCCCTGCGGTGAGACGTATATAGGCTGGGATGATGATGATGATGACCATTTATTAATTACAATTTTATCCCTCGGTATCGAAGAAATTAAATTTTGACAAACCTTATATTCAACTAACTATACTCGTAGCAACAGCTCATATAAAAACCTAATGGTTGATTTTATACCATTACTTAATGGTCTCGTAATTGCAGTAACAGGACAGTAGCCTCAAGGTCACTACTGTATAAATAACTAGCTGTTGCCCGCGACTCCGTCCGCGGAGAATAGTATTGGTTTGCAGTACATGCTATGTATCAGAGATGGCGCTGTATGTGAAAAAAGATTTTCCCGCTTTTCTGTTGAAAATTTTCCTGAATTTTCTTTGCTATAAACCTCACGGAGCCCGAGAACTTTCCAACGAAAGCAAAACCGTGGAAATCGGTTCGTGCGTTCTGGAGTTATAGCGTCAAGAAGGAAAACCCGACTTATTTTTATATAGTAGACGACACAAAGCTACAACAATGACCGTTCTAATTTCATTTCTGTTCCATCGTCATAAGGTCAGTATTCGAAGCGTTATTTCATTTGCTTAATGTATATATTTGATTATAACAGACGTCATAAAACAAATGAAATACCTAACACAGCTGAGCTGGACGTAACGACGAACCAAATAATCGATATATCGATCAGTCTATTTATTCAAGCTGACTTTATTCATAAATGAAGATGAAGACCTTTAACGTGAAACGGGGTTATTAACTAGCTGTTGTTCGCGACTCTGTCTGCGAACAATTCATACATCGCTAACTACTATCGGGGACTATGCAATTTTTCGGGATAAAAACTATATGTCCTTTCCAGGCTCACAAATCATCTCAATACCAAATTTCATTAAGTTAAGCGTGAAGAGTTAACAGACAGACATATATAAGATGTAAGATAGTATGAATTGCTTGTTTTGACAAAATGTATCTAAGCAAAATGTATAGTAGACTCTAAATAGTTATCACAGCATAATGCATTATATTCCTTTTTTGTTTTCTGTCAACGTTTCTTTAATTAGTTTAGCAATTAATTTAATTTTCCTCTGATATGAAAAACCCACCAGACTCATTTTTAATTAATTTACGCATCAATTTTCGAGATAAACTATAATGGAGACATTTTTAAAGAAAAAATAAAACAATAAGTGTTTCTTCCTGATTAGATACAAGTGATAATAGTATTGGAACAACGCTCTTTGTTCTCTAACCGATATAACTGATAGTCTGCTACTTAAAGATAAGATAAAAGATGAGTCATGATCTCGGCAAAAAGGTGACCCAAATGAGAGCAAGAGACTTTAGTGGACATTATTATGCATGCATCTGTCATCAAAGACGCCACTGCCGGACATAGGCCGTCCCAAGGCTCGCCAAGCAGATCGGTCCTACGCCATCCGCATCCAACGCGTTCCCGCAACCTTAACCAGGTCGTCACTCCATCTTGTTGGAGGCCCACCAGCACTGCGTCTTCCGGTCCGTGGACGCCACTCGAGAACCTTTGGCCTCATCGGCCATTAGTTCTACGAACGATGTGCCTGCCCACTGCCACTTGAGCCTGGCGATTCTTCGAGCTATGTCGGTGACTTTAGTAAGTGTTAATATTATAAATTTTAATGTAAAAGTTTGTGAGTACATATGTGCTTGCGTGCGGTGTGTGTGCTTATGTGCATGCGTGTGTGGCCTGGTCCTCCCGTAATAGCTGGTCATTCTCACGGCAGCCATGTCTACTAAAATCTTAACCGCTAAATCTACAGATATCTGAGTTTTACACGGGCGTTCGTCATACAATATAAATGAAGACCAGGATTTAATTTTCGGGAATTGCCAGGGGAATTTTGTCGCGGAGCTTTGGTTAAACTGCTAATGATTTACAAGTGCGAAGCCGCGAGCAAAGACTAGTTGGTCAAAATTACTGAAATAAGTTAGGTTTTGGGAATGTTGTGATTGATTTTGATCGAAATGTATTTGCAGCGATTGGTCACAGTTTTATAATAGAACAAGAGAAGGTAATGAGCATGTATGTCACCTCATAGTAAGTGACCGCGATCACCGCTGCACGGAGACACCCGCAATTCTAGAAGGTTCGCAGATGCATTGAGGACGTATAGAGTAACGAAGCGCCTCTTGCGCCGGGAAATTCACCGGCTGTCTTACTTTCTATACTGGAATACAACAGTGCAAACACTGCTGCTGATTACCGAGTAAGATATGGAAGCAAACAACATAGCCTTATGCAATTATTACACCCGTGTGTTATCGCGACAATGTATTGCTAAAATCAACTAGGCGTTCGGCTACATTGCAGCAGCCATGGTCACGAGTAGACGTGGTATAATAACTACGTGAATGCTTTACCACAGAATATATAATAGTACTAACGTACAGAATGCCCACGCTCCGCTCCGCACCGATTCGAGTTACCCCACCCCCCAAGGCGCCATTGCTTGTCACGATATATGTAGGCGTACGCGTGTACAGACGTCGTCGTGCTTATGTAGATTCAAGAACGCGTATTTTGTGCGTCGTTTCCGCCGTGTGGCTTTAATGAAATGTTACTGATATTTTCCTAAATTTTTCTAAAATGGTATACCTTGACCTCTCGCTCGATGTCAGGCTATCGTTGAGTTTTGGGACACCCTGTAAGTATAATAAAGTAACAACGAGAACATCGACAACAAAGCTGAGCGTTGTCCCATCACTAGCGATTGCAATTTGGTCCCATACGGAGCCGCGATGAGGTCGATACATCGGTTCATTGGATTGCATGTGTTCCGATCAAGCTTAGGGCTGGCACAAACATTTTTATTTACAAGCTTTTATTTCACAATATTTTAGACTATCGCGGTCATTACTAATTTTATGAGTTAAAATCGGGTTTTGTTCCGCGTATGTACCTTGATTTTGAAGAAGCCCGTACCATGAGTTACACTAGTTTACAGTGACCGTACTCGCTAGCGACGGCGTAAATGATTTGTATGGAGAATTGTACTTCCGTAAGTGACCGCTAGAGGCGCTGTACACAATTCTCCATACAAATCATTTACGCCGTCGCTAGCGAGTACGGTCACTGTAAACTAGTGTAACTCGTGGTAGAGGTACAGATATTTCGGCACGGTTGCATGCGCCATGATCACGAGACGACAGTCGTCTCGTGATCATGGCGCATGCAACTGTGCCGAAATATCGGGCTTCTTCAAAATCAAGGTACGCGGAACAAAACCCGATAAAACTCATAAAAATAAGCTTTTATTTAATTTGAACTATTCGCAAGTCAGTTTCAAAATTTGCAAACTATTTTTCGACCATCCCAGCCTCACTGCAGGACATGCCTCCTCTCAGAAGGTTTGTTTGAGTTTTGGGCCTTAGTTCGCACGCGAGCCAAGAGCGGATTGGGAACTTCACACACACCGTTGAATTTCTTCGCAGGTGTGCGCAAGTGTCATTACTTTTCCTTCACCGTAAAGCTCATGGTAAATCCAAATGTAATTTCGCGCATAAATTCCTAAAAACTCAAAGATGGGAGCTGGGCTTCAAACCAACGACCCTCGCTTTAGAGGCCATAGGTCCGGGCTACCAGGACATGGCCAGGTCCTATGGTCTTATAGTCCGGTGACAAGTCAACAATCTGGTAGTGAAATTGAAGTGTACGGAGGTTTAGCGAAAGGAAACAAGCGAATGCAACGACAGGCCGTTTATTACTGAAGTGATAGTCGACAGGTATTAAGAATGCATGTGACGTCACACGCGTACATATCATCTCCTCCCACATTAATCAAGGAACCTGATGACAATAAAAGAACAGCATTAATATGTGAGACTAAACCTTATAGCTAAACCTTATAATTAATAAACTTAGATCTAGGTCTTAACAAATGACGTCGTTGGGGAATGGGCGACGAGCCGCTCGCCGGAGCGACGTCTACATCATCTACCTGGGGTAGCTGCTCAGGTACCGCAATGTCTGCAGTGGCTTGTCGCTCAGACCCCGTATGCTCTGCTCCCTCTTCCGCGTCCTCCCACCCCTCATTCCGTGGTTCCTCTACGTGTTCCGTATCCACAACTATTGGTGAGTCAACCTCGAGACTCGGCACGTCGGTGGGATCCGCTGTAGATGGCGGAGTAGGAGGGCCAGGAGATGGGGACATCGGAGCAGTGAACGGTAACGTTACATCACTGCGGCCTTCCTGAGGCAGATATTCATTATTTTTTGTTAATTTTAACAGTTGATCAATATGACGCTTACAATGTATATTTTGTGCTACAATATAAACAAGATACATTCTGTTACCTATTTTTTTTACAATTTTCCCCTTTTCCCAGTATGGTTTCCTTTTATCAAAACATTTTGCCCACACATCTTGTCCGACTTCGAACGCGCGTACTTGTTTACATTCTGATGCAGCGGCTGAGTCATCGGCGCTAGCGCCGCGCGGCGGTACTATGAGATCGAGCGCGCAGCGCAAGTCACGGCCTAACATTAATTTAGCCGGCGTTACTCCTGTCGTGCAGTGCACTGTATTGCGATATTCAAACATAAAACTTTGTAATAATTCATCAACTTTATGAGAACATGAGGTTTGTTCAATTATATTTTTTTATCATTTTTTTACAATTGCGCACTGCATTTTCAGCTAAACCATTACTGATGGGGTGATAAATAGGTGAGTTCACATAGTTCACTCCGTTAGTTTTACAGAACGTTATAAATTCTTGGGATGCAATTTTAGCATCATTATCGGACACGATAGTTTCTGGCAACCCGAATCTTGAAAACAATAAGTTTAGACTGCTAATTAAATGTTTCGAAGCTGTACCATTACGCATTTCAACACATTCCACCCATTTGCTAAAAGCGTCCACCACAATCAAGTATGTTTTCTGAGCCACCATCATATAATCTATATGAATACGGAGCCAGGGTCCGGGCGGGCGCGGCCAGGCCGCGGGCGGGGAGCGGGGCGGGGAGGGGCGTAGCGCAGCACATGGGTTGCACGCGCCGATCAGCTGCTCGATGTCGTGGTCGACGCCCGGCCACCACATACGAGCGCGAGCCGTGCTTTTAGTTTTAACAATACCTTGGTGGCTTTTATGTAACTCCTGCAATAATCTGTGTCTATATATGTGTGGTATGACTACTCGGTGACCCCTCATGAGGCAACCCTTTTCGATTTCGAGGTCATTCCTACAGCGGAAAAATGGTTGAATTGTTTTACATTTTATTTTTCGTGGCCAACCATTCTGGATATATTTGATTACCGATTGCAGAGTTTTATCAGTCGCGGTAGCCTTTTGAATGTCCTTAAAGGTCAACGGGATCAAACTATACAGTTGTAACGTATTAACAGTTAGTGCATGGCACTGATCCGCGGTCGCACGACCGTTTGAAATTAAATCAGTCGTGTGAGTTCGCGAAAAATAATCTGCTACTACATTATCCTTGCCCTTAATGTACTGGATTTTATAATTATACGCGGACAGAAATATGGCGTACCTAACTAACCTAGAAGCCGTCATCACTGAGATACCATTATTTTTTCCGAAAATGGCCAATAGCGGCTTATGATCGGTTTTCAATATAAAGGGCTCCGAGCGACCATATAAATATTGATGAAACCTCTTGATACCAAAAATGATGGCTGTCGCTTCTCTGTGCAACTGGCTATAATTCCGCTCGCTCGCCGTGAGCGAACGGGAGCCGAACGCGAGCGGGCGCTCGACACCGTCCGCGCCGCGCTGCGCCAGCACGGCGCCCAGCCCCGCGGGCCCGGCGTCCGTGGTGAGCACTAGCTGCGCGCGCGGGTCGAAGTGCGCCAGCACGCGGGAGGATGCCAGCTCCCGCTTCATGCGCTCGAACGCGGCCTGCTGTCGCGCTGTCCACTCCCACCGTGCGTCTGCGCGCAATAACTCGTGGAGAGGACCTAAGATACATGATGCGCTTGGAACAAAATTACGGTAGTAATTAACTAACCCTAAAAAACTTTTTAGTTCGGTCACATTACTTGGACGAGGAGCGTTAACTATTGCGTCTACTTTTTTTGGACATTTATGGAGACCGTTTTTGTCTATAATATGGCCCAAATAAGTCACGCTATCCTGGAAGAATGCACACTTGTCTTTCCGCAGCCGCAACCCGGCTGCATGAAATCGTTGAAAAACCTCTTTGAGCCTATTCAAATGCTCTTTTTGTGTGTGACCGGTGACGCAAACATCATCAAGGAAAACTGTAACACCCTCTATACCTGCCAATAAAGTTTCAATTGCACGTTGAAAAACCGCGGGGGCGTTCGCCAACCCAAACACTAGGCGAGTATACATAAATAAACCTTTGGTGGTGTTGATTGTGGTGAGCTTTTGTGCATTTTTTGTAAGGGAAAACTGGTTGTATGCCTGACTACAGTCTAATTTAGAATAATGTCGTCCCCCGCTCAACTTAGCAAAAATATCTTCAATCCGAGGCAACGGATATTTATCAACGTGAATATCGTTATTTACAGTGAGAGAATAGTCCCCACATATTCTTACACTGCCGTTTTGTTTTAAAACCGGTACAATGGGCGTTGCGTAATCAGAGTAGTTAACCGGCACTAAGATACCTTCATTTACTAGTCGCGTCAATTCATCTTCTACCTGCTTTTTTAAAGCAAAAGGCACTGGCCTAGCTTTATAAAATTTAGGTTTAACGCCCGGTTTTAAATGTAGGTCAACTTCCCCTCCATTAAAACAACCTAACTCCTCGATAAACAATGACTGGAATTTATTCAGTAATGTTTCAATATCGCAATCAATAGTGGGTTTAAAATCAATATTATTATTAATCGTAGTAGATGATACAAAATTTATATGAAATTTGGCCATAAAATCACGTCCAAGTAGGGGTGGTCCTCCGTTGGACACTACATAAAATGTTAGTTTTTTTGTTAGATTGCTATACGTAACGTCTGCGACAAATCTACCTACCGGCGAAATTTTATGGCCGTTGTAAAAACACATTTTAATATTACATTTTTGCAACGGTATATTTCCAAATTTCTCCTTAAACCAACTATGAGCGACCACATTCGTGCTCGATCCCGAATCAAGTTCCATTTTTTCTGGTATTTCACTGTTAAGAATAACTGGAATTAAAATTGGTTCAATGTTCACGCACCTTAAATTTAGTAGTTGACATTCCTCGCAGTCACTGCAATTCTCGGGTTCCTGTGTTTGTGTAGGAAGTCCTAAACCTATATTATGAACACGACTGGATTTGCACACTTTTTTCAAATGACCCTTTTGTTTACATTTCTCACAGCGATAATTTTTATAGCGACACTTATCAGCTGTGTGACTCTGCATGCCGCACACATCACACCGCGCCGCTCCAGCCGCGTTCATTCCCTGGTGGACACTGCGGCCGCCGTGGGTCCCGCGAGTCGTGCTGCCGCTTCTCGCCGAACTCGCGCGGAACAGCGGCTCCTCTTTGACCATGGGCGTCGCCTCCCTCGCCTGCCTCGCGCAAGCCGTCTGCTGCGCCAACTCCAACGCTTTAGCAAGTGTCAACTTGCCCACGTCCTGTTCGCAGAGCCGATCTCGTTCTGGACCAGCATTGAATCCCAGAACGAATCTGTCGAGAAGCATCATCTCCAAGGCGGCCCCGAAATTGCAATGTATTGCGAGTCCCCTTAGTCTAGCCACCCAGTCTTCGACCCTCTCCTTCTCTGCCTTGACAGCGCTGTAGAATTTGGCTTTGTCGGCGAAAGTTGACCTCTTCGGTGTGAAATGGCCATTGAGTAATTGGATTAGCTCGTTGTAAGTCGTTGCTTCCACATCCTTCGGGTGTGCGAGATTTTTCAGTAGCCGATATGCGTCGTCCGAAAGATGGGTCAGTAACACCGCTTTATGTTTACTTTCCTCTTTTATGTCGTTCAAACTAAAGAATTGCGTCAAACGGCTTGCAAATATTTGCCATTCTTGCGAATTTGGCTCAAAGGTTTGCAGATTCCCGAAATAACTAGACATTTTTTTTTTTTTTTATTTTTACGCGCGGGTATGACACAACCTCGTCGGCCAATGAAGTGTACGGAGGTTTAGCGAAAGGAAACAAGCGAATGCAACGACAGGCCGTTTATTACTGAAGTGATAGTCGACAGGTATTAAGAATGCATGTGACGTCACACGCGTACATATCAGAAATTCTGGTGGTCGGGGCAGGATTGTCTCCGTAGGACGGAACTCTTCAACGGTCAGTGGCATCGACTTGAAATTTGTTACGGTTATGTAGTTGGATGGCAATGGAAGTATACAATCAAAAAAGTACAGCCAGCAAAAAAGTTGGTATTAAAAATTCAATTTTTACAAAAAGTTATTTTACATGAAAATACTAGCTAATTTTTCACTCTCAGGTGTTATCTTACTTTTCCAATATCATAAAATTCTGTTAACGACGAAAATTAAAAAAAATATCATGAATGTAAGTAAACATTGTGAAAATACAGGGTTATTTGTAATTCACTAGCATCCTTATAACCCTAAACTCCTACCACTTAAACAAATGTTTTTTGTTTTACGGCTTTTGTCATAACTTAATATTTTTGGTGTAATAAAGTTTTGAAAATTTGAGATTTCCTCTTATTTTTACGATACTCTGTGTATTTGTATGGGAAAAAAGTGCTTCATTTTAAAAAGTCGTAAAACAAAAAACACTTGTTTAAGAGATAGGGATTCAGGGTTAAGAGGATGTCAGTGAATTAAAAATAACCCTGTATACGGATCACTCACGTCTTAAAACGAGTTTAGTTCGTTAGTCTAGCCCGAAACATGTCCAGTTAAACTCGTTTTTAGACGTGAGTGATCCGTATATTTTCACTAAGAGTCAGTCTCACGGTAATTTCATGTTTAAAATGTAAACATTGTCACTATAATGGAATTTACAAAAGGCATAGTGAGCATTATTATTAAAATTATAAGGAAATTGCATAAGGAAATGCATGCTACTTTAATGGTGTGTCGGTTGGACTGGACTGTACAGAACATAAAGTAAATATTTTGTATTTGTAATGTATAGTCGGGGTAAAAAAAGGTTCGTCACTTTTCGACCTTAACTCGTTGACATAGAGTCGAAAAGTGACGAACCTTTTCTTACCCCGACTATACATGCAAAGTAACTTAACTGTAACCTCAGACCGTATGAAAAGTGAAGACAGAATTCTGCAGAAAGTTAAAATCCATCCAGTAAAAATACGCGGAGCAAACTAAATATGTACCTAAAAAAAAAAAATAGTTTATTAAAAGAGGGTATCTTTACAAAAATGTTTACCGTTGGTCCCACACTATGCCTGTCACGTGGCAACCAGGATTCGGGGTACATACAAAAAACTAAAAAGATTTAAATTAAGATATCAAAACCCTAATAATAATTGTTCGATTCTTGCCAAATAAGGGTACATGGATGATGTTTTCCCACTGATTTGAAGGTACTTGCCACTGGAATGGCGAGTAATCTTGCGCTGAAGAGGCTACCGTGCGGACGTTCCGTTTCTTTGTGAGCCTGGTGTGTCTCCAACGACTTCTTGTCGGTGTTTTAACCCTAAGGACAGCCGTGCTGTGATTGTGTTGAGCTCGTAGCTCCTAAACCTTGGACATTTAAAAATCTGAAGAAGCCCTGCGCCGTGCTGCTCGCTGAAGTAACCCATTTGCTGGACTGGTGCTGGAACCTGAAGGTCAGTGGGAATTTTCATATACTCGAATTTGGCAAGGGTTTGTACTGCGTTCCATAATATAAAAAAAAAAAAAATCAGTTAGATCTATAACTTAGTTTGCATCTGCAACAATAATACCTAATTTGTTTCAAAGCAACTAAAAATCAAACAAGTCCCAAAAGGCCAAAAGATCTTGCGTGGCGTCCACGGACCGGAAGACGCAGTTTACAAATTTGCTTGCAGCCGTTGATGTTTATTGCTATGGATTGTTATGGACAGATGTCTAGCCACTGCACGCAAACTGGGCCTTTAAGGTGGTTATCTGGCGCTTGGGGCGATAGTACGTAGGCCTCCAACAAGACGGAACGTCGACCTGGGGCTAAATTTAGGAACGGTTCAACACGGTTTGGGAAAACTCATCTCAGCCCAAACCTCTCGCAAACCAGTGATGTTTGGCGTTCCTGAATAGCAGTCCATCCCTATCCTCTCGCAAACGATCGAATTATCGCTCGCAAACCGTGTTAGGCCGTGGGCCGTTCCTGTTAGCCTCTGGTTAACGTTGCGGGAACGCGGTTGCAGATGACGCAGGACCGACCTGTTCGGCGGACCTTGCGAGAGGCCTGTGTCACAGAATATATATAGTACTAACGTACAGAATGGACACGCTCCGCCCCGCACCGATTCGAGTTACCCCACCCCTCAAGGCGCAGATTGCCGGAGCCCGCCGGGTTCCAGAAGAGTGCGCGCGCGATGTATGTAGGCGTACGCGTGTACAGACGTTGTCGTGCTTATGTAGATTCAAGAACGCGTATTTGTAAGTCGTGTCCGCCGTGTGCCTGTGTTCAGCAGTGGACGTCTTTCGGCTGAAAGAATGATGACGATGAACTAAAAATCAAATTCTATACTAGAATAAAGTTTTTTTTATTAAAGTGGCGTCTTGGACTCATAATAACTCATTGTTTAAACTATATACTATCACAGCCTTTTTCTAAAATTCTTATTTCGATGTTGGCAACCCTGACTTCCTCTCCGGAGCTCAGCATCCGCTGTTTTATTTGTTTTAGCGGGTGTTTATCGCGAACTGTTTCACATTTCATTGCTACTGGCTCTTTTACGGGCTACCTACCTAAAGTACTTAGTAACTAACAGCAGAGGAGTGGATTGTATTTTCGATGGGCAACAAAAAGAGAAAGAGAGAGAGCAAAAATGTCTTCAGTCAGACGCAAGACTTCGCAATTACACGAAAGTCTAAGTTGTCAAAATGTCAGAAACTCACTCACTGTCAAAATTAACTTAGTTATAATGCGTTCCCAAAGAAGGAATGATGGATTTTATTTTAATTCGTGTAAAATTGACAAAGTACTAGGTAAAGTAGATTAAAACGTGTCATGTCACTCTCCAGCCCTTCAACTATGTCCATACAAAAAATCACGGCAATCCGTCGCTTAATTTCGACGTAAAAGAAAGGCAAACTGACACCTTCACATTAATAATATTAAGTATGGATTGGAGAAACGGGAGCGGTAAAATACGACCTATAATCAACCCGGAATGTTATTGCTATTGCCATAAGAGTTTGATTTCTGACCGACCGAGTTGGGTTTTAAGGGTAAGGTCGTTCATTAATTCCCGTCCATTCCGGGCCCACGAATAGGTCGTACACTAACAGCACCCGGGCCAACTTTGAAGCATTCGTTCGAATATACATGTTTGAATTTAAACATGGAATAATCAATAATCATGTCCCATTCTTTCTTCCCTTTTATAGGCTTTTCCGTAGTTGTGTAAAAAAAATAAAAAGTCCAGTCGAGAATCTCTTTCTTTTTTGAATGCCGTGAAAAAGAACTAACTTGAATTCAAAAATAGAACTAAGCCTTCTTAACGAGATGGCAATGTCGTTAAAAATCCCGCTGGAACTGGGTCAGGCCACGTCACTGGCAACCTCGGGCAAATGGCTTTTCCGATTGCACTGGCCGGAGCGTTCCATTTTCGAACCGGGATTAGGGTTCACAGGCGAAAAAGGTCGAAGACAAAAGGTTTTATCGATGGGGGTAGTAAATAAATTAAAATAATAATCATGATTATTCAGAAAATATATGCATGCCCACTGCTGGCCACAGGCTTACTTTTAGAATAAGAAGACTTGGGCTGTAGTTCCTACGAAAACCCAATACGAACAGGAAACTTCACACAGACCACTGAATATGTTCGTAGATGTACATACTCGTATTAGGTATCTTCTAGCTAGATGATTTAAAAAAAACACACGGTAATTGTATGAGTGCTCAAGCTTGTAAGTAAAGAGTGTTTCCAGTAATGACCTAGATTTAGATTTTCATACTTAAAGCCGATAATCTCAACTGTACACAGTCTAGAGGCATTATATTAGGCTTTATTTGTTGTTTTGTATTGTTTTTTTTTGTTTGAAAACATCACAAGTGAATATAAAGGAGATTTTGAATTAAATGAGAACCGCAACTGCACAAGTATAAGTCATTATTGTAATGTCCTTGTTTTGGACAACCCTAGTGCTAATGCACTTCCCTTTCCACTTCGATTTTCAGTTTAAAATTTGGAATACAGTGTAGCTGGAATTTTATTTATTTTTCAATAAAAATGTTGTAAATATTCTCTCCAGCCAGCAGCACGTATCGCTATAAAATATTTTTATGACGCTGGCTGACATATAAAATGTAAATCGATGAATTTAATTTAGATAATAAATGCCCGCAAATGACAAGTTTTACTAGTTTTTGATAATTATAATTGAAACTGACTTGCCATAATGTTTTCGCGTGCTAATATCTCATTAACACAAATGTATGTGGCCAGTTTGAAGTATTTTTCCTGATTCAAATGTCCATATTTGAAAAAAAAACACGCTAAATACTAGTTACACTAGTACCGTAGAAGGATACCGAGCCACCTCCAATGATTTCTAACTATTATATGCGCCTTATTTGATTCACCATCTAAGTTGATCAGTAGGTATGGCCAATGTCGTCGACATGACTCATGACTCATGATAATGACTCAAGCTGAGTGCACTGCTGAGTTTAATGATTACATCAGTACTGATAAATGATGCACCTTCTGACCTTTCAATTTGCAAATTAGTATTTTAGTATACTTAATTGATTTAGACTATGAAAATCGTGCGTGCAGTTCCTCCGCGCGGAAGAAGTGAAACTTCGTAAAGTGGAAATGAAAAAGGCACTTATATTTACATACATCAATATGAACCTTATTGCAATAACTTAAAGGACTAAATTTACTTATGCATTTATGTGTTTAAATTACTCACTAGATGGCGCTTTTATCAAGTCTCATACGTTCTGCATCGCACTATCGAAGTTTTTAACATCCGTTAGTGTATTATATACAATGCGAGATGTGTGTTGTGTACCAAGTGTACTTGCTTCGGCAGTACATATACTAATGCTTTCATACCCCCTCCATGGTAGCATTAAACGTTTAACGCAACCTTGTTGGAAGTCGCATTAGAAGTTTCACTTCAAAAAAGGTGGCTTGCAAGTAGTAAAAACTAGTAGAAGTGGTTTTCGAACTATTCAATTTCAATTAAACATTACTACAAAGTTTACACCTATTAATTTCATCCTCATATTACGGATAGAATACAGGGATGCCTTGTTAATATTATTCAGCAGACAATTGTATTAACTTCATAAACAAACGAGTATAGAAAAACATCTGAAGCAATAAAAGTATAAGCATCATGAAAGAAATAAGCTCGGATCGAATGCGAAACGTCAAAAGCCACAATTTTCTTTCCCGCTAAAGTAATCCGTAATCCCAGTCAGTTCGGTTGAAAATCAAAAGTGGTAAAATAGGTTTGCTCCGTTCTGTACCGAACAATCCATTATTCAGTTTGTTACGCATAAAGTATTCTGCGCCATATCAATTCGCTTTCGGGAGACATGCCAAATGAAATTACGACACGAAACACCTTCGCAATGAATAATAAAAACAAATACTTGCCGCTGGGAAATTATATTTTCGAAATATTTATGTACATACAACAGAATGCCTGACAAGGAAAGAAATGCATGGATGTTCTATTGTCCCTGTCTAACTGGTATAAAAAGATAGAGACGCCAATTTTTTTACTCTTTTACTCTGATTCCGTAGTTAAAAAAGATGACAGATTTTTTCTTTTCTGTACGTAGGTAAAAACTGCAGAAATCGTACTTATGCCATTATAAATTTATCATTATATGGAGCTCCTCCACTGTCCGGTTTTAGTGATCTTTCTTTGCCCGTGCGTGCAATATTTGGAATCGGTGCCTTTAAAAGGCATACCTTTGCGGGGCCGGAGACGCACCAAGTCCCAATACACTTACCATCGTATCGTACTTGACACCACAAACTCGTTTGTCGGCTTTATTATAAAAAATAACAGCAAACTGTTTGTAATGACCCCTAGCGCCATCTAGTAAACAATAAGAGGAACTATTAAATTCTATATTGCACTATCGAAGAATCTCAACTCGGCTGCATAAATGCAAAATCCAACTTTCTTTCTTCGGACTTCGGTCCTCCGTATCTGCCTGGAGCGAGATATCTCTAGTACGGCCTACCCCCGCACTCTTCTTCAGGTAATCTTTCCACGTGTCACGAAGCCATTACGTTTCGGTTCAAATCTTACATCTTTATTTTTCCCAATCCAACCATCCGTCTTCATCTGCCGGATTGACCCCGACGGCGTCGTTCCGGTACCGGACCGCAATACATCTGCCTCAATAACCTGCCGGCCGTAATATATTGGGTATCTCTAGAGAAAAGTGGGTGAAGGGAGAAGAGCTAGCGGGAATGTACCTTTATGTTACGCTAGCCTTTCGTCCGCAGCTTCTCCCGCGATAAATTAATTTTCCCGTAGGAAAAGCTATTTTCCCGCGGTAAAAAGTAGCATATGTCACTCAGTGATAATGTAGCTTTCTAACGGCAAAAGAATTTTTGAAATCGTTCCAGTAGTTTTTAAGTTTTTTCGTTACATACAAAAATGCAAATCTTTCCTCTTTATAAAGAGAAAATAAAGACAAGAGAAGATATAGATAGACAATACGGCCTCTGGCTTCTAAATTTAAAATACTAAATTATTAATAATTCTACTTTTTTTCTGATTATAAGGCATCGTTATTTCTATGCGGCCAGTAACTTTAACTTACTTAGAATGGACCTATCATAACAGGCAATGCCGTTAATTGAGCTACGATCGACCTTTGTGGCCTTGATAAGGTCCATTCAAGGTTCGAAGGCGCGGCCATATGAAATGGACCATTACAATTGGTATTCAATTGTTTGATTCGACCCCATTCTGTAAGTGGTGTGCCGTATATGGCACAATGCTGAACCTAATCATGCGTGATGTGGAATTTTCATTAGCCGTTTATTTTGGAAGTATGAGTACTTAATCGTTTGTGTAGCATGAGTATGTTTGCCGAGTGGATCCCCGCATCATTCTTCTTATAAGTGGGTAATTTTTAAGTGTCTTTTTGAGCTTAATTTCAAATATCAGTAGATATTTTTTTTTACAAAATTTTATATTTTTTTAATGATTAATGCCGAGCCGAACCACTTTTCTGTTTCTACTCTATCAGCTCCGCTATATTTTTAATTTTCTTTGTCCTGCTTGAATTAATTAGTTAAGTAAATTATAGTATAATTTTTGGTTTGAAAAAAAAATGTCTTTTTGCTAAGTTTCTTGTGGCGTATTACTTGGCAATTTTGGTCTTTCCAAAAAGTAGTACAAAAAAATTATATGTAAAAGAGTCCTTTGCGGTCTAAAACGAGTACAACACTTAAAGTAAAATACCTAAACGTCAAGTTGTACAGTTATTACATACAGAAGGGTGGCAAAAGTTCCTAGGTTTCGTCCATTTCGGATGCCTCATAACATATTCATTCGCCCAAGCTCATGAGGCCAGACACGAGGAGAAGTGACAGCTGCTCGAGGATTCAATTGGAAAAGGCATACAAAATTCAATCGTTTGTATTTGGTAAAACGTTTTGGGTCATATGCGGGACAGGAAAAATCGTATTTTCTTGTACGCTGCGTTGGCTTTTTCAGAGTTTCTTTTTCACCATGTGCTATGGTACAGTCAGTCAAAAATATGGTCTACCACCCTACGGTTCGAATTCATTTGCACGTCATGATGCAACGAGGTCGATTTTCCCTTGCAATAGACGTGACTAATGACTTCACTCAGTTAGAAAAGTCAACCTTGGCGATATTTAGATCTCACAGAAACTTTTGTTAAACCTGATAGACCACTTTCTTGGCCGACCGTACATTGGTACCTATATATGGATGCGTTTGATATCCATCAATCGTATATATATTGGTCCATATAGCATAGCACTGATGGAAACGGAGTCAACTAAGCTATTTTTGTTACCTATATCAGCTATGACACAGGGCTTTCAAGAAAAGGGTTAATAAAAGGCCGGCAACAGATTGGTGACTCTCTTTGAGTTGTTGATATTTATGGGCGGTGGTGATCATTTTAAATCAGATGACCCGCTTGCTCGTTTGCCTTCCTCTCATAATATAAAAATAAATCATCATCCCAGCATATACATATATGTCCCACTGCAGAGCACAGGCCTTCTCTCAGAATGAGATGGCTTGGGCCATAGTTCCGACGTGGGCCCAGTGCGGATTAGGAACTTCACACACACCATTAGGGTAGTTTAGAAGATGCCCCCAAAAATCCAACTTGAAGTTTATTCCCACCAGCTTTGCCAAATAGGTCAACACATTTTGCCCAAACATATCCGTCTGTTATTGAAATTTAAACTTTGGTAATACGGATTAGAGATTTTTATCCAGTTTCTTGGAGAGCTACCAAATGGCTGCATTGTTGCGAATGCGCTTCGATTTTTGCAAATTTGACTTTGTTATCTAAGCCATAAGACCTTTGGCAGCTGTATGAAAGTGAGTTGCATTGTGGGCGCCTTGCCAGCGGTCAAGGTACAAAGAATAAAGCAATTAGCTAATATTAACAAAATTAAATAAGTTAGGTCCATGTTAGTATATAACATCGATTTAAATTGAGCGTGCTTGAAAACAAACATTTTTTTTTTCTAAATGACTGGCCCAAACCACTCTTAAAAACAACACTGGCTGAAGTCATTTTTAAAAATAAACACGAATTCGAACGCGTGTGATTCTTAAAAAAATACAGGCAATTTGAATTCAGATCGTTTAAAATGGCGTGTTTTAAAGAACTATTTTACATTTTGGCACTGTTTTGTAAAATTTGTATGCTGCATGAATTTTATGTATATACGTAGTAGCTGTAAATTTGAAGTGCAAAGTAGGCACTGGGACATTATACTTTATCTGAAATAAGATTGAGCGGGACATTTGGTTTGAAATTATACATACCTAACATATTTTAGATGTAGCACACAACTGACACACACCAATAACTACACTACTAAAATAAGGTACCTACTACATAAAACTGCATACATACCGCAATTATGTTTTACGTTTTATGTTAGACAACAAACAAATGATACAACACAATGCTAAACATTTGGTAGCATTTGGTAGCGGTGGTGGTGGTGATAGTTGTGTTTGTGTGATTTGTGTGTTTGTGCAGTGTGGAGGTGGAGGAACTGCATGAACACGCATTGCTTACATAAACGTTGCTATCGTAGGGTCGCGGGTGAGCAAAGTAATTGTTTCAGTTCATCATTCTTGTTCATTGTCTAAATAGTCTAAATTAATCCCGTAAAACTCTCGAAATTCAACCTTTCTAGACCCAAAGACGTGGAATGACTTCGCTTATTGACTTCTGTGAGTGCAGCATTAAGTTATGATGAAACGAGTGCAATAATCTCGTTTTTGCCTGACTAACGCAACGTGACACGATATATGGAATCCGGAAAGACTAGAGTAACTGATACCTGTTGGAAATACATAGGTATACAAAAGTAGCTGCATATACGTAAATGAATTTAACCGTATATATTTACGATAACATTATGACCAAAAGAGTTGTACAGAAACAATCATACACACCGTGTAAATAAATATTTCTTAAATTTGTTGTGTGGAGCGAAAAAGAAAAAGAAGTCGATCCTCTCTGTTCGGCTCTTTTCGGCCAGCAGACTTTTGCTCTTGCCGCATGGATATAAAGCTTTTTTTGATCGGCTTAACCCAATTCCGCATCGATCGCTGTAGTGAACCCTTATTTAAGGAAGTTATGGTTTGTTTTGTTAACAATTAGACGCAATTTTATCACATAAAAACATTAGCATTAAAAATCAACCACGCGACCAAACGACCTATCTCATTAATTAAAAACTTACGTTGGATTTCAAATAAAGAACACAAGAAAAAGTAATTAGCTGTTAGCAACAGCCACTATAAGTTGATGTTTTACAAAAGACGAAACGTTTTGAGTTGCTTTGGAGAGAGGGCTCAAGTTATACCGGTGGAGTACAACGATGTATGTGACATTTAGGTTGGCGCGTGCCAGCCAGGTGCAATTTTAATTGCTTAGAGGTTAGGTTCGTTGTAGGCGGTTATAGAAAAACCAGCGTGACGAATCACATGTCAAAGTTTATAAAGACAGGGACATAAAGTCTATTTTAGGTATATTCATGTGCATTGCAAGCGTGTTTAAGGGAAAGGTTATTTTTTAGCCGTTGCTAGGGCACGTTCATGTAATTATTTTTAATAACAAATCGATTGACGTCAAAATAAGGCTTTGTTTTAATAATTATAAAGGTTTGAATTGAATTATAATTTAACTCGTTTTTATACAAAACTGAAAAAAATTGTAAAATAGTCAATTTAAAGACTGAACAATGATTTTATATTGCCATTTTTATTTTCGTAGTTCAATCAGGCGACGACAAAAATAATTCTAGCGTAGAGAATTTATGAAAAATACAGCAAGCGTCTGTGTCGCTCTATTTAACACGTTGAGTGCGGTACAAGTCATTTTTGACTTGCATTAGACTTTTGTTTGGTGCGGCGTTGAAAATAGGCGATCTCTGTCTGGTGCGGCGGTGATTTGACATTGAAATCCCTTGATTCAGAAAGAGACAAGTATACATTTAGGTTTGTTACTTCAAATTATATCCAATAGGTAGGTTCAAAGTATACAAGACAAATTCGACTTGTACCGCACCAGACGATAAAAAATTGTAATTGGTGCGGTACCAGCCAAAACTGTCTTGTAAAGTACCGCCTTGTATCGCACCATGGGAACTGGCCAGTGCGGGCTAGTGTTGTGATTAATAACGACTTTTTTGTACGTAGTTTCGTTCTCAATGAATGCACCGAGAAATAGGCCGTAGAAAACATTATTAAAAGTGTTTGAACTCACAGAAAAAAGTGACCAAAGTAGCTTTGCGAAAACTACAATACGATAATGATGGATTTATTGCCGCAAAAAAGGAAGTCAACAAGTTTCAAAAAGGTACCAGAAGTAAAATGTGCGTTGACTGTTATAAAAAAAAATAAGAAAAACAATAATGCTACAAAAAATCGTATTTGAACATTTAGTTTTGTAATTTTTATTAAATAATTGTGAACATCGATAGCGATATTTTGTTTCATTATATTTCCCTTCTCTATAAAATTATCGACATAACAAACCTTGCCCTTCCCCCGTGATGCGGTACAAGTCGAATTCGTCTTGTTATTTAAATGTCTTATAACTTCCAAATTAAAGTCTGTATTCTGTGGCGACAGCAAACTTATCTAATTAAACATGTCAACTTGCTATTGCAATCATAAAATTATATTTTTTTATAAAAAACAAAGAAATATTGGGAAAAACTTAATCTTCTGCTTACAAGTCACTATCGTCTTGTACCGCACTATTAGAAAAAATGTTACAAGTCAAAAATGGTATGTATAGCACTGAACGTCAGTTGTAGTAAAAAAGTCCCGCATTCAACGTGTTAAAAAAAAAGTTCACCCGAACGCATTTTGACAGCTCGGTCATTGCCCGTCTGCCCTCTAATTGGTTGCACCCAGTCACATTATGCCACACTAATCACTTGATTGTTTGGCTTTAATTAATTACTGTGAGTGATTCGGAAGTTTTGGAACACCTTGATTTTTACAAGCTTTATTCATTTGTAATTTTTAAGTGTTTATTAGGAGTATAGCCTAAATTAACTAAACATTATTTCGACTTTTACTTTGACTCGGTTCTTTATTTTAAAGCAGTAGAATGTTTATTTTACTATGTTATCATAACGATAGTTTGCCTTAGTTTACTAGGTCACATATGGTTCATTGTTTACGCTCGGATTTGAACCCATTCCCGTGGGAAGGAAGCTGTCACAAGTAAACCACATATCGTATAGCTATGAATTAAATGGAAAAGGAAAATGCATATTTTTCAGTGCTTATGCTATGTGTGCTTACACATAGTAACATAAAAATGTCACAAATAAAGAAAGAAAAAATACTATCCTATTCTGTCCGTCTATTATAAGTATGTGGATCTCCAAAAACATCTGTTTTGATGTTTAGATGGTTGGATTTTTGGATCTTTGCTACCAATCAAAGGTTTGCAGCATTGTGCTATGCTGAGTGTGTTCTTTACTTGCGCTTTTCAGCAGTTTAAAAAAGCGAATCAATAATTTTGAATTTCGATTTTTTTTTGTAACCGGCCAGTTACAAACCAAACAATTTTTTTTGTAAACAAACGTAGCCTAGATATAAAATTGTGTAAGCAATAACAGTGTAACGAGAAAAAAACCGTCATTGCGGCATTACGTGACATTACGTTCAGATTTTCGTGCAATGAATAATTTATACGATTTCTATTTAAGTAGCAGTTGATGACAAAATCGCGGATTTTCTCCTTGAGCGCAGCGATCATGGAAAACAAAATTAACTTAGATTGCAGATGGTTAGCACTGAATTTGGCTACTGGTCAAGATAAGTGTTGGGATATTGTTTCGTGATTACGATTAAAAACAGTGTCGGGTATACTTCGAAGCATTGTAGATCGTTAAATCTTCAGTTATCGTGAGCTGCACAGGTTTGCAAAAATGATGTGGTTTGCATGATGGACGAGAGGCTGATTGTATTTTAAGTATAAAATATGCCATTAACATTTGAAGAGTTCCGCCCTACAGAGGCAAGGAGACTAGAATTTCACTACCAGATTATTGTATTGTCACCGAACTAGCCTCATCAGCATCATCATCATTTTAACATCCATTGCTGGACATGGGCCTCCCTATATGGGAATCACTATACGGTTGGAAACGGCTTGCATCCTCCTTAAACCAGCTTTTACCAAAACGTCCGTCCACCTCGGCGGTGGACGTCCCACGCTGCGTTTACCAAACCGCGGCTTTGCGGACTAACCTAATATGCCACAGCTCAATCAGATAACAGAAAGTGGTCAATGAATGGTTTTCAAATTTAGAAAACACAACTTACATAATGAACCTTGCAAGTTGAATAAAAGCTTGTACAAATAGCTTGTGCTTACTTGATTACCAGCTGGTCGCAGTGACCTGAAGTAGGTCTTTGTCTCCGATACTACACTACGCTATGTTTTGCGATGTTGGACCAGCTCTTGCCAGCCTTCGAGCGGTACCTTGGGACGACCAACCGGCCTACAACTACTCAGTCCCTATGCTCTTCTCACGGCACAATAATCTCCCATCCTTTGTACGTGTCCAGGCCATCGGAGTCTGGACGCTTTGGTCTTTCCAATAATATTGTAAACAGACACTAGGTCTTCGATTTCCCTATTCTTCCTCAGCTTCCATCTTCCCTCTGAAACGGTCCCAGAATATTCCGTAGATTTTTTCGTTCTGCCACTAACTGCTTATTCTATTCTATCAAGGTTAGTATCGAAACTTAGACTTGATGTGGGATATGTAAATTCACATAAATCTGTTCGTTAAACCGTATGATTATTCACGTTGTCACAAAATATGGAAATCAGGAATCTACTTGAATCTACGCAGCTTGTCGAAAACTGCGCACAAACAATGAATTACCTACCATATATTGTATCGCGTTTCAACAAACACTCCTTTAACAAGAAAAACCTTCATATAAATTGCTCAAGAAATTTGCATAGTCAAAGACCTCTGGCACAAACAGAGACGCGTGAAAATGTCAAAAGTTTGGGACAAAAAATGTCATCGCACAATGATTTCCTTAATGACTGCTGACAATGGTTGTAATCATTATAATCACGTCTATTCAAGACTGTCTTGAATGACTTCGACTCAAGACGATGATGTCATAGTATAAATACAATATATCGTTAAAATAGATGAGAATGAAATCGTACCGAATTGTTTTTAAATTACAGTCAAAAGCTAGCTTAGTTAACTAGAAAAGACTCATTATTAGAGATAAGTTCGTCTTTGTATATTACTTTCTACCTATACAGATTTACATTTTAAAAGAATATTTGAAATAAAGAGTTAAAATGTCTCGGCCAATTTTCATTTTGTTGTATGTTTTGACTTTTTTATTATTTGGAAAATTTTATGTGATTTCTGCTTAGAATAACCTTTTTCGATCCTACTAGGAAAACGAAAGTGTCTCTTTTTTCCGTTCAGTTACCATTTTTCATAGGCTTATAAATGAGCGTAACTAAATGGAAGAATCGAAAATTATTTATGGAAGTTTTGGGACTCTATTTTTCTCCTAGTAGGATCGAAAAAGCTTGTGATTCTGAGCAGAAATCACATAAAATTTTCCATATCAAAAAAGTCGAAACATACAACAAAATAAAAATTGATAAAATAACAAAATAGACGAGATATTAGTTTCTATTAAATTGTTGTCTAGAAGATAACACTTTTAAGCGATATCGAATCGATATACTGTTTACCCTGCCTTTTGCCTTTGTTGTTGTTTACTCACTGTGACGATGAGTTCTGGTTGAGTTCGAAACGTGTCAGTTAGTGTCAGGTAGTTCATCGAAGTCATTTTAGGAATAAATTGTTCCGTTTAAGTCCCAGGCTTGGCTTAAAAACTTACTATAAAAAGGCGAAAGTTTAAAACAATATGCCGTGTAATCTGTATGAAATTCTCAATAATAATTATCATAAAGTCGAAAGTGACTCTGTTATTGTCTGTTACCTCTTCACGCTTAAACCGCTGAATCGATTTAGATGGAATTTGGTATGAAGATAGTTTGTGATTGTGACCCTAGGAAGGATATACGATAGATTTTATTCCAGAAAATTGCATAGTTTCCGCGGGAAGACGATAAGCAAATTCTTCGCAGACGGAGTTGCGGGCAACAGCTAGTTGGTTATAATTTAAAGACAGTCGCAACAGTCTGTTCTAACTTGTCTTTATGTCTAAATAAATTAGCACTAACTCATAATGAGCTTCGTATAGGTTATGGGCCCGGAAAGTGTTCTGCTTTAAGTTAAGTCTTTCTTTTGAAGAATACCGGGAAACGGCGGTAGGCCGGTTTATTATTCCGAACATAACTTCCCGGATATATCCATAGTATTCGTTAGTTACTTATTACTTATATATTTTTACTGTGTTATCAATGGAATATTTGTTTAACTCTTAGGATAATGACGTTTCTCAAAGGTCTAAAATAAGTGCGTACCTACTTTAATTGAATTGTCTTGAAAGGCGAGTTTTGCAGGAAATTTTGGCAATAAATGGTTTTTTATTTAAACATTATTAGAAAAAAAAGGTCTACTTGTACCTACTAAATAAAATAAAATAAACGGTTTTTGGTTGATGATGATGATGTCCTCAACGACGTACGACGCCGTCCATCCAACACTTCGGGAGAGCGAATATGACACGCAAATTCGAATTTAAAAAATTAAATACATATAGTTTCTACCAAAATCCGCATTTGCAGGTAAGGACAACTTCAGACACATGGAAATAAACAAACACTTGTCTTAAAAAGAAAAAAAACTGAACAAAATTTCATACGCTACCACTCACCGGACTTCCGTTTCTCATTCACAAGCACAAGCGACTTGGTCCTCTTGACCCTTAACGACCTCCTCCTAATGGACCTCATCAGAGCCTCGGGCATCCGAGAGAACCTCGGAGAGTCCACCCTCTTTTCGGGCATAAAAAAATTCTTCACCGCCAACATTTTTATCGTTGCCCAAACCAATAAAAAAAGCACTTTTCCCGTCCCTAAAAAAACGATCGCCACTTATTTCCGATTCGAAAAAGCGTTCAAATTCATGCAATCTCGACTGTCACTTGTCACACATTCCAAATTTCCAGATTGTCACTTGTTTTCAAAACGCACTCCCCAGATCGCCTTTTGTTTCAGTTCACACGCCCGATCCCATGCTTTCTCTAGTCAACTATTCCGTATTGACTAAAAGAAAACTGGTCGGGTGAAATAATTAAGTCACTGATTTAACACGTTCACTGCGTAAGCTCACTCTTTTCACGCATCATTGCCATTTCGGGGTAGCGACTGACCCGCGGAGCTGGCAACGTGTATCGCCAAGCGATACTCGGCACGTACTGAGTTGCCCTGACTTGCCGCGCGGCGCGGTGGGGTTGCCCTTGATATCACAAATTATCTACGTTATCACCTTACTTTAATGTTATGGTGACAATTGGATTTCTGGCAGGTAATGTTTTAGGTAATGGAACAGTCTTATTGCGACGTATTTGTTTTACTATAGTTGTACCTGAAGCTGCTGTATTTTGTGTCTATTTGCGCTTAACTCTTAGCTTTACAACTTTACATTTTATGTTACAGTTTTCTGTTGTATACGTACAATACACTTTCCTGCTCTGTTTTCCATTAATTTAATTTATTATCTCATCATGAACTTATTAGGACAATAGACCAAGTTAACTTTGAATAAATTATTTTATTATTATTACTTTATTAGGATTACTGGTGTCACTTATTTATGAAACCGAATGTAAAATCATCATCATCATCATTTAAGCCGTAGGACGTCCACTGCTGGACATAGGCCTCCCCCATTGATGCCCAATCATTACGGTTGGAAGCAACTTGCATCCACCCTGAACCTGCGGCCTTCACCAAATCGTCCGTCCATCTCGTTGGTGGACGTCCCACGCTGCGCTTGCCAGGCCGTGGTCTCCATTCCAGAACTTTTGGACCCCAATGGCCATCTGTTCTGCGTGCTATATGGCCTGCCCATTGCCATTTCAACGAGCTAATCCGTTTGGCTATGTCAGTGACCCCGGTTCTTCTACGGATCTCCTCGTTTCTGATTCGATCCCGTAGAGAAACTCCGAGCATAGCATATGCGTCAATATCTTCAAGAGCCGAGTACTTGACCATAATGGGGGCAGGGACAAGATGGACATTAGACATAACTTTCGTCTAGTCCATGTTCATTCTGAGTCCTACCCGTTGAGAGACTCGATTGTGGTCTTCGATCATCGTGCTGAGTTTCTCCATCGATTTTGCCATGACCAAGATATCGTCGGCAAACCGAAGGTGAGTGATGTATTCGCCGTTGACATTGATGCCTAGTCCATTCCATTCCAGGAGCTTGAAGGCGTCTTCCAGAGCGGCAGTGAACAAGTGAATATAACATCCCCCTGTCTCACGCCTCTTTACAAGGGAATCGCCTTCGAAATCTGTTCCTGCACTCGAACCGACATAGTGGCATTCTTAAAGGAATGTAAAATGGAAAAATAAAAATAATTAAAAGAATTTAACTGTACTTTAATTAACTTGCTACCTTTTATCTACTCTTTTTCAGATCAGACTAAAAAAGTTAGCTGAAAGAAACCATCTGAAGTGAATGGACTTAGCGAACCGATAAAAAAAGAAACAGTTTTCGGAAGACGTGCTTGTCGGTAAAACCGTTAAGTGAAACATTGTTACCAGTAATAAAAGTAACAAATGTAAAACTGCCGGTTTACTCCAAATAACTTAATTTTTATCTCACTTAAAAATTCTAAGTGACTTCTAACTTAATTTTAATTGTTATTTCAATTTAACGGTACTATTTTTACATTAAAACATCCATCCTCCATCATCTGCGCTTTCATCAAACCAGTTTTGTTATCTAATGTGGCTAAAGTTATGTATTAAAGGTATTATTGGTGTAAACACGTACTGTGTCTTTGTAATAAACCACATATCTCTCAAAATCCTTGGTATTTTCGTATCTTTTACTAAAAAAAAGAAACTGACTGTAAACTATCATTAATATTTTTACAGTCTAAATCAGAACCAATCTGTTAAACTTTTCTTTTTATTTTTAAAATGCCACAAAAAATTGCGTCACGGCAGTCAATATAAAAACATCAGAGACCGATGACAACGCCATTATCATCTAAATTATGACCTCATACGTCATTCCCGCCGAAAATAAACTTTTTCTGAAGTCTTTAACCCAAATGTAAATATTGTCACTGGCCGTTTTGAACTCATTCATCTAAATTAAACTTCTGTAATAATCCCATTCATTTCGTTCTTACTATTTATGAACTGACGCTTGTTTTGAAGATTTTAATGAATTTGTAGGTTCCATTTATGAAATAAAAATTAACTCACTTTTTTGTCACGGAACACAGCATTTTAGCTGTTAAAAATAAAATTATGGGTACATATTTTAGCTTTTAAACGAAAGCGCCACGAATTAAAATCAAGTAATGGGTTACAGTTATTTCAAAGTTAAAATAAATTAAGAGGTAGGTAATTAAAATGCCCATCGAAGGATAAATATATGACACAAAATGATTGGAAGTAAAAATGGCAAAAAAAACTGAAATGAAACTTTTAATAGTGCTCTCCTGAGAAAATTAGATTTTGTGTTGTGGGCCTTTCGTTCAAAAACAGCGATATTGTTGGCGCAAAATGTACCTAAAATACTTAGCAATTATGTTACCTCTAAGATTAATCCGGTAACATACAAATCTCGGTGATTCAGTAACAGTGTTCCCTTCTCCCTTCGGAACCCTGAAAGGCATCACGTCGTCGAAATTATAATTTCCACGGACCCCGAGATAGCGGGTATCATTAACCCGGAGATCGTATTCTTGGTTTCATATTCCATGCGCTGCAACCAAAATGGCCACTTCAGCGCTACAGGCTACAGGGTAAAAAAAGCAAGTTTGTATGTTTCGTATTTAATATAAGCTTTTATTTAACTTGCACTGCTCATATGTAGTAAGTTTGTTGGTGTGTGGTTGGTGTAATCGTATGATTGACCTGAAATTAAAGATTTAAGATTTCTTATGAACCTGGCTGACAAACTGGACACATCTGGATTCCTACAAGTTACAAAAATGTGTACACACGACTTCCTAACACAGGCACTGTAAGCCTAAAGGGAGGCTCCCAGAAACGTTAAGGCCCCAGCCAGGAAGGAAAAAATAATTTCGCATATTTATGTTAATTCGGTGTCAGTACTATAATTTGGTAGTGAAATTCTAGTGGTCGGGGCAGGGTCGTCTCCGCAGAACAAAACTCTTCAACGGTTAATGCCATCGACTTAAAACTTGGTTCGGATATGTTTATGTGGATGACATGGCAGTAATGGTTATCATAATGTACCACTCATATCAGCCTATATACGTTCCACTGCAGGACTGCCGGCTTCCTCACATGATCATCATGCATGATCTTTAAGTTTTTCAGAATTTACGTGCGATATTACATTTGAAATTTACCATGAGCTTTTACAGTGAAGGAAAACATGCATTGTCGGTCGGGAAACCTGCACACACAGTTGCGAAAAAATAGTGTGTTAAGTTCCCAATTCGCACCGGGCTCGCGTGGGGAATACGGTCCAAGCCTCATTTTACGGCTCATTCTGAGGCCTGTGCCCTGCAGTGGGACGTATACCTATAGGCTGGGATGACGAGACCGGCGAGCATGTATGAAACATGCATGTATAGTCGGGGTAAGAAAAGGTTCGTCACTTTTCGACCATAACTCGTTGACATAGAGTCGAAAAGTGACGAACCTTTTCTTACCCCGACTATACATACTACTGAGTGTTGTGGAATCGAATATGTACTTCGGGATCGTAGCTGGTGGAAACAAGTAGTCTCTGCCTACCCCTTTGCTGGGAAGGAGGCGTGATTGTATGTATGGATGATGATGATGGTGATTTAATAAAGCGCTGAACTCGCTTACTTCACCATCCTTTCGAGTCGTGCAAATTCTTATCGCAGCATCATAGCACGATGCGGTACCCATTTTATTATCCCCGACCACCCACCTGACCCCTCGCTTCACGTATAACGCCTCTGTTTCTTAATAAAAACCAACATTAAGGTATTCTTTACGGTTCATCTAACGCTGGCCAGTAATGTTACGGTGTTCGGTACGTTTACTTGAATCTTGTGTTTGAGATGCATGCCTAGTTTGTTATGATTTAGCTGTTTTATGTTTACGATTTAATTTTCTAAACGTTTTGACTTGAGTTTTGGTTCCGTCAATTATTTATTTACTAGCTTTTGCAAATTTGCGGTAAAGCAAAGCAACATTAAAAAATCCATCATCATCATCATCGTTGTTAGTTTACTGAATGTTTAATCCTGTTTTTTCTTATCCGAAATTCCTGATATTCGTTTTTAACTGATATGATTACCTACTTGTAGGTCAAACTTAAAGGATATTGTAGTCGCAATTACGGAGATAGTCACTCTGAATCGATCATATTAATCCCGTTAATTCCCTATCCCGTGGGAACTTCAACAAATCTGCCCTTTTTCCTTGATTAAATCACAAAACAAACTTTCAACCTTCTACGGCCAAGTGTTTGGGCTGGGCGTTGATGAGACAGTCAGTCAGTCAATCAGTCGGTACTTTTAATTTTATATTTGTAGATTATTTCAGTGCAATTGTTATGACAACCCATAAAAAGTACTTCAGTTGATTTGCGTTGGTATTCCTATTCTAAAAGATCATGTATACAAAAGAATACAAACTAAACAACATCACTAATTAAGGCAACACGGGTTTCAAAACACAGAAAGGTTGTAAGAGCCTCAAATAGAGACAGAACACACCCTTTAATAAAGTTAAGCTTACAATTTAATTACCCTCCCGATCCGTCACGGACATTTTGAGAATGTGGTCCTCCCACGTAAGGTAACCGGTTGATTCCCGCACCTTGCCTGGCAACTGACGATCCTGAGATCTGGCTGCATCGGAAGTGTTAAGTTATCGACGATCGGAACCGTGTATTTTTTATTAAAATCTATTTCTTCTTTGTTCTAAAACATAAAAATTTCGTGTCACGGTGTTTGTTATCGAATTCCTCAGAAACGGCTTGACCGATTTTTATGATTTTTTTTTCTCTATACTTCGTAGGTCTGAGAATAGGTCGTAGGCTATTTTTTATACCTACCCCTATTCTTCGCGAACGGAGTTGCGGGCAACAGCTTCTGTGTGGTTTTGGCCCTTCGGGCCGAAGCAAACTTCCCAACAAACATTTTAATCGTGTTAGAGTAAGTTATGCGACTCAAAATTCTATAAAGATCGTTTAGAAGTAATTTTAACGTGTAATATGACTTCGCTTCTGGTTAAGGTTGCGGGATCGCGTTTGATGCGGATGGTGTGGGACCGATCTGTTTGGCGAGCCATGGGGAGGCCTATGTTCAGCAGTGGACGTCTTTCGGCTGAAATGATGATGATGACTCCGTTTCTCTTATCTTTAATAAACTTTTATAAGACTGTTTTATTTTATGTCACTATTATACAACTTTTAGTCGTATAACGAGTGCTTTTGTCTAGGTAACATCTATTATGACTTTTACATCGATATTTATTGTATTAAAATCGCGAGAACTACTAACATAACCTAAACCTAGGTACAGTCGGCCAAAAATATGGTACCACCCTACGGTTGAAGTTCATTTGCACGTCATGATACAACGAGGTCGATTTTCCCTTGTATTAATATTATGATGATAGTGACTAATGACTTCACTCAGTTAGGAATGTCAGCCTTAGTGATATTTAGATCTCACAGAAACTTTTGTCAAAACTGGTAGACCACTTTCTTGGCCGACCGTACCTATGTTTCTGTGTCGATTAAATTTGGGAAAAAACGCGATCGTGAAAATAAGCTTCAGTAAAAAACCCTAGCGAGAAAAAAAGTATTTGGAAACAAAAGTGAATGGAAATTTTGTTACTAGGGAATAACAATTTTTGGTAAATTGTTCAAAGCAGTCTAGGAAATATCTTCTTGTCTTCATAATGTAATGACTTACTGGTCAAAACTGATCAAACGCATAAATCAAACTTATTAGAACACTAATTCCTAACAATGTCTTATTCAGAATCACTTAATCAGCATGAGGTTAAACCTGTCACTTCAAGCCTTGTTAACGCCCACACTTCTATGCAAACCTAAAATTTTGTATCCTTGTCTACCTTATTTCCAGACTGTGCAATGAAAAGAGACGCAACATCATATTTACTAGTTATTTGCCGGTTGTATAGTTTGAGACCTAGTATAGAACCTTGCGGGATACTGTGTAGGTAGCTCGGTGTCGTTAAAATAGGTTTACCTTGAAATCTTGTATAGTCGGGGTAAGAAAAGGTTCGTCACTTTTCGACTCTATGTTAACGAGTTAAGGTCGAAAAGTGACGAACCTTTTCTTACCCCGACTATACCTATTGGTTTTGTGAATGAAACATGTTTTCAAGTAGGTGTTGGAGTTATTAATAAGCCATGCCTGCATCCACACTTTGTTTTTAGGGTTACGTACCCAAAGGGTGAAAAGGGACCCTATTATAAATGTTTAATGTTTAATGTTAAAGACTCCACTGTCCATCTGTCTGTCACTAGACATGAACCGTGATAGCTAGACAGTTGAAATTTTTATAGCTGATGTATTTTGTACATTGCTGAGTCCTCACCTTTCACAATTTTTTATTTTTTTATTTTTTCCCATTCTGTTTTCATTGTTTTTTGTTTTCATTTTGTGAGTAAACATTATTTTATTTATTTCTATTGCCACTATAACACAAATACTTAAAATAAAATAAAGTTAAAATCTACGGGAGGTCGTCATACAAGAAACGTATTTATTTCAGCATTTTTAACTAGATTTCTTCTTCACCGATTGTTTATTACTGTATCTACTACAGCAAAAATAATAAAAATATAATTAAATTAAATATTAAGGGGGGTCCTAACCAATATAAAATGATCTCACATTTCGTACATTTTACTTAGAAATAGGGCTCTGGATTATTTATAGTTACAGCTGTTTACCTAAAAAATTGTACGGAACCCTCAGTACGCGAGTCAGACTCGCACTTGGCCGGTTTTTTGTATTCATTAATCTGTTAAAAACTTACCACTATCATCCAGTTTTAATACGAAGTATCATTATTACCTGTAGAAAAAAAATAACATTAGTACGTTACGTATATCACATCATAAACTCGTAAAATCAAACAAAAGAACTCTCAAAGATATTTTAACGATGAGATAAAAACCAGATAAACTGTCGACAAAAGGTTTTACGATTTTGTTGGAGTCAATGAATGGTTACGACATTAAAGTCGTAAATTTGCCTTTACACGACAATTGTGACTTGATATTATTTAATGGGTTTAATTCGGAAGTAATTACGTTATAATATAATGTTAAGAGGCTGACAACACCTAATTTTGTTGAAATTGATGTAATTTAAACAGTTTTTTAAGAAAAACTGTTTGTTCTAGCACATCAAAAAAATTATATTCATCATATTTCAAAGACCGTGGACGGACTCGATACATAATTGGACGAAATCGGCTCGATAGAAAATAATTGCAAAGATAGGTCTTAAAATCATCATTAAACGGTTCTATGTCTTTATTTTTTTGGCGTAGGCGTCTGCAATTAAAAACATGAAGTCAACATATTCATACCTAAACCGCTAACGAGTCATATTTCACAAATAATCCACAGTTTTTTTTAAATTCAATATTTGCCCGATAAATTTCAATATGCCCGGCTGCCCAGTAATAGCGGCATCTCGTTTACTCCGATACAAATAGACAGTGTGCGCCGAAGTTGGTGTTGACAGCGTCTTAAGTAGTTTATTTACACTAATACGCAAATGAATTGATTATCAAAATTAAGATGCAACCCGCATCCCACGTGACGGGGGCACGTCGCAGTCCGCGTCGTTTGTTCGCAGGCCGCGTCTCCGCCCCGTCTCTTCTGTCTGCTTTGGATCGCGACGCTTCTATACATTTAGTATGAAAAGTGATTCAAGGGGCGCCGCGACTGTGACGCGCCTCCGTCCCACGTCTCTTCTGTGTGGGTTGCGCCTTACCCTCATCGGCCATTACTTCTACGAGCGACGTGCCCTGCCCACTACCACTTGACTCTGGGGATTCTTCAAGCAATATCGGTGGCATTACATATTTATAAAAAACTAGCTGTTGCCCGCGACTCCGTCCGCGGAGAATAGTATTGGTTTGTAGTACATGCTATGTATCAGAGATGGTGCTGTATATTGGTTTGTAGTACATGCTATGTTTAAGAGATGGCGCTGTATGTGAAAAAAGATTTTCCCGCTTTTCTGTTGAAATTTTTCCTGAATTTTCTTTGCTATAAACTTCACGGAGCCCGAGACCTTTCCAACGAATGCAAAACCGTGGAAATCGGTTCGTGCGTTCTGGAGTTATAGCGTCAGGAAGGAAAACCCGACTTATTTTTATATAGTAGAAGATTATCTTTACTTGATAACTAAAACAGAAGTTAATCCACTAACAGCCCGATGAGGGAGAACTCGTCAAAATACAAAACTATAAATAAAAAAAATTTAAAAACCCCCAACGCAATTATGTCATACTTATGTTTAAACATAAAGGAGATGCCCATTATGCGTCATTATGCGTTGCCAAGAAACCTGCTTTCTAATAAAAGAACCGCACCCGAATCGGATCACCCATTTAAGAGTTATGATGCCACAGACAGACACACACACACCCACACACATCGCGGCCAAAGTTATACCTCTTTTTGTGTCGGGGGATAAAAACAAAAGAATGATGAAGCGGCACCATGTGTTTTCATGCATATTTAACTAAGCTAGTATTTTTAACATCAATTCTCATCATCTTCCCAGCCTATATACGTCAGACTGCAGGGCACAGGGCACAGGCCTCCACTCAGAGTGAGAGGGGTTGGGCCGCAGTTCCCACGCGGTCCCATTGCGGAACGGGAACTTAACACACCATTGAACTTCTTCCCAGGTGTCACGATGTTTGCCTTCACCGCAAAGCTTATGGTAAATTATCGCATATAAATCCCGAATAACTCAGGGGTGCGAGCCTGTGCTCGAACCCACGACCTACTGCTGGAGAGGCCATGGATCAAACCACTAAGATACTGTGACTAAGATACCAAGGCTTTTGACGTGACAACATCTAATAAATCGATGAACGCCGGCTGCATACACGAAAAAACATGACTCATTGTAACGTACATGTAACGTTACGTAACGGAACATTCTACAGAGCAGCGAAGCAGGCCAGTTGCCAAAGAGCGGCGAACGCCAGGACGTACAATGCGGGATGCGTGGGGGGGGGGGGGGGGTTTGGTGTTTGAATGTTTTGTTATGACGTTGTCACGTTAAACTATCGTCCGTAAACCGACTTTACAGACAACCATTTGGGCATCATCTTGTTGCAACTTGTTAATGACAGATTAAGCTAGCATTCACAATGTAATAGGATTATGTTAGTGATGATATAACGTTACATGACTTGTCATGATGTATGTCGCGAAAGTAACTACGTGACCTTAGTTACAAAGGTGATAGGAACGTGTGATATTTTTTAATGGCTCTTAGCATGCTTTTATGTAATGTAAGTAGGTATATCTTTCGGACCGGAAGACGCAGTGTAGGTAGGCCTCCAATAAAATGGAGTGACGACCAGAGGCTCTACCATGAGTTACACTAGTTTGCAGTGACCGTACTCGCTAGCGACGGCGTAAATGATTTGTATGGAGAATTGTACTTCCGTAAGTGACCGCTAGAGGCGCTGTAGTATATGTTTTACTTCACCAAAATACTTCTCGATCGCGTTTTCGTAAAAAAATCAATTACTAGGGAAACATGGACAGCGTCTCCGCGCGCGCGCTTCCATGTTTCCAAGGAATTGAAATTTTTACGTAAACGCGATCGAGAAGTATTTTGGTATATATCGATAGGTATAAAATTTTTGAACTTGACCGTACTAAGTATTATTTTAAATAACCATCATCATCATCATCATTTCAGCCGAAAGACGTCCATTGCTGAACATAGGCCTCCCCTAAGGCTCGCCAAACAGATCGGTGCCGTGCCATCCGTATCCAACGTGATCCTGCAACCTTAACCAGGTCGCCACTCCATCTTGTTGAAGGTCTACCTACACTGCGTCTTCCGGTCCTTGGACGCCACTCGAGAAGCTTTTTGCCCCATCGGCCATCAGTTCTACGAGCGATGTGCTTATTGTACCTATTGTTATGAATAATTGTACTGAGGAGTACTATATCTTTTGATGCTTTTTTTTATTTGTGACGTAAGGAGTTTGATGGACAAGTCTGAAAAGGCAACTAGGTGAATCGTGAGTTGGTTTAACTGATTTTCAGATTTTGATTGACAGAGGTCAGACAGTACATGGGTTTTAACTTAGGGCTTATTTTATTATGATTCAGGTCGCGAATTATTGATCGACAGTGGAAATGTAAAATCGCTAAAGCGCCACATTATCATGTATGAAGCTTTAGCGTTTTTATCTTAGTGACAAGATTTAAAATCGCTAATGCGCTATATATCATATATGGCGCTTTAGAGATTTTACCTTTGCACTGTCGATAAAAATAATTTTTTACTATTGCAGTATCGTCAGCAAAATAACAAGTTTAAATTTTCTTTCTCAAAGTGTAAATTTCGTCATAGTGTGAAACCGAATGACTCGATATTTTTACGGAAAAATCGATGTGAATCGTATTTCTTTATGATCGTTCTCGGAATGAGATTCCCCGCCCACGTCATTCATATTTTCGTGTTCTACTTATAAAGCGGGATCAGAGTTTTCATCGAACACTATAAATATCTGATGTGCATTAGGAAGACTTAAAACAGTTTGTCTCAGCCTACATACCCCACTGCAGGGCACTTCGCCATTCACCCTACGACTTATAGTATAAATCTTCCCAGATGAATTTTTCGCTTCGAGCCAATTTGAACCTTAATACTATGAAGATACCGTTTGTTTTGAAAGATAAGGGCTCGAAGCGAAAAATTCACCTGGGAAGATTTATTTTATACTATACATCTCGGCCTCGACATCGCGCGTTTGGCGGCGCGGCAAGCGTTTTATCAGTTCATTGCGTGTGCCGCCAGGTAACCACTGTACGGCGAGCGTCTCGGCCGCGCAATGAACACAAAAAACGCTTGCCGCGCCGCCAAACGCGCGAAATCGTGGCCGGGCGGTTAAGCTCGAAACGCACAGACAGCGGAAGCATGGCGCTGCGGTTGCGGTGATGGTTGTAATATTCTAACTTGTATAATGGTTGTGCGGTACCGTACCGCGAACTCGTTCATACAAGTTAGAATATTACAACGTCATGCCTCCGCTGTATGTGCGTTTGGATCTTTATGCTCATTCACCCAAGACCTGAAAACGGCCAGATTGTAGTGTTCAGGGAACACACGCAGGCAGGAAACAGTGGCGTAACTATAAACTATATCATCTGAGGCCCGTGGCAAATACTTTAGATGGGACCCTTACAGTAAAAATCGTCAACTTGTAATCTAATTTTAATGTTATTTCTGAGCTCGTGGTCTCATGGGCCGAGGCCTCTAGGGTTGCCAGCCCTGCCGTCCCTTACGGCACTGGCAGGGAATATCACTTCTTAGCTGTACGGAGGAAGAGCGGAAACGTTTTGTGCGAATTTTGGGAACGCTGACAACATAAGCGTGGAGACCACGCCTACTTCTGTACCTCTATCATGAGTTACACTATAGTTTACAGTGGCTGTACTCGCTAGCGACGGCGTAAATGATTTGTATGGAGAATTGTGTACAGCGCCTCTAGCGGTCACTTACGGAAGTACAATTCTCCATACAAATCATTTACGCCGTCGCTAGCGAGTACGGTCACTGTAAACTAGTGTAACTCATGGTGGAGGTACTGGTCGATTTGTGTTAAAGATAGTGTGATATACTGTAGATTCACTATCTGGGATACGAAATATTATATACTTTAATTTTCGAATAATTTACGCCGCTTCGTTGGGAATTTAAAGTTAGCGGTTATAATTATGTAGAATGTAGTCGAGAGCTATATTTAAACAAAAAATCTAATCTTTCTGATTCGGTGATACAATTCCTGGCTGCTACCGTATACTCGAGTATGTAAATATTATAGCAGAGCGTAAAAATGTCCTTGTGACATATAAAAAAAAGAAAAATATTTACACTAATTCGCGTATTTAGTTCACGTTCAACTATTTGCGAACAGTAACCGAACCCGTTTTACGTCATAATTCTCAAAATAAAACGCTGTTGGCGAATATGTAAAAATGGGTCGCAACCTTAAGACCCAAGGTGATACAACTAGATCGTCGTGTAGAGATTGAACTTAGCATTGACTGACTGGCGATTCTTGGTGCCACCGAGATCAATCTCTATCTTGGGATCGTGTGGAAAATCGAACGCAAAAATCGAGCGTCCGCCCTCTAAAAGCTAAGCAGGTAGTATGAAAATCAAAAGAAAAAATCATTATGGGAGTAAATATGTCAAATTAATAAGGAAAACTATAACGGCTAAGTTTGCTAGCGAATTATTAGTAATTTAAGAGTAAATATCAGCCTAAATTATAAAATATATACATACAGGGTTATTTGTAATTCACTGACATCCTCTTAACCCTGAATTCCTATCACTCAAACAAATGTTTTTTGTTCTACGACTTTTTAAAATGAAGCACTTTTTTTCCCATACAAATACACAGAGTATCGTAAAAATAAGAGGAAATCTCAAATTTTCAAAACGTTATTACACCAAAAATATTAAGTTATGACAAAAGCCGTAAAACAAAAAACGTTTGTTTAAGTGGTAGGAGTTTAGGGTTAAAAGGATGCTAGTGAATTACAAATAACCCTGTACATAATTGGAAAATTTCGTATAAGATTAAAAATCCATTGAAAAATATTACTCGTTTAATACTAATAGTTAAATAATAGAATAGAATAGAATAGTATAGAATAATTTTATAATAAAATAAATGTGATAAGTAATAGTAAAACTATAGGAAAAACATATAGTAGTAATCGTAAATAAAGTTGATATTCAAATAACAACACATTAGAGTGTGCGGCGCTTGGTGCAGGCGATTACGGTACGCGATATACCTATAGGTGAGCAAGGAATTTTTCGTAAAGAAACCTTATCATTGGCATGTCCGACACTCTCTTGGCCAGTTCTTTTTATTCTGTGACGCTCTCCGCATTTCTCAAAAACATTCCCTTTGAAACTAGAGCAAAAAAATCCATCAGTGCCACCCATTTTTACGCATCACAACTCCGCAGTCTGCTCCCTAGGCCATAAAATATGGCGTCGTTGCACTGGGCTCGAGTACTTTACGAGCCAAAACTAATACAATTTACGATCGGTACGACCACTTTCTTACAAAACAACATGACACGGGAGAGGTATTGTCTGTCGCTTAGGACATTCTACCGTTTTTAGGGTTAGGGTGCTAACGGGACCCTATTACTGAGACTCCGCTCTGTCTGTCCATTATTTTTTCGATGTTTATAATGGCATTAACTAGATACTTGAAATTTTCACCGATTATGTATTACTGTGTTGCTATAACAACGCATCATTGGACTATGATCACGGGACTTTTCTTCCATAAGTCGTAAGCGCCAACTTACCACAGGACTCATAAATGTATTAGTCACGAGCGGTTGCCTCCATCGATTACATTCGTTATTTATTAGGGATCGGAATCGTTCGGGCGTAATATCGATTATCGATTAATCGAATTAACAATTGTATCGATCTCCCGTTCTCACGGGTGTGATTTCTTTATGATGTGTGATTGAAAGCGTCAGGTAATATTTTAATTCTCAGAAATAATAACACGGGAAATTAAAATACAACTTAGGGCTCTTCAAGGCTAGAGCACAGAATATATAATAGTACTGACGTACAGAATGGAAACGGTCCGCCCCGCACCAATTCGAATTACCCCACCCCTCAAGGCGCAGATAGCCGGAAACCGCCCGGATCCAGAAGAGTGCGCGCGCGATGTATGTAGGCGTACGCGTGTACAGACGTCGTCGTGCTTATGTAGATTCAAGAAAGCGTATTTGTACGTCGTGTCCGCCGCGTGGCTAGAGTGAATAGGCTATTACTGAACCAGTGAGATACACTCTTGGCCTCATCTACACTTTTCATCAGGTGAGATAATGGTCAATAACGGGTCAGTATTATGTAAAAGAAAAACTGGCCAAGTGCGAGTCGGACTCGCGCACGAAGGGTTCCGTACCATTATCTACATATAAAAACGGCAAAAAAATCACGTTTGTTCTGTGGGAGCCCCCCTTGAATATTTGATTTGATTTTTTTAAAGTGAATAATAACTAAATATTCTGTGAATACTTCAAACGTCTACCTGTTGCCGTTATCAATATCGAGCGAAAACGAGCAAAAAACTTTGCTTTTTAGTATTTGTTGTTATAGCGGCAACCGAAATACATCATCTGTGAAAATTTCAACTGTCTAGCTATCACGGTTCATGATATACAGCCTGGTGACAGATAGACGGACGGACAGCGAAGTCTCAGTAACAGGGTCCAGTTTTTACCCTCTGGATACGGAATCTTAAAAAAGTAAAAATGTAATCATCTAAACTACTATTATAAAAATAAAAGATTCAATAATACAGGGTTATTTGTAATTCACTAGCATCCTTTTAACCCTAAACTCCCACCACTTATACAAATGTTTTTTGTTCTACGGCTTTTGTCATAACTTAATATTTTTGGTGTAATAACGTTTTGAAAATTTGAGATTTCCTCTTATTTTTACGATACTCTGTGTATTTGTATGGGAAAAAAAGTGCTTCATTTTAAAAAGTCGTAGAACAAAAAACATTTGTTTGAGTGATAGGAATTCAGGGTTAAGAGGATGCCAGTGAATTAAAAAAAACCCTGTATATTGGATTGAAATAAAAATTAATTATTCGACCTTCAACAAATCTAAGATTTACCCACTAATCAGAGCAATTTAAATCATCGAAATCAGAAAAAAATCTCAATTACAACTCTGAATAATAAGAATACATAAAGCACTGCCCCCTGTCATTTCCCACAATACGACGCTTCGGAGAAACTGCGTAATTGCAAAACACATGACTTTCCTTTCCTGATGGAAGGTATAATGGATATGGCGGCGATGCTTTCTCTTCCATTCAATCATGGATTTGATACTGGATTTATATGGCTTTTTAGGGTTTCGTATCTAAAGGGTTAACTGAAACATAAGCTCAGGTGTCAGTCAATCCATCCGTTTGTCACACAGTTGTATTATTGTTATTATTAGACGAACAGATGGCCTAGTGGTTAGAGACCCTGACTATGAAGCTTGAGGTCCCGGGTTCGATTCCCGTGTCGGGGCAGATATTTGTATGAAAAATACGAATGTTTGTTCTCGGGTCTTGGGTGTTTAATATGTATTTAAGTATGTATCTATCTATATAAGTATGTTTATCCGTTGCCTAGTACCCATAGCACAAGCTTTGCTAAGCTTACTTTGGGACTAGGTCAATTGGTGTGAATTGTCCCGTGATATTTATTATTATTATTATTTATTGTATATTTAGAAAATTTACAGTTAGACACTTAAAATTTTCACGGAAAAAATAGCAAATTATAACAATAAACAAAATTAAGAAAACGATTGAGGTCCTACAAGAGAAATGTATTTTTTTGCAGTTTTAGTGATGTTTTTTCATATATTTAATTGTACCCTCATATCATGAGCGAGAACCGTGTTATCAAGAAAACAAACGAAAGCAAAATATCCGTTTTGTAATTTACCGTTTGCTTATGTTTAATTGTAATTGCATTTCCTTAACTTATAGACCAGAGGCCGTATTGTCTAACGCGCGAATGCTTGCTTTCGGTTTCATTACCTCTTTCTGTACGCTTAGTATAAGTTTTACTTCACCAAAATACTTCTCGATCGTGTTTACGTAAAAATATCAATTCTATGGAAACATGGAAGCGAGCGCGCGGAGACGCTGTCCATGTTTCCCTAGTAATTGAATTTTTTACGTAAACGCGGTCGAGAAGTATTTTGGTGAAGTAAAACTTATACTAAGCACTCTGTCCGCATCTTATACCGTTTGACAGAAAGAAATAGTGATTGCGAAAGCATGCGTCAGCGCATTAGACAAGACAGTAAGCCTGCAGGTCTATCTATATCTTCTATACATTATAATAAATCTGTAACAAGTCGGTGTCTGTACATTGAAGATTTTTGAGAAAAACTGTCACTAGGGCTATTTATTAGCGCAATAGAACCCAAAACAATGATTTTTAGAATTATTGTCTGTTTGTCTGTGCGTTTGTGCGCGCTAATCTCAGAAACGGCTTAACCTAGAAGGAAGCGGTTTTCACTGATATGTTGGTATTTTTTTGGATTAACATTTAGTGTTTGTTTCATTTGAATCGGTTGACAAATAAGAAAGATACGATACTTTCAGTGTTAGATAGCCTATTTATCGAGGAAGGCTAATAGGCTATAATATCATCATGCTGGGAGTACGTTGGTGAATGTGAACGCGGGTGTGCGGGGGGGGGGGGGTTCGGTGGGGGGTGGGATTGGGAGCGGGGTGCAGGGGTGGGGGGGGGGGGGGGTTGCGGGGGGGGGGGGGGTATTTTTATATCGAGGAAGTAAGGAGAGCCATAATTGATGAAAAAGCAAATTGGATCAAAAAAAAAGCTGCCCAAATTACTAATTCCACGCGGACGGAGTCGCGGGCAAGAGCTAGTTGTAAAATATGTATTTAATATCGAACTACGAGTACTTACTGTAAAACTCTGACATAATTACTAAAAAAATAAGAGGGAGGAGGGGGTTTAATCGGCTTTATAAAGATCCACGGATTGGTTCCAAATAAGTCAGGCACAACTCGATTCATCGTCATCATCCTCCCAGCCTATACACGTCCCACTGCAGGATACAGACCTCCTCTCCCGGCCGTAGTTCCCACGCGGGCCCAATGCGGATTGGGAACTTCACACACACACCATTTAATTTCTGCGCAGGTGTACAACTCGATTTATAAAAGTTAAAATACGTGTATTACTCGTGTGTGTGTATGTTTTAAGCATCGTTATAAATCAATTTAAAAAATATTTAGGAACACGTCCATCGATAGATTATGGTAATCAAGAATATAACAATCAATTAAAAACAAATTTAGGGTCAGAGGAAGGGTGAATTATTTAACGAAAATAGCTTTGTAACAGCTGGTGGCAGAAGATCGGCCCAAGTTATAGCGGTAAAGTTGCTGCTTCAAAACATAGAGTACCTAATTTACTTGATTACAGAGATGACACGATAAACATAGTGTTTTTCAATTTAGGGCGTATGTAAACCGATTTTTGTTCAAGTTTTTTATGTGCCCATTTTTTACCTAAGTCTAAATTTACGTCGACGCGTGACAGGTATAACATTCTAAGTATAATTATGACAGCCGTTAGAAAATTTACCTAAACGACATGTCGCTTACGAACTTTGTCCTTTCAACAGTTGACAATTTTACACTAGTAAATTAGATTTGTCAAAATGGAGCGCATCAGCGAAATATAATAAAGAAGAGAAATAGAAATGTGATATGTGTGTGTTTAAAATGAAATACCTAAATAAATTATTGCGGTGTTAGAAGAACGAGAAGTCGCTTTTTGTATATGACTTGAAGACTTGCAGACCCAAAATTAATAACGCCTATAATATTCCGTGGTTCCTAAAGCACTGGTGCGAGAAAACTGTCACGCTGAACGACTCCGCCCACCCACCGAAACAGTAAGTTATATAAATAACGTGTGTCGTAAAACATACTGACAAATGACGGTAGCCATTTTTATCTGACTTATTAGGCGAATTGGAACTTGGCTTGTCACTGCTGCGCGTCCTAATGTTTTGGACTTATTCAGCGATTATCCATCTCATCAGTTGGTAAGTGCAGATGAGGACAAAGATGTAGTTCAATGTGAAGGATTCTTATGCAGGACTGGTTCTAAATTATACGCGCAGGCAGATTATCACAAACTTTATTGGTTTTCACCACAATAAGTATTTATTTGTAATTAAATAGTCTAGAGCGAAGTGCACAGCTTGGAAGCCATGAGAGAGAGAGAGAGAGAGACGGCAATAGCTTCCGTCTTATTCGGAACACAATGGTTCAGTGACAATCTATATATTCTTTGTCTATATCATAGATGAAATCTTGATGTATTTTAGCTTCCTAGACCAAAGGGTTTGGACAGGAATTTAGTCATTCAGTCGGAATTTTTATTATATCCTAGTGGGTATATTAGGAACTATATATACATTTCACTGTTGGGCACAGGCCTCCTCTCAGAATAAGAGGCTTGGGCTGTAGTTTTCACACGTACCCAATGCAAATTGAAAACTTCACATACACCATTGAATTGCTTTGCACGTGAATTCCTTCACACTAATTTTAAATATGATTTAAGTTTGTCGTACTACTTATGGGACAGCCTGTATACGCCTCACTCCAGAGCGTAAGCTTCTTCTCAGAATGAGAGGGGTTGGGCTGTAGTTCCCACGCGGGCCCAGTGCGGATTGGGAACTTCCCACACACCATTGAATTTCTGCGCAGGTGTTTACAGGTTTGCTGACGATGTTTTCCTTCACCGGAAAGCTTATGGTAAATTTCAAATGTAATTTCGCACATAAATTCCGAAAAACTCAGAGGTACTATCGCCCCAAGCGCCAGATAACCACCTTAAAGGCCCAGTTTGCGTGCAGTGGCTAGACATCTGTCCATAAAAATCCATAGCAATAAACATCAACGGCTGCAAGCAAATTTGTTTTGAAAATGGGTATCTGACGTCTGGGGCGATGGTACGAGCCCCGGTTTGAGCCCAGGATCCTCTAGGGTACTACGGCTTACTTACTTTTGCTCCAATGCCCTATTATTATTATTATTCGAACTTTTTTGTAATTTCATCATCATCATCATCATCCCAGCCTATATACGTCCCACTGCAGGGCACAGGCCTCCTCTCAGAATGAGAGGGCTTGGGCCTTAGTTCCCTCGCGGGCCCAGTGCGGATTGGGAACTTCACACACACCATTGAATTTCTTCGCAGGTGTATGCAGGTTTCCTCACGATGTTTTCCTTCACCGTGAAACTCAAAAGTAAGTTCGTAAGTTTTTGTAATTTGTTGCTAGCTAAATCAATCTGGCGTAACTTCTCACTAACAGCTTAGGCTCGAGGACTTTCATAAATTCATCGAATATTCCCTAATTTCCCGAAACTCGAAACTTCGAGTTGGTAACTATCCGAAACCATATTAGTACGTGAAATCCAGTTTTAGACGAATTACGGCGAAGTTAATGTATTAGATTTTAGTTATAGTTATCAACAGAATTAAGGTAATTTTGGTCAGATGGAAGTTACTTCCTATTATTAGGTTATATCAAATATATGTAGCGGACAGTTAGCCATCTATGCTTTCACTCCCCGCCCCCTTTTCAGATTTTAGACTAGACTCTGTACTGCACAGATAACAAAAGGATGAGCAGTTTTGGAGCTATCTTCTGCTGCTGATTTTATAAGTAACGGCGCGTTAGTTTCGTCTTCAATCAATAGATGGTGTTCATTGTCCAAACGAACGTCATGCGTTAAATGTTACCGTAACGTTTTTTCAGGCCATACTCTACTCTATGATTGTAAATGTTTCTCGGGAATATAAAGGATATCGACCGTAAAAAGGTAAAATCGCTAAAGCGCCATATATCATTATCAATCTATACATATAATAAATCTGTAACAAGTCGGTGTCTGTACATTGAAGATATTTGAGAAAAACTGTCACTAGGGCTATTTACTAGCGCAATAGAACCCAAAACAATGTTTTTTAGAATTATTGTCTGTTTGTCTGTGCGTTTGTGCGCGCTAATCTCAGAAACGGCTTAACCTAGAAGGATGCGGTTTTCACTGATATGTTGGTATTTTCTTGGATTAACATTTAGTGTTTGTTTCATTTGAATCGGTTCACAAATAAGAAAGATACGTCTATTTTAAGAATTTATAGAACAGTTTTTAGAAGTAGTGACTTATTGGGAGTAGGTACGGTGGTAAATGTGAACGCGGGTGTGCGGGGGGGGGGGGGGGGGGTTCGGTGGGGGTTCGGTGAGGGGGGGGGGGTTGCAGGGGGGGGGTAATTTTTTTTATATCGAGGAACTAAGGAGAGCCATAATTGATGATTTTTAGTAGTCATTGTGTCTGCGTTTTTAAAATTCACTAGGAAGTTACTGTTTTTTTTTTTAAACTTTCGTGATTTTTACTCATAATTACTAAACTAAACGGGACTTATCACTCAATAAATATTTAATTTATTGCGAGAATTGCTGAGTGGGGCCCAATTTATACTATTCGATATTTTTTATTTGTATATTTCCTGTCTAATGTATTTTTTTTTCTGTGTTTGTATCGAATATGTGTAAATAAACATCTCTCTCTCTCTCTTTTTATTTATCTCGACGTTTCGACCACATTGCAGCAACTGTGGTCACGAGTTAACTACCAACTACTACTACTTAGTTAACTCGTGACCACGGTTGCTGCAATGTGGCCGAAACATCGAGGTAAATAAATAAATATTTATTGCGTGATAAGTCCCGTTTAGTTTAGCAATCACTAGGAATTTGTTTAGATTAACTTTAAGACTTCAGTTCTCTTTAATTTTCATTGTATATCTGCTCTTGTTTCTGATGTCAATTGTCCAAAGGCTTACTGGAAGACCCTTTAAGGGATAAGTTCGCCTTTGTACATCAGTTTCGCTTGGTAACTGTTAATTTCACGTGTGTCACGCAATAAGGAACACTGCTTACGCAAGTTAGTTACTTGCACATATTTTTATCGCTGTTATTACACAGGAGTTACAGAGTTACGAATGCTTGTAGTGAAATAAAGATAAGTAAACCAATCTTGAGTATTACGAAGCTGGAAGTAACAGAAAATTGCTTGTAATACATTGAAAGTCATAGTCGACCTAGTAAGGGCTATACAATTTTTACTTTCCATTTCCATTTTTAACCCCCGACACAAAAAGAGGGGTGTTATAACCGCTATGTGTGTGTAACTTTTCCCTCCGTTTCCAGAAACTATATAATAAATAATAATAAATAAATAAATATTAGGGGACAATCTTACACAAATCGACCTAGTCCCAAACTAAGCAAAGCTTGTACTATGGGTACTAGACGACGATAAACATACTTATATAGATAAATAAATACTTAAATACATAGAAAACATCCATAACTTAGGAACAAATATTCGTGCTCATCACACAAATAAATGCCCTTACCGGGATTCGAACCCAGGACCTCTTGCTTCGTAGGCAGGGTCACTACCAACTAGGCTAAGGAGGTCGTTATATGGACTTTGTGTACCATTATTAGCTCTTTATATATTGACCTTTATCCGCCCATTATAGCCTTTGTGCTAGTCAAAGAATTCAGGTGAATTTTAAAAATGATATTATTTTAATCTTCTAAAGGTCAAGGTACTTACTAAGACCTGCAGCCTTATTGTCTAACGCTTCTGACGCTCGCCTTCGCAATCACTATTTCTTTCTGTCAAACGGTATAAGATGATGACAGAAAGAGATGGTGAAAGCAAAGGCAAGCGTCAGAAGCGTTAGACAATACGGCCTCTGGTTGGTACTTATTAGTAATGTTCCTTAAGGGCATACACAAAAAGATGGGGGAGGAATCGCACGCGTATCTTTCTAAACATACGTATTTTGCACATCATACTATTTAAATGAGGACAATTCTGGGAATTCCCATGGGGATTTTAATTCAAATAACAGGTCTAGTTCACGCGTAAAGCCGCGAGTAAAAGCTAGTTGCGCATAAAGTGGATAGTTCAGAGGACTGCTTCGAAGGACCATTAGGAGGGTGTCCTAATTGCACGAGGGGCAAAGCGAGGGCTTTTATGAATGTCATGTGATGTTATAATTCTACATGACTATGAAAATGTCGTTTCCTTTGATTTTGAGCGTTGGGGTTTGGTTGGGGCTACTATTGAAGGATTGAATGCAATAAGCAGGGAAAACTAAAATGGCCAATGGCAAAGTCAACATCGCTATCAGTTGACTCGTCGAAGGATAACTTTTTTTTTATGTTAGTGAAGCCAGACAAACGAACTAGTGGGTCACCTGATGTTAAATGATCACCACTGTCCATAGACACCCGATGCGCGCCAGCTACGCGATGCCAGTGCGTTGTCGGCCCTAAAAGGGAGAGGAAAAAGGAAAGGGAATAGAGTGGGAGAGGTATTGGGCCCCCGGCGCTCTCACTGACCGTACGAAACGCAGCAGGAGTAGGAGGAGCCGGTGTTCTGTGAGAGTGTGGTACTGTTCGAGCCGGCCCATTCGTGATGCAGCGGCTAGCTACAACATGGCTCTACCACAACGAACAATTTCATTCTATAGCTAAACAATTTAAATGGGACCTCGCCTGCGGGGTGCAGAGGCACGGGGGCAGACGACAAAGGGGGCCGGGAGAGATGCGGGCGGCGAGCGCGCCTCGTGACCCTTTGTCGTCATACAAAGTCCCGCGGGCGCGGACTCATTTAAACGGTTTAGCTGTCGAAACCATATACCTATTTAATATTAAGAAGAATTATCATCCCAGGCCATAAGAATAAATAAGAACATAGGTCTTATTTATTCTTAACAACGCGTACAAATACGCGTTCTTGAATCTTTATAAGCACGACGACGTCTGCACACGCGTACGCCTACATACATCGCGCGCGCACTCTTCTGGTTTCTGGCGGTTTCCGGCTATCTGCGCCTTGAGGGGTGGGGTAATTCGAATCGGTGCGGGGCGGACCGTTTCCATTCTGTACGTCAGTACTATTATATATTCTGTGGCCCAGGCCTCAAGCACCCTTTCAAGCAGAGTAACATCTGAGTTTTTCGGAATTTAGTGCGAAATACAGTTTTAAATGGCTGTACGGTGATGTTAAACATCGTGAGGAGACCTGCATGCATCTGCAAATAATTCAATGGCGTGTGTGAAGTTCCCAAACCAAACTAGGCAGGCGTGGGAACTACAGTCCAAGCCCAATTCTGAGAGGAGATCTGTGCCCTGCAGTGGGAAGTATTTAGGCTGGGATAATGATGATGATGACAGAACGTAAAAGGGTTCCGTTTGTCACGCTTGAGGTACGGAACTCTAATACCTGGTTTACACTCGCGTACGAGTGGCGAGACGAACTGCGGGACGAGCCACGAGACGAGAGTGTGAACAGGCGCGCCTCGCGCCTTGTCTCTTGATTTGCCTTGATTTTGACGCTCGCGTCCGGAGCGAGACGACGAGGCGAGGCGCGAAGCGAGGTGACGAGACGAGAGTGTAAATCAGGTATAAAAAAAGTGTTCCTACGCCATAAGGGGCGTCGCTCACGCGATCGGTCGCGTGCCGCTTGGGTCGCGGGGGCGGTAAAGGTTGCCGCACACCCTGTCATTTTCTAACATTGAAAGCAATTCTGAGTATTATGAAATCATAATAATGATTTCAACTATCGATTCTCACTTATAACTAATATTTTGCGGAATTTAATCACAAACTATTTTTTGCTAAAATTACCTTTAGACCACATTGCAGAGGCCGTGGTCACGAGTGGGTAATTTTAGGAGTAAATAATTAAATTAATTCGTGATTAAGTCCCGAAAAAAATAAGTTTTTGAAATCAGTACCAAATAACTGGTCAAATACAAATGCCATGAACAGTCGCAAGTACTTTACGATTGCAATTAAGTAATGCCACCGCCTCTGTGCCCGCAATCCTTGAACCCGCGGGCATGGCCAGAGACGATGGCAAGCGCCCTGACGGGGCTACTCTGGTACCATGGAAGCTGGGTAGAGCTCTGGTGTGGGACGCAACGTGTGTCGACACTTTCGCGCAGTCCCACATCCAGGCAACCCGCTCACAAGCCGGGGCTGCAGCTGACCAGGCCCAAGTTCTCAAGTGCCGCAAATACTCTTCTCTTTTAAAGGACTATGAGTTTGCGGCGCTCGCAATGGAGACAATGGGTCCCTGGTCGGCTGACATGAAGGCCTTCATGGGGGCCTTGTCGTCCCGGCTGATAGAGACCTCAGGAGACCCCAGAGCTGGCGCTTACCTCTCCCAGCGAATTTCTCTGGCTGTACAGAGAGGTAATGCCGCCAGTGTGTTGGGGTCTATGCCGCAGTAGGGCCTTCTTGATGGTGTTTTCTTTTTATAGTTAGGTATATTTGTATAGTTTTTATTTATTTTGTTTCCTCTTTTTTTCTATTCCTAGATTGTTAATTTTTACTATCGTTAAATACATGTATTTAAATAAAAAAAAAAAAGTAATTAATTCTTTTATAAACACCTATTAATGAGTCTGTGAGTGAGTGATGGACGTCGCAATACCTGATTATTCCCGATGCATTGTTAATCTAGAGGCCTAACATAGTCTCTTGAAAGTCCTAAAATAATTATAATGAAAGAATCTCAAACTCCCAGTTACTTCTAGAATATCTTCAATGAAATAGTTTTAACAAAAAACTGGCTTCACTAACCTTGAGCAAAAGTGCATTGAGTGCAGTTACCGAAGCAGTAATAATGCAGTTATGCGAGGGATGAAATCAGGGCGCATTGCATTCTCGTCACTAATTGTCATTGATTTTCCCATCCCCAACCCAATGTCCTACATGTGCATAACGCAGAAAAACCAAGGATGATATAGACTGGATTGGCAGTCGCCATAGTACGGATCGGCCGCGGTTTTTGTAGTTCGATTATTAAATCTAGATGGCGCTGAAATATAGCCAGAGGGCATTGAAGGCAAAACAATAAGACTACAGATATTTCATATCACTGCAAATGTATTATTATGCAATATTTTTGAAAAATCGCATCCAAATCGGTTCACCCGTTGAAGAGTTATGATGCCACAGACAGACAGACACACACACACATAGCGGTCAAACTTATAACACCCCTCTTTTTGTGTCGGGGATTAAAAAACAGAGATCGGGAGAAGACCATAAATTTCCATTGTACGCGGACGAAGTCGCGAGAAAAAGCTAGTATTCTATAACACTATCGGATGAATAGTATTTTCTACACTAAGCCATAGCACGCATTGCATGACCCACGTCACGCCGGTACAGTAGGTACACGTGTATTGCAGATTATGTCGCGTCAATAGCATGTCTTGCATATAAAATATATCCGGTAGCCTTGGTACATGCAGTGTGCAGAATTAGCCATCACACATTTTTGATACCACTTACTCCTCTTTCCAACAGTTCACCAAAATGAAGGGCCGAGGGCGTGAAGTAAACGCTCAAAATTTTTACAGCGATTTTTTGAAATTAAGTGGATAATTGCTGGTTTTTTTAATTGTAGTTTATTTTTCAAGAAAACGATGTCTCTAAGAGTCGGTGAACTTAATCAATTTTTTAACATTTTACTATGTCTTTGTATAAAAATCGATCGAACCATTGGAATATGTGGAAATGGAGAGAATAAAGAAGCATAAAATTGCAGTCTTAAAATATTTTTTTGGGTTTAAAATTAAACGCAATTCATTTCTGTAATAGCGTATAGTTGCAGCCAGATCATTGCCAAATGTGAATCAAAAAACTTTTGTTAGTTTTACACGGTACACAATATCTCATGAAAAAATGCTCTTAAGATCATCGTATGAAATTAATGATACGAAACATCCATTGTGGATAAATTGACACCATTAGGTCTATTTGGATCATTTTGCTACATTTGTGCGAGGCATTGACTTGCAATATTTGGATTAATGATACCCTGTCAGGGGTATAGCATGTTTTATTTTCGTAGAAATCATCGAATATGTCAGAGAGTGTAAGACTTTAAATTTACGTGAAATTGTTGTTGATTTCAAGGAATAAAAAGCGCTTAGTGGATACTGCTATCAAAGTATTTATAATAATGCCGTGAAATATTATGAAAAAGAACGCAATGCATATTAAAATGGTATCTGAAAATGAATGAATTGGCCGTCTGGTGTCTGGGCGTAAAAATTATTGACAAGAAAAGACTTAGCAACGTTACATTTAATGTACATAAATTGTTTCTGCATTACAAGAAACAACTTACTAGAGATCAGTAATGTGATATAAGATAGGTACTTTTGCTATTAATCATTAAAGCGAATACGTCTAATTTAGATGTGGATATTTAATAACCGCTGACATATTTGTGGTTAACAAACCTAATTGCCCAAGTTCCATCAGAGAAAAGTTAATGCACCCAAATTGCTCAAACCACTAAGCCTGACCAAAAATGGTATTCCCCATCTGTCAAGCCATTCGTCACGACGGGATGTCAAAATTGTGTTTGACATCGCAAAAAAAAACCAAGGTGAATCTCCAACCTTAGGGGTCCAATTAAAATGTATTTAGAATCTAATCCTTGCGCATCTTAAGTGTAACAAAGCACCAAAAGCATAGCCATTGAAAAATGAAGTTTTTATGCTTTAGAAATTAACATAATAGTTAAAGTAAACAACGTCGCAGGAAGTTAAAATTGAAGTTGGAATTTTGAACTAATTGAAAGTGACAAGCCCTTTTGTGAGGCACTTCAAAGGGGTCAAATAATATGAAACTAGAAAACAAAACAGTTTATAAGACACAAGAACCTTTCCTTAGAGAAGAGGGACAGAAAGAAGAAACATTTGCCATTGATTCGAAATTAATTTCATCGAATAGCCAGCACATCCAGCCATCAGCAGCCATCGAATAGCACAAGCCAGATTTCAAGAAGGTTTTCTAAATTACAATAACAAAACAAGCAGGCTTATAACTACTCTTGATCTTGATTTTTTAGTGATACATCGTCCAAAATACCACGTTATAAAAATAAAAACATCAAAAGAAACGGTAAAAAACTCATTCCACAAAATCAGATAAAGTCTTAAAATGGGAATAGAAATATCTCATTCAAAAACCACGAATCCGGTATAAATATAAAACGGTACCTACAGACAAAAAAATCAAAATCAGTTTGGGAACAGTACGGATTCAGTGCAGGACAACCTTAGTAATGCTGATTATAATGTAGCTGTTATGTATAGTTTTACAGCAGAATGTTACGTAGATACGATAGTTCTAAATTTGGTCGCAGGGATGGATAAGTTGGTAATGTTAAACAAACCAACCCTCTTGTTTATTTTTTATGTAAGTAATATAACGTGGAATAAACGAGGGTCAGAAAGATAAAGTTGCGAATATAAGACGATACCCTATTGGTAGAATTCGCAAGGGTGACACCCAATATACGAAGGGCGGTGCGACCTCAAGAAGCAATTTTTGTAATCGAGCCCGTTGAATGAAAAAAATGAAACTAACGAAAATTAAAGTACCGTTTAAAAGGTATCGTGATATTAAATTACAACAAATTAAGGTAAATTGGGATGAACATTTGGAATATGTTAGATGCGAAAATAAATCAAATACCTAGTTCTAATTAAATTTTTGAAAGGAAATATTTATTTTAAAATTACCTATAAAAACAAGACATAAACATAATAAAATTAACTTTAAATAAATTAACAGTATAATTAAAAATAAAGTAAAACTAACTAACCTAAAAACTAAATAAAATTAATTAAGTACGTAAAAAAATATAACAAGTGGAGTAAATTTTTGGTGAAATATCTCATTCAACAAAACTGGTCACATTCTATACATTTGAAATGTTGAAATGGGTGGGCATAGCCAACCACAAGTAACAACTTACAAAATTTCGAATCACTGACCTAAAAAGAAAGTGTTACGTTGTCTCAATGGTATGGTTACAAGATCGAAACAATAACGTCCAAAACAATAAGACACTATAAATCACAATCCCTAATAAGTGCATCTTCACGCTTTACGCGCACACGAACTTTCACAATTGAATTACGAATTTCTTTGACTTCAGCACCTATGCCCGCCCTATGAAAGGCGTTAGACATATTTATGGCCCGTATCGCCGCAGCTTCAATTATTACTCGTAAAATATTATCAATGGTTAGCATAATTTTACGCGAGGACATGGTTATGGGTCGTTTCACTAATTCGATGGATTGGCAAAGGAGAAAGCGTCATCTAAATGATGTATGGGTGGGTCTGAATGATGTTAAGGATCTGTATATACCAAAAATATCTATGTGAGTATTCTGTCTACATACAGTCATGGTGGCCTAGTGGTTTGACCTTCCTTCTCAAGCAGAGGGTCGTGGCTCGTGGGTTCAATTCACGGCTCGCACCTCTGAGTTTTTCGGAATTGATGTGTGAAATATTACATTTTACATTTACTAAGAGCTTTACGGTGAAGGAAAACATCGTAAGGAAACCTGCATACAGCTGCGAAGAAATTCAATGGTGTGTGTGAAGTTCCCAATCCGCACTGGGCCCGCGTGGAAACTACGGCTCAACCCCTCTCATTCTGAGAGGAGGCCTGTGCCTTGCAGTGGGACGTATATGTATAGGCTAGGATGATGATTCTGTCTACATTAACTTTGATTTAAAGTAAATAACCAGAAGTCATAATTGAAAGCAACATAAATATCTATCTAGTTATCTGTTTGACTACCACGTGCAAAAAAAGTCTAAAACGAGTCTACTTCAAAACCCTTCAGATCAACTCTAATCTTAATTAATAATCTTGTTTGAATCGAACATGCGCATCCTCAATAGATAACGTTATACTTTAACCTGTCCGATTTCTCGCTTTGACCAAAATTATCTTAGCTGCTGCAGTAAAAGTTTATAAAAATACCCATTTATAAGAATTAATAGGCCAAAATCTGTTTAAATAGACAGCGGCAAATCAAAGTCAAACGCAAGATGTTTCCGCCACAAAACGGACATGAAATTATTCAATCCTGAAATAACAGTAACATGTTAATATCCGACGGTCAAAGGAAACAAGATGAAAGATGCACAAATTGCAACGGACGTAACAAAAGATGCCTCAATCAACCGGGAATAACAGAACGGACAGATGCTGTGTTCATAAGATTATTTTACAAGAAAACTGGAATAAGTCGTGCGACTAGCTTCCGCGTTGCAGAACCGGTTTTGATGATAAAAAGGTTCAAAGTTTACCGAGTTTAGGTAATAATAGTTGCTCCCATTGAAAACGAAGTGGGAATCGAAAAATTTAAGGTAAAGGTTACGGTAAAAAGTCTGGGAACGTTCCAATTAAATAAATGGTAACGGATTATGCAAAATGTCTTCATCTGTTCACCTTTACTTAAAATGTACATGATTTTATCTGCTAACTTGAAATTAAAACCTTCGATCAAAATTGCTAACTTAACTTGTAGTTATTTACAGAAATAGAAAGAGACATCAGTAATAATAATGTGACACGAGACTGGCAAACTATTGCGTCTATGGTAAAAACAATAATGGCTTATTGTGTGAAACTAAGCTTTCACAACACTGTAAAACATCCACGGTATTATAAGCATTGACCTCTTCTAAGAAAAAAACAACGCGTTCTTCCTGTCATATTAACATTGAAAGCAATTTAAATAAATGTAAATGACAATTATCTCCATGGAGAGTTTTTGCACATTCTGAAAGCTATTACTTAAATATTACAAAGTGTTCAGTCTATTATCAACATTGTTAGAGTAATCTCTAATCTTATCAGTATTTACGAACAAGGCAATCTGATTAGCGACAAAGCGAATATAGTACGCTTGCATACCTACGATCTGAACGATAACCCAACAATTTTATTGTTACTGTTATTCTTAATATTATATTCGCAAAACGTTTCGTCATTGTCGAGCATTGTTATGGGTACATTGTTGACCTCACTAACCCCTTCGTTCGTCATTGTCAGGTACAAGTTTGGAAATGACGAGTTGTCACTCAAGTTGCAATGAAAATGCAAGTTGAATGCAGCTAAAGGACTGATTGAAGGCACACGCGTTCTCACGGATATTTTTGGCGGAGTAAACATTTGGAGCACTTTAAATAACCGGAATGTTACAAGAAAAAGAAAATTAAAACTGAACGTGTATATTTTGAAAGGAATAAAGCGGGCTTGAAAATATTGCCTATCATTTTTTTTAAATTGCAATGGATGTGAAAGCTTCCGAAAACTTCAATTGATTTACCATAGACTTTATAGATCATCCCCTTCTAGGTAAACATCTTGAATAATAGACTCTGATAGTCTCGTTATAGACATTGGTATTTGATGTTCCTGTCAACCAACGTAACAAATTCAAAAGAATTTATAATCATAAATGTCAACTTATCAAAAGTTTGTGAAAAGCAAACTTTTGTGCAGAAAAATATCACTAACATTATAATGTTCACACAAACGCCCTACGATTTTGTATTTAATGAGTTAGCTTATTTTATTCAAAGTTCGTGTTACTACGGCACAAAGTTTAAAATTGAAGATGTTTTTTTTTTAACAAAAGAAGATAGTGAATTTGCTTTAGTAAATCACAAAGTAAAACGAGGGTCTTTTATTCGAACAGAAAAATATATTTTTGTTTAGAAATGTGAAATTTCTTTATAGAAAAATGATTTTAACAAGACAAGAAGCATTTTTCGAGTCTTCGAGATTCATTTGAATCAAGTTTTAAGTGGATCTGTCAGCAAGATGTAGTTCTTTTTTAATCGCTTGTTGAACTTTTTTCAAGTATGTAGGTACCTAAGACCATTTTAATGTTGCATTGTCATCCAAAAATTATATCTGTACCAAGTTCCACGTGAATGCCATCCTAATCCGACCAACAGGATTTCACTTATCATCATCATCATCATTTCAGCCGAAACCGTCCACTGCTGAGCATATGTTGCGTTGATAAAATAATTGAAAAATACCTAGGCAAGCAAATTAATGACTTTTTAGCGAGTAACGGCATTATCCACGAGAGGCAGTTTGGTTTCCAAAAAGGAAAAAACACGTCTCAGTTGTTGGCTCGTTTTACGGATGAGGTCAATTCGTATCTCAATGATAGGAAACATGTTATGGTAGTGATGATCGATTTCAGCAAAGCATTTGACACACTTAGACATGAAACCTTATTTAGTAAACTTCAGCAGAATGGTATACAGGGACCAAGTTTGGAATGGTTCAAAAATTATCATTCAAAAAGACTTAACTCGGTAAGCATTGCAGGAGAGCAGAGTGACCTGCTACACGGCTCAAGGTTCAATAATGGGGCCAACTGAATATCTGATTTATGTGAATGATATGTGTAAGCTATTTCAGACCGCCTCTGTGTTGGTACTGCTGTTGGTACTGGTTTGCTGACGACACTTGCCTGGTAACGGCTAACTGTGATGAAAGTGTTGCAGAGAGTCAAATGCAAAATGAATTCAATTTACTTTGTAAATGGGCCCATGACGTCGGTTTGTCAATAAATTACAATAAAACAATAGTTATGCACATTCACTCGCCATATATCAACACCATCTTTGCTCCGCGTATCGTGGCTCATGAGCATGCGTGTATGCACATGCTAACAACATGTGATTGTAAACCTTTGCAAGTGGTCGATCATCATACATACCTTGGCCTAAGGATAGACAATAAGTTTAATTGGGGACCGCACGTCGACCATGTTTGTAACAGACTGAGGGCCATCCTCAGTAACCTATGCATACTAAAGAATAAAATGCCTTATAATATACTACGAATGTTGTACATGGCATTGGCAGACTCTGTGATCGGTTATGGCCTCTCGAGTTATGGGAGAACTTATAAGACATATATTCAGAGAATTTATAATATCCAAATAAGATTGTTGAAAGCCATAGTTCCGCTCAAAATTAAACATATATGTGGTAATAACCACATTAAACTATTCCAGTATTGCAGAGTGCTTAACGTGTTTGACAAGGCTAAGTTGGCTGTTGCAGTTGAATATAAGGATAGATTGGGGGAGTTGGTTAGACATAAAAGACCATCTAATTTGAGGAAATTGCACAATATACCTTATTTCCTTGTACCAAGGAGTAACAACCAATATGGTAGAAGAAATTGGTCTAATTACCTGCCGCACGCTCTGAACAGCTTCCCAAAAAAAGTCATTGATAATGTCTTGAGTAAGCCAAACTCATTTAAATATGTATTAAAAAAGGCACTTATTGATTGTACTTAACTTTGAAGACGCACACACGTGTCCTTCACAGGTCCGTTTTTGTATCCGTGTGCACCCCCATTATAGCTTACCACAATCTTAAAATATAAAGATTTTTGTAGCTATTGGTTTTTTGATGTATTTGTTTTTTTTATTGAATTAAACAGTTTTAAATTTTTTTTTTTTTTTTTTTTATGTATGTAGCCCTTCCCCAAGGCTCGCCAAACAGATCGGTCCCGTGCTATCTGCATCCAACGCGATCCCGTGACCTTAAGAGGCCTACCTGTACAATGCGTCTTCCAGTCCGTGGACGCCACTTGAGAACCTTTTTGCCCCATCGGCCATCAGTTCTACGAGAGATGTGCCCTGCCGATTCTTCGAGCTTTGTCGGTGACTTTAGTTCTTACGCGGATTTCATTATTTCTAATGCGATCCCGCAGAGAAACTCCGAGTAGCCCTCTCCATCGCCCTCTGAGTGACTGTGAGCTTATTATGAGGCCCATCGTCAGCGGCCACGTCTCAGTGCCATTAGTCATCACTGGCAACACACACTGGTCAAAGACTTTTTACTTAAGACACTGCGGTATATTCGATTGGATTTCACTCACTATCAGACTATTGTATTTTCGCCAGAAATATAAATAAATACTTTTAAATAAAATAGTATCATACGCACTATTTTATTCTAATCTAATGTTTGATCAAGGGGTAACTCGCAGAACCAATATTTGGAATTTAAATCATTATTCGACGTTTGCCTTGGATTTACACGTGTATTTGCTAAGAATAAACACAACTGCACAATTTAAAAGAAGATTATCGAATAACAGTTATAATTTTTTTTTATCAAATCACCAAAGACCCTTTCAATTTTTTTTTGTTAAATCGCTTTTTTATTTTATTTCTTTTGTTTTCCTTTTTGAAATTGATACTGAATAAGACTCACTTTTACCACCGCATTTAGACTAGCTTAGTCCCGCGGTTTTGCCGCAGTTGCAGCAGACCTTAATTACTTGGGAACTTTTAACAATATAAGCCTATATCGCGCCTGATAGAAAGCGAAGATGAGGCCTACGATGGAGCACGCTTGTCTAGTAAATGCTCATATAATCCGTTTTTACTCATTGGCTATATTGTAAAGGTTCATTTAATTAGTAAAGTTATGCAAAAAATCAGCTTTTTAGGTCCAGTTTTAAGCAGAAGAATTATCTATCCCGCGGGAACTATGCAATTTTTTTGGGTCAAAATATCCTATTTACTATGCCAAAATTCAACCAAATCCATAAGCCATTTTGGCGTGATGGCTTAACAAACATCTAGACTATCGCATTTATAATGTTGGTAGGTAAGGCATAGGGAACGTGCACATAGACGGTGCTGCCAACTGGTGCCATAGATTTGAATGTTTTACCGTGATAAGTTTCTTTTACTGTCCGCATAGTGTCTCTTCTGTCGCATTAGCGCTGCCGCCTATTGTTTCTGCACGTTCCCTATACCAGCTAACTAGCAACCTACCCCAAGACACTAACAATTCAATTCTAAATCCCCAAAAAAATCCCTAAAATTGGCCTCAACCCTAATCGCATTGCCTTAGGCCAAATAGAATGTTCTTTGACGCATAGCAGATCTTTACACACAGCTATTGTTAGGGTTGGCAACGGCGTAACAATACCACGGTCAGGGGCTCGTGGTTCATCAAGGTTAGGTTTTGGTCCATTGTTAACCATTGAAGATGAGATCATTGTTTACGCGGAGCAGTTGCCATGGGAACGACTGTGATCTGGTTTTTAGCACACATTTTATTCTTTCACATACGGCAGACTTTTGTGATCTGTAAATTACATCCATGAGGCTTATTGTCTAACGTTTCTGACGCTTGCTTTCGCAATCACTATTTCTTTCTGTCAAACGGTATAAGATGATGACAGAAAGAGATGGTGAAAGCGAAGCCAAGCGTCAGAAGCGTTAGACAATACGGTCTCTGTATTTAAGTAGGTAAAGACAGGCCAGAGTGAACAGGCTGTTACTGAATTAGTGAGCCACGTCATAGGCTTCATCTGCATTGAAATAGAGGTTAAACTAGGTGAAGCTAGCGCAAAAATGCGCTGATTGGACCAAACGTGTATTGTGTGTGTCAAGTATTGCGATTAAGCCTGGTTCAAGACACTTGCTGACAAGAGACAAAAACGACATCAAGGCGGTTCTGCACCAACCTCAGTATGCTTAGTATAAGTTTTACTTCACAAAATACTTCTCGATTGCTATGGAAAATTTCCATAGTAATTGAAATTTTAACGTAAACGCGATCGAGAAGTATTTGGTGAAGTAAAACTTATACCACATGAATAGATAAACGGAACAGAATAAAAGCTGTCGAACAGAGCTCGAAATTATTACCTATTATCATAGGGTTGTCACTCAATAAAAAAAAAATTAAAAATCAAAATATTTTATTCAAACAAGTATCTAATATTTGTATATCTACAACACTACAACAGGTAGACATCTTTAAAAACAACCGAACACCCGAACTATGTAGCTAAACGCTAAACGGTCGCGTCGTCGCTGGCGGCACACCTGAACTTTGTCTACTCACTGAGCCAGTTCAAACCGGTTTGTCTCCGAGCGGGCGTCGGTGCACGCCCCCCCGTCCTGTCTGTGACAGGTCGCGCACACATATGTTGTGCGTGTAGTAGTGTAATGCGTGCGCGGCGTTGTTTGAAGCGTTTATTCTGTTCAGTTTATCTATTCATGTGCTTATACTAAGCATACAGCAAACTTCTCTTTTCTGGCCTTTGGACGAACATGTCGCTCTCGCATCGGCCTAGTCATGCCATGAAAGACGTTATGCACAGGCAATACGCTAAAAGGGCCATTCTACTTTTCATTGACCAGTAATTTTTTGTACTGTGCTATTCAAATATTTTTTTTACAAAATCGGTAAAGTGCTCGGTTTAAATCATTTAAGATTTAAATAGGCACATAATTAAGCTTACATTTAAAATTATCACTACGTATAAAAAGTAATCATTATTATCTATAAAGTAGGTAACGCAGTGGACATGCATGTCCCCGCCATTTGTATGGAAATTGATGTATTTTCCGCTGAGTTACCAATTTTTTCCACAAAATTTCTTTGAATTTAAAGTTTTATTGCTTTAAAACACTAAATTTAGGTGTTTCAGTTTGTATATAAGTTATTTACACTTGAAAAAATCACCAGGTATGCCTTATATTTCACAAAAAATTAATGGTGATTTAAAAGTAGAATGGCCCAAAACACGTTTGAAACAGACGCATAGGACGTAGGCAGGTAATTTTATTATAACTCAAAGTTGACCTTAATCACAAACCAAGCAAAGCTACTTCTAAAAGTTATACTAGCCAAATGATAAACATACATAGAGGTATGTAGATAAATACATGCAAAAATAAGTCCCTCGTTTTCTCATGTTACTGCATCGTTAAAAAGGATTCAATCACCTTTAGAATACCCACAATGGGCACTCAGGCACAGATGTTTGGGCTAACAAGGTGTTTGCCGGCCATTGCGACGGTAATCATCAGAGATTAAATCGAGAAATTGGATTAGACCGTGAAATAAACAAGTCGGCTGTTGAGCGGCAGGAGGCAGTATGTGACATTGGCGAAATAGAAGAAAGAAAAAAAGAAAAAGAAAGAAAATACATTTATTTACAACATCACAAGACACATCATCAATATCTTTACAAAACAGACGACAACACTGAAGCTAACGATAAAATGTGTCATTGCGGTTGCTAATCGGACACTGGCTCAGCATAATGCTGAGGCGTTTATAGCACCCCAGCGCTGATTTTCAGCCAGTACCGTTAAAAATCAAAAATTAAGATACATAAATTTCATGAGACGTTTGACACCAATTGGCCTAGTTCCAGAATAAACTTAAGCTTGTGTTATGGGTACCCTATTGGGTAACGGTAAATAATAAACATACTTAAATAGAAAGATACATACTTAAATCCATATCGTCGTCTAGTACCCACAGTACAAGCATTGCTTAGTTTGGGACTAGGTCGATTTGTGTAAGATTGTTCCCTTATATTTATTTATTATTATTATTATTATATTAAACAGCCAATTCTCGAGAACAAACATTCATATTTTACATACGTAGTATCTGTCCCGACCGGGGATCGAATCTGGGACCTCAAGCTTCGTATTCAGATTATCTATTCACTGGACTATACGGCCGTCTAAATGTTTATGGCTGATGATATCATACACGTGACAGGAAAGGACTGGATTAAAATGCAGTTTTAGTAATTTTTAAGGTACATCTTACGAACAATATTTGAAATAAAACTAAATATTAAGTATGCTTTTATATTTAGTTGTTTTGGTTGCTTGGTTTGCTTACCTACGAATAAATTCAATGGTGTGTGTGAAGTTCCTCATCCGCACTGGGCCCACTTGCAAACTAGATACGGCCCAAGGCCTTTCGTTCTGAGAAGAAGCCTGTGCCGTGCATTAGGACGTAAATTAGGCTGGGATGAAAATGATATTTGGTTGTATCGCAGATATAGCAGCTCAAAGTCGACATCAAGACTCTTTTAATGGTTCCCAAAATGACAATGTCAGATACACAGCGATACTTCAAGCAAGCAGAACCAGTAGTCTTGAGCTAGTAAGTTTGCTAATATAATTTGGACACAGGGGTGACCTATAAAAGGGCATGTACGACATTGTACGATATCAATGAGACCACGTTCAGGTTTCGAGATGACTAACATCTCTGCGGATGATTGAATTGATATTTATTAGTGTGTAGAGGTATTTTACATGTTTTGTTAGTGTATGAAACTTTGAAGGGGAATAAAAGGAACATGCTTTGATAAAATTGCGGTTCTTTGTTAGGTAAGACTGCCGTAAGGTGGGGTACTTTGACTCAATGGAGGGCTAACGTTGGCTAATTTGAAAAGTAGGTGCTAGAGGCTGAAATTAAATATGATATTTTTGACGTGACAACTCGATGAACTACTACGGTTGAAATTCATTTGCACGTCATGATACAACGAGATCGTTTTTCCCTTGCAATAATATGATGACAGTGACTAATCACTTCACTCAGATAGAAAAGTCAACCTTAGCGATATTTAGATCTCACAGAAACTTGTCAAAACTGGTAGACCACTTTCTTGGCCGACCGTTCAAACAACTTGCTAGTTAAAGTTTTAAAAATACATTTATTTATCGTCTAAATTACAGTTATCGCAACTTCTCTAACTTTCTAGATTTCACTCAAACAAAATTACAAATTCGCAAAACCTCAAAGTTAGACGGAAAGCCGAAACGTCATGATTCTAACGCTATAAAATCTTTTTGCGCTTTCAAAACTTTTCCTAATAGAACGTGGGATTGATTTGGGTCGATCAACTTTTTGTTTGTTGGTGAGTTTTCTGAGAATTCTAACTATTAGAGAGCTGAGCTTCAAATTCAGTGAAAATAGCAGCATTAACTAGCAAATAAATAAAAAAAAAACTTAAATTCTATTCCAAAAAGTATGACAAAAAACTTGTCTGAGATTCTTAACTGGTGGCAGTGTTCTGGAATAGTCTGTAGCGACCCCTAGCGCCACCTTGTTATCATATATGATTATTAACATGGTAACCCTTTTTTTGTACGCAAAATATTTTACGGGGAATAGCCTAATCTTGTGTAAAGGATATCCCGTCAAATCGGTTTTAAGTAGGGTTGCCAACCGTACTCTAAAATAGAGTATTTTACTCTATATCATGTAAGCGTACTCTATAATCTATAACACTAATAGAGTACGCTAAAATACTCTTTTTGTACACATTTTTACTAGTCATATAATATTATGCAAAAACCCACAATCAAAACCAAAAAAGTCGACTATTTAGGTACTGTTAATATGTTACAATTCTTTTAAAAACAATGAAAAATTGTTATGTGCTGCAAAAAGTACAAAAAAATACCTTTTTAAAAATATAAAATAAATGATACTCTTTTTTTTAGGTCCATACTCTTTATTTACCTCCTTTGAAATCAGATATACTCTATTTCTTCTAAAAAAAGTTGGCAACCCTAGTTTTAAGCGCAACCGACATGATCCCAGTCGCGCAGAAAAATTAGTTTTTCTGCACCACAATCTATTTCTTTTCGACTTTGCATATTAATTAAAAAGCCTTATTAACTTCAACATGACTGATTTTTACTAACATTTATATTTTTAATGATGATTATTAACACTAAGTGTGTTTTGTTTTTAAAGATAAATTACAAGTACCTAAGTAGTTATTTTGTCTATCTAAGTATAGTTTTTCTGTCCATTTAATAAAAGTTTATTTTATTTAATCAACTATTCGCCGAATATCGAATAATGCACACTTTTACTCGGTATTAGACGAGTAACAAAAAAAATGCCGAGTTATAACCGAATACCGAATAATAGCGAGTACTCGCTGCAGCTCTAGTACGGACACACTCGTGGTTTTATTCAGTTTTTGTCATTATAGTGTAAAACCTTCCATTACTATGAGTACCTTGGTGAAATCGTGTTCTCCCGGAGAAAGAAACCGGAGAAGATTATTCATCAAAATCGTTAAAATCGTTTCCGAGATCCTTTATAAATAAATGTAAGTACAGGAATTTCTCGTTTAAAGTTATAAGATTAGATTATGAATACGCAGAAATATACATATTTACTTAGTTAAGCGTTCCCGCTACCTTCACCAGGTCGTCGCTCCATCTTGTTGGAGGCCTACCTACACTGCGTCTTCCGGTCCGCGGACGCCACTCGAGAACCTTTCGGCCCCATCGGCCGTCAGTTCTACGGGGTTGTGTTGGATGCGGATGGCGCAGGGCCGATCTGTTTGGCGAGCCTTGGGGGAGGCCTATGTTCAGCAGTGGACGTCTTTCGGCTGAAATGATGATGATGATGACTTAGTTAAGTTTATAATTTATTTTATACTTATATTTTTTTGTACATTTTGTCCGATTAAGTAAGTTCAATTTGTTCTTATAGGTCCTAAACTTGTATTCATCATCATATCATCATTTCAGCCGTAGGACGTCCACTGCTGGACATAGGCCTCCCTCATTGATGCCCAATCATTACGATTGGAAGCGATTTGCATCCACCCTGAACCTGCCGCCTTCACCAACTTGTATTGTTTCTTTTGTTTTATCCTAACTAAGATTATTTGAATTATGTTATTTTTAGCTTTTAGTTATTAATTATCATTATCAGTTTTACTTTCCGATAGAAACCGTGAAATATGTCGAATCGCATGACAAATTCAAGCCCGAACTGTAGTGCCGAAAGTGATTACAAATTTCGCAGCGTTTCACAGCGCCTCGATAGCCGTGATCGTCTAGTGGTTAGGACCCTACGTTGTGGCCGTAGTAACCCAGGTTCGAATCCTGGTCACGGCAGTGTACAACACTGTCATGGCGGGGCTTACTTTTTGTATTTTTTTATTCGTTTTAATTTTTGTTAGTCATGCTCGATTATGTTTTCAATAAGGCTTTCTATTTTTATCTGTTTAAAGTATTTTTTTTCCTTATTTTCTTTTTGGATATTTTCTGTTTTTTACATGGTAGTGCTTAAATTTTTGTGTTAAATTGATGCCTTTGTTTTGCTTGACTTGGCGGGGGTACTACAATCTACCATGCCTCCAGATTCTAAAATAATTTACAAAAAATATCGTGTATCTTAAAAAAGTCAGTGTTGCGTTGGAACGCCATCTAACGACGAGTAGCTACATTACGACAAGATTTGTTTATAGCGCCATCTAGCGATAAATTTTGACAATACGTAGAAGCGAAGACGAACTATTTTTGTGGTGCAACTATGTTTCACAAGAGGCGTAAAGCTAAATACAGTTAATAACAGGTGTCGCTAGTGGTAACCAAAGTGCGAATGTTTTTGTTTTTCTTTTGATCGTTATTCCGATGCCGTTGCCGTTCGTCTCTATTATGCCTGGATGCGCTCTATGGAGTGGCGTGCTTTGCCTTGCAATTATCTGTTATTTATAAATTGTAAGAAACGTCAAACTATGTAGTTTGCTGGCAATTAATTACCATGTGAGGACGACGAAGAATGTTGTTGAATTAACTACCTATTGATTAAAGTAAAATGGTTTCGTTTTTGAAGGAAATTTTACATAGGTGTCGGCAGGATTATCCTCATAATAAAATTATAGGTTTTATTCTGTAACATAACTAGTCATGAAAGTGTTCTACTATTCTCGTACGAGTCAGCGTACTAAATTTAGTAAGTACCTACTACATTCGTCAAAACAAATGTTAACTTTCCTTAATTTTTTTTTATGTGGCAGGGGCAAAACGAGTTTGCGGTCGCCTAATGGGAAGCAATCACCGGTGCCAATGAAAACCCGAAACACTAAGGGAATTACAGGTGCGTTGCCGGCCCTTTAAGAGATAGATAGTGATCGTTTTTAGGGTTCCGTAGTAAACTAGGAACCCTTATAGTTTCGCCATGTCTGTCCGTCTGTCTGTCTGTCTGTTCGTCCGCGGCTAAGCTCAGAGACTGTTAGTAGTAGAAAGCTGTAATTTGGCTTGAATATATATATCAGTAACGCCGACAAAGAGATTAAAAAATTTTTTTTAGGGTACCTCCCATAGACGTAAAGTGGGGGTGATTTTTTTTTTCTCGACCAACCCTATAGTGTGGGATATCATTTGATAGGTATTTGAAAATAAATAGGGGTTTACTAAAACCATTTTTTGATAAAGTGAATATTTTCGGTGATATTCACTCCGAAAGTTCAAAATAATGTGTCCCCCCCCCCTCACACTATTGAACAGCAAGTCTAAAAAATATGAAAAAAATCACGTAAGTTAAACTCAATAAAAACTTTCTAGGAAAATTATTTTCAACTTAATCAGTTGAGCAGTTTTTAAGTTTTTGTAAAAAATATTTCTAAATTAAGATTGTACTTTAACCGCCATTGCAAGCATTTTTTTTTCTTTAAGTGCCTATAAGATCACGCTAATAGTATCTTCTTTCAAATAAAAAAAAAATTGAAATCGGTTCATATAGCAAAGAATTACATCTGAAAAACCATCAACATACAATACTAAGCTAGTAGACTGCAGATTAGATTAGGTAGTTACCCAATTCGCCGATAGATGGCGCTGTACCGCTGACGTTGAAATTCTACACGCGGTGGGAGTTGGGACCAAAACAACCACATTAATAAAGTATGCAAAGATTTTTCGTACCTGCTACGGAACCCTATCTTGGGCGTGTCCGACACGCTCTTGGCCGGTTTTTTAAAGATCCCTAAGTTGTATCGCTCCAGGAAAGCTGTCTCAGGAAGCTGGTTCCATAGCTACGTCGTGCGTGGGAAAAAGACTGCCAACCAACAAGGTTAGTGTTTAATAATGGTGAAGGTTTTATTCTTATTTTAGTTTAATTTTTCTAGCCTAAGATCTCGGTCCAATTTTCAATTGGTGTTCTTATTGAAAACTTTCCTAATAATTTTTATTTCAAGCATTGTTACCGAACCCCAAATATCCACGAATCCTGTATTTTTTGAATATGATTTGATTTTTGGGGTGCAAAAAAAAAAATAGCAATAATAAATTTTGGTAGGTATGGGGAAGGTGTTGAATAGTCGTATTGCGTCAACGGTGAGTGCGAACGTGCCTTTACATGGCACTACTCACTTTAAATAAAATAAAAAAACTTCAATTTTCTAACCGGAGATCCAATTCAAATGTAAAAAAACACTTCATTTCCTCAAAGAGTGCTTAAAATTCTTATTAATTTATTCAGAAAACGCCCGTATCAAGCTAATATTCCAATTTCATTAAGTCGCGGTTATTCTTAGCGACGACTTCAAACGGCTTTGATATGTCTTCTAAGTCGGCTTATGAGCCTTCCAGAAGGTTTTATTCTCAATTCAAGCCTTGAAAATGATTCTTTTAGGAAAAATGTAAAGTACCTACTTTAGACTAGATTATTCAGAGGTAGAAATATTTGATAGGCTAGATTCCTATATAAAATGTAATTAGTCCATGCGTTCATCATCATCATCATCATTTCAGCCGAAAGACGTCCACTGCTGAACATAGGCCTCCCCCAAGGCTCGCCAAACAGATCGGTCCCGTGCCATAACTTAACCAGGTCGTCGCTCCATCTTATTAGAAGCCTACCTACACTACGTCTTCCAGTCCGTGGACGCCACTCGAGAACCTTTTTTTCCCATCGGCCTTCAGTTCTACGAGCGATGTGCCCTGCCCACTGCCACTTGAGACTGGCGATTCTTCGAGCTATGTCTGTGACTTTAGTCCATGCGTTAGGTTATTAAAGTACTCGACACGCAAAAAGCTGCGTAACCTAGTGGTTTGACCTACTTATGGCCTCTCAACTAGAGGGCCGTGGGTTCAAACCCAAGCTCGCACCTCTGAGTTTTCGGAATTTATGAGTGAAAGTACATTTGGCATTCACCATGAGCTTTATGGTGGAGGAGAACATTATGAGGAAACTAGCATACACCTGCGAATAAATTCAATGGTGTATGTGAAGTTCCCAATCCGCACTAGGCCCGCGTGGGAACTACAACCCAAGCCATCTCATTCTGAAAGGAGGCCTGTGCCCTGCAGTCATAGACATAAGATCGTTTTGTTGCTCGCATGTCGCATTGATAGTTACGTTCGCGAATTTGACCAAATAAATATAATAGGTACCTACACGATCAATAAGTCGTCCAGCCACAGCTTACCAACGCAAGCTTATTTGTACGCCTATCTGGCTGCCTAATTGCGTCTACTGCGACTAAACCATCATCATCATCATCCCATACTATATCCGTCCCACTGCAGTCTCCAAGAACGAGAGGGCTTGGGCCGTAGTTCCCACGCGGGCCCAGTGCGGATTGGGAACTTCACACACACACCATTGAATTTCTTCGCAGGTGTATGCAGGTTTCCTCATGATGTTTTCCTTCACCGTACAAATATAATTTCGCACATAAATTCCGAAAAACTCACGAGGTGCGTGCCGGGATTTGACCCCACGACCCTCTGCTTGCAAGACCATAGGTCAAACCACTAGGCCACCGCGGCTAAACCATAAATATAACAAAAAAATCTCATCATTATTAAAGGTCGATTCCCTAACGTTTCCAATTAAGCAGCGCTAGGAAACCTGCAATAAACGAGGCATTACGCTAATCCGATGTTTTCCCCGCATGCATACTTCATGCGCACGGAATTACGGAGATAAAGCACGAGCTGTAATTACTGAGTACCAGCACAGTACACAGGTTTTGAAAAAGTCACAGTACCCTAATTTTACTAACCTATGGCATTTCAAGCAGATGGTCGGGAATTCGAGCTTGGGCTCCTTTGATCAATTATAACTGAAGATACACATTGCCGAACAAAATCCCCTTCAAAGAATGTCCGAACTTTTTTATTTGGTTGCGTAACAAATAAAATCATCACCTACACAGAAATTTGAACCTAGTCTTTACTTTATTACAGTCGAATTTCGGTAGCGGCAAAACTCCACTTGACAGCTAAACTTGACAATTTCACGCAACGTTCTGAGAAAAAAGAAGGCCACTTTTATCAAAGTGGAGCTCATTTGGCTCGGACATTTTCGGGCGCGCGACTGTGGATCTACAGTTATAATTGATCAAAGTTGGGCTCACGACTCAGAGTGCGAAATTACATTTAAAATTTACTAACTTGCACCGAGAATGAATAGTTATTCAGAATGCATGCCGCTTCCAACCGTGATAATTGGGTATCAATAAGGCCCGGAATACACATGCCTGTAGCTTGCACATTTTTGTACCAGTAGCTGGGCCATGTACAGTCAAGAATTTTAATTTTTGGGTATGTATTACAATACCGAAATACGAAAGACCGAATGTATTAAAACATCGAATGGGTCAAAAGACCGACACGATTTTTTTCTGAAACCGTAAACTTCTCAGAATTTATTAAAACGGCACCATACAGAACCCATTAGGTTAGGTTAGGTTTGTTTTATAACAATCTTAAAAAGTTAACGGCTTCAGAAAAAAATCGTGTCGATGTTTTAATACATTCGGTCTTTCGTACTTCGGTATTGTAATACATACCCTAATTGTTAGGCCACTTGCCACTGTTCGTATTTTAGCCGTATAATGCTCGTATATGCTGATTTGTATTACACGGCTAAAATACGAACAGTGACAAGTGGCCTACCAATTAAAATCCTTGACTGTACGTCAAACTTCATACAAATATGACACAACCATGCAAGCAACTTGCACAAAAATGTGCAAGCTACAGTGTATTGCGGGCCTAAGGGAGGCTTATGTTCAGCAGTGGACGATGATGGCGAATTTAATTTAATTTTGAAGTGAACTGACTGAAAAAATATTGAAATTAGTTTCTTATAATTGACTTTTGTTGGGGCCCAAAAGTTCTCGCGTGGAGACCACGGACTGGCAAGCGCAGCCACGTCCGCAAACGAGATGGACAGACGATTTGGTGAAGGCCGCAGGTTCAGGGTGGATGCAAGTCGCTTCCAACCGTAATGATTGGGTATTAATGAGGGAGTGGACGGCTTGCGGCTAAAATGATGATGGTGAGTATAAGGCGGCCCCTACACCTACAATAACATTGTACAATACTTTTTATTGTACAATAAGATTGAAAGGCGCTCTGAATCCAAACGAGCAATTATATTGCACAATAATACGAACTGCGCAATGTTTTCGTGTTCAGTCGGATACTAAAATATTGCACAATACTGACCCTACACGATGATTGACGACCGCTTTAGCCTAGTTGGTAGTGACCCTGCCTACGAAGCAAGAGGTCCTGGGTTCAAATCCCGGTAAGGGCATTTATTTGTGTGATGAGCACGAATATTTGTTCCTGAGTTATGGATGTTTTCTATGTATTTATTGTTTTCTATATAAGTATGTTTATCGTCGTCTAGTACCCATAGTACAAGCTTTGCTTAGTTTGGGACTAGGTCGATTTGTGTAAGATTGTCCCCTAATATTTATTTTTTTTTTTTTATTACACGATGCAATGGAAAAATATTGTGCAATAAAAATTAAACTTGCTCAAACTTTCGGACAATCGTTGCGCAATCTTCAATATTAACCCTATACGGTCAATAATATTGCACAATTCGCAATATTGCGCAATATAATTGACCGTTTAGGGGCCGCCTAAGGCATGGAAAAATACAAGAACGAAGATGTCTTACTGTTTTTGTTCTATCGCCTGCGCATCGAGTACGACACCTTAATTGTGAATTAGCTCCGTAGAGAGGCAGACGGAATAAAAAACGCACTATTAACACTTAAAAGGTTTTAGCAGATAAAGCATTTCGTTTGCGAATTCGGAAAAACACACTATTTTTATTTCTAGCTTCACTTGTATACATGCACTAGCTGAGTTGCCCGCGACCGCGACTCCGTATAAAAAATGGCCTACGACCTATTCTCAGACCTACCGAATATAGAGAAAAAAGTTTCATAAAAATCGGTCAAGCTGTATCGGAGGAGTTCGATAACAAACAGCGTGACTCGAGATTTTTATATATTAGACTAGCTGCCCGCCCCGGTTTTCCACAGTGTATAGTCGACCTAGGGAGTACTTTACCACTTTTTTGTGGCTGTTTGCGTCCGTACAGAACTGTAATGTTTATTCTATGTGTCGCTAGATGGCGCTGTACCGACGGCCGCAAATCCTGAATCGCGGTATCGTTTGACTGTCGTAGATAGCTTAAGTAGCGGTACTAATTTGTTTTCATAACTCATTCAATAGTGACTTGTTGTTTCATTATTATCAGTCTTATTTAATTATTCTAATCTAAGATTGATGAAAAGGGCGAGAATAATGACTCAACAAGTCACTGTTGATAATGTATTGAATGAAATCAAATTATAACGACAGTCAAACGACGCGATTCATGATTGTCGGCAGTCGGTACAGCGCCATCTAGCGACACATAGAATGTTTATTATGGCTGATTATCATTTATTTTATTTGTAAGTGCAAAATAACGTTTAATGCTTTAAGTACAACTGTCAGTAAACCTTAGGGTGGTGCAGGAATTTCTTTAATGTATTCACCACCAGGGCTTTGCAAAATACATGCTTTGCCTTAATTAAAATACAAATTACAAAATACTATCTCGCATGAATTTAAAATACGAAATGCAATTTTTTTTTAAGTAGGATATTTGAAATATAAAATACAAAATACAGTATTTCAGGTATTTTTATTTAAAATACAAAATACTAAGTAGAATTAAAACGAATCCAACCCGGCATGGGCTCTACACTGGTGCGTTTTCATGTTCAACTTAAGATCGCTAAATGAAATCTAAATGTATTTATGTTAAAATGTATTTTTAAGTCATAAGTATTTGAAATACTAACTACAAAATACCTTGACGTCAGGTATTTGAAATACGAATTACAAATTACATTTTTACAAGTTTAGTAAGAATTCGTTGCGTCTATAGGGCTTCGACGCCATGACGTACACTCACGTACGGCAGCTAACATCTATTTTTAACCTCCGACACAAAAAGAGGGGTGTCATAAGTTTGACCCCTATGTGTGTGTGTGTGTGTGTGTGTGTGTGTGTGTGTGTGTGTGTGTGTGTGTGTGTGTCTTACTGTGACATCATAGCTCTTTATTTATTTATTCAACTAGCTGATGCCCGCGGCTTTGCCCCCGTTCTATTTTTCCTAACATTTATTACATAAAAACCTTCTCTTGACAATAACAGACGGAACAAAAAATAATTATCCAATTTGGTGCTGTCAATCGGAAGCTATCGTACACACATTTCGGTGATTCATTTTTATTTATATAGATTAGAAGACTAGCTGTTGCCCGCGACTCCATCCGCGAAGAATAGGGGTATAAAAAATAGCCTGCGACCTATTCTCAGACCTACCGAATGTAGAAAAAAGTTTCATAAGAATCGGTCAAGCCGTTTTGGAGGAGTTCGATAACAAACACCGTGACATGAGATTTTTATATATTACTAGCTGACCCGGCAAACGTTGTTTTGCTATATTACGGGTAGGTATAAGAAATAGCCTACGACCTATTCTCAGACCTACCGAATACAGAGAAAAAAATTTCATAAAAATCGGTCGAGCCGTCTCGGAGGAGTTCGGTAACAAACACCGTGACACGAGATTTTTATATATTAGATACGAAAGATTAGAAGATGTAACGGAATCTTGGCAATTATTAGTGTTATCTTATGGCCTCTTGACCAGAAGATCGCTGGTTCCAACTTGGACTTGCACTTCAGTTTTTCGGGATTTAAGTATAAATTAGGTACCTACATTTGACTTTTTCTATAGTTTTACCTATACAAAAGTGCGGAATAATTCAATGGTTAATAATTATCATAAAACTAAAAAAACAGGCCAAGAGCGTGTCGGCCCAATCTTGGGCGTGTCCGACACGCTCTTGGCCGGTTCCGTAGCAGGTACGAAAAAATCTTTGCATACTTTATTAATGTGGCTGTTTTAGTCCCAACGTCGGCGGTACAGCGCCATCTATCGGGGAATTGGGTAACTAATATGCAGTCTACTAGAACTAGTATGTATGTTGATTGTTTTTCAGATGTAATATATTATATTTTTTATTTGAAAGAAGATACTGTTAGCGTGATCTTATAGGTACTTAAAGAAAAAAAATGCTTGCAATGGCGGTTAAATTACAATCTTAGTTTAGAAATATTTTTTTACAAATACTTAAAACCTGCTCAACTGATTAAGTTGAAAATAATTTTCCTGGAAAGTTTTTATTAAGTTTAACTTACGTGATTTTTTTCATATTTTTTAGATGTGCGGTTCAAAAGTTAGAGGGGGGACACATTATTTTGAACTTTCGGAGTGAATATATCCGAAAATATTCACTTTATCAAAAAATGGTTTTAGCAAACCCCTGTTTATTTTCAAATACCTATCCAATGATAACCCACACTATAGGGTTAGTCGAGAAAAAAAAATCACCCCCACTTTACGTCTATGGGAGGTACCCTAAAAAATTTTTTAAAGTTTTTTTTATTTAATCACTTTGTCGGCGTGACTGATATATATATTTATGCCAAATTACAGCTTTCTAGTATTAACAGTCTCTGAGCTTAGCCGCGGACAGACAGACAGACGGACAGACATGGCGAAACTATAAGGGTTCCTAGTTGACTACGGAACCCTAAAAATAAACGGCTCAAGTCACTTTAACACACTAACGGTCCGACTAGTTTCGGTCTTTTCAGAAGACCATTTTCATGGTCTAGTACGTTCACCATGGCTTAAGTAATATTATTGTGTTAAGTTCCACATTCGCACTGGACTCGCGTGGGAACGGGATGGGGCTGGATTTGTTGCAGTACCTGAAACAAAAGCAGAAACTATTATATTAAATAATAAACAGATATGTATGTATGTACATGTATACGTAAAACCTTCATTTCCCAATCTGCACTGGGCCCGCGTGGGAACTACAACTCAAACTCTCTCATTGTGAGAGGAGGCCTGTGCTCTACAGTGAGACGGATATAGGCTGAGATGATGATGATGACTAAAAAACCTCTTTACGTACAGTCAGCATCAAAGGAAACGGTAACACTTTTAATTAAAAAAACATCCCCACTGTCACGTTTACAAATTGAATTTATATTTTTGCTGACTGTACAAAAAGTATTAAAACAATGATTGAATGTACCTAAATTCGTAACGTTCGCGCCTAACGTCTCTCTTAATTACTTTTTCGGCGGTTTAAATAAATTAAATTTCGTCCGTTAATTTAACCTAACTGTAGTAATTATCCGTAAAAGGGCAATTCAATAACCACTGGGGTCGAATTTAATAAAAACGTTATTTACTTCACCTCCTAAAATGGCCGCAGAAATGGTTAATTCTGCAAAATCTCACAAATACCGTATTGCCAACCTTTTCACACAAACTCCTTTGCCTCTGCCGCAAAACCATCAACCTTTGCCTTCACGGAATAAAGCACAAATTAAAAAAAAAAAATATCACGCTCCTTTTCCAAATTTGGTAACGCCAATGAAAACAAAACGTGTTCGCAGTTGTCAAATTGAATTGATATCGTTTGACGCGATAGACCGAAAGGTTAAATTTGGTTAGCAAGTTGTGTCGGGAATTGAATAATAAGTTTGTAGGGAACCTCCAAATTGTTGCCATATGTAAAATACATAATAACGGTTTACCGTCGGAGTGTATGAATTATTATTCAAAGAGTAGAAGTGTTCGATTTTCTATGTAAAGATTTTACGAAACCGAAGGCATTTTCAGACGCTTTTAATACTAGCTGTTACCCGCGACTCCGTCTGCGAAGAATTCGTATATCGCTATCCTGCGAGAATAATGCAATTAGTCGGGATTAAAAGTATCCTATATTTTAATCCAGGTTATAAACTACTAGCGACCCGCCCCGGCTTCGCACGGGTACAACTATATTATGCATGTATTATACTTATAAACCTTCCTCTTGAACCACTTTATCTATTATTTCAGTGCCCTCCACCCCGCCCGCCGCGATGCCCGGCGCGCTTTTCAGACTGCATCGCAAACAACGGCCACGGCGCTATGGCGGTTTTGTTTACTGTTTGAATTTTTTAATTCGTAATATCTTTTGAATGGAAAGTCCAATTTAAATAATTTAAAAACTATTTTATAGGTAGTTAAATGGTCTTGACCATAAAATAATTTATTTGGATAAGGATTAATATAAACACATAAATAGCATGGTTTGAATTTGGTTAGCATTTTCATTAATGTTTAAAATGAAAAAAGTTGTTGTAGTGACATAACTACAATAGTTGGACATATGCTACCGCGGAGTTTTTTGTAGACATTATGATGTTCTTCAATATTGTTGTACATTATTTTGTTCTATCGCTAATAGTTTCGGCAGCGCATTCGACGAAAGACATTTTAAGACTCATTTTTCTACACCTTCGGTTACATTGTTCAAATTTTACCAAGGATCCCTAATTTTTTCAAAATGAAATGTAGCCTATGTCAAATTGGAAGAATGTAGCATTCTATTGGTGAAAGAATTTTTTAAATCGGCCCAGTACTTTTTGAGCCTATTCATTACAAACATACAAACATACAAAAATAGGTACAAATCTTTCCTCTTTATAATATTAGTGTAGATTTGTTTGCCAAACTTCATCAGAATCCATCAAACTATTTTAACGTAAAAGATTAACAAACATCTATACATCCATACATATTTTGACGTTTATAATGTAGTCATGTTCGCTAAAGTCGTCCAGGCTCGCCAAACAGATCGGTCCTGCGCCATCCGCATCCAACGCGTTCCCGCAACTTTAACCAGGTCGTCGCACTATCTTGTTGGAGGCCTATCACTGCGTCCGTCCGTCTATCCGGTCGTCTCAACATAATATCATCCAATCACGTATCAGTGGCATCATTTCCTGGATCGAATCCACTATACCCTTTCACACCCCGAATCTATTGAAAGGCTTCTTATTTAAAACACTTTCACGCCAGCCGTACAAAGGCCATTTACATATAGGAGTGTCCGGAAAGGGTTCATTGAGAGAGGATTCCATCTGGCCGGTCTGCCGCTCGCGTTACACCCTTATCTGTTTTATGGGGGGTGCAAACGCGGGTCTTAAAAATTGTTGATTTTTTGTGGGTACTGGGCCGTTGTTTATGTTGCTGTGGCTACTGGCTACCACACAATATGTATGCTATAGAAGAACATACAATGATAAAGATGCTTGTGAGCGCGTCACACTACGCAGATACGATAATAATACGAGATAATGCCTCTAAAACTGAGTAAAATACCTGAATAGACCTGTTTTTTGGTGCGGATAGTTTATGCAGAGCTTAAAAAAGAACGAGGTGAATGTAATATCTTCTAAGATCTCTCGTATAATAAAACAATCTTTTTCCGAAACCTAAGGGCAACATTATTGCGATTCATGATTTGAATAAAGAAGCCATAGAAAAAAAACGGGTACGTATCAAAATATCTAAAGTTTAAAATTAATAATGGACGAAATACATAATGGTCATTTGATATAATGCAATTTTCTTGGAAATTCTCAACTTTACAGGATTTTCATAAAATAAACCTAACCTAACCTAAACCAATCTGTAGATTACATGATTAAAAAAGTTCGTTTTATCAATAGTTTCACAGAAAATTTTAGTATGTATTATGACCATTATGTATTTCGTCCATTATTCGTTTTAAACTTTACATATTTTGATACGTTCCCAAAAAAAACTAAAATGCGAAAAAGACCTCGCCTCTACGCAACCACCTGAATTACCCGTAGACAAAATGAAGAAAAGCACACCGTGGGACATCCACTATCGAGATGGACGGACGCTCTCATTGACCGTAAGAAACGTAGCAGGAATACTTTTTTTTATACCATATAGGCTTGCGTTTGACCACAATCACGCCTGATGGAAAGCGAACATGAGGCCTACGATGGATCACGCTTGCCCAGTAAATGCTCATTCACCCTAGACTTGAAAGCGGCCCAATTGTGTTCAGGGAACACAGTCACAGGCAGGGAGTTCCACTCCTTAGCTGTGCGGTTGATGAAGGAAGAGCGAAAACGCTTTTTGCGGATTTTGGGAATACTGACAACGTAAGGGTGGAGACCCCGCCTACTTCTGGTTGACCTGTGGAAGAAAGGAGCAGGTGGAATAAGGTCGTGCAGTTCCGAAGCACATTCACCAAGTAGCCTGTACCGATAGGGAAGCCACTCTTCTGCGATGACGAAGGCTCTGGCAACAAAAATCCACAACACAGGCGACGCCGATTTGCCTCTTCGTTCGACGTTCTACCGAATCCAAAGCAGCAACCTGCTGCTTCACGACGGTGTTCTGTGAGAGGGTGGTGCATAAAATAAATTGAATACTACCGTACTAGTACTAGTAATAGTAATAGTTTTATTTTTATTTCCTTTTTTATATTGAGTCTGTGAATGAGCGGGGGGCGGGGCTGGCATCGGGTTGGTGGCGGAGTGGAGTGCTGAGGGGTGGCATGCTTCCTGCTAGCTTTGGCGCCTTCCTCTCGACTGGTTCATTTAGATTTAGATAATTTTGAATGGACTAGGCGGGAGTGGAGGTGCTAGGGGTCGGCGGGGGGTGTGACATTCCGAGGCGTTCAGCTTGGTCACTGATCTGGTGTTGGCCTTGCTCCTCGTTCATTTACAAACGTAGGGGTGTCCCGTTCGCATTCTTTAGTTAATAATCTTAAATATTTAAAGATTGTAACTAAGTTTAAGAATATATTTTTTTTTTGTAATTAATTTGCAATAAACAGATTAAAATTTTTTTTTTTTTTTTTGAATAAATAATTTTGACTTTGACTTCGACTTACGCTTTGGTTTCCTATCATGTTATCGTTCCATCAGATCTTTATCCCTCACCTTTCCTATACTAACGAAATCAAACGCAGCTCATTCCCGCCGTGCCCCAAGGAAGCAATTACCTTCGTCTGCAAATTGTGGAAGTGCACTTAACCGGTTCGCTTATTTCCCCGGGGTTGCCCGTTACCCCGAGGTGAGGGTAAATATGGGGAATATGGGTAATATGTTTAGTGCGATTGGCTTCGCGTTTTCTTTTGTTTTTTTGGTTGACGTATCAGGCAAAGAACAGGGTATAGTGAAAGAATTAGAGTGCCTATAGGTAAAAAGCGGTGGAAGCGTAAGCCGAGTTTAGACCTGTATGAAAGTTGCGTTACATTGCGAGGCAGTAATGGTGACGCCTTTGATCAATTATAACTGAAGATACACATTGCCGAACAAAATCCCCTTCAAAAAATGTCCGAACTTTTTTATTTGTTTGCATAACAATTAAAATCATCACCTACACAGAAATTTGAACCTAGTCTTTACTTCATTACAGTCGAATTTCGGTTGACACTTGACAGCTAAACTTGACAATTTCACGCAACGTACTGAGATAAAGAAGGCCATTGGCGCTCATTTGGCTCGGACATTTTCGGGCGCGCGACTGTGGATCTACAGTTATAATTGATCAAAGGGTGACGCTAAGAAATACGAAATCCGCGCAAGAACTAAAGTCACGGACATAGCTCTTAGAATCGCCAGACTCAAGTGGCAGTGGACAGGGCACATCGCTCGAAGAACTGATGGCCGATGGGGCAAAAACGTTCTGGAGTGGCGTCCACGGACCGGAAGACAGTGTAGGCCTCCAACAAGACCTGGTTAAGGCTGCAGGATCGCGTTGGATGCGGATGGCGCAGGGCCGATCTGTTTGGCGAGCCTTGGGGGAGGCCTATGTTCAGCAGTGGACGTTTTTCGGCTGAAATGATGATGATGATGAATGGCAACGAGTTTGTCTGTTTTTTTTAATAGAAAGCAGGTTTTTTGGCGATGGTTCTTAGATATGTTTCATAAAAATCGGTTCAGCCGTTTCAAAGTTATCAGTTCTTTTGTTAGCTGCGGAAGGGATCTTAGACGCATAACGGGCATTGACTTAATGTCAAACATAACGAGTGACATAATTGCGTTGGGGGTTTTTAAAATTTTCAATTTATTGTTATTGTGTCGGGGGTTAATAAAACAGGTCCTTTGCTTAAGTTTTCACCTACTGTACTTTTTGTTGACTGTATTTACATTGCTATGGAATGCATAAATAACTGATAGTAGGATACATGCGCACACGCGCACACACAAACGCGCGTTAACACGTTTGCTGCGGTACGGGGTTAATGGACAAGGTAAACTAATTGCCGCAGCGAACGTGTAGTGTCCAACTTTTTGAAGTCCAGCCATTTTCACAAACGATAAAATGTAATAAGCTTATAAAGAGTATTAACCAAAATACGGTTCAAGAGATAAAAGCCCTGTGACAGATGGACGAACGCAACGGAGTCTCAGTACCTAATAGAGCACCGTTGGCACCTTTTGAGTACTGAACCACAGAATATATAATAGTACTGACGTACAGAATGGAAACGGTCCGCCCCGCACCGATTCGAATTACCCCACCCCTCAAGGAGCAGATAGCCGGAAACCGCCAGAAACCAGAAGAGTTCGCGCGCGATGTATGTAGGCGTACGCGTGTACAGACGTCGTCGTGCTTATGTAGATTCAAGAACGCGTATTTGTGGGCCAATCAACTTTTAAACCGACGTTTTTGGCGTCTCCTGCGTTACCAAAATTGTCTCTGGCGTTACCAAAAAATCGTACTTCCAACAAGATATTTCACGGTTTAATAGGTTAAACTTACGTAGGATGGCATGTATTCATGCTATTCATCTATTAAATTACAGAAAAAACATGTTTACTTACAAAAATCTGCAATTGTTTGAAAAATGTCGCGGACAGATTATAGTCGGTTTAAAAGTTGATTGGCCCTTGTACGTCGTGTCCGCCGCGTGACTGAACCCTAAAAACGCAAACAGCCCAAAAACTGGAACTAAACATAAAATATGCACCATAATAATAAAACGATTTGACTACACGAACGACAAACCCAAATCAATAACATACAAATATCTTATCTACTAAATAATAACCCGAATCCATCAAAGTGAAGTCAATTTTACCATTAAACATGAATAAAGCCGATGAACATAATGACAGAAATTGGTTCCATTCATCAGTTATGTATAAAGACAGCTATTCAATAAAAGTGGGTTTCCGAAACCAGCGTTTGCCCAGTCCAATCCATTGGTAGAATAAGTAATAATGATAATAAACAATTGCCGAATTTACTAAGTACATAAATTAAAAACATTAAATATGCTGTAAGGTCACTTTAAGATCACTCAATATTGTGCCGTTTTTTGCCCAAATAAACATTAAACATGAAACAATCTCATTTTGGTCTTAAGCACTGCATCGGTTAGAAAGAGTCGGGACCCAGGACAATAAAGCGATAGATAAAATGTAGTATGTAGAAGCACAAGACGACTTTTGAGCGTAAAAATCAGAGACTGTAGAGGCCGTAAACATTTTTTTTCATCACACTGGCTCGTCAGTGGTGTTATTCCATGCCTATATACTAAATGACAATGGCCTAAATTGTTCTTAAGGGAGTTATGGATTTACGTACAGTTTTTCCACCCAAGGGAGTTCTAACTTTAGTTTTAAAATTTGCATAGAAGTTAGTAGGTATGTCATTTTAGACTAAGGAGGTTTAACAACAATACCATAAACATTACCACTACATATGCAATTCCACGCTCTCGGTAATTCATCTATAATGTCTCAGTGCTCCGAACTGCACCTTGAATGAAACATCCTTTATTTACTCCCCCTATACAGGATGAGTTTTCATTTTCAGTATCTTCAAGGTTTTAAATGCAAGGGGTGGGATTAAAGGGCCACTCAAAAAGGTGGGAAATTGATGAATTGACAGATGCTTTGTTATCTTTAGGTTGGAACGTTGTCAAACTTAAGGCACTGGTCCCACCGCCGGCGACGAGCGATAAACGAGTCGAACTACAAACTAGCAACGAGTGGGCGAGCGGCAAGAAGCGAGTGTGTAGTTTCGATAGTTTTGTCGCTTGGCTATAAGCGAGTGTTCGAGTGCGACGAGCGATTGTACGGTAGAATGATTGCTTTGTATGCTTAGTATAAGTTTTACTTCACCAAATACTTCTCGATCGCGTTTACGTAAAAATTTCAATTGACAACATTTCATATTTCTAAGACTATAATTTGATTCGTTCTCTGTATTCTGTTTGGAAAGAGAAAGACGCTGATAGTTTTAAATTTTCACTAGGATTATTAATTAATTTAGTACAATTTTTTAAAGATGTGCTTATTCTAAAAGAGCGTAACGATAGAATAGATCCATTACTTTTGTCTAGTCTCTATTAAAAAAAAGTGATGACGTAAATTTGACGTTAAGGTTGTTATCAAATTTAAAAGTATGACAGCTCTTTTTTCTAGTGAAAAGGGTTAAGGAAACATATCTATTCTGTGGCAATATTTGTAAGTACATATAAATGTTTTTTAAATTTGTTGTATTTTTTTAAATATGGAGAAATAAATTATAATAAATATTTTTCCGTGTTCAGGAGGCGAAACTCTTTCAATTCCTGTAGTAATTTTCAGGTGTTAAAAAAATGAGAGGTTGTCAATTCTATGGAAACATGGACGCCCGCGCGGAGGCGCTGTCCATGTTTCCATAGTAATTGATTTTTTTACGTAAACGCGATCGAGAAGTATTTGGTGAAGTAAAACTTATGTATAAGCATACAGTACGCTTAGTATAAGTTTTTACTTCACCAAATACTTCTCGATCGCGTTTACGTAAAAAATTCAATTACTAGGGAAACATGGACAGCGTCTCCGCGCGCGCGCTTCGCTATCTTTTGTTCGTTTCTTGGGCGAGAAAATAGCCGATAGCTCATCGCTTACTCGCCGGCAGTGGGACCAGTGACTAAGATTAAATATTGGGTGCGGGGGCGGGTAATTTTTTTTATATCGAGGAACTAAGGAGAGCCATAATTGATGAAAAAGCAAATTGGTTAAAAAAAATAAGCTGCCCAAATTACTAATTCCACGCGGACGGAGTCGCGGGCAAAAGCTAGTTTAGCAATAAACGAATTGTATGATGGCAGAGTCGCGGGCAATAGCTAGTTTTCTAAAAAAATATTGGTTTAGTGTTATTTTATTTGTGTCAGTGGGCAAACCTTATGCAGGTTACACCTGCGAAGAAATTCTATGGTGTGTGTAAAGTTCCCAATCCGCACTGGGCCCGCGTGGGAACTACTGCCCAAACCCTCTCATTCTGCGAGGAGGCCTGTGCCCTGCAGTGTGCGTATATAGGCTGGGTTGATGATGATGATGTGTTATTTTTGTCAACTGCTAGAACACGCAACTCATTGTTGCAACCGCGCCAGTAAGTTTAGGGCTATTTTTAACCCCCGACACAAAAGAGGGGTGTTATATGTTTGACCGCTATGTGTTTGTGTCTGTCTGTGGCGTCATAGCTCTTAAACGGGTGAACCGATTTGGATGCGCTTTTTTATTTGAAAGCAGGTTTCTTGGCGATGGTTCTTAGACATGTTTCATCAAAATCGGTTCAGTCGTTATAAGCTCAAAGTTATAAGCTCTTTTGATAGCTGCAGAAGGAATCTTAGACGCATAATGGGCATTATATGGCTGTGAAGGTTTACAACGGGGTTCCTAATAGTATTAAAGAAATAGAGAAAGACTCGTTGTTCTATAATAAATTAAAAGATTTTTTTATTAAAAAATAGCTTTTATAGCTTACAAGAGTTTTTCAATCACAAGTGTTAATGTCAGCGATTTATTTTAAATTGAAAATTTGTACAATTTTGTATACTTTGAGGATTAAAATGCTATAATTATTATTATTATTGTATAATTGTTCTACTTTGTGCTTTGATAATGTTGATTTATGTAATTTGAATGGAATATTTGTAAATTTTGTAACTGTATGTTAATATAAATTTTAATGCTTTGATTATTATTATTGTTATGATTTTACTATTATTATTATTATTTTATTATTATGCTTTGATTATGTTAAATTATTTAAAATGGATTATTTGAACTTACTATTGTTAATTGTAATATTGCTGTGCCCTATCGGGGTTTATGTTTTGGACTTTTAATATTTCTGTAACATCTAATTTAACAACATATTATGCAATAAATCATTTGAATTGAATTAAATTTATTTTCAAACATAATCATGTGCGACCAAATTGCGTTGGGGGTTTTTAAAATTTTTAATTTATAGTTATTCTCTGCATCTAACTATACCCTTTAATATAGTATGTGATCCACTGATATATCTAGCATACAGACTCCAAGGTAAATGGAGCTTGACATGCACGGCCCATTTGAACTGACGACTTGAGTCGTAGGTCGTGCGTTCGATACTGCGCAGGGAATGTTTGAGGGGTTAGTGAATTCAGGCAATTGTACGCTTCGAACTCAACTAACGAGTCAACTCGTAACCATGGTCGCTACAATGTGGCCGAAACGTCGAGGTAAATATTTATTGCATGTAGCCCGTTTAGTGTAATAGTTATGTACTTAGTTATTTATTCTGTAATGTGATTGAAACGTTTTCAATAAATAAATTATTCTTTCCAGATCTATTGTATGTAACTTGATCTCTCCTCTGTACTCTATTACCAGGTAACCAGGTATCCTATTCTATTCTATTCAGATTATCAATAATTATCATTGAGTCTTGGGACACCCTGTATACAAAATTTATATGCATAATACATACAATAAAAATCGTGCGTGCAGCTCCTCCGCGCGGAAGAAGTGAAACTTCGTAATGTGGAAATGAAAAAGGCACTTGTACATCAATATGAACCTTATTGCAATAACATAAAGAACTAAACTTACTTATGCATCTATGTGTTTAAATTACTCACTAGATGGCGCTTTTATCAAGTCTCATACAAATTTGCACAGACAGTATGAGTTCTGCATCGCAGTGTCTAAGTTTTTAACATCCGTTAGTATACAGCGTTATTTGTAATTCACTGACATCCTCTTAACCCTGAATTTAAATTTTTTTAAAATGAAGCACTTTTTTCCCATACAAATACACAGAGTATCGTAAAAATAATAGGTAATCTCAAATTTTCAAAACGTTATTACACCAAAAATATTAAGTTATGACAAAAGCCGTAAAACAAAAAACATTTGTTTAAGTGGTAGGAGTTTAGGGTTAAAAGGATGCTAGTGAATTACAAATAACCCTGTATATACAATGCGAGATTACTTGCTTCGGCAGTACATATACTAATGCTTTCATACCTCCTCCATGGTAGCGTTAAACGTTTAATGCGACCTTGTTGGAATTCGCATTAGATAGAAGTTTCACTTCAATAAGCTATGTTCACAATATTTTAAAGAGACATCTACATATAGGTACATCATCAAGCCTTCCCTGAATGAGATCACAGAGGGGGATAAATGTTATAATATAACCGAAGGAAATACCACGGTAGTAGTTATCAAAAGCGTTCAACATAACGTGATTACATGCATACATACAATCCAATTAGGTAGGTTCAACTTCGAGAAAGAGGTCAATCGACGAATTAGACTCGGCTGGGCGGCGTTCGGGAAGCTCCGCAATATCTTGTCATCCAATATACCGCAATGTCTCAAGTCAGAAGTCTTTGACCAGTGTGTGTTGCCAGTGATGAGATGACTTATGGCACTGAGACGTGGCCGCTAACGATGGGCCTTATAAGCTCAAAGTCACTCAGAGGGCGATAGAGAGGGCTATGCTCAGAGTTTCTCTGCGGGATCGCATTAGAAATGATAAATCCGCGCAAGAACTAAAGTCACGGACATAGCTCGAAGAATCGCTAGACATAAGTGGCAGTGGGCAGGGCACATCGCTCGTAGAACTGACGGCTGATGGGGCCGAGAGGTTCTCGAGTGGCGTCCGCGGACCGGAAGACGCAGTGTAGGTAGACAAGACGGAACGACGACCTGCAGGTGAAGGTGGCGGGAATGCATTGGATGCGGATGGCGCAGGGCCGATCTGTTTGGCGAGCCTTAAGGGAGGCCTATGTTCAGCAGTGGACGTTTTTCGGCTGAAATGATGATGATGATGCAATACAGCCCTACGTTATCCATATCCAGGTTTCACCACAGCCCCAATAAAAAAATAATTCTCTAACCATAAACTAAAACAATGTAGAGTTATGCGAAAACCATTCATATGCCACGGGGTTAAGGAATTTGTATTTTTTACATATTGACAGTACGATATAAATTTTGGCTATCCTTATCATTTGACTGCGCCGAATTTATGTGACGCGCCCCCCTTTATATTTATGGGAGGTGTCGATAATAAAATGCAATAATTACTTTGGTAGGCAATACATTAGAGCCATGGTTGTTTTTTTTAGCCGACTTCATGAAAGGAGGGAGGTTCTATGCTCGACTGTATGCATTTTTCTTTAAGTGTATCTAGAAAATAAATTTGAAAATAATCTTCACCCATATTAGTACTTAGTATTACAAATGCGAAAGTGTGTCTGTCTGTCTGTTAGCTGTTCAATTTTAATCCCCTGAGCCAATTTAGATCAAATTTGGTATGGAGATAGAAAAAAGCCGTGGTGGTATAGTGGTTTGACATGGCCTCTCTAGCAGAGGGACGTGTGCTCAAATCCCGGCTCGTACCTCTTAAGTTTTTCGGAATTTATGTGCGAAATTACATGTGAAATTAACCATGACCTTTACGGTGAAGGAAAACATCGTGAGGAAACCTGCACAAACCTGCGAAGAAATTCAATGGTGTGTGTGAAGTTCCCAATCCGCACTGGGGCCGCGTGGGAACTACGGCCCAACCCCTCTCGTTCTGAGAGGAGGCATGTGCCCTGCAGTGGGACATATACAGGCTGGGATGATGATGATGACGAAGCTAGTTTTAGAACCGAGAAAGGACATAGGATACTTTTATCCCGGAAAATTGCATAGTTCCCGCGGGATAGCGATCGAATTCTTCGCAGACGGAATCGCGGGTAACAACTAGTAATTATTTAAAAAACTAAAACTGCTATTGGCTACAATTGTCGCCTTTTCACGCTTCATTTTCGGCGCGCTAATAGCGCATATTATCTTTTAACGTACCTATATAATGTCATTGTATCGCGTTGAATTGAAATCACCCCTCTCGAAGGTTAGGTTACCTTATTTACCTGCCTAGAGTAAATAAAACCAAACCGAATGTATGGGAAGCACCCTCGCATGATCGATGGCACTGAGCAAGCTTGTCTACATTACGCGATTTGCCTTACAATTCACTTTTGATGGGTATCTGTATAGAGTTGTTATTACGCTTTGGCAATTCTACTTAAATTATACAGGGTGGTTTGGGAGACATGAACAGGACTAGCCTACTGGTTCAGGAATTTGTAGGCTACTACACTCACCGTTAAAAAAATTGGCATAAATTAGATAGAACAGTTACGTTTTTTGTCAATAAGCAATTATTAAGTTTTGGATAGTCTTGTGTGTAAGAAGTATGATTGACATGGCATAGGATACACATTAAATTAATTTATATTTACCTAATATAAAAAAAATAAACAAAATTACGTTTGTAATTTACCATGAGCTTTACGGTGAAGGAAAACATCGTGACGAAACCTGCATACACCTGAGAAGAAATTTAATGGTGTATGTGAAGTTCCCAATCCACACTGGGCCCGCGTGGGAATTACGGCCCAAGCCCTCTCATTCTGAGAGGAGGCCTGTGCCCTGCAGTGGGACGTATATAGGCTAAAAAATCTATCAATTTTAAAATTCAACTACTTACCAGAACAACTGATAGAATTGTCTGACCTAATTATTCTAGCTAATAAAGGCAAATCCTACTAATATTATACAGGGTTATTTTTAATTCACTGACATCCTCTTAACCCTGAATTCCTATCACTCAAACAATTGTTTTTTGTTTTACGACTTTTTAAAATGAAGCACTTTTTTCCCATACAAATACACAGAGTATCGTAAAAATAAGAAGAAATCTCAAATTTTCAAAACGTTATTACACCAAAAATATTAAGTTATGACAAAAGCCGTAAAACAAAAAACATTTGTTTAAGTGGTAGGAGTTTAGGGTTAAAAGGATGCTAGTGAATTACAAATAACCCTGTATACTACTCACCAGCAAAAAATTTGGCCCACAGTCCACCTTTCATACAAACGAGGCTACTTTTATGCCTTATTTCTACACCAGGGTAACGCCCCGAATCCGATTGAGATCTGATGATGGATATCCAGAGCATCGATAATGGTGGTCCATAGTTTCTAACACACACAACTTATTCAACAACCCGTTCACACCACAGCGAGAGAATTTGTACAGCACTGAGATTTTCATTCATTTTATTGCCATTTTAGCAGTTTTTCTAAATGTGTATAATTTCCGTGTTAAACGCAAATTCAATCAGGTGGGTATCTTAGGAACTCTGAATGTCCTTTATCAATGCTCGGAGTAGCCATCATCAGATCACAGTCAAAGCACCGCCTAGTGGAGAACCAAGACATCAAAGTGACCTCGTTTGTATGAAAGGTGGACTGGTGGGCCAAATTTTTTGCCGGTGAGTGTACTTAGGGCCTACGCTAGCTGACGCGGATTACCCGGAACGGACGCCCGTCGTGCGCGTGTCTAACAAGAAATTGTATGAACAGCGCTAAGTGGCGCGGGCGCGTGCGACGGATTTTCGGTACATTTTAGACCCGCGAGCGGGCGCACGCGGCGGGCGTCCGCGTCGGCTAGCGTAGGCCCTTATACAGGGTTATTTGTAATTCACTAGCATCCTTTTAACCCTAAACTCCTACCACTTAAACAAATGTTTTTTGTTTTACGGCTTTTGTCATAACTTAATATTTTTGGTGTAATAAAGTTTTGAAAATTTGAGATTTCCTCTTATTTTTACGATACTCTGTGTATTTGTATGGGAAAAAAAGTGCTTAATTTTAAAAAGTCTTAAAACAAAAAACATTTGTTTGAGTGATAGGAATTCAGGGTTAAGAGGATGTCAGTGAATTAAAAATAACCCTGTATACGAAAGTTCGTACAGTGTGGAGGTGGAGGAACTGCATGAACACGCATTTCTTACATAAACGAAACTATCGTAAGGTCGCGGGTGAGCAAAATAATTGTTTCAGTTCGTTTTTAGGGTTCCGTAGTCAACTAGGAACCCTTATAGTTTCGCCATGTCTGTCCGTCTGTATGTCTGTCTGTCTGTCTGTCTGTCTGTCCGTACGCGGCTATGCTCAGAGACTGTTAGTACTAGAAAGCTGTAATTTGGCATGAATATATATATATCAGTCACGCCGACAAAGTGATTATATAAACAAAACTAAAAAAAAAATTTTTAAGGTATCTCCCATAGACGTAAAGTGGGGGTGATTTTTTTTTCTCAACTAACCCTATAGTGTGGGGTATCATTGGATAGGTATTTGAAAATAAACAGGGGTTTGCTAAAACCATTTTTTGATAAAGTGAATATTTTCGGAGATATTCACTCCGAAAGTTCAAAATAATGTGCCCCCCTCTAACTTTTGAACAGCAAGTCTAAAAAATATGAAAAAAATCACGTAAGTGTAACTTAATAAAAACTTTTTAGGAAAATAAGTACCTATAAGATCACGCTAACAGTATCTTCTTTCAAATAAAAAAAATATATTACATCTGAAAAACAATCAACATACATACTAGTTCTAGTAGACTGCAGTAGATTAGTTACCCAATTCGCCGATAGATGGCGCTGTACCGCCGACCGTGGGAGTTGGGACCAAAACAATGCAAAGATTTTTTCGTACCTGCTACGGAACCCTATCTTGGGCGTGTCCGACACGCTCTTGGCCGGTTTTTTTTTGTTATTTTTTCAGAGGTGGTAATATCCTCTCTGTGTAGACACAGAACCCCATTCATTCTTGAGGGTTCCGAGCGATCGAACCCCTTTGTTTTGTTCACCTCCTCTTACACATTCAGCCGGAAAATTATGTTAACATTACATTGACATTCTGTATCTGTATCTGCCCGTGATATTGTAGTCTCTTTGAAATAATAATGGATGCCATCGGTCTGTTTTTATAAAGAGGTTTTTTAGGAGTTTGTTTTTGTTATATTGTTTGTTTACTGTCCCTGGGGATAGGACCACGGGATAAAACAATAATCTTGATAATGTGAGGCTGGGAAACTGGGAAAAGAACTGTTTTATGGATTCTGTAAGAAACGGCCGTGACGCCGTTATTATAAAATCAAAATAACAACGCGATTCGAAAGTACTGTTGGCACAACAGTATCTATAAACAGGGGTATAACAAAGTTTTTTTTGAAAAATAAATTTTCAATACAAGCTTTTTCGCTGACTGTACTTGCATTGTCTTCCAAGCTACATAAGTATACCAAATTTCAAGTTGATCCGACTACAGGAAGTGGGTCAAATTCAACTTCCAAGATTTGATTTTACATTTGCAACTTAATAAAAAGCTTTTAATAATGATGTTTTTCTTCACCATAAAGCTCATGGTAAATGTCAAAAGTAATTTCACACTTAAATTCCGATAAGCTCAGAGATGCGAGCCCGGGTTCGAACCCACAACAAGACTCTGCTTGAAAGCCATAGGTCAAACCACAAGGCCACCACGGCTTATCATCATCATCATCATTTCAACCGAAAGACGTCCACTGCTGAACATAGGCCTCCCCCAATGCTCGCCAAACAGATCGGTCCCGTGCCATCCGCATCCAACGCGTTCCCGCAACCTTAACCAGGTCGTCGCTCCATCTTGTTGGAGGCCTACCTACACTGCGTCTTCCGGTCCGTGGACGTCACTCGAGAACCTTTTTGCCCCATCGGCCATCAGTTCTACGAGCGATGTGCCCTGCCCACTGCCACTTGAGATATTATTAATTCGGTTAAAAATCGCCGGTAGCAACGCCGCGGGGAAATGACAGTAAGTTTGAAACACAAAGTACCTAAACGTTCATACGTCCTCCGCTACTTAAAATAGACAATTCCGCGAACAAAGAAGCCCTATAATACCAAGAATATCATCAGAACATTTTAAATTAAGATTACATACAAAACGTAAACCAATCTTGGGACTGGGCCTCGAGCAGAGGAAAATTAAAAGAAAACATGTTTAAAAAAAACCTGTTACTAAAAGATAATGGAAAATGTTTTATGAAATGTATTTCTTATCTGTGGAAAGAGCGGCTTCATTTCCGAGTCAATTTATCTACTTAAAAAGTATTGACGTAAATAGAAGCGATCGGCAACCTTTTTTTATATTGTTTTTTTTTTCGTCTAAGAGAAATGTCACAGTCTACTAGCTTTAATAGCCGTGTTTTAGCAGTGCTCTGATGTACTGGCATGTTGATGTCAATCCTGTCAGTGTCAAAAAAATACCAACTACGAGGGACATCGCGTAATAATATGAATATTATTTAACATTGTATTTTATATTACTAGCGACCCGCCCCAGCTTCGCACGGGTGCAATTATGCGTGTATTATACATATAAACCTTCCTCTTGAATAAATAAATAAAAATAAAAATCATGGGACAATTCACACCAATTGACCTAGTCCCAAACTAAGCAAAGCTTGTACTATGGGTACTAGACAACGGATAAACATACTTATATAGATAAATACATACTTATACAGGGTTATTTGTAATTCACTAGTATCCTTTTAACCCTAAACTCCTACCACTTAAACAAACGTTTTTTGTTTTACAGCTTTTGTCATAACTTCATATTTTTGGTGTAATAACGTTTTGAGATTTCCTCTTATTTTTACGATACTCTGTGTATTTGTATGGGAAAAAAAGCGCTTCATTTTAAAAAGTCGTAGAACAAAAAACATTTGTTTGAGTGATAGGAATTCAGGGTTAAGAGGATGTCAGTGAATTACAAATAACCCTGTATACATATTAAACACCCAAGACCCGAGAACAAACATTCGTATTTTTCATACAAATATCTGCCCCGACACGGGAATCGAACCCGGGACCTCAAGCTTCGTAGTCAGGTTCTCTAACCACTAGACCATCTGGTCGTCAAAATCTCTCTATCTATTAAAAAAAACTGCATCAAAGTCCGTTGCGTAGTTTTAAAGACCTAAGCATACATAGGGACAGACAGACAGCGGGAAGCGACTTTGTTTTACACTATGTAGTGATTAGCCTGTTATAGTGCCCCACTGCTGAGCAAAAGCCTATCCTCTTGACCATCACAGCTCATGATCTGGCATAATGTCAAACCAGTCCTTCACAATAAGATGGTTACGCATATATTTTTTTAATTATTAGCATTTTTGCATTTGAAACGCTGGACCTTCTTACTTACTCTTCTACTTCTAGAGTTGCTTTGTAGTAGCGTAGTGCTTTTGATTCATGGACTCTTAAAAGAATAAGCTCTGGCATAAGTGAGAAATTTGCATAAACCTACGAAGTTATACAATGATGAGCGTGGAGTTCTCGACCGGTACTGGTGCTGTATAGGAAGTACAGTCCCAGCCTTCTCAATGTGAGAAGAAGCCTGCGTCTAGCAATAGGTGCACTCGGTCTACATAGCCTGCCTGACACGTTTGAACATGTTCCGACGTTTAAATTTTATAAAATATAAAAATAAAAAATAAAAAGAGCACGAATCACAATGCTTCTCAAGCGATAGAAAATTGAAAATTCTGCTTCTATAAAAATAACTCTGCGAAACTAGGGGAAAGCGAAACGAAATGCTTTATCAGAGATTGATCTATGCAAACTTATTCCACTTTAACTTTCAATTTCATCTGTCAACTGCAGAATTTTTAAGATATTTGCTTTGGAAAACTTAAGCTCGAGGGAAATCTGACATGTACTGCACAAATCTGACGTGAAGTGTTTCTCCTGACGCGTGACTGGTCAACATCATGAATAAGTGATGATCGTGCCATCTGACTGTCTGAATTACGCTTCGATTAACAGCACTAACAGTACCGCTGCCATTGTAATTGCACATTAAGGTGGTTCGACTTCCATACAAATCTCAGACCGTTTGCATTGCTTCCACAGACTTGATTTCAACGCGATTTTTTGGGGATAGTTAGTTGAGGACATATTAGGTGGGCAAATTACAAAACGGAGATGATCTATCATACCTAAATTGCAGTAAAACGCAGTAAATTTCGATGCATTTTACAATAGTGTGAGTAGCTAATGTCAAATAAAACGAATTGTAAAAAGATATTGACTATTTCGAGCAGTCACGTGACCACCTAGTTTGGCTCACTGGTTAAGATTCAAACTAGTGTCCAAGTTCAAATCTCACTGTCGCGTATAATTTTCTTTTTACATTTTTATTATTATTTACAAGGGCTGACAACAGTATTTTAATTTTGAGTAAAAATCTTAAAATTTTATAATTTTAAAGTCAAACAAACTAAAGAAAAAGAGGTTTTTTTATAGGCCTCTTATTTGGACTTGCTTAATACTTAACTACAAAATACGAGTATGCATTTCCTAACTTCTCTACTATGTTATGTTCCTTACATATTAATCCTCAAAACGATGAAAAAAACGTAAGATGTAACCAAGTACATAAGTCCAGGAATTATTTCAAAATAACTTGAGACAGACTCATAGTTTCGTAAAACGCCTGCGTTTATTAGTAATAATAATGTTTAACAGGAGATTCATATTATGCAATGCTTTTCAAATGTATCGTATAACCTTTTCGTAGTTAAGCCGTCGTCATATTTGAAAAATAATTCACAGTGTCGTTTATTGTGAGAAGGTCACATAGCGGATCAAAATTTTGCTGTCATGGTTTGGAAACAATACCTACCTGGCTTGGAGCATTCATAGTCGGGAGGGGTGGTTAGAAATGAAACTAAATATTTTGCATACAATCTCATTACATTCGCGTAGATGCTAGCGCCATGCAGTCATGTACCTAATATTTACGTATCTATAATTTGTTTTGAGTCCCATGTTATGAAGGGGTACTTTACTACAAAAAAAACACATACTGAAATAAAAATAAACTTATATCTTTGTTCATAATATTACGAAAGTCTATCACAGGGACTCGAACCCTAAACCTCTATATTCAAAGTCAATGTAATAATAACAATAACCATTGTAAAATTCAGTTAGCGGTCATACCAAAATAGGCCGTTTAGAAATAGTTTTTAGCCATTGAAGAATGTTTAAAAAACTTGAAATGACATACTGGTTAGCTAGCTAAATAATAAAAAAAAAATAATGCCACGGAATTGTCATTGTGTCAATTTGTCAAACAAAAAATTCTTATAGTTTTTTTCAACTCATTTGATGTATTTAATAAATTGTAACATTTAGCAACACTTTATATGCTGTGAAATCCGACAAGACAATAATAAACTAGGTAAGTACGTTTTTGTAGCTACATAGTTTGTTAATAACCGGACGCTCTCTGACCGGCTATGAATTGTTCGGGTTGTTGCCGGCAGCCAAGTTATACAGCATACTACGCGTGTAATCGTCAATTTATTTCGCCCTCATCACCTTGATGGTCAACATAGTCTAGCACTGTCCGCACCAAAGGAACGCACTAGCGGAGCGGCGCGGCGCGGTGTGGTGTCGGTTGTAATATTCCAACTTCTATGAAAGGGTTCGCATAGAACACCGCCCGGAAAAAGGCTTGGCAGTAGCAGCGTGAATGAAGCGGTACCGAACAACGGTTGTATTTATTTACAACTTTTTAGGGTTCCGTACCCAAAGAGTAAAAACGGGACCCTAATACTGAGACTTCGCTGTCCGTCCGTCCGTCCGTCCGTCTGTCCGTCCGTTCGTCTGTTCGTCTGTCCGTCTGTCTGTCCGTCTGTCCGTCCGTCCGTCCGTCCGTCCGTCCGTCCGTCTGTCCGTCTGTCCGTCCGTCCATCCGTGTGTCCGTCTGTCACCACTACCAGGCTGTATCTCACGAACCGTGATAGCTTGACAGTTGAAATTTTCACAGATGATACAGTACAATACAATACAATGACTCTTTATCGTACACCAGAAATAGTAAGCGATACAGAAAACAGGTACACAGAGAGAAAGTTACAAGGTAAGCAATAGGCGGCCTTATCGTTAAAGATGATGTATTTTGGTTGTCGCTATAACAACAAATACTAAAAAAGAGAATAAAATAAATATTCAAGGGGCTCTCAATACAACAAACGTGATTTTTTTTGCTCGTTTTTGCTCGATATTTATTGTTAACGGCAACAGGTAGACGCTTGAAATTCCACTAATATTTAGTTACACCGCACCGCTTTCCCACGCAGTTTCCGTCCGGTTTTTTCAGTGCGACGTCCTCCGGACCGCTTTGCTTTCCGAAAAACCGGCGACGGCAACGCATATGTGACACTCTTAGTGTTGCGGGTGTGCTTGGGCGGCGGTGATTGCTTCCCATCAGGTGACCCGCATGCTCGGTTTCACCCTCCTATTCATATAACAAAACCTGTTTAAAACAAAACGTGATATTGTCGTTTAGGTATAGTGTATAGTCGACCAAGTAAGTGCTCTACACTTTTTTATGACAACTACATAAAATTAAAACAATAAGGCCGATTGGGACATTAAGTTATTAGTGAAAATAGCCTTTGATGCTTTAAACTATACCTACATGATCACATACATCTCAGGCTTTATACGTCCCACTGCAGGTCACAGGCGTCCTCTCAGAATGCGAGGGCTTGATCTGTAGTTTCTACGCGGGTCCACTGCGAAATTGGGAACTTCATACACACCACTGAATATCTTCGCAAGTGTGTGCGTGTTTCCTCACGATGTTTTCATTCACCGTAAAGCTCATGGTCAATTTTAAATGTAATCTCGCACATACATAAATTCCAACAAAGTCAGACGTGCGAACCCACGTTTGAACCAACGACCCTCTGCTTGAGAGGCAATAGCCAAAACCCACTAGACCACCACGGTTTACCGATAAACCACACAACTGACATTGAACTTTAAACTTTTTAAGATTCCGTACCCAATGGTGGCAACCAACCAGTGGCGCGAGGACACGGGGGCTATTACGAAATTCGAAGTTCATATCGTGGCGTCCCTTTCTTGTGTTTATAATTAGCGTGAATGTCATTTTCATCATCATCATTTCAGCCGAAAGACGTCCACTGCTGAACATAGGCCTCCCCCAAGGCTCGCCAAACAGATCGGCCCTGCGCCATCCGCATCCAATGCGTTCCCGCTACCTTCACCAGGTCGTCGCTCCATCTTGTTGGAATGGTTGCCAATGGGACACTATTACTGAGACTGCGCTGTGTGTCTGTCTGTCTGTCCGTCCGTCCGTCCGTCATCCGTCCGTCATCCGTCCGTCATCCGTCCGTCATCCGTCCGTCATCCGTCCGTCATCCGTCCGTCCGTCCGTACGTCCGTCGTCTGTCGCCTCTATCTCTTAAATTTTTACTCAACTGTTTTTAACATTCTAGGTACATAGGTACTGAACCCTCTTCATGTACGAGACCGACTCGCACTTTACCAGTTTATTTAGCGTGGTAAAGGAATTACTTGGATTCGTAAATGTTGTAAGTATATAGCTTCTGTTTTAAACTTTCGTAATTTACACTCATAATTACTATACTAAACGGGACTTATCACACAATTTATATTTACCTCGACGTTTCAGCCACGTTGCAGCAGCCGTGGTCACGAGTTAACCGTAGTGTAGAGTGTCAAGTTCGTTTAACACCCTACCCTTCAGTTAACTCGTGACCACGGCTGCTGCAACGTGGCCGAAACGTCGAGGTAATAGTACATTACTGGAAAGACAAGTATGCCATCCTGGACGAGTAGAAGTTTGATGATACGAGGCCAGGATGGCATTACTGGTCGAAGCTTGTATAGTGCTTTTCTCAAAAATGATGATAATGGTGATAATGAAATGACAGTGATTGTGATGTGATGATGATAATGGTGAGAGAATGATGATGATAATGATAATGGTGATGATGATGATGATTGATGATGGTTGATGATGATGATGATGATGATTGTTAGTGATGGTGACGATGATTGTCATTGATGGTGGTGATGATGATGATGATAGTGATGGTGATGATGATGATTGATGATGGTTGATGGTGATGATGGTGATGATGATGATGATTGTTGGTGATGATGGTGATGATGACGATGATGGTCGTTGATGGTGGTGATGATGATGATTGTGAAAATGATGATTGATGATGGTTGATGGTGATGATGATGATTGATGATGGTTGATAGTGATGATGATGATGGTAGTAGTGATGGTGATGATGATGAGATGACGATGATGATGGTGGTGATGATGATGGTGGTGATGATGATGGTGATGGTGGGTGATGGTGATGATGATGATGATGATGATGATGATGGTGGTGGTGTTGGTGATGATGATGATGATGGTGATGGTGATGATGATGATGATGATGGTGATGGTGATGATGATGATGATGGTGATGGTGATGATGATGATGATGGTGATGGTGATGATGATGTTGATGATGATGATGGTGATGATGGTGATGATGGTGATGGTGATAGTGGGTGATGATGATGATGATGGTGGTGATGGTGATGATGATGATGATGATGATGATGCATGTTTGAGAAAAACTCTATACAAGCCTTGGCCACGAACAGGGATTGCCGGCCTCGTATCTCTAGATGGCCTTGTTAACACTCGGCCATCTATAACTACTCGGCCGGCAATCCCCTATTTCGCGGCCGCTGCAGTAATGTACTATTACAGGGCTGTTTGAATGACGTGTTTATTACTAGCTTATTAGTGCGGCCTTGCATTGGCCTTGCGAAAAAAAGTGTGTTTTAGTTTACCTCTCTATGACACTAATCAAGTATAATAATTGACTTCCAAAATTCAAAGGGTAAGGCTCGTAAAACACACTTTCCCGAAATGTGCACTTTCGGTGCACTTCTTTAGAAGGGTCATTTTCTCGGAAGGCACACTGGTTCTAAAAGTGCACTTCCCGATATGTACACTTTGTCAATAGGTGCACTTTTCCAGAATGTGCACTTTCTCTAAAGGTGCACTACTTAAGAAGGGTCATTTTCTCGGAAGGTACAAAAAAAGTAAAAGTGCACATTTCAGGAAAGTGTGCGTTTTGGAAAAGTGCACTGTTTGAAAAAGTGCACATTTCGGGAAAGTTTCCAAATTGGGAAAGTGTACATTTTGGGAGTGTACATATTGCGGAAAATGCACGTTTAGAGAAAGTGCACATTTCGGGAAAGTGTGTTTTACGAGCCTAACCAAATTCAAGTCTCTGGTTCGTGGAGTTGTGGTGCGTTTTGCATTAATCAATCACACACTCATTCAGTCATAATATTATGAAGTTTTAATAATTTATTTTTTTACTCATTCGGATTCATAACCAGTTCTTAGTAACTATAGTATTTATGTAAGTACTTATCGCTATTGTAGTACTATAAGTAAAATAAAATTAAGATAATAATCATCATCATCATCTCGGCCTCACTACTAGGCATAGGCCTCCTCTGAGAGTGAGATGGCTTGAGCTGTAGTTCCCACGGGGACCAGTTCGGATTTGACACTTCACACACACTATTGAATTTCTTCGAAGATTTGTATGCAGTTTTCCTCACGCTGTTTTCTTTTGGCATGAAACTCATGGTAAATTTCAAATAAACCCACAATCCTCTTGAGAGGCTATAGGTAAATCACTGTAATACCACGGCTGTAAACTGCAGGTAACAATAATATATAGAAATAATGCCATCTCCTTTTGTGCATGTATGTGTATGTATGCATGTATGTTTATCTTATGGGTGAATTTTCATCCACTTCCAGTGGTAATTGGTTATTTTCAGTGCTGTCCTAAGACCGCAATTATCAAACTTACGTGATAGTAAAGAAGTATAAAATACCTGTCATGAAAGCCTAAGTGTCATGGTTTTTAACCCCCGACACAAAAAGAGGGGTGTTATAATTTTGACCGCTATGTGTGTGTGTATGTGCGTGTGTGTGTGTGTGTGTGTCTGTCTGTCTGTCGGGTGCACCGATTTGGATGCGGTTTTTTTTATTTGAAAGCAGGTTTCTTGGCGATGGTTCTTAGACATGTTTCATCAAAATTAGTCTAGCTGTTTCAAAGTTATCAGCTCTTTTGTATGCTGCGGAAGGTATCTTAGATTTAATTGCGTTGGGGGTTTTAAATTTTTAATTTCTAGTTATACTATGATATTATTACCTGTAAAAAACGTAGTTTACCTGATGATCTCAATGGAGGCCTTATAGTTACTGTCTGTCGGTCCGTCCGTATGTCACAATCGCTTAACTCTAATATTATAAGAGCTAGTATATGTACGAAATCTTGGAAAGTTAAGTTTATTATTAATTTTTAGAGCATTTTCAAGATGTATGTATCTTGAGTTTAAGCTAAGGACACTTCCTAGATTAGTCTTTAGTTTAGTTCCTAGTTTCTTAAGTACTACCTAAGTCTAAAGTACTTTGTTTAGTATGTCCCTAACCTTATATGAATTATTATTATTAAAAATTGCATGTCTTTGATCCTGTTCTACAATCAGACTGACCTTAAATTTGGTTTACACATCCATACTTTCCAGTCAACATAAACTAGAAGCAGTGAGTAAAACGTTCGATATTAATTTTTGGGTAAAGTTATATTAACTTTACGAGTATGTATGTGTGTTTGGGTCCAATCTTGCGAATAAATTTTGATTTACTTTAGTGGTCAGACTGACTCAAAATTTGGTAGAGGAGTATTAAAGGACAGTCTATCAATTAACTTTTCTTGTATGCGTGTTTGAATTAAACTTTGCTAATGGATTCAGTTATTTTCATGATTGAATCGACTAATAAGTTATTTCCTCAATATACGACAGAGTCAAATAGAGAAAGAGCATCTATTTATTTAGCTATATTTGTATGTATCTGCGTATGTTCCTATGCAGCCATAATAGTCCAAGAGGTGGCACCAATTTTTGGGTAGGTGTTTGAGGCAAGCTGATACTTTGACACATACTTTTCCTATTATACCCCAACACGAAACTGCAGACCTGCTGGTGAGTAGCGGGGCTAAATGAACTTATGAATTTTTATTAATTTTTTTTTCCAGAAATATATTTCAGTCAATATGCAATTTTTATATGTTGTAGTTTAATGTTTAAAGAATTAAAAAAATAAATAAGACAGACGATTGCCAGGCGCGTGCAAACATATTTTTCAAAATAAAATTTATTTGAGGAGACTTGAAATTTTAATAGGGTATTATTTATAACTAAAAAATAAGATTCTCAAAAAGACAGGTCATTTTGGTGGGACTTTCTACCTGCCAGGTGATGTAACAAATGATGTATACGTGCGAGTGAGTAGCGCTATTAGACAAGCTGTAGTGTAAAACTAATTACGAAAAACCGGCCAAGTGCGAGTTGGACTCGCGCACCGAGGGTTCCGTACAAATTTATATGTATCTATGAACATCCAGTCTTAGCAGACCCCTGCTCCTAAGCAAAATGTGCGCAGTGTGGGATCATTGTAGATTGGTTACTGATATAGACAGACAGACAAAAAATTACGCCATTCGTAATTTTTCCTTTCTGTGCTATAAGACCTCGCTTCGTACCAAATTTAAAGATTCTGAGTTCACGGGAAGCACCCTGTAGGTTTTAATTCCCTTGCGAGTGTCGAAAATTTGCGGCATAAATGGTTGTATCTTTTGATTGCGTTGGCTTAGAAGTTTGATTTTTTCACAGCTCCAAGGGACAGTTAGTAGACCTGATAATTTGATATAGAAATAACTCTAAGGACTCGCAGAGAGCTTTCACCGTGATGTACATTTGAGATAGGGCAGCAAGAAAACTATCAGAAAGATCATTCCTAATCGATTAATTTTGTATTATAAACTTTGTAACTAATTTCAGGGTTGAGTGGGACAAATTTTTAAAAAATTTGACAAGCTATACTAAAGTGGACCAGTGGATGGTGAGACATTTCTGTTTTTTTTTCCCATACACAAAAATAGCAATCCCATCACACATCAGGAGTTCTCTCAGTGACACAGGTCTCTTCTCAGAATGTAAGAACCTGGGACAACAGTAATTCCTCCGCGGGTCCAGTGCGGATTGGAAACTTACACACACCGTCGAATTGTTTTGAAGGTGTAATTTCAAATGTTAATAGCACATATAAATTCAGAAACGCCCGTCCGTCCGTCCGCCCGTCCGCGGCTTAGCTCAGAGACTATTTTTTTCTCGTCTAGCCTTAGGTATAGTGTGTGGTATCGTTGGATAGGTCTTTTAAAATCACAATCACTGTCATCATTACTATACAAAGTATAAAATAAAGTCGCTTCCTGCCTGTCTGTCCCTATGTATGCTTAGATCTCATGACTACGCACCGACTTTTGATGCGGTTTTTTTTAATATATAGAGTGATTCAAGAGGAAGGTTTGTATGTATGATACATGCATCATATAGTTGCACCCGTGCGAAGCCGGGGCGGGTCGCTAGTCAACAAATATTTTATTTTTTACTCTTTCCCCATTTGTTTTTCTGTGTTACTGTTTGTACTTACTAAAAATATTGAACTTTCAGATTCACAATGGACTCAAAATGTTATAATGCGTTTGTATCCAGTAATGCCCATTGAACAAACTATTTTTCATATTGTTACAGAATTGTTGGGTGAATATTCAGCTTTTTTTTTTCATTACCTACCATTATTAAAAAGGATGATGGTTAGAGTTAACTTTTTTATGAAAACTTAAGACAGTACCGGTATTGAATCTAGTCTATGCGACTTGTCCTTCGGTTATAGTAATAATCAACGAATGGTTATGAGGTTTGACCGAGCCGTCAAAACGCTCGAATATTCACCCAGATGCGAAGAATCACTCAATCAATTGCTTGCTACTTATACTGAAATAAAAACTTTCATAATTAGATTGCTTTGGGTTCGTAAACAGGTATTAATTTACTACCATTATTTAAAAAAAATGTTGGAGTTCAAGAACATGTCCTGCAAGACTCTGAAAAACTGTCTTATTGCCGATAAAAATAGAAATAAATGAAAAAATTGTACTAAAACATTGTTGACTTTTCTGAAATATAATTTGTGTTAGAGTCATGCACCCTAGATGGATAACTGAGTGCCGAGATGGAAAGTTGGCACCCTGTCAATGCTGCTGCCGCGTGCTGGTGCCGAATGACAAAAAAATAATCCAGTTGCCAGATTGTTTTACATTTTGCTTTCCATGAGGCGTGATTGTTATCAAACGCAAGCCTATATTGTATAAATAAAAATGTTCACTTATTGAACATATTTCAAAATGTAAAAAAATTTGTGATATCTGCCGCAAAAAACTACACTATCCAGCTACTTTTGATGCTGACTATACGACTTCGGCAAAAATAGTTTTACTTATATTACGGGTGCGTCCCACGAGATATAACTACAAAATATCTATTTTCATTTTAATAACGTTCAGAAGATATAATGAACGTTAGCTATAAAAACAAAAAGTATAATTTTTAAACCGATAACGCTTAAATTATATAACGTTATTTTTATATAACTTCAATTTGTATAAGATTAATATGGACTAATTTCTTTTAAATAAATAAATAAAATAAATAAATAAATATCACGGGACAATTCACACCAATTGACCTAGTCCCAAAGTAAGCTTAGCAAAGCTTGTGTTATGGGTACTAGGCAACGGATAAACATACTTATATAGATAGATACATACTTAAATACATATTAAACACCCAAGACCCGAGAACAAACATTCGTATTTTTCATACAAATATCTGCCCCGACACGAGAATCGAACCCGGGACCTCAAGCTTCATAGTCAGGGTCTCTAACCACTAGGCCATCTGGTCGTTTAACATAACAAACATTAGGTATAACAGTCATGATATATAATAATATGTGTATATGTAAAATTAAGTGGCGCGAGCGAGCGAAGCGAGCGAGCAAGACTTTTCGGGGCAGAAGCGACTTGGATAGGTTAGGTTCAGAAGGCTAAGGCGGGAGCGAAGCGTAGCGTAGCTCCCGCCTTAGCCTTCGATGTTAGGTTTTTTTTTTGTAACAGAGCGGAAGAAATGAATGGACTGCTTGATTGTTTGCTTGCATTAAAGTTTTTAATGAATTTATACGTTTTAAATCTTAGGTGTTATGAACATTATACGCTTTGATCGTTATATCAATTGATATTATATATAAACAACGTTATACATTACAAAATTAGATATTTTATAATTATACTTTTCGTTCATTATATCCAGTGAACGTTATACTAAACGAGTTTATATAAAGTGAGCGTATATATTATGAATATTAGATAATAAGTTGTTATATCTCGTATTACACACCCATTAGAAATATCAAAGTTGTGTTTAAATATTTTTTATATTTTCCATTCCGTTATGGTCATATTATAAAGCTTATGAAAAATGGTAGGTGGGTCTTTATTTTATTTTTCGGCCAGTATTTTTTGTAATGTGCTCTTCAAATATTTTTTTTACAAGAACGGTAAACTGCTCGGTTTTATTATTAAACATTTAAATAGGTACATAATTAAGCTTACATTTAAAATTATCACTACGTATAAAAAGTAATCATTATTATCTATAAAGTAGGTAACGCAGTGGACATGCATGTCCCCGCCATTTGTATGGAAATTGGTGTATTCTCCGCTGAGTTACCAATTTTTTTCACAGAATTTCTTTCAATTTAAAGTTTTTTTGCTTTAAAAGATTAAATTTAGTTATTTTAGTTTTTATATAAGTTATTTACACTTGAAAAAATCACCAGGTATGCCTTATATTGCACAAAAGATTAATGGCTGAAAAATAAAATAATGGCCCAGGTAACGAAACCGGGAAAAAAATTTGGGCCATATTTTTTTTCTCCTAGTAGTATTGAGAAAACTCGTGATTCTGAGTATAAATCACATATAATTTTCCGAATTAAAAAAAGTCAAAGATACAACAAAATAAAAAATACAACATACAAAAAGAAGTGAAATCCCACTACAAAAATTTCCATTTTAAATGTTGCCAAGATCTTTATATAGAGCCAAGCTTTCTAACTATACACGCCCTAACTTCACAAACTTTACACATTTTAGTCAAAATATGTGGCTTAGCCGTTTTGCTACTACAAGAACTATTGTATGATAGAAAAGTAATAAACAGCAATAAATTGATATAAATAAATAAGAATAAAATTTTCACTTTATTTACGTGTGACGGTAGCCAAACGGCCAAGCCTCATAAATTTTGACTAAGGTGCAAACTTTGTGAAGTTAGGGCGTGTAGAGTTAGAAAGCTTGGCTCTATATATAAGATCTGATAATGATAACTTATTGACAGTGCGAGGAATATGGTCTGGTCTTGGCAACATTTTTTTTGTGGGATATCGTTTGTCCTATAATCAAATGCCATACCACTTTTGCCCTACTTCAATACTTTTGACACATCATACATTTGTCATAATGATTATTTGCCATAATGATCGTATGATCTAACGATAAGTAGACCCTGGAATTTTGTTGTAATGACGTCACAATAAGGTAGTTTGGGGAGTAAATGGAATAGCGGAGCATAATATTATATTAAAATTAATCTTTACCAAGTTGTCAGTTTTAACCTATAAAACCTATGTATATTTTGACCTTAGATATAAAATGATTCCTTTATTTAGTATGTCACAGTGATTGTGATGCTGAATTAAAATATTTTTTACCAATAAATATCTTGTAAATATGGCTTTTTGAAAGTAATTTATCCATTTTGACGACCCAGTGGCCTAGTGGTAAGATAACCTGACTACGAAGCTTGTATAAAAAATAGGAGTGCATGTTTAGGGTCTCGGGTGTTCAATATGTATTTTTAGTATGTATCTGCCAATATAAGTATGGTTATCTGTTACCTTATACCCATAACACAAGCTATGCTTACTTTAGGACTGGGTCAATTGGTGTGAAGATCCCCTGATATTATTATTTATTAATTTACATGGTATGTATTATTGATCAACAATGTTAGTACATACACGATTATGACAACCAGTATTAGGATATGTGTCTATAAAGACATATTATGATCATTAGTAGTTAAGAAAATAGTGCAAGTAAGTATTAGGTACGATATTCAATATTAGGATAAACAATACTATAGCATTCACATTAGGGCAAACGTTATTATGGCAAAAGATCATTATGACCAAAGTTATTATGGAATTTACAATTAGGACAAAGGATATTATGGATTTCCACTCGTTCCCTAAATATCAGAATTGCATAATACTAGATTGCCGACTTACCCTATTTCTAAAATACCAAAGTCCCAGAATACCAGACTTTCGTGTCACCGTGTTTTTCTCTATGGTTACCTATCAAAATTTAGAAAAAAAAAAAATCCGAAGGTTTAAAATCCCGAATGCTTCATTTATCCGAATGCAATTTTTTCTGAAACTATAAATATTTCAGGATTTTTATAAAACAACCCTAACCTAACCTAAAAGGTTCTACACGATGGTCCTGAAATAAATCCTGAAATATTTACATTTTCGGAAAAAAATGCTTTCGGACAAATGAAGTTTTCAGGGATTCTAATCCTTCGGAAATAAAATTTTCTAAACATCGATAGGATCCCTTTCTCTATATCAGATTACCACAAAAGCTTGTTTTCTATACACCATGTTCAATTCAAAACCGAATCCCCATAATAGCAGATAGTGAAATCACCAGGCTCGTCAGAGAGGTCGTGGTCGTCGTGGGGAGGCAAGGGGGTCGTGTTGAATGAATCGGAAACGCAGTCTAAAGCGCAATTGCAATCAGCGTGGGACCATTCCTGCAGCGTCGTCTTGTATCCAAGCTGCAGTACCGTTGGTGGACATCTACCTGTCTCGGTTGGACTCGAAGACGACGACGGAGAAGGTCTTAGAACGTCCGCGAGGAGGCACGGGGTTGGTTACAGGGATCCCAGCAGCTCGAGTCTCAAAGGGCTTTTAACTTTAGCTCATTTAGGCTCCAAGTGCCTGCCAAGCACCAGCAGATGTTCCTGGGCTTCGACTTCTGGTATTCCGTCGCGTCGTTTTAGGAAAGCGACGAAGACGCCTTTCAAAAATCCCTAAATAAAATAAATAAATAACAACTTGTATTATTTAAGTTTATAAAAAGTTATTTGTATTTTTGAATTTTAGAGCGCATTGTTGTTATACTGTAATGTTGTAATTTTTAGAGATGAAGAAATAAATAAATATATTTTGATAGTACTTAATTTTTTTTTGATAGTGTTTTACGAGCCTGGTGATTTCACTATCTGGTATTATGGGAATTCGGTTTTGAATGAAACATGGTATATTGGAAACAAGCTTTTTTGGCAATCCGATGTAGAGAAAAACACGGTGACAAGAAAGTCTGGTATTCTGAGAATTTGGTATTTTCTTTGATCAATTATAACTGTAGATCCACAGTCGCGCGCCCGAAAATGTCCGAGCCAAATGAGCGCCACTTTGATAAAAGTGGCCTTCTTTTTTCTCAGTACGTTGCGTGAAATTGTCAAGTTTAGCTGTCAAGTGTCAACCGAAATTCGACTGTAATGAAGTAAAGACTAGGTTCAAATTTCTGTGTAGGTGATGATTTTAATTGTTATGCAAACAAATAAAAAAGTTCGGACATTTTTTGAAGGGGATTTTGTTCGGCAATGTGTATCTTCAGTTATAATTGATCAAAGGGTATTTTAGAAATAGGGTTAGTCGAAAATCTAGTATTTTGCAATTCTGATACTTAGGAAACAAGCGTGGATTTCAATATAAAACCCAAAATCTATGATAGAATACCTTCTTTCCTACCGTCCACCTCCCGAGACCACCTAGATGAACCGTTAAAAAATATTTTTACTACCTTTCACCCTCAATTTATTCCATTTCGTATAATTTATATTATATTCTATGGATTTTTTATTTTGTTAATAATTAATAATAATTACTATCTAAACCAAAGCCAGCGAGCGATCAAAGCGAGCGAGCAAGACCTATCGGAGCGTTAGCGACTCGGTGTAGTAGGTGCAAAGGCTTTGGTGTTAGTTATATTTTTTTATGACCACCCGGAAAATCTAATTTGTATTACTCTGCCTAAACTTGAAACCTGAAGAGTTCTGATAATAGGAGGTACGCCGTATTGATAACAAGGTGTACGGTGGAAACGAAAAATTTTCCATCTAACACCCAGGTCGTCAAAGGTGAACGGTAGTAAAAAAAATTGTCAACGGTTCACCTAGGTGGTCTCGGGAGGTGAACAGTGGGAAAGAAGGGGATAGAATGTATGCACCGAAGGAGTCCCGCTTTATCCTGTCGTCGGTCAAGCTATTCATCGATTGAGTAAATAGGTAAGTATTTTGTGTAAGTATATTTATACAATACAGAAGGCTAAAGACTTGGTATATCGACCAATTCGGGGTGTATCCCACTATTTCCATGGAAATACAAAATATAAAAAGTGGGACAACAGTTTTTTCCGAAATGAGTAGGTATCCCAATTTTCATTGCGGCAAAAATACCGCCGTCATTATATAGCAGTGATATTTTTCTTTTGTCGCCACCGCCGCATGCAATAGAAATAGTGGGAGAATCAGTCCCAGTATTTCTATAAATAGAAATTCATAAATTGTGAACTATAATAGAAATAGTCGGATCCACCCCCAATTCGCGGGAATCTCAACGATTCCTACCAATTGGTTGAAATGCAGAGAGAATACCGTTCAGATTATGATATCCGAATTTGTTTTGGAGTCGTGTTCCATATTCTATATAAGGAAGTAAGTGTATTCCCAGTATTCCTACTATTTTATAAGAATTTGTATAGAATAACTATACTTATACGAATACTGGGTACACCTAATTGGCTAGGTTCAAAGTTATGACTGAACCATGTATAATATTAATTTTGATTACAAGACTGAACAAGTAAAGTCAAAACTCCAAAACAAATTTCACCGGATCCAAATGATATGAGAGGGAATAATAAGAAAGGCTAGCAAGGTTATCCAAGCGTATTCACGGTGTGATGCAAGCATAGTTCTTCTCTTTGTCTTCATAGTATTTTGCTTACATCTAGCAGCAATACGCTTGAATACATTACTGGTATGAAAAGGTACAGGCCAGACAGTTCAGCAATAAAGCATAATAATGTAGAAGTATTGTCTACGAATACAGCAGTACCAGTCTTGAGATACTCCGAGAAGAACCCGAAATTTATGAGGAAATTACGCCCTAAATCCGATACTCAATACATTTCATAACAATGATGATGATGTTAGGTACTCTCCGTCTGTGAGCACTCGTGCCATTTCCCGTAGGTTTCTACGTGCCGACAGTTTCAACGGTGCTGTTGCCCGTCCGACCTACTGGGTGCCACATGAACTGTGCTATGAAATGCACCATATTCCTGCTATCTTACCTTACCTTTTAAAGCTATGGATTGAAAGCATAGCAACCAAATAATCTGCACACCATGTTTGCACACTTGGTAATTGCCTACACGCAGCATGGACCTTCCGTCCTTCTCAGCTTTGCACAGTGACCATGCAAAATATTACTGCATGCATCACCAAGCCAAGTCCTCGAAAGTTAACTTCCAGCACGGGAAGACTGGTAGATGTAACAAAATAATCTAAAATTCAAAGAGACACTCGCATGCAACGCAATAATTATCATGAAGTATGTAAACGAGAGCATCCGATATGGTTACCAACTTGAGCACGAAATCATACTCGTGAGTTTCCAACTTCAAAGCCAAAAATCACATTAGACTAGTTTCCTTAGACTCTATCACGTTTCATCTATTTTATGCCATGTGATACACTTATGTTTACCTAGAAAATTGAAAATTTTAAGGCAAAAGTACAGTTGATACAAAATTTCGGGACCCGACAAAAAAATGTGAATATTATGTTGTAGGTAACTCCAACAGCCTAGAAAAGTGTCGCAAAAGATTTTCGCTAGTTGGCGCTGTCCATTTGCATGTGTGTGTGAGGCTCTAGTGTCCGTATAAGGCTGTAAATGACGCCTAAAGTTGTACCAGATTTTCTCAGAATTGATACACTTGTGTCATTCGACTGTAGTCTCGAAAAATCGGCCGTTCAAAATTGATTTCGCAAATAATAAAATTAACCATTGGTATTGTTAGTATACTCTAAAAACTACAAAAAACCATGAACATTTCGACGTTTTGATTACAACGCCATCTAACGGGACTTTTACAGAGAGCTAACGTGGCGTTCCACCTTAATAATGATTGGTGTCAAATTGCGTGAAGTCGGATACGCGAGCTGAAAGTTTAGGACTCCTGACTTTTTAGTGAATGTATACGGATTAGGTACTGAGGCCTTAAAATTAGTTTAACTCGACATCATCATCATCATCATCATCATCCGAATGTATTACCTCATATTTATAAAAAAATAATAATATATATAATTTTCATTTTACTAGATATTTAAGTTTAATATTTGCATACCACTGTTATGGTGAACTGTGATGTTCATTCATTATTTTTTTGTAAACCTGTAAAATACCATAGTTTCAGCAAATAAATACTTTGAATTTGAATCATTTCAGCCGAAAGACGCCCACTGCTGAAGGCCTCCTCCAAGGCTCGCCAAACAGATCGATCCCGCGCCATCCGCATCCAACGCGATCCCGCAACCTTAACCATGTCGTCGCTCCATCTTGTTGAAGGCCTACCTACATTGCGTCTTCCGGTCCGCGAACGCCACTCGAGAACCTTCTGGCTCCATCGGCCATCAGTTCTACGAGCGATGTGCCCTGCCCACTGCCACTTGAGACTGGCGATTCTTCGAGCTATGTCCGTGACTTTAGTTCTAGTAGAAGTTCCCGATCCGCACTCAGCCCACGTGGGAACCACTACCCAAACCCTCTTTTTATGAGAACCCGGTGCCCTGGGACTTGAATAGGCATAGGGTGGGAGATGATGATGACGATGATGATGATGCGCAAGAACTAAAGTCAACGACATAGCTCGAAGAATCGCCAGACTCAAGTGGCAGTGGGCAGGGCACATCGCTCGTAGAACTGATGGCCGATGGAGCCAGAAGGTTCTCGAGTGGCGTCCGCGGACCGGAAGACGCAATGTAGGTAGGCCTTCAACAAGATGGATCGACGACCTGGTTAAGGTTGCTGAAACGCATTTGATGTTTGGCGAGCTTTTGGGGAGGCCTATGTTCAGCAGTGGACGTCTTTCGGCTGAAATGATGATGATGATTCTAAATCCCCACATCAGCGTGTGCGCAAACTTTCCCGCAAATGGGGACGGGCTCCATATGGCGGCATTAGGCCAAATGTCTTGGCGTAAATACGATTTTTACCCGACACTATCAAAATTCACGGCATGCTTCCCTCATAGACGGTGTGGAACGTAGGGGGAGGCGTTACAGACGGGAACGCTCGGGGAATTAAAGCTGAGTGGAACTGGTAACCATTGGCCGCTTTGATGTTCATATTATAATCATACCTGGGCGACCGAGCTCTGCTCGGGCAGAAACTCGGTACCAAGCGTTTTCCCAGAGATAAGACCAAGCTAGATCAATTTTTCATCCCCGAAAACCCCCAAATACCAAATTTCATCGAAATCGTTGGAGCCATTTCCGAGATCAAAACATCAGAGGGGTGGTGGGGTGAGAGGGGGAGGGAGCGCGGGGGTATTAAAGGGGGGATGAAATTTCATTGATTTTGCCGTAGGATGCACCATTTTCAAGATATTTGACAAAAACACCGGAGGGGGTGGGGGGGGGGGGGGTGAGTCACGTTAAACTATCGTCCGTAAACCGACTTTACAGCAGACAACCGGCTTTTCCTGTTCTGTGCTCCCAATAGGAAACGTGCACATAGACGGTGCTGCCAACTGGTGCCATAAGGGTGCCATCAATTTGAATGTTTTACCTTGATAAGTTTGTTTTAATGTCCGCATAGTGTCTCTTCTGTCGCATTAGTGCTGCCGCCTATAGTTACTGCACGTTCCCTATAATACTTTTTCTAACAAAAAAGTAACTTATATTTTCTCACAAAAAAGTAACTTTTTCTCACAAAAGAAGAAACTTGACGTTTTCTCATGAAAAATAAACTTAATAAAAAAAACTAAAAATCTTGAAAAAAAACGTGGAATCGAACCGAGGTCGGCTGGATCCGCGACCACCCGATTTCTAATGTGCCATTATGATCTGCTCGAAGTCGGCGAAATTTAGCTTTATATTCTAATGCAAACAAAAGTAGCCGGAAAACACGAGTAAAAGCGATTTTCTGAAAATGAAACATAGCTAGATCAGTTTTTCATCCCCGAAAACCCCCACATACCAAATTTCATCGAAATCGTTGGAGCCGTTTCCGAGATCCTGATTATATATATACATATATATATATATATATACATATATACAAGAATTGCTCGTTTAAAGGTATTAGATATATACATATATACAAGAATTGCTCGTTTAAAGGTATTAGATAGATAGATTTTTAGGGTTCTGCACCTCGAAAGGAAAAAGCGAAACCCTTGTAGGATCACTTTGTTGTCCGTCCGTCCATCCGTCCGTCTGTCAAGACCCTTTTTCTCAGGAACGCGTGGAGATATCAAGCTGAAATTTATATCAAATACTCAGGTCTACTGTCCCTTGGAGCTGTGAAAACATCAAACTTTTAAGCCAACGCAATCAAAAGATACAGCCATTTATGCCGCAAATTTTCGACACTCGCAAGGGAATCAAAACCTACCTAGGGTACTTCCCCTCAGAATCTTGAAATTTGGTACGAAGCAAGGTACAGCACAGATAAAGGAAAAATTGTGACAAGGGGGGATGAAAATTTCACTGATTTTGCCGTAGGATGCACCGTTTTCAAGATATTTGACAAAACACCGGTATTCAGTACTTGGATGGGTGACCGCCTGGTTTCATTTTTGGTTTTTGAAAGTTTTGTTATGACGTTGTCACGTTAAACTGTCGTCCGTAAACCAACTTTACAGACAACCGGTTTTTTTTAATTAGTAGCACACCCGTGCGAAGCCGGGCAGCTAGTTTACCATGAAAGGAATCGACCCCCAAAGTGTAAAAGAGACAGTCATGCTAAGTGGAAAAACCGCGCGCGTATGTTCAGTATTGAAAAAGCGGGTCCGGCCGCGCTTTATTCCCGTGTGTCACCGTTCAAAGTTTCGTCAGCACAATAGGCGTCGTGCCACCGTGTCCCTGTTTTATCCCCATTGTCCGTCAGAATCTGTCCGAGACGTCTTG